>CM057449.1:712077500-712702500 GCA_016271365.2 Neoceratodus forsteri | reverse complement strand
AGGAATAATGCACTCCAGGTTGTGTGTCATGCTGGGATAATGTCACTTCCGGGGTGAATTGTTGCACTCAGCCTGCAGCCTCATGCCCAATCATCCCAGGCGTGATGTTATCCCAGCACGACACACAGCCTGTCGTGCATTATTCCTTTATTAGTACCATACATGTATAACTGCTGGCAAAGATAATCTAAGTACATTTAAGCAGCCCCCCTCCACTGATCCTATAACAATCTCAACAGGGCACCTGTAATCTATTACCTACTTAGCATCATCATTAAGCAGTATTTAGGGCTGGGGCTGCAGCGCTCAGTGGCCACTCGGCTCATACAAGGAAGTTATGAGACGGGCTTTACAAGGGGAGTACCTATATACTTAACAAAAAAAAATTGCATATATGGCTAAAATAGCTCCTAGGGCAGACAACTCAATGGTATTAGTTGCCTGCCTGTAGCCAACTATCATGTCAGTAGCTGATTAACCGTAGATTAGTTCTGTATGGATACAGTCCACTTCAAATTTGGTAATACCCTGTGCTCAGCATTAAAGTGTACAACATTATAAGGTATTTACAGTGCTGATGACCTGGGTGAAGTGCTCTAATCACAGTTTCTGCCAGTAATAGATTGCAGAATTTTTTATTTATCCACCTCAGTGGGTCACCTGGTCATCAGCCAATCTACCAGAACTCGGGGTCTTTTGGGGGCTTGCAGCATCATGGGCGCCCTGGCAGAACCCCAGAACCCAGCCTGGAGGCTTCATCCTTGGGTGGCCCCCATCTTTCCTCCATTTTTCTCCCCTGGGTGTACTGATCCTGAGACCCTGGAAGCAGTGACAAATGCAAGTGAAGGTGCACATGCGCACCGCAGCTCCAGTACCAGCCTCTTCCGCCCTCCCTCGGCCTAGCGCCAGCACTCCTCAGAGTGATGCAGCCACTCTGGCCTCCACCAGGGGGTGGCCATGCTCTGAGGAGATGAGATACTCCCTCCCCTCCCGAGGCAGAGAGCTGCCAGCCGGCAGCCATTCACATCCTCTCCTTCCCCCCCCGCCAACCTCCAATGACCCAGGCTCATTCTCGAACCTGGGTTGCCAGTATGACGTGAGGTGTGGCGTCCAGTGCCTCAACCCTCTACACCACCAGGCCAGCAATAGGTTGCAGGAAACCACAAAAACTCAGTCCAAAAGCAGTTACCCCCAGTTTGTCATTGTCTTGACGGAACCTGTGGCATCTTTATCACAGAGTGATTCATCCTGGTTGGTAGCATTGTACAATAAATCAATCATCACCACTGCAGTCATAATTATTTTTTTTTATTTGACTGCATTTTCTGGGTGCCAACAATGTACAGTAGTTATATACAATTACAGATTTCACATGTAGTGTTATACACATATAGGCCCTGACTTCAATTAATGGCCTGTTGTGCCAGCTCTCGGAAGCACTGCAGGCCACTTACATATGATTAGACCTACTCGCACGAGGAACAAGGAAGGAGTTTGAACACCCATGCATGAGCATGCAAATTATCTAATTTCTCTGGCCTATGAGTAAAATTAGCTATTATATGCGACCCCCTGAGGCCATACTTGCCCCCCCCATGCCAGTATCATTATTCCCTAGAGGGCATGTTGTATATAATAAACGGCAGCCTGTGAAAAATAGTGCAGCCTATGAGTGAATGAGATGAGCAACAGTTAAAGCTGTGCAGCGCAAACGTAACAATTAGTAACCTCTAGTAATGATCCGTAAAAGATAATAATGTAAGTCAATGAAGTTCTCTCATCTCCCAGTTAGGGAGATTTTTCCTTCAACTGAACAGTTAGAGTTGCTGCCTTAAGAACTCAAGGTCCCAGGTTTGATTCCCAGCAATGGCTTGAGGTAAATCTACCAAGAAGAGTGGGTGGTCATAGCAGTGATGATAATAAAGATATGGAATGCTTTGCCCTTTAACAAAAGGCAGGGGCAGGCTTATACCAACCCTTGTCTACATGAGGCTACAGAATGGGACTAATATAGGTCCATCTGGACTTTATGGTCCTTAACCAGAAAAGTTACATATTCTTCATAATAATGAATGGAACCAGCATCAGAAGACTCCACATTTTTAACCCCAGCCCCCTTTGTCTCCACCACATACAGTATCTTTCAAATGTGTATGACAGCACATTCCCTGATTTTCTTTCCATGGTGTTCCAGTGGCTGTCATGTGTCAACATCTGTCATGTTAAATCACAGTGAGCTCAGCTTCACAGACCAGGATACAGCAGAAAAACACTCGCTGTGCTGCAGGATAATGTCAATAAAAAGATCCTTTATTTCTCAATAGTATCAGTAAAAATCAATACACTCCCTCACCAGGACTGGTCAAGTGCTTTCATGCCAAATTCCAGGTACTTTCTCAAGAGTTCTTGAGAAAGCACCCAGACTTTGGCATGAAAGATCTTGACCAGTTTTGATGGGGGAGTGTATTAACACTTACTGCTGCTATGTAAGCAATAAGACATCGCTGGGTGTTGGTAGTACTGAGATGCTTGCACACCCAGAGGCATAGTGAGACCTCATGCCTTCAGACTTTGGGTGTGCGGGTATCTCAGTACTACCAACACCCAGCCATGTCTTATTGCTTATATACAATAGATCCATAGGCAAAATTTTAAAAAAGAACATTCTAAAAGTTTTCAAAGCCACAAAGAATATACCACAATGTTGCTAAATAATGTAATATAGTCCCTTCACAGATGTTTTACGCCTGTCAGTCATCTGTCTTCCTTCACACTCTATACATTGTGTGATTGTTTACCATAGAATAGAAGAATTCAAAGCTCTGCAATATTCCAGTATTATAGAATGGCAGAGACAATGTAGTAATCTGAGTGGTTATTTATAGTGTAATATAGGACAATGTTGTGCTATGAATAACTAGTCCCATTAAAAGTGCCCAATCACAGAATAATGATGGCTCTGTGATTCCTATGTAGGCATTCTATTTAGAAATCTAGGAAGGCAGTATAGCGCAGTGGTTTAAGGCTCTGAGTTGCAAATCTGGTGATATCCAGCAAACCGGAGCTGGGTTTGAATCACACTGCTTCTACTTGCATACTGTGTGACCCTGAGCAAGTCACTTAACTTCCCGTTGCTCCTGTAAAAAAGCTTTCAGCTTAGTGTGCTATTCCTGGTTAAACAACTAAATTAAAAAAAAAATAGAATGTTAAAGTATTTTTAAGTCGCCATTTTCCCCCTCGCTAAATGGCTAAGACCCAAAACTTCTACAAAGAATCGTAAAACTACACCAGTCCACCACTGTATCTCTCTCACAGTGCAAGAAACTAATAACATTCCCTTTTCTATTAAAATACTTAATAAATAAAGACATTCTTTACACTGCCTTGTGTATGGGAGGGCAGGGGACACAGACGTGTTCTGGACAGCACTGTCAGTCATCACAAAAGTTATAGGATGGCACCCTCACCTATCACAAACAGATTCTTTTTTGAAAACTGAGTGAAGGTCTGCCCCCCCCCCACACACACACACACACTGTACATAGTTTTTGATCTGTAGCATAAAAAACAAAGGTGTCACTTATTTAACTCACAGAATAAGCAATAGACTTCAAGCAATTGAATGAAAGTATGCAGCTGGGAAGTGGGCCATTGCTGAATGAACCTCTCACCACAGACTGTCAACAAATTCAAATTTCTCAACTTTTTTTTTATAGACATGCTCACAACATGAGTGACCGTGGTGCTGAGAGAGCAATCACAAAAACAAAAACTGCATATTTACAAACAGCTATTCTCCTCAGACCACTCCATTTGCAGTAATTTAAAATTAAAAGCAAGAATGCAAGAGTGTGAGCAGGCAGGAATGCTGTGTTACTGAACATACCTCTTCCCACAACTGTCAAAGTAATTTACTTTACTCCCCTGTTTACTCTCCCTTTTTTATTTGCTGACAAATAAAAGTAAATCCGCTTTGTTTTTACTCACAACATGACGAGCGAGTGAGTAGGTGGCAGGGTCAGGAAGCAGGCTGCACTCTTTGTGTGAACACTCCATGTTAGAAAGCAGTCTTAAAATGTGTGCAACCCAAGAATCATAATTACTACAGAAGCTGTACAAGGTCAAAAGAGTTAAAAGAAACCAATAAATGCAATGCAGTCCTAGAAGGCGGATGGACTACTTTAGCTTAAAAACACACATAAATTTAAACTTTTTCCTATTAAAAACTTTGATTATGTTAATAAACCACATTTTAGAAAATAAAAGGCGATTTTTATAAGCACAATAAGACACTCAGGTGTTGTGCATTACGGTGTGACAACTGCACTCCAAGGGGCGACCTGCACTCGTCCTTCGGCCTCATGCCTAACTACGCCCCTAGGAGTGCGGTTATCACACCATAATGCACACCCCATCATGTCTTATTGCTTGCATAGAACGGTCAACACACACACACACACACACACACACACACACACAAAGAATGGTAACATGGAATACATGATTTCAAAATTCTTCAGAGTTCCACTGGCATACACACAAAGACACACACACACACACACATACAAGCCTCAAGTGAAGCCAGAACCTCAATTTTATCTCTTGCCAGGTAAGGAACAGGGAGTTCTCTGGCAAAGTGGAAGGGACAGGAGGGGTAATTTTTCCACCAGCAATGGAACTCTGAATAGTACTTGATTTTTAAAATGTGTGTATGTGTGTAAGGGAGGCTCCTGAGTGTAAATAACATAAAATTATTTACTTACTTTACTTGATCTAATGGACTTTTATTTTTAGGGCCTAGTTGAGGCTTTTTATATGTGAGTAAAGGCTGTAGCCATATGTGTGATGGAAAATAGGAAGTAAGTGACTTATGAATTCTGTGAGTTGCCCTGGTTGGCAGGGACTTGTTTTTAGCCATTGGTGGTTCTCTGTTACAGCCATGGCTAGAACCAAATCTCTGTCAATCAGAACACAGGGATTGTCTTGCCCATTTTATATTGAGACATAAAATATCTTTTTATGGACATTCTCCTACAGCACAGTTAGTGTTTTGCTGCTGTATCCTGGTCTGTGAAGCCAGGCTCACTATAAGTAACTTGGTCTGCCTGAGTGCTTGAGTGCCAGCACTTTGATCTTAGCCGTCCATATGTTTGCATTGTTAGCAACATCTATCATGTCTGTGGACATCCCTTCCATCCACATGTGGGCCTCTACTCATGCATTCAGTACTTTTTTTTCTACCAAGGTGTTTATTTTCCTTTTGCCTCTATCTGGCCCACCTTCAGCAAGACCTCCAGCCCAATCACCCAACTTCACCAGGACTTAGCCCACCCCCCAGCCTTTGCTATCATAATTTACCCCTTGGGACAGGGATGCCAGGGTGGGCTCTGACCAATGGGAAGTTATATCCAGCAGCTGGGTCACCTGGTCAGTGGCGTCAGGTCTGCAAGGGTAGAGCATCTTCCTGATTAAACAGCGAGTGGTTTCCTCCATTTTCTCCCTCTGGAGTCCTGGTGTGCAATGACATACAAGCACTCACATGTGCAAGACACATTCACATCTGGTGGGAGCTCCCGCTGTTAGAGTTATGAACTGCACCAACACCCAGCCTTTCGATCAAGTAGTGGAGCTACAGCCTGAGGGAGAAGAGCTGTCTCCGGGACACTCAATCCTCCCTCCCCTTGCTGTGCCCCCAACAACTCAGGTCCATTACTGAACCTTCGTTGCCAGCATAGCAAGCTATGTGCTGCCACTATGCTACCGGGTCAGCTGTATACATTAAGTATTGCCTGCTTGACCAGGTCACAAGTGGCCATGGTCCCTTTTACTTAATGAAAGCAACATTTAAATATGGGTTGCTAGTGCCATGCTGGATTGTGTGAACAACTCTGATCACACTATGTGGCCTTATACCATACGGATATCATGCACTTAGTCTTTCAGTAGTGACAATGATGTATCTTCTCTTCAGTTTGGGAATTTTTTGTTGGCCATCACTAAAATTATCAGTTTTCCATCCTCAAGAACTCTTTCAAACAACATTGCCTTTGGAAGAACTGTCTCAGGCTAGTGTGCCCATTTTATGAACAGTCGTCTGTTGGAGACTGCAACAGGAAATGAAGATAAAGGCAAAGGCATCTTCTGCTAGTGACAGAATCTATAGATCTTCTCTTGTTGTTGCACACAGGTGGGAATGGAGGCTGCGCAGGCAGCTCATGGGTTCATGCCTGTAATTTCTTGGTTCTACAACAGTCTCAGGATCCTCATCTAGACTTCTGCCAGGTTTGGTTAGCTGTGCTTCCTTAATGTTTGATCACAATAAAGCTTTGTGTGTAATTCGTGGAATTTTGAAAGATGCAGTAAAGCAGAGTGCTAACTTTTGCTGCAGAGTCTCATCTTCCCTGAAATAGTGTCTTGCAAAGTACAGCACATGAGGAGGTGTCGGCTCCATCCCTAGCTGGGAAGGCCTAGATATGTGAAAGACAATCCATAACATATCCAAAGAATCAATCCAATAATTAAATGTTTATGTTCATGCGACTATACAATCAGGTACACCTACATGTAATGATTAATTAAGGCTACCACTAGTTGGTAACCAAGAATCAACAAAGTCACTTTTTGCTAAACAAAAGTATTTTTTTATTCTGTTTCAGTGGCTAACATAACACCCTCATAACAGTTTCTGGTATCTAGTGTGACTAACATCACAGACAGACATAACTACAACAGGCGAACAGAACTTTTCTATGTCTTCACTACAACTAAACCAACTGTATGCTAACAGAAGGTTTCTGTGAAATACATTCAGATAAAGTATGTTGTAAAAGGAGCATGGACACTCAGAAAAGCCCTATGTGTTTAATTTACTGCATTGGATGCCACTACTGTTACTCTGAATTTATGATCCAACTTTGACCACATTTGTTCCACACTTGGTTGTTTTTGTAACAAATTATGATTTTAACAATTTTTTTCTGATTTGTGACGGCAGTGACTCAATTATGGGTAAATCATACATTTTCAATGAGGTATAGACTCTTGATTACATTACATGATGCTTCAATGTTCCCCAAACCAGTGGCCTACAGGAGGGAGTGCAAAGTTCACTATATTTTAACAGCATTTCATGGCCTTGGCTTACCAACTAAGAAGGGCAGTGCATACAAAATGAATAACAATCACGTGGAAAAATAATGGATGTTCTTAGTTTCATTCTTCCTCCCATCTACATTTTAAAGAAGAGATCTGTCACCACATCTACAACTGGAATCATCATGACCATAGGAACTGGCATGCACTGAATAAAAGTTGCCATGAGAAATTCACGTTGAAATAATATGCATAATTTTTTTAAGAAAAAGCAATAATTAATATTGCATGTATAAATGTATTTCCAGTGAGTTTACAAAATAAGCCATGTAAGGCCTGGAAGCCATGGTGGGTAGCATGAAGGCATTAACATTGGGTCCCTCATCTACACAGCACCACAGAATCATCACTTTTGGTTAAATAAGGAGGGTTGGAAAAGTACAGATTATATATGCTAGAGGACCCCATCCTTGAGAAGTGCCATTTCATTTCTTATATATGTTTTCCTTTTATTACCAAATATTGTCAAATGCAGTCTGGCTAATGTCATTGCCTTATATCTTTTACCATTATCATACATCATGTGCTGCAGTTTCCTTGTAGCATTTAACGCTACCTCTAAAAGTAAATAAAATATATTTACATTTACAGTTCTGTCTGGCCTTTCTTATAGCATAGAAAAAAATGCTTATGAATGGACCCTGATTGCAGTAAAATTCCCTCGTGGTGTTCCTTTGATATTTACAAATGTACAGAACCGATATCAGCTACATCCTCCAAATAAGTTATAGCCCTGTGACAAGACAGAAACAGAAACATAGGCAATGATGGCAGGAATAGACTGATGGTCCCTCCAGCCTGCTTATGGTTCCTATCTAACCCCAGGACCTACTGTCCATCTGGGGTAAAAAAAAAGAAAATCATGGTGCACTGGAAACTGTGTCCCCCAAAGTTGCAGTCCATATACCATACAACTACAGAGAAACAAAAAATGAATGCACACACTGAGGCTGGCATTAAGCATGAAGTAAATTACACTCACAGGTACAGATAAATTACCCCATGCGCATTCACAAGTATAACAAACAGTACATAATTTATAGCATACATAATTGATTGCTAATTAATGACAACACATTTGACATTCTCTGAATTGCAAAGCAAATACCACATGAAAATTAATGATCAACCATTCTTTCAGTGTTGCATTAAAGAAAACAAAAATCAATTTCATTTATGATTCTTGACTATTGCAGATGACAAGCACTGCAATAGCAACCTTGAAAAGGAAAGCCTCAATTCAATTTTTATTCCATTTTCCCCACTTAAGATAGCATTCTATTTTATTTGAGTCAATAATTCTTTACTGCTCTCGGTTCTCACCAATCCCTTACAATCTCATAGTATGTAACTACAGAGCCCTTTTGTAAAGCATTGTTCTTACATTTAACTGGTTTATTTATTTTACTTTAAATAGTTATTTAATACCAGAAATTAAAACCAAACAAGGGGAAAGGTCAGTGAAGACAAACAGTGGGAGTTTGGGGAAGGGGGGAGGGTGGAACACTATTCTAAATGAACAGCAAGGCTCATCTTTTATACATGGTTGCCTAAGGAATCTTGACTTATCTTTTTAGGGCTGTGGGCAGAACTTACAGCACTATTGGGATCAGACTGTAGCTCTAAAACAGATGATCATGGAACTTCCTTTTTGGACATTTGGAAGTATTCATCCACAGCTGCAAAATAGTGCACTCCCCCTCTGATTTTTGCTATGTGCTGCTCTATGTTAAAAACATCTGAAGGGAAGGTTGAAGTTATTATATTGTACCTTAGAACTTCTCAGGATATTACTAAAAAAAAAACTTTTTAAACTGCTGTTTCTATTATCTGTCTAGCTCAGTCTAATAGATTTATTCTATTTCTTTCAGCAACCTAGGGGTTAACTCATTATATGTTGTCTGGAATTTACTGAACCTGTGAAAGTCAGACTACAGTGTCAGATTACAGACAGTGCAGTTTGCATCCTGTTTTAGCAATCTCATTTCTATGGGCAAACACACTCCATACACACACACACACACACACACACACACACACACACACACAGAGCAGCATGCACTGTGACTAAATAAATTCAAGAGGACTGAATTAGCAGCATGCCATCTTTTGATGAGTGTTACTAAACAGCACTATATGGCAGCACAAGAAAATAACTTTGGTGATTAGGTAGCTTTTCACATCCCCATTGGCTCTGGCTAGAGTTTGTTATCATTGCAATCACTATTAAATAATTAGTGCAGGAATCCCATGCAAAAGTTATCATGACTAGTATACTACATAGAGAAATATATATTTATGAAGTACAGACTATCGTTCTCATCATAAATAATTAAAGTTCAACATCTAAACTACATACTGTACATCAGAAACTTCATATGATTTATTTTTCAAGATTTTCATAATTTGTACCAATCATAGTCACAGGAATGGTCTAAGATCAAAAACTTCATTCAAACCTCCTGGTGCTTGTGAATATAATTTGAAGATCCATTCAAGCTCTTTTCAGTCCAGCTTGCTTATTCTGTCTCTCCCCCACTCCACCACCCATTCTGCTTTTGGGACAAATTCCAGTGGTCTAAATTTAAAGTCACTGGAACAACTGTTATGTTTTCATTTGAATTGTTTGCCAATTACATTTTGCATATCCCCATTATGGATAGCTCTGATATGCGCTTGAGTTCTGCATTTTAAGTGTCTTCGAGTTCTGCCCACATACAAAATATTACAGTCACACCACCACACGTACTGTATACTACATGTGGTGTTTTGCAATTTATATAGTGATTCGTGGCATGCCATTCCTTTGTTTCTGGATGCATAAAGCATGACACTGGGACTGAATACCTATAAATGTTACAACTGTAACTCATAGAAACAGAGGAACATAAAAGTTGATGGCAGATAAGGCCCATCCAGTCTTCCCATTTTTTCTACCTTATGAATGTGCCATATGCCTTTACTCCGTCAATAGCCTATTTATTCATTCTCATCTTGTATTGCTCCCTTATGCCTGTCCCAAGCCTGGCACTGTATTCATATCCACCACTTCCTGAAGTAGGTCATTCCATACATCCACCACCCTTTCTGTGAAAAAGAACTTCCTCACATTACCGCTTAATCGTCCTCCCTCTAATCTCATGCTGTGTCCTCTTGTCCTGCTGTTTTTCTTATATTGAAACATGTTAGACTCTTTCACTTTGTTAATGCCCTTAAGATATTTGAATGCTTCAGTCATATCACCTCTCTTCCTCCTTTGCACTAGGAAATACATATTGAGCTCTCTTAATCTGTCCTAATATGTTTTCTGATGCAGACCATGCACCATTTTGGTTGCCCTTCTCTGGACTGCTTCCATTTTGTTAATGTCCTTGTGCAGGTGAGGCCTCCAGTACTGCATGCAGCACTTCAGATGAGGCCTAACTAGTGTCTTGTAAAGAGGGATAATTACCTCCCTCTTATGACTTGTGATTACCCTACTAACTCTTCTGGAATGTTTCTGAAAGTATGCTGTAGTTCTTCTGTTATCATTTGGTTTTTCACTTCTGTCTTATGGGATTAAAAATGATTCTCTCCCTATTTTTTTGCTTTCCTATAAGCCTGATCAACTGTCACACAATAATACCCTCTTTCCCTAAATTGAGTGGACAGCACCTCTGCCTCCTTCTCAGACATATCAACTAAAGTATAATTCCATCATACTTTAATAAACTGATTATAAAGGATGCTGTCCACCAAAGGTCTGGGATGGGCACTCTCCACTCTGAGCAATGAATTGCCTGGTATAGGTTTTTTGAATGGTTCTACTATAACCACATTATCCCTGCTCACCAATTGAATATCTAAAAATTAAAGACTTTCAGGATCACAGTGAAAAGTACAACATACATACAGATTGTTATTATTCAACCATCTAGTAAACATTGGAACTGATTCCAACCCCCCACCCCAAACACAAATTATATCATCACTAAACCTATATCAATGAATAATGTGTCTGAAGTAGGAGTTGTCATTCAAGAGGACCATATTCTCCTCCCACCAGGCAAGGAACAGGTTAGCATAAGATTATGCAAGTGATGCCCCCATAGCCGTACCCCTAAGTTGCAAATAAAATTTCTGATCAAACAAAAAATAGTTATGATGCACCACAAAAATCAATAAATCTGAAATAAATTTCTGCGTTGCCCACCTCGAGTCAGGATCTCTTGCCAGGAATTCTTTAGCTGTTCTGATGCCATGTTGGTGACAAATACTTGTATATAATGATACGGTACAGTATCTATGGTTAGCCAACAGAAATGGTCCTGTCAATCAATGCCTACCAGTTTCTCTATCAAATGCATGTGTCATAAATGTGACTTTTTGTCTTTGGAACAAAATTCCTTAAAAAAATGTTCCACAAATTGTGAGGGACCCTCACTGAGTGACCTCCTGCCCAAAACAATTGGTTGAGGGTCCCACACAGATTTGTGGACCTTGGATAAGGTATATACCATGGGAACAACTGGATGTTTAGTTTTGAAGAAACTACTGTACATTCAAACCCAGTTATATGCCCATTCCCATCAGCCTGGTCAATCATGTCATGTAATATAGTTTTAAATGTCCAAGTAGGGTCAAAGATTTATAACATTCAGTATCTTGCAGTTGTTGCTTTATTTCTTGCACATATTTCTTAGTGTCCTGAATCACAATTGTGCCACCTTTATCAGCCTGTTTTACTGTAATATGTGGCATGTTCTGGATTTTCCTTAAAGCTTTCCTTTCTGCAACAGAAATGTTGCAAAAAGATTGTAAAATTGGACCCTGTGTAAGTTTAATTAAATCTTTTTTAATAACCTGCTCAAAAACACGGACTGCAGGATGTCTGAAAGGAGGACAGAACTTGCTTTTCAGATGAAAGTATGTCCATGCTCTTAAGACAGCATAACCTTGTTGCTGGTTCCCAGGAGGGACCAAAGGGTGAAAACCTGCTTCTGTAGCTGGGGGTTCTATATTATGTGTGGTTCATAGCTCAGTGCTTATGTAACATATTGTTGAATGATGAATATGGTTGTTGGTTAAAGAGGCCAGCATAAGGAGGACAATATTTACTAGGTAATAGTATAGAATGTATTGTGCTTAGGTACTTGGATGCTTGAATGAGTCGTTTGATAATACTTGATGGTTTTGGCCTTTCTCTGTATCCCACCTGTAGGAAGGAAGCTTGGTTTAGAAAATGAAAGCCCCCCTGTGGGATAAGAGTGCCGTAGAAGGAGGAGGTGTCGGGGAGGATGGTGGGTGAGTGCGACTCGCTCTAAGCAGAGCGGAAGTCAGCTGATGATTTAAATAGGCTGTGGGGGAGGAGCTCTTCCCCACATAATACCGGGCTACCCTTCAATTATGTGTGGTTCATAGCTCAGTGCTTATGTAACATATTGTTGAATAATGAATATGGTTGTTGGTTAAAGAGGCCAGCATAAGGAGGACAATATTTACTAGGTAATAGTATAAAATGTATTGTGCTTAGGTACTTGGATGCTTGAATGAGTCGTTTGATAATACTTGATGGTTTTGGCCTTTCTCTGTATCCCACCTGTAGGAAAGAAGCTTGGTTTAGAAGATGAAAGCCCCAATAAGAATAAATATCAACGATTGTTCTGTAACTGAATGCTGAAGAAGTCATGCATAACAACTTAATGATATGAATAGACGATCACCTCCTCCAACTCCGGAGAGTGTGACCAGTAGCACTCAGGAGAGGAAAACCCCCCTTGGGGGGGAACCTGTGAGGACCCATGGCTACAGACCTGCCCGTCCTTCTGGGCATACTAAAGGAGAGCGATCCTAATTAAACTAAATTAATCAGCTAAATCTGAATTCTAATTTGTAGAATTCAATCCATATGAATGGAGCTTAAGAAAGAACTGAATGGTAAATGTCCAGAGAAGTAATTTCCTCCTAATAAAGTCCAAGTCCGAGAATACATGTATAATTCAGAATGATGGAGAGTGGATATGCAGAACCTTCATCCGGGCTTGAGTTGATAGAGGGGATAATCAATGAAATGTATGATGGTGGAGATGAAGTTGATGACTGATGAATTCAGACAGGAGACCAGACGCAGATAGTTGCATCCAAATTTGCCGTCAACGAGGCAGGATGAATAGAAGTAGTCCAACTTCCTGATTTCTAATAGACAGCTTGTATAGCACATGTCATGATCGAAGGCTTGGCAGGGCTACCGACTGATGAATCCAGTTCTGATAAGTGAAGTATAGTCTTAGGAATTGATGTGAAGGCAAGTGCTGTAGACCTAAGCTGAAGTAATGGCAAGCTGTAGAGGATAATCGGAGACACTGGTGCGAGGTATGAAGCATCCAAGTAGTAGAATATGGCAAGCCCAAAAGTAAGCATGTCAGGTGGACTGCGAATCCCAAGTGAGAGGTAGTAGGAGTGGGGATTGCACCTATGAAGGCAGATGAGAAGGAACAGGCGTGGCAATCAGCTCCTGAAGAAAGCGAGCTTAACTGATAGCTGGTGAGGTAGAGAGAGAGAGGCAGCTGATTCCAGGAATGCGAAGCGCATACAGACCCATGGAAGTCTGCTGGTAGAAGAGAGCATGGCAGTAGTCCCTCGACGAGAAGCGCAGCTTGTCCAGCAGCTGGAGAGGCAAGTAGAGAGGCGACTAGCTCCAGGAACAGGAGAATGCAGCCAAACCTATGGAGGTCAGCCAGTAGGATAGTGCATGGTATACAGCCTCCAGGAGATGAATCTTGAGTCAGTTGAGAGTAGAGTAGTACTGCAATTGTAAGGCAGACATAGAGAATGGAATGGTGCTGAGGACTGACGAATCCAGTAGATCAATGATGGCAGGGATCGCATTGCAGAGACCGTAGCACAGAGATGGCAACTTGACGAGGAATAGCATTCAAAACTGAAGGTATGACATGTTTGAGGCAGCAATAACGGATGAGACCCGAATAGTAGAGCAGAAGAGTCCTGGATGGAGATAACTGAAGAGGCTGAGTCAGTGGAGTAGCGTTGTTACAAGGTCAAAAGCGGTAGAGCACAATTAGGATAAGGTCTTGATGAGAGGCGCAACTAAGTGTCCTGGAAAGGGTGAAGCTGCAACAATTCTCATGGCTGAAGTAGCAGGGCAAAGCATCCAATAATAGAGGAGGGATGAAGAAACGGCGAGATGCGGATCCAAATAAAGGAGCTTCCGGCAGGCTGGCACGGCATCAGGTAAGCGTATAGTAGAATACGGGAATCTCTAGGCCCGATATGGCGAGGCAGAAGTAGAGGAGAAGTAGGGAAACCTCCCAGCCCAATGGGCGAAGGCAGGTCCCAGAGTCGAGAATCTCCAGACCCGAGCTGAATGAGGCAGGCATAGAGTAGAAGAGGTAAACCTCCCAGCCCAAAGGTGAAGGCAGGTAAGAGAAGTAGGTGAGTAGTAGGTAATCCTCCCAGCCTGATGGGCGAAGGCAGGCCATAGAAGCAGACGAGTAGTAGGAAGTCTCCCAGCTCAGTGGGCGAAGGCAGTCGTAGAAGCAGGCGATCAGCAGGTAAACCTCCCAGCTCGATGGGCGAAGAATGGTATAGAAGCAGGCAATTATGGTGTAAATATAAGAACAAAGGACTTCTGAGCCCATAGGGGCATAAGGCTGGCTAAATGTGATGGCTGACCTCTGGCCCCGCTGGCGAGGCAGGTTGCAGAGCAGAGGTAGATAATGCAAGAACAGCTGACAACGTAGGGTAGTTGGAAGTAAGGAGGAACAAACATAATGAGCAGCAAGACAAGCATCCAGGGACAGCGACATAATTCCTACCATCTGAGAGGAAATCCGGAATGGAACACACATGATCCAGGACGAATGGAAAGCACGGGTAGGCAAGGAGAGCAGCAGCTGTCAGGACTCGAGGAGTATGACTGGAGATGAGATCCTGGAGTGTCCAAATTCAAATAGAATCCCAGACGGTCCTCAAGAAAAGATGAAGCTGGCTTGGAGAGCAATGACTAGGTGCATGGTCGAAGTGCAAGGGCCGGAGGGTAGAAGGCGAAGGTAAGGAAGGGGCCAAACTTGAATGCAGATAGGAATGGTTGAACCCCAAATAGGTCAGCTAATATGGCAAGTAGAGGCAGCTAGCTCCACATTGTCTAGTGGGCACAGCTGGAACCCACGAAGGTCAGCTGGTAATATTGTACATTGCAGGCATGGAAGCGTGGAAGTGCACTGGAACAATGGAGGAGAAAGGAATAAGAACTGCAGTACTGATATAATGACGAATGCATGTCCAGAAAAGCAGCAGCTTGAATGGGAACAACCAGAATTTGATGCAAAACAGAAGCACGCCAAAGTACCGAAGCAGAAACTAGGAGTGCAAGGCAGGTAAGGGTAGCTGAAAAGCTGGTCGGGAGCTGAATAAGGCAGACCTTCCATGATAGAATGGTTGGAAGGTAATATGTGAAACAGATGCCAATAATAATATAGGCAAGCGCTGCACACGAAGGTGGTATCCAAAGGAGAAGAACCTTTGTCCGAAATTCAGGGCGGAAGCGGCGTATCCATGTGTGAATCTGGCATGTACCACAAATGAGCTGGAGTCAAAACAAATGTTTACAGGAGCGCAGGAGCCCAAGTCAGACTGAAAGGCTCACAATGAGAAGCACATTGAGAAATCCAGAAAGGGGCAATGGAGAACGGCATGTTCCAGCAGTGGAATACTGCCAAGCAGTCTGAGGGATACGCTAGGAAAGCATATAGCCTTGCGAGTCATCTGGAAGTAGGAAGCAATCGGAAAGTACATCCAGTAGTCCCATATGTGCTGTCCGAATAAGCATGGAGGCAGTGCTGTGGGAAACGCATGTCCAAACGAAAATGAGCTGCGCAGCATAGGAAATGGCAGACATTCATGCGGTGGCAGGGGAGAAGAAAACGTTGCAGTCCTTTCAATAGGCAAACAGACCAAGATGTCAGACGGCAGGTATGTTGACACCAAAAAGTGGGCAACAAGGTAGGCAAGGCAGCAGCAGCTGTATGTGAATGGACAAGTGGTGGAGGCGGACCGGCGTCGTATCCTTGAAACCGAAAACTGGTATAACTTCCCTTTGGCCATCCTGCCCAAGAGCTCCCCAATGCGGAGCGAGTTACTGGAGGACAGGCGACTGCGAAGGAAAGCAGCAGCCATGACATGTGGACATGTACAATGCAGGTATGTGCAGCTGGTGGCCACCAAGAGGTAGCCTAGTAGGCATGGTGCAGCAAAGAAAAGGAAGCCCAGCACTGTGGTGGCAGCATCTGGCCTCCGCGGAGATCCATAGGAGCGGGTGCAGCGGAGGCAGGCGCAAGCGCCGAGAGCAACACGAACAGACGCGGTGGTAGTGAACTAAACTGCACGGAACGGTGGCTGCTCAAAAGAGGGATAGGACAGCAGTAGAGCAAATGTGCAGAGTGGAGCACAGGGACAGCAGGTGGAGAGTAAGAACAGAGAAGGGAGAGCGGTCGGCTACAGGAGACGGAGCATAGCATGTCAAGGAGAGAGTAGCCACAGGAAACCCCCAGAAAGAAAGACAAGGTACGAGAAGAAACACAGAACAGTAGGACAAAAAGGAGGGGGGAGAAATAAACAACAAACTCGCAGGACAAGAGGACTGGAGCGGGGGGGGGACAAGCAAAACAGACAGGAAGAGAGCAGTCACGAACCTGCACAGCATACCAGCGAGTGCGACTCGCTCTAAGCAGAGCGGAAGTCAGCTGATGATTTAAATAGGCTGTGGGGAGGAGCTCTTCCCCCACATAATACAAGGCTACCCTTCAATTATCATTACTGTCTGTCCCATTCCCCGTGCTCTAACTAGCTGGTGAAGAAACATTCAAGGCAAATTAATTTCCAGAGTCATCAGAATATCCAGCATTAGTGCCCACATGCATGTGTGAAGTTAATTTCAGTGTTGCTGGAGTCCAGACTCAAGATTCCCTGTGCCATGGGTCTGATGTTGTGATTCAGCATAGCGTTATTACTCACACTACTAAAATAGCAAGGGGCACCAAGTCTCAATGTCGCAGCCTCCTCTGTTTATGGGGGGCTGTGCCCCACTTTCTAAATATTCCAACTCTGGGAGGCATATCTCAGGGAGAGGGCAGCAAATTCGGCCATGTGGCGCCCTAATGACGGGCGGTGTGCCGCCGGTGCACACATGGCTGGAAGGGTTATTTTCACCTGCTATCTGGTTGCCATGGGACTGAGACCAATGTTTTTTCTTGGACTTTCTATTTGTTTTTTTTCCTCCACGTTTGGTGGTTCCCTGTTGATGCTTGATGTTCAGTTGTTTGTTTGCCATAACATGGGGTGAAACTATCTCCTCTGGTCTCACCTCTAAAAATTCACCCTTTTATTGTCACTCCCTGTAGTATTAGTACCATTTTTAGTACTGTTAAAATATCTGCTCCTGCTTCTTTGGTTCTTACAATTTCTGTTACATGACCTGAATCATCCCTTAAATTCTTCATCTAATTCTTGTCCCACAAAAACATTCCTCCAGCCTCATAGTCTGATTTGTCTCTTAAAAATTTGTTTTTTCTTTCCTGTACTTCATTTTCATGTTCATTTAATCTCTCTAGCAGTGCACTATTAAGCTGCTGATACTCTTCTGTGTCCTTAAATGGTCCAATGTATTTATTCATTTAGTTTTTGTTGACTAGTAATGAAGGACTTGGCAATTCTGCCTATTTTCAGCCTTGTCCTGGGGGGAAGGGGAAACATACAGATGCAAACTAACTTACAGAAACAGACTAAGTTGCTGGTGGTATTTTGTTTTTTTAGTGATGGGGGGGGGGGGATTTGGCCAGGACAACAGGGAAACTCCCCTGCTGTTTCAGGGACCATGCTGATGGAGTGCGGTTGCCACAATGGCGGCTTTGGGAGGTGGAGGTGCAGGAGCCAACAGCTCCATTCTGGGTGTGGACATCAGTGCTAGAGTTGCTTTTCAGACATTTATGGATATGCCAGAGAGTCCAGATTGAATACTTACACAGGACTGTATACAGGTTGCTGTGACTAAGTTGGTCACTGCTGGCCATAACCTGTTGGATGTTTCAGTGCTACTGTTGTGGCTCCTAGGTGTTCCGTGGCTTTTCCCAGGTGAGCTGGATGCTCCTCCTAGGCTGTCAGAGAGGCAGGCTCCCAGAACTGTCCTTCTGCATTTGTTCACTGCAGAAGAAGATGCTTTGTGGCAAGCTCCTGGTTTGCCAGAGGTTAATGTTCAGTTGGTGGGTGGTGCCCCGCTCGTGGTGCCTTTGAACTGTTCGTCTGCTGTTGCAGTGGCTTCCCCACAGGATGTTTCTCCTATGGATGTTTCCCCTTGTACTCCCAACCACTGGATTCCCTTGTTGCCTACAGGTCTGGGGCTCCTTGGTCAGTGGAGGCGGCTATGCTTCCAGCAGGATGGACTCTTTCCATGGATGGTGCCCAGTGGGAGGCTGGATCAGTTCTGAACTCCAGGGAGATCATGCAGTAAGCAGGTACTCTTCAGGAGTTGTCTGGCTCCATTTCAAGGGATTTAACTGTTTTGCCTTCTGAAGGGTTTGCTGATGGATTGGGAAACTCATCTGTAGCTGTATGTGTTACCACGCTAGGGCCGCCCAAAGGGGTTGCTATTTCAGTGTCTCCATTTGTTTCTGTGGGGCCTGAGGCGTCATCCAAGCTTTTACCTCTAGTTTTGTGATGTGTACTGCCAGTACTAGCGTGTCAGGACTACCCTTGCCTGTTCAGCATGACATGCAGGTTTTTCTCCCCGATTCTGACTGTGGTCCTTTGCCTGCTCAGTCTTTGCCTATTTCTGGTCCTTTGACACCTGTTGCCACTCCAGTGGTGGGTTTGGTTGATTCACCCCCTTTGATTCAGAACCTTCATGTTCCCATGGACAACCTCACAGCCCTCCCTGTTGTTCAATTACCTTTGTCCATCCAGGTTGAGGTGCCCACCTCATCAGCTTTTTCTGCTCCTTTTGCCTCCTCAGTTCTACAGAATGACCTGCTGAATGTTTCTACAGATGGTTTGCCTACCGAATCTCGGGCACGGGCAGACATTATGGAGAACATGGATGCCAGTCCTTTGACACAGCTTCCTCCCCTGTTGGAGGTGGGTGCACCTTGTCATTCTTTGGTGCCCCCCCCCCCACTGCCTCTGTCTCTACTCCAGCTGATACTGCTTGGTCTGCCCCCAAGAAGCCCATGGGTACTACTTCTCAAGATGCTTTTTGGATGTTGGACCTGTTCTCCAACTTGGCTGCTCCTGCCATGAGGAGAAATGCTGTCCGTCTTTAGTATACAGGGGGTTTGGGTGTCCTGCCTGACCATGTGTATGTTTCTAAATGATTACTTAGGGATTCCTTATGTTTCTTAGCCTCGAACATTTTTGCCCTGATACATATTTCTGGAGGTTCCCTGTTTGATATCAGTTTTAATACTCCTCAGCTCCTTGACAGATTTTGGAAGAAGTTCCACCAAGTTAAATCTTACCTATTGTGGGGCCCACATTTCGCAATCCCTCTGACGAAACTAACTGTTGAGAATGTCACCATTCTGTTTTGCAGTGAGGGAATGCATATCTTGGGTATCTTGTTCTGGGTGAAGCAACAATCTGACGTCATTGATAGGCCTCAACCTATCTTGACTACTGGGGATATTTGTACTGGGGGCTGGAAGATCAGAGTACGGCTTTCTTCCTCTAACAAGGGTATGCTTCATCTCCCCAGCAGCTTCTATACTGAACAGGACTGGGGCTTTTGCTGTTACCCCAGACAACCTAAGACATGTAATAAGTGTGGGTCTCTGTCAGATCTCAGTAACGTCTGCAATGCTTTGGTTTGTAATTTTTGCTTTCAAACCAGTCATTCAAGTATGTTTTGCTCCAGTCTGATAAAATGTAAATTGTGCGAGGATATGGGACATTTATATTTGAAATGTCCTGGGGTTGTCTACAATAAAGGTTCCTTTTACAACACTGAGGATATGGTACATGATGCATGGGCCCAGTGCAGTCAAGGTTGCTTTGATTCGGTCTCTTCTGCATCTGCTGCTTCCTGCAGTACTCCACTACAGGCAACCGTCCCTGTTGCTGCTGCTCCAGACTTGGTTCCTTCTGACAATCGGGGGTGCCACCATCCAGAACACTGTTTCTTTGTCTGGGGAACTCCAGGACACTGTTTCTTTGCCTGTGAAACTGTTTATTCAAAGCATTTCTGTTCCCCAGTCAGAAATTGCTACTGATTTGCCTGTCTCGATGCCCCCACCCCTCCGCCTCCAGATGCCTTTCATCTTGTTGGGGCCAAAAGAAAATCTATTAGGCTTCACCCTAACCTGAAGATCACCAATAAGGACTCTGTGGAGACCAGGATTGCCTTTGCAACTTTGCAAGACCAGCCGTCAGGGGATGATGGTGATTCGGTGGCTCCCCCGGTGACTTCCTCACTAAAGGATGTCTCCGAGGATGAAAGAGACCATTCTCTGGGTTTGGTGAAGAAAAAGAGGACTAAGAAGTCTATGCATGTTTGACTAATTTGTCTGATTGTTTTTTTCTTCTAACATGTATGGCAGCTGATTTTTTTCCCCTAGCATCTCTGTTGTCTCCCTGAATATTAACAGCATTCGAAATCCTAAGTGACAACTTACCACTTTGTCTTATTTGATGCACTTGCAGGCTCAGATCTTTTTGTTGCAGAATACATGACTGCGGACCATGGTTGATATTCACAATGCTCAGAAGGCCTGGCATTGGAGGTCTTCAGTGTGGTCCTTGGGTGATGAGCCCTGCTTGAGGGCTGCAATCTTGTTCAAGTCCCATGAGTTTTCTGTTCAGAAGGTCATGGATGTTGAACCAGGGAGGGCGATGGTCCTTGATGTGGCCAAGCAAGGCTACCTTTCTCAGATAGGGGTAGTTTATGCCCCTCAGATGAAAAAAAAAACTGCATCTCCTTATTCCATTCCCTTCAGCCTTATTTACACACCTCCAGGTGGGAGATTTGGGGTGGGGATTTCAATTGCCCCCTAGCTTTGAATGAACTGGTAAGAAGACAAAGTTATATTGCAATACTAACTTTTTAAACCAAAGGATTCTGACTACCAATCTGCTGGACTCCTTGAGGTCTCTTCATGCCATGGGGGGGGGGTCATACCTATTACAGGGAACCCCTCTGTTCCTGGATTGATTTTATTTTTGTCTCCACCCAGTAGCATATTTGAAGGCCAGTATGGTGGCAGTTGCTACCTCAGATCATTTTGAGATGCAGACTACAGTTGTTACTACTGTTAAAAATAAGTCTGGCCAGACAGTGACTGATCTGACTGACATCCTGACTGCTGTCTCTTAGAAGTTGCAGTCTTGGTTTAGAACTCCCTTGCAGGTTGGAGAAAAAATTGAATCTTTTCTTTCTCAGGGCTGTTTGGACTGCTTGACTGATGTTAAACATAGGGATGGGGGCTGGCCCGGTGGCACTGAGGGTTGAGGCACTGGACGCCACACCTCACACCACACTGGTGACCCAGGTTCGGGACTGAGCCTGGGCCATCGGGGGTCAGCAGGGATGGGGAAGGATTGAGCATCCCACAGACTGCTCTTCTTCCCCGGGGAGGGGGGTTTTCCACACACCAGTGCACTGGTGACCTCTAGCAGTGGCTGGAGGCACCAAAGTGCACGGCTGCAGAAAGAAGGGGATTGAATCTGTGGCAGAAAAAATCCCCCTATTGGCGGGTGAGACGACGGCGACCATCAGTAACCCAAGGCCACATGTCCAATGTCTGCCGTTCCTCCGTACCTCCCCCTGGGCATTCTGGGGGCCTCTCCGAGGGGGGGGACCAGGAGTCCTGAAACCAATGTACCTCGTGGAGGATGGTTCAGGCGGGCAGTGGAGCTGTAGAGCAGAGCACGAGACCCTGAGAGATGCCCCGAAGTTAGGGTGCAAAAATAGTGTTTAAAAAAAAAAAGAAAAGAAAATAGGGATGGGATGACAGACCTGCCTAAAATCAGAACCCCCTGGATCCAATGTGGCCCGGTGGACTTGGATCAGTAAGAACCCACTGCATAACTGTACCGAGTCCAGGTCCGCTGGCTGCATATAGCTAGATGATTAAAAAATGTAAAATAAAATGTATTCCTGGTGTATCTAGTGCCCCCCCCCTCCATGTTCACCCACTGGCCCTAAATCAGTCCCTGGGTCCAGGTACCCTACTGTCATCCACATCCCCTATTCCTTGATATCTAGTGGAACTCCCTCCCCCCACCTTCCTCTGATTGCACTTACCACAAAATAAATTTGTAGCCTAATCTGCTATCTGGGCATTCAGAAGGGTGAAGACTGACTGCTTTTTATCAGCCTTCTTGCTCCAAGTCCAAACTTCAATAAATGCAATAGCAAGTAGTTCCGTAATGCAGCCCCAAGCTGCGATCAAGCCAGCAGCTACAAGCTGCAAGACCATCAATTGTCTTACAGCTTGTAGCTGCAGCTGCCAGCTTGATCGCAGCTCAGGAATGCATTCCGGAACTGCCTGCCATTGCATTGATTGAAGTTTACACTTGGAGCAAGAAGGCTGACAAAAAACAGTCTTCACCCTTCTACACACCCGGATAGCAGATCAGGTTAGAAATTTATTTTGTGGCTGGTGTGATTGGAGGAAGGGAGGTTCCAGTAGACACCAGGGAATTGGGGATGGGGGGGTTGTTTTTGCAATACAGGCAGACACAGGCACTGCAGCAGTGATCTGAGGAGGGGGCTGCCATGCCACTGCCACTAGTCACCAGGGACTACAGTTCAGGCAGGTAATGACTACTGAGTGAGCACTGAAGTTCTGTCTGTTGACCTTCCCTATCTCTTCCCCACTACTAAACTGATTTGTGTTTTTCTTTTTATTCCCCTTGGCCCTTTTTGTTCTTTTTAGCTGTTTTTTTTTAATGAAATGAAGGCACTCTTGTTACATTTTGCTTAGCACTGCAAGCTTTAGTTAGAGCAAAAATGTGAAGGCAAGGCACTACTTGCACTGGCAGAGACTTGCAAACCACTACTACAGGCTTAGGGTAACAGCAGAAGACACTACTGGCTCACAGTTTTCATTTCCTGAAACACTGTTAACAGTTCTGTGTGTGTCATAAATCTTTGTGTCATTTTATGCAATTTTATGGCAGATTTTCAGTTTTCCTCACATTTTACAAAAGGTTCTGATTTAAATCAGAACTAATCAGGACTTTGGCCTGGATCCTGATTCTGATTGTAAGGGTCAGGACCTATTCGGGTCCGCCCATGTCCAGTGGAAAAGGTTGTTTTGATCTTGTCTATTTCCCCTATCAAAGTGCTGAAGGCTCTGAAGTCATTACGTAATAATGTTGCTCCCAGCCCAGATGGGCTTAGTGTGGAGTTTTATAAGTCCTTCTCTAGTTTTTTTTTTGGCCCTTTTTTGACTGAGGTTTATAATGCTATGTTTCAAGATTTGACTCTTTCAGATGACATGGCGTAGGCCCTTTTGGTTCTTCTCTATAAAAAAGGGGACAGGCTCTCCCTAAGGAATTGGAGGCCTATTTCCATTCTTAATGTTGAAATGAAGCTTTTAGCTAAAATCCTTAGTCAGAGACTGAGGAAGGTTGCAAGTCGACTAATAGCCCCTTGTTTAGACTTGTGGTATTCCCGGACACTATATAAATGATAATCCTGTCTTGCTTAGGGAAATCGTGGTTAGGAATCAGTTGCGCTCCATGGATGAGATATTACTGCTGCTAGACCAGGAGAAGGCTTTTGACAGGGTTTCCCATGATTTGTTATTTCGTACACTTGTTTTCCATGGTTTGCCCTCCATTTTTGTTCGATGGTATCAGTTGTTGTATAGTCAGACTCATTTCTTTCCTTTGGTTAATGGAGTGGTGGGCCCTAGAACTGGAATTGCCCTGGGTGTGAGGCAGGGGGCTCCCCTCAGTCCATTGCTTTATGTCTTTTGCATTGATATTTTAGTCCATAAAATTCTGCAGTCTCCAAATGTGCAGGGTCTTTCTGTCATTTTGCATGCACCACAGGTGAAGATCTCTGCCTATGTGGATGATTTGTGCCTCTGTGATGATGGCTTGTGGTCCCGCCAGCATGCTTTGTCTCTGGTGTATTGGTATTCATCTGTATCTGGCGCTCAGATTAATGTGGCCAAAAGTAAGGTGTTCTGTTTGGATTCCTACAGTATACTGGGCCTCCAGTCGGAAGACAGTGTTCTGGTGGTGGACACTGAGATTAAGATTTTGGGTGTAAAGTCTGATTCCTTTCCCATGGTTGTGGTTAACTGTGAGGATGCTGTTAGGGTGGGTGGGCTGAGGGCCACTAGATGGAAGTCCTTACATATTTAAAACTAAAATTAGTCTATTTGATAAAACCATTGTTATTGCCTGTTTTTCTGCACTTGAGTTGTGTGCCCCCCCATGTGTCTCTCTAGTATCTTTTTTCAGGCCCTTTGGGGCAGCTGCCTGAAACCAGTTCATTGGAATTTTACTTACCTACCTGTTCATAAAGGGGAGTTAGCCATGATTAATCCAATTACTTTTTCTCTATTCTTTTTTTTTTTTTTTTAGGACGTTTCTGTTTTTATTTTCCACACTGGAGGTGTTTTGGAAAGTGTGGGTTCAAGAATGGTTTGACCCAATTCATACTCTTTGGGAGGCAAAAAAATGGTCATTTCACCATAATTTAAAATGGGCACAGACACCAATGTATGTGGAGTCTACGTTGAAGAAGGTAAAGCTCTGGAAGTTGTTGCTGGATCACTTTCAGTCTCTCACTCAGTCTGGTCTTTATGATTTTATTTTTGAATCGTGTTTCAATGATGATTTGGTTTTTCCCCTAGGTTCCCTGCAGTCCACTTCTGCCATTCCTTGGCAGTTGACACGTGCTAGCCTCCCTCAGCATATGTGGGACACTGTGTGACTCATGTGCTATAGGAGGATAGGTGTCAGGGCCACTCACAAACCCAAGGAAGTCATTGACTGATACTGTCCCAGGAACACGTGTAATGGTGTTTTGGAAACACAGGAACACCTTTTTCTTATATGTCCTTTTATCACTACATTTTGGGGCCACATGGCATGTTAGGTGAGGGCCCCGGAGTTTGCCTTCTTAACGTATGACATTCTGATTCTAGGGCTGTATTCTGGGATTTGGACCTGGGGGGATTTGGACCCCAGTACCCTTAGAGTTTTGTTTGGCATGTGTAAATATTATATCTGGCAGGCTCATTGTCACTGGACCTTACAGCAACAGTATTGGTGGCAAACTGATGTACTGGGCTTTATTCAGACTCAGCTCTGATCCCTGTATTGCACTGAATGTTCATCTTTACCTCAGAAGAAATTGTTACAGTTTTGGAAAAAGTGTGAGGGGTGGGTGAGGTAACTTCCACTTTTGGTTTTTGCCCTAATGTTTTGATTTCTTTGCATGTATTGTTTTGTTTTGTTTTGTTTTTTGATAAGTTCTGGTTTATTATTCAGTGGTTGATTGTTTTATTCTGTTTTTCGTCTGTTTTTGTCCCAATATGATTAATGAGACTAGGTTTGCTGGCAAAGAAACCTCGCTTCGCCTGAGCTCTTTTCTTCTAGGTTTGCTTGTGAGGACAGAGCAAGGAACAGCATTATCAGAGCAAGGAGAATAATTAAGGCTCCTTTTGGCTAAGCAGATTTACTGTGTGTTATTATTTTCTTTTGTGCTTACAGGTTTTGTTACTGTTTTTTGCTTACATATTACTGCTTTATTGTTCTTTGATTCAAATTGTTTTTGCAGGGTATACTTTCTGCTACTTTGTTACTGGGTGTGCCTACAGGTGTGTTACTGTTTTGTGCTTACAGATGACTGCTTTATTTTCTTTGATTCAAATTGTTTCTTTGCAGGGTATATTTTCTGTGGAATTAAGATTGTGCCTACAGGTTTTTGTTACTGTGTTGTGCCTACAGGTGTTAAAGCTTACTGCTTTATTGTTTTCTCTGATTGAAATTATTTTTTTGCAGGGTATATTTTCTGCTAAAGTGTTACAGGGTGTGCTTGCAGGTTGAAACTGTGTTGTGCTTACAGATTACTGCTTAATTTTTCTCTGTTTCAGGGTTTTTTTTTGCAAGGTATATTTTCTGTTGAATTGTTGTGAAGGTTGTGCTTATGGGTTGTTACTTTTTGCGCTTACAGATTACTGCTTTATTTTTTATCTGATTCAAAGTGGGGTTTTTTTTCAAGGTATATCTTCTATTAAATTGTTCTGCAGGTTGCGCTTACAGGTTTTGTTACTTTTTGTGCTTACAGATTACTGCTTTATTTTTCCCTGTAGCAAATTGTTTTTTGCAGGGTATATCTTTTATTAAATTGTTGCAGGTGGTTCTTACAGGTTTTTTACTTTTTGTGCTGACAGGTTTTACAGTTTTATCTATCATTAGACTAAGCTTTCAGGGCTAATTACAGGAGAAACTATGAGTTACAGACTGTGGGACAGCATCTGCATTTGTTGTTGGTTGATTGTTTCTGCTGTTACCTCCTTGTTTCTTTTGTCCGTGGTTATTCTTTTTCAGCAGGGGAAGGGCCCAACCACCCCATACTACACTCCTTTTATAGAGCAGCACAGTCATGGCATTTCCTGTAGCAAAGCAGGAAGGGGAGGATCAGAGGGGTATTCACACAGTGACTTGACTTAAAGGGGCACAATTCATTTAGCTTGTTATAAAACGTTATACAAAAACAAACAAACAAGAAAATTACACATTTGCTTTCATCTTCCTTCTAATTACTCAGAGACCCTTCCCTCTAGATTTTTGGCCAGAGTAGTAGTTTAAATAGAGATTTCATGTAAATTTAAGTCTTAGTAAAAAATTATCTATTATGTTCATTTAAAAATAATTATATATTTGTCAGTAGAAAACATAAAAAACACAAGAGAGCTTTAATAAGAGAGCCTTCAGATCCATGTGGGAAGAGTGGATTAGGTGGACATGACAACCAAAACTGGTTAAATATTAAACAGTAGGTGGCTTTTGTTGCAGCCAGCATTAATGCATAAGTATATTTTTGAATTTAAGTACAAATGAGGATTGTTCCTGGTAAGAAGTTTCCTTAAAAAACTAAGTTAACAGTAATGATTAGATATTCTAACCGTAAAGACAGTAAGTGTCTATATGTATACTGTATAGGGCGTCAAAAATAGTGTTAGCATTAGAATACAAACAACAGATGTTTTATTTTTATAGAAACAATTTTGTAATCAAAAGCAGCTTCAGTTCTTATAACACCCTAGTATAGATCACATTTTTAGAAAAGAGAGCTTATATAATGCATTAGCACATATTGTTTCACTTTGGACTATAGCACACTCAGTTTGAAAACATTGTTCAGACTGCAATGAAAGTACTACCCATAAAGTTTTTAAAGTAGTGAAAGCAATTTCAGCTTGCACAACATATCAGTAGAGACATCTCAGACTGTAATAGATTAAGTTTAAAAATGTTGACAAATCTGTAATAAAGGTGCTATATGTCAAAGTTTTTAAGTTACATAAATGCTAGTACTAGTCTAGCAAGAAACAAGGTTTGTATAGTCTAAGTGTTAGCAGTTACTATAGTATCAGAGAGAACATCAATAGAATGACAATCTAATTCCTATGTGGATTTGATCAGCCCTAGCATTAATTCAAAAGGAAGCATCTATAAATAAACAAGTTAAGTTTTAAGGACTTAAATTGATTGCAGTTGTTACTAATTACAACATCATGTTACACATTGCACTAAACTATGGTAACCCAGTCAGAAAACTATTCTTAATCAGGAGGGTTTGTTGAAAATAGAATCAATTAAATGTTACCATGCACACCAATTTATGTTAACCCAGTGAGCAAGCTATTCTCAATTAGGAAGTTTCATTTAAAATGGAATCAATTAAGTGTTGCCATGCACACTAATCTTAGGTGCTTTATGCACCAATTATGACATCACACTCTCCTGCATGGGTAAGAGGACAGGCCAACACCCAGCCACTTGCTGCCACTTGGATTTTGCCAGAGGGAGATAGTACAACTAACAAGTAAGGCTCCATTAGTTTTACGAGAATCTTTATACTATTTTGAGTACACAGTTTTTTTAAATACAGTTTTTCTCTTTCATTAAAGGTTAACAAAAATGGGCAGTACAAGAAACAGTGATAATTAAGAATAGTTTTGTGTGAAGGTAAAGATTTCAAACACAATTATTGAGCTATTAGGAATATTAACTTATTTCATCTTACATTTATAAAGTGGATTTTTATTTACCCTTAAGGTTTCTTTCTCCCTATGAAGAATAAAATATGAGTGACAATATACAGAAACCGATAGTTATCTTGAGGATATAATTGGATAATCCAAGGTATATGAAATTGATATAATGTATAATATATACTTTTTATGGTTAGTTTCAAAACATACGAATTATCAATACTGTGTTTAAATTTTAGTTTTTTTAGAATCTGTGCACAAAGGATCACTGTGGCTGCCTCTGTTCTAATAAGTTAGTTACATATTTGGAAAGATCAGGGTTCAAGAAAGGGTAATTACCTGTTGTAACATAATTTATTTTGATATTGTTATTTATGGAAACCAACTAAGTGAATGATGTCTAATCCTTTAGGAATTGAATATAAGTGCAACTAATGAAATATGAACATACAGAGCCTTCAGTATAAGATTAAGGTGAATATATTATTTAATGTTAAAGAATAAGTATATGATAGAAGTAGGATAAATAATTGATATATATAATCATTTTTTTTTCTTTTAGGCAAAAATACATGATAGTAGTAAAGCTTAGCAAAGGAGGTTAAATTGTAGATTATGCCCTAGGGCAAATTATAGTACTGTACAGGCAATTCTCTTATTAAAACATTTTTTTTATTATTGTCATAAATGTTTTAATATTTAATTCTTATTATGTTTGTGTAGATAATAGTATAAACAGCTGAGGAAAATAAGCATATAAAAAACTTCTGTATAAAATTTCATTACAAAATTAAAATTTCAATGTATGGGAGAACCATATATTGCTACATATGTGCTTAAAAATATTTTACATGTCTTAACAGTCCCCCAGAAGAAGCCGCACTGGTGAAATGTTGGGGCACAGATGAACTATTGAAAACAATAAAGAAAATAAGTGATTTCAAATTTTTGGCATTTGGCTTAGTCCTGAGTTCATGCCCTGGATTTTTTTGTTGGAACTCTTGCACTGTGCACCTTCTCCGCACCTTATAAATCTACAGATTGAACATTATGCAGATTTCCCCTGGAACTTTTTGTTTTTTGGATTCAGGTTATAAACTTGGCAACTGGAATGGATATTATTAACTGCAGCTACTGTGGGACACTTTTCAAAAGGGCAGTTATACAGGATTTCGGACACTGTCCTACATGCCGGACCATTGGAGATCTAAGGTCTCAGCTCTGGGCAGCATGGGCAGAGATTGCACACCTCAAACTGCATATACAGGAGGAAATGTATTACAAGAACCACCCACCATTTCCCCAACATCCAACTGAAGCACCACAGCCACAGAGGGTAATTGGTTTGGGAGATTGGCAAGTGGTTAGGAGGGGCAAATCGGGTGCCCCACCACTCAATGCTCACCAGCATATCACCTCCACAAAAACCATTCAAAAACTACAAATGGGTATCTGCCTCTATCTCTGAAATCAAATAAAAGGGCAGAGGACACTACAGAGAAGGAGCTAGCACTATAAAACTTGCCCATAATAGGGACCAAAACAAACAAGATCTGGCAGAGCCACTATGACTGTGAATGCATTAACTAGATAAGGGTGTTTCATGGGCTTAAACATAAACATTTATTTATTAAAAAATATGAGATTGGCTGGCCCATCAGCGCAGCAGTTGGATTTCCGTCTGCGACGCCGGCGACCCGGGTTCAGGAACGGACTCGGGTCACCAGAGGGCCAGCCTGGGGAGAGGATGGATCATCCGGGGACAGCTCCCCTTCCCCGGGGGGAGGGTGGGGATGTGCACCGGTGCATGCTGACTCCTAGCGGAGGCTGGGAGCACAGCTGTAACGTCTGGGTTCGTTGCTTAAGGGGGAGTGACAGACGTCGGCATATGCCTTGAAGTCAGGACATCACTCCCCACAGAAAACCAGGAAAATACTTCCTGACTGGCTGGATGACAGTCTCTCTGCCCTCCGCTGCCGCCTATCCCAGGACTGACGCACCTCAGCAGTACCCCGGGCCGAATGAAGTAGTTTGCTGGCTGCCCAACCGGTGCCTTCCCCCTCGGAGGAGGGGGACCCGCCCGGTGAAGGGATATGCCAGGTTACCTAGGGGGACTGCCATATGGGGTTGGCAGCCGGTGTGGGAGTCGGGGCAGGCAGTCAGGAGGGGCAATAGAGACCCGAAGGAGTGGGCACCCAGGAGGAAGTGGAGGCACAAAAAAAAATGAGATTTACAAACCTTTGAGTCAGATACCCATTTACACAGGACCCACATCAAGAAGACCAAAGCAGTTCAAACAATATACAATAGCTAAAGCAAATAGACATCAGGAGTCAAAGAGAAGCCCAGAGTGTTCACATGAAGGCTGTTGCATACACTAACTGAATCAAAGTACAGTACATTGAGAAAGGGCATATTAATGCAGAGGTGAAGCCGAGTGCTTCCACCACCCCAGGAGTGACATTATTACACAATAACACACACCCTGGAGTGCCTTATTGCAACTATACAATGGCTTGTTATATACAGAATTTAAAGGATGTTTTTGTTAGCTTGGAAAAATATTTCTTAAGAGAAAAAGCAAGGAATGATCCAAATCCAAAGCTATGGTGATGTCACTGTGTACTAACATCACTGTCTCAATGGGTCAGCAGGAAACTAATTGTTGACATTTGTGCTCCCTGGATAAGATCAGCTACAAGGCTCTGCTGTTGCTAAACTAATTTTAAAGCAGTACACATGCTAAATCTAAGGGCATGGCTACTTCACTGTCACATGAGACAGGGGGCATCGTAGGAGAAAGAAAGCCAATAAAACTGTTTGTTATAGAGATCCCAGGGGTTGTAAAACTACCATACAGCTAGCAAGCTAATTTAGGAAAAACTCCTAATGGCAGACAGAAGGAAGGACACACTAGGGTTTAACATACATATCAAAACACTCTACATAACATATGTATTTTGCACATTCTGGGTGAACTACTCCTTTAACTTTCTGTGGTCTCAATTAACTCCTCAAGCCAGAAGAAAAATAATGCTTTAAAGCTTCCTATATACTACACACAGGCACAGAAACTGGAATAACAGGTTCCAATGAGTATAAACTCAGCAGGGATGTTGGGGGGGGGGGTGGCAGCTCTGATAATTGTTCCCGTCTTTGTTTTCACTGATAGAAACTGAGCCAGAAAAAAAGTAAAATAATTTCATCATAGACTGTTTACACCAGGTACATGAACCTGCATGATTTATCTGTAAAGACAATTAAAAATGTATAGATAGACTGTGGTAAACACATATTGTTAATCCCAAAAGCTGAACTTTGTTTTTAGTATATAAATGTTTAAGAAATACCTGAAAGCTGAGTCATTCCTTTTGAGACACCAGGTGCCTCTGATAATCATTTGTTCCAAGGGTTTTTAAGTCAGTTTGAATGCATTAAGTATTATCTGTTCTCCTAGAAACTCCACAGATTTGTTGTTCCTTGGCCAGATACTAAACTAGTGATTCTTCTTTCAGCATGATAGAATCCACCTCATGCCCCTGCCCCTGCCACATGAATAAAAAAAAAAGGTGGGCTGGATTTTTAGGAGCTTCTTGGTGGAGGTGGGTGGATCTTACTTCCCCCAAAAAACAATGCTGCCTCCCACTACTCAGGTTCCAGTTCTTGTACCACCCATTTAAGAAAAAAAATAGTACCTTACAACCATTGACTAACATGAAAGCGTATTTATTTGAGGGCGGAAAACATGTCTTGGAGGAGGTTAAGGCGTAGGAGACTATTTACTCCACAACTCAGTCAGTCAGTTCCATGGACAGAAAACATGACATCACTCCTTTTGTACATGCAATACTCCTGTAGATATCACCCCCAGTCATAAAAAGGCAAAAAGGAAATCCAGCACACTTCTGATCATAGGAGATGCCATGATTCGGGGACTTGATAGCTTCCTCCAGCCAGAGTTAATGGTCAGATGTCTCCCAGGTACATCAGCATGTAGAAACACTGACTGCATTGCCAAAATCCTGCAGGAAGCAGGAGAAAACATCAATGTCCTGGTACACATAGGAATGTATTATCTAGCCAGCCGGTCAGTTGTGGAGACCAATGAACACCTGACCAGGCTGGGAGACAAACTGTCAACCATTTCATCTGGCATCTCCTTCTCTGAGGTCCTACCAGTCTGGGAGAGGCAGCAGATGGGCAGATGGGCAGAAGGTTAGAAGGAGAGACAGGGGAGCTAAACATGTGGCTCAATGGCTGGTGCCAGGAAAAAGGACACAAATTTGTAGGAAACTAGCAACAGTTTTGGGAGCAAAAGTTCTTTAAATTCTATGGACTGCATCTGACTAAGGAGGGAGTCAGTGCATTGAGGCAGAAGTTTGATGTCTTTGCAGAATATTTAAACTAGCAAATGGGGAGAGGGGTGCAGCACCCAATACATCAAATGGGAAGAGCACCCCTCCCCCCTCAGCTAGTGATCAAACAGGAGTTTGGGAAGGCAAGACGGGAGGGTGAGCTGGATGTCATTATCCACCTAGGTACTAATGACCTGGCAAATGGGGAGCCAAAGGAAGTTCAGGAAGAGTTTAGGAAAATGGGGAGGGTCTCAAGCAAGTAGCTACTTCTGTCACTTTCTCAGAGTACTACCTGTGAGCAAGGAGAGCATAGGGTGCATGCACCAGGAACTTTAACTCATGGTTGAAGAACTGGTGCTGTGAGAAAGGGTTTGGATTCATTGGTGACTGGGGACCCACCTGGAGGGATGGAGGTTTGTTCAAGCCTGATGGCCTGCATCCATCCTGGGAGCGAATCCAAGCACTCAATGATAAGTTTAAATGCTACATTGACAAGCATTTAAACTAGCCAAAGTGGCAGGCCAGCAAGGAGGGTACCTACTTGCTCACCCCACAGCTAACAGTGGAACCAGTGAACCAGAGGTGGCTATCTCTACAAAGCAGTGTGCAAAGATGGAGATTAGCGCCCAAGAGGTGGCTAGGCAGAAAAGGGCAAATTCAGCAGAAAGGCAGACAGCAAGGAGAACCAGGGATAAAGGACAACCAAGAAAGGGGCTGGAGTAGAACAGCAAAACAGTCTAGGGAGGTCAAATCATGGAAAGCCATGTGTGCAAATGCCAGGAGCCTTAGCAACAAGATGGAAAATCTGGAGGTTGTCATGGTGCAGTCAGACCTGGACATTGTGACCATCACTGAAACCTGGTGTAATGATAACCATGACTGGGAGATGGCCATACCTGGCTACAGCATATTCAGAAGAGACAGGGCAGGCAGAAAGGGAGGAGGAGTGGCACTGTATGTGAAAAATGACATAAGGGCCACAGAGATCCAGGAGGAACAAAATGGGGGAGAGATACTGTCGGTTAAGCTGGAAAGGAAAATGGGGCCAGCCATCCGCACAGGTGTGGTCTATAGACCACCAGCCCAGGAGGAAGAAACAGATAGGGAGCTGATGCTAGCCATCCAAAGGATGGCAGACAAGGGTGAGGTAGTACTGGTTGGAGACTTCAATATTCCAGACGTGGACTGGAGCATCCCAGCAGCAGCAGCATCAACTAGGAGCAGATTTATCCTGGACTCCATTCAGGGTGTCTTCCTCAAGCAACTGGTCATGGAGCCAACTCAACAGAAGGCAATACTGGACCTTGTGCTCACAAACAGGGACAGTGTGGTGGGCGTAACAGTGGGGGAGCACCTGGGGAACAGTGACCACCAGTGATTGTGGTTTGAAATCACAGAAAGAGCAGAACTAAACCACACAAAAACACGTATCCTGGATTTCAGGAGGGCAGACTTTGGGAAAATGGGGAGATACTTGAAAGAGGCATTAAGGGGAATGGGGCAGGAATCAGGGGTTGAGGAATAGTGGGCAGTATTTAAAATGGGGATTACAAGAGCAACAGAATTATGCATTAAGCAGGTTAGCAAGAGGAAAAGGAAGAGGAGACCATTATGGTTTTCCAAAGAGGTAGCAAAGAAAGTGAAAGCCAAAAAGATTGCATTTAGGCAACACAAAAAGACACAGGCAGAAGGGGATAGGGAGAAGTACCAGGAGAAGCAAAGGAGGCAGGGAGGTCAGTAAGGGAAGCCAAAGCTCAGACAGAAGAACACATTGCAAAATCAGTGGGTAGAGGGGACAAAACCTTTTACAGGTACATAAGTGAAAAAAGAAAGGCAAAGGGAGGGATAGTGAGACTGAAGAGGGAGGATGGAGGCCGCGTGGAGGATGACAACAGTAAAGCTGACATACTGAACAGGTATTTCTGCTCAGTCTTTACTGAGGAAGAGGAGGATAATGGGTCTGAAGGGAGTACAAGGGTGAGAATGGTGCAGAAATGGACACAAGTCCCTTTACACGAGAAAGGGTCCTGAAGGAACTGGAAGTAATAAGAGTTGATAAAGCAATGAGGCCAGATGGGGTGCACCCCAGGGTCCTTAAAGAACTAAGAGAGGTGATGGCTGAACCTCTGGCTATCCTGTTTAGCTGAACACTGGAAACAGGGAGGTACCCAAAGACTGGAGGATAGCAGATATAGTCCCCTTATACAAAGTGGGAACAAAGAGGCGAGGAACTACAGACCAGTCAGCCTCACCTCGGTAGTGGGGAAGAGCATGGAAGCACTACTGAAGGAGAAAGAGATTGGTGGAACATCTGGTTGTCAATGGACTACAGGACCCAAGGCAGCATGGTTTCATCAGGGGAGGGCCGCGTCAGACCAACCTCATTGAATTTTTTGACTGGGTGACTAGGGAGGTGGATCAGGGGAGGGCAGTGGACATGGCCTATCTGGACTTCAGCAAGGCCTTTGACACTGTGCCACATAGAAGACTATTACACAAACTGGGGAATATGGGTGTGGGCAGGACAGTAGTGTGGTGGGTAGATAACTGGCTGGGCAGCAGGACACAGAGGGTGGTGGTAAATGGCTGTCACTCCACAGAGGGAAGAGTGACCAGTGGGGTACCACAGGGATTAGTGCTGGGACCGGTCCTATTCAACATCTTCATCAGTGACATTGCGCAGGACCTAGAAGGCAGAATTTCACTGTTCGCTGATGACACAAAGCTCTGTAACAGAGGAGACACACCAGAGGGTGTAGACAGAATGAGAAGGGACCTGCAGAAACTTGAAGAATGGTCAGGGGTTTGGCAGTTGAAATTCAATGCAAAGAAGTGCAAGATAATGCATATGGGTCACAAAAACCCTGGCACAATATATCAGTTGGGGGGTGAGAATATAGCATGCACCAAGCAGGAAAGGGATCTTGGGGTTATCATCTCTGATGACCTCAAGGTAGGGAAACAGAGTGACAAGGCAGCAGGTAAAGCAAATAGGATGCTGGGATGCATAGGCAGGGGCATCACCAGCAGGAAAAGGGAGGTCATAATTCCACTATACAAGACACTAGTGAGGCCCCACCTGGAGTACACTATACAGTTCTGGAGACCTTACCTACATAAGGACATAGACAGGGTAGAGAAGGTTCAGAGGAGGGCAACAAAGATGGTGCATGGATTGCATCACAAGTCCTATGAAGACAGGTTGAAGGAACTGAACATGTACTCCCTGGAAGAGAGGAGGGAGAGAGGGGATATGATAGAGACATACAAGTATCTTACAGGGAGGAACAGGGTGCAGGAATACACTATTTTTAAGCAAAAAAGATGTTCCAGGACTAGAGGGCATGGGATGAAGTTGGAGGGAGGACGATTCAGAAGAAACGTGAGGAAGAATTTCTTCACAGAATGGGTGGTGGACAAGTGGAACACCCTGACAGAAGAAGTGGTGGGGGCTGAAACAATCACGGGATTTAAGAATGCATGGGATATACATAAAGGAATTCTGGAGGTCAGGGGTAAGGGGCAACAGACTTCTAGGAAAACATAAACTGAACTTACAAGCTTAAATGGGCAGACTGGGTGGGCCATAGGCCCTTATCTGCCGACACTGTCTATGTATCTATGTATCTATGAGTTCAGCATGTTTGTAGTTCATTTGCATCACCAGGTGAGGAAAAAGGTCCAGCTCCCCATAAAACACACAGAGGGAAGGCCGGACCTCACCCCACAACTAACACACCAAAATCTGGCCAATGGAAAGTCATGTACACAAAAGCCAACAGTCTGGGAAACAAAATCCCAGACCTGGCGGCAACAATGACAGAGGCTAAACTAGACATAGTAGCCATTAGTGAGATATGGATCACCAGTAACCACACTTGGGAGCCTACCATACCCGGCTATGTACTGTTCAGAAGAGACCGAGGTGAAAAAAGGAGGGGGGTGGAGTGGCCCTTAATATCAATGAAAATATCAAAGCTACAGAAATTCAGAATACACATAAGGAGCCAGAAGAACTGTGGGTTACCCTGGAAACAGGAAATGGGACATCCATATGAACTGGGGTTGTCTACAGGCCTTCAGACCAGGGGGAGGACATAGACACATTACTGTTAGAAGATATACAAAACTTGACAGCTAAAGGGAAGATTCTGCTAATGGGTGACTTCAACGTGCCAGATACAGATTGGTCAATACCAGCCAGAACATCTGCCAGAACTATGCACATAGTGGATTCCCTGCAGGGGAAGGGGCTCAAACAATTGGTACAACAACCCACAAGAGACAGGACAATCCTGGATCTAGGACTGACTAATGGGGCAAGACTCACAGTTCTCCAGGTAGGAGGTCACCTGGGGGCCAGTGACCATCACATGGTATGGTTCAATTTGGCCACTAGAACAAAATCATCCCATTCCAAGGAAAAAATATGGGACTTCAGAGGAGCTGACTTTGATAAGATGGTCAACAGAGTTTTAGCTAGCCCTGGAAAGAAGAAATACAGGTGACGGGGTATAGGCAAAGTGGGCAAGCATTAAGGATGCAATACCTGAAGCAACATTCCATTGCGTTAGGGAGAAAAGCAAGAGCAGAAGGAGGAAACCACTTTGGTTCTCATAAACATAGCAGAAAAGATCAGAGCCAAAACGTTGGCCTTCATGAAATATAAGGGAATGCAGCAGGACAAAGATAGGGAGACATACCAAACTTCCCTAAGGGAAGCAGGGAAGGCAGGCAAAGGCCCAAACTGAGAAAACACTAGCACAAACAGTAAAAGAAGGGGACAAGACTTTCTATAGATACATTAGTGAAAGGAGAAAGTCCAGAGGGGGTATTGCTAAGATCAAAAGGGATAAGGGGGCGTGTGTGGAGGAGGACCAAGGAAAAGCATTTATCCTAAATAGATACTTCTGCTCAGTATTTACTGAGAAGAAGGTAGGGCAGGGCCCACAGCTCAGCACCATGGACACAGGGTGGAGGGAGGTGTGCACAAGTCCCTTCACAAAAGAAAGGGTCCTACAAGAGCTCGCTCAGCTCAGGGTGGACAAGGCAATGGGGCCTGATGACATACATTCCAGGGTACTATAGGAGCTAAGGAAGGGGTCTGAAACCCTGAAGTGCAGGGTCCAAAATCTGTGTGTGTGTGTGTGTGTGTGTTGAATATAGTTTCTTAAACATTTACTGGGCTTCCAGATTATGAATTATCTGATACTGCTTTTCATTTTGTGTAAGTATTTGGTCTTTTTCCAATGATTTATATTTATTTTTTTAATTTTTTTTATTAGGTCTAGGATTACAATACCTTTGAGCCAGGGCTCTTTTACAACGGTTGCACATCAGGTTATAATTCAAAACATAAAACATGTAACATAGAAACATATAGAAACATAGAAACACAGAAACATAGATTTTGACGGCAGATAAGGACCACTTGGCCCACCCAGTCTGCCCATTTCCCTACCTAATGGATAAGCTGCAGATCCTAGTTAACCAGCAGCCTACTTCTTCCTACCCCCACCCCCTAGAATTGCCTTATGACTGTCCCATGCATGCTTGAATTCCACCACTGTTTTTGACTCCACAACCTCCTCCGGAAGGCCGTTCCATGCATCCACAACCATCTCTGTGAAAAAATACTTCCTTAAGTTACCTCTGAGTCGCCCCCTTCTATCTTCAAATTGTGCCCCCTTGTTCTTGCACACCTCTTTTTTTGAAAGATGCTACCCTCTTGGACTTTGTTGATTCCCTTGAGGTACTTGAAAGTTTCTATCATGTCCCCCTCTCCCTCCTTTCCTCGAGGCTATACATATTTAGCTCCTTAAGTCTCTCTTCATATGTCTTCCAGTGCAGACCCTGCACCATTTTAGTTGCCCTCCTCTGGACAGCTTCCATCCTGTCTATGTTTTCTGGAGATTGGGTTTCCAGAACTGCACGAGTACTCAGATGGGGTCTCACCAACTGTCTGTACAGAGGGATAATAACTTCCTGTTTTCTACTGGTGATGCCTCTCCCTATGCATCCCAGTATCCCCCAACCCTCCTTGCTGCCCTCTCACATTGCTTGCCCACCTTTAGGTCATCTGATATAACTACCCCCAGGTCCCTTTCCATTTTTGTTGTTGTTAGTATCTCACCCCCCATTGTGTACTCTTCCCCTGGGTTTTTGTTTCCCAGGTGCATTACCTAGCACTTCTTAGCATTGAATCTAAGCTGCCATACATTTAACCATTCCTCTAACCTTGCCAAGTCCCTTCTCATCCTTTCCATCCCACCTTGTGCATCAACTCTGTTGCAGATCTGTTGCAGTTATAAGTCAAACTAAACAGAGTTACAAAGCATCTGAGAAACAAAACAAGTTTTGGAGGCTAGGTTACAAGGAGATAGCAGATAAGGTGCAGAGAGGATAGAGGACAAGAGAGAGGAAGAGTAGAGGAGGGCGGAGAGCTGTAGAGGAGGAGCACATCCAGAGGCATTGTCGTAGACATAACATGGGGAAGTGCGTGCTAAGGGGTAACCAAGTGCTAATAGGAGATAGAACTGCGTAAGGTTAGGGAAATATTCATGGGTTCAGTTAGTGGAGGCAGTCACAGTAGCTAGAGGCAGTGAGAGAGGCGGAGCCTTGATTTAAATGCACCAAGGGCAGGAGTGGAGGAGATGTAACTGTTTAGACCATTTAGCCAGCTGGGCGCCCTGTAGGCAAAAGATATTTGACCTTGTGAGGTACAACAACGTGGAACCTGCAAGAGCTGTGATTCAGACCCCCTGGTTTAAATAAATAATTTGCGCTTTTGAATATGCTGGTTTGGAGTGCTGGTTTTATTAATATTGATACTAAAGGAGCAAAGGATGGAACAAGCAGAGCCATTGGCAGAACTGTTTAATGAGTCTCTGAGCAAAGGAGAGGTCTCAGAAGACTGGAGAAGGGCTCATGTGATCCCACTCCACAAGAATGGCAGCATGGAGGAGGCAGGGAACTACAGACCAGTCAGTCTTACCTCAGTAGTGGGCAAGATTATGGAGGCACTCCTTAAGGAAAGGATAGTGCAACACCTGGAATCCATAGGGGCACAGGATCCAAGACAGCATGGGTTTACAACAGGAAGGTCCTGTCAAACTAATCTCATAGATTTCTTTGACTGGGTAACCAGAGTGGTGGACCAAGGGGGTGCAGTTGATGTTGCCTACCTTGACTTTGGCAAAGCTTTCAATATTGTTCCACATAGAAGATTGAGTAAAAAGCTAGGTAGGCTCAGGGTGGGTCAGAGGTTGGTCAACTGGGTGGCAAACTTGTTGGCGGGCAGAAAACAGAGAGTGGTGGTAAATGGTATACAGTCAGAAGAGATGCAAGTCACAAGTGGGGTACCTCAGGGCTCAGACCTGGGTCCAGTCCTTTTCAATATCTTCATCAGTGACATTACAGATTGACTAGAGGGTAAGGTTTGCCTGTTTGTAGATGACACCAAAGTCTGCAACAGAGTAGATGATCCAGATGAGGAGTGCAGAATGAGAAGAGATCTGTAAAAACTGGCAAAATGGTCTGAAGAGTGGCAACTGGGGTTTAACACAAAGAAGTACAACATCATGCACATAAGGAAGAGAAACCCTGAAGCTACCTATAGGTTGGGTGGGGAGGGGAGTTGCTGGCAATCACAAGGGAAGAAAGAGACTTGGGTATCATCATCACAGATGAGCTGAAATCATCCAAGCAGACCACTAAAGCAGTAGATATGGCTAGAAGGATGTTGGTGTGTATTAGTAGGGGTATCACAAGTCGTAAGAGGAAGGTAATAATCACTCATTACAAGACACTGGTTAGGCCCTATCTGGAGTACTGCATGCAGTACTGGAGGCTGCACCTGCACAAGGACATTAACAAATGGAGGCAGTCCAGAGAAGGGCAACCAAAATGGTGCAGGGACTGCATCAGAAAACATGAGGACAGATTAACGGAGCTCAATATGTATACTTTAGAGCAAAGGAGGGAGAGAGGTGATATGATCGAAAACAATCAAATATCTTAAGGGCATTAACAAAGGGAAAGAGTCTAACATGTTTCAATCTAAGAAAAATAGCAGGACAAGAGGACACAGCATGAGATCAGAGGGAGGCCGATTAAGGGGTAATGTGAGGAAGTCCCTCTTCACAGAAAGGGTGGTGGATGCATGGAACAGCCTACCTCAGGAAATGGTGGATATGAATACAGTGTAGGGATTCAAACAGGCATGGAATAGGCATAAGGGAGCAATACAGATGAGTATGAATAAATAGGCCATTGACAGAGTAAAGGCACATTCATAAGGTAGAAAAAGTGGTCTGCCTAGATGGGCCTTGCGGTTCTTATCTGTCATCAACTTCTATATTTCTATGATTTGCCCTTTAATAAAAAACTTTCCCTACTCTTGCCAGTAGGGGGAACCTCTGGCCATCTGCCAAGGTGGCCGACCCTGGGTGGTGGAGAAGAAGGAGGGGATGCTTTGGCTGCTGATATGAAAATGGACGTTGAGACTACTGTGCCTGAAACCCCTGTTGGAAATGTGTTAGAAATGAATATGAAGCAAGTGCACTGGAGATTACAGTTAATACCTCTGCTGCTAGACAGACTATAGTACCCACTACTTCTATGGATATTTCACAGTCAGAATGTCTTTCGGATGAGACCCATCTTTCGGATGAGACGTTAAACCGAGGTCCCGTCTGCCTGTTCTGGTGGTTGTTCAGGTGGGCATTAAAGATCCCATGGCACTTCTCGAAAAGAGTAGGGGAAATTTTTATTAGTATATCATATCGAGAACAACAATAAAACAATCCATTCATAACAGAATAACAGCGATCAAGTACCAAGTCCAATGAGTACCACACAGAAATACCAGGTATAATCGTACAAATCAGAGCAAAAAGGCAAAAGGAGAGAGAAAAATAACACTTTTCAGTATCCTGAAAAGAGCCTAAGGAGACCACCCAGGGCCAAAAATAAAACAAGACTGCAACCTCTATCCTCCTTACCCACCCATGAAGAAAAAGAGTCAACATAGCTCTCCCCTAACCCACCCAGTCTATACCCTCCCATAACAGAGAACAAAGATACTCCCTCAGTTTATTGCATTCTGCAATATAAATTGCATCTAGTTCAGCTTGTAGTTTAAATAAAATGTCTGTTATTATAGCGTCTTCCCCTTGTAAAAATCTGACATCTTGCATGCCATATGACCCATTTCAAACAGGCTAATATAACAAAGACGGTGCTCTTATGCCACTGCTGCCAAAGTCCCGTTAATTGACCATGTACATTCCCTTAAAGCAGGAGGTATTCCAGAAAGTGTCTAATTGTACCCAAAAGGATTGTATGAGTGAACATTCAAAAAATAAATGCATCATAGTCTCTACCTGCTTGTTGCAGTCAGGTGCCTGACAAAATCTCTCTTGAATAGACTTATGTTTATGATTACGCCTGACGTTGAGCTTATCATGGCTGCAGATCCACATGGTATCCTGCATCTTCAGACACATTGAAATTACACAAAGTGAGAAAAAAATATATATATATTCTGGGACTGAGAATCAAACCCGGTCCCAAAAGCAGTACCTGGGTTCCTTGCTGCAGTGGCTCAGTCCATTGAGCCATGGCAGCTGCTCAGTGGAACCCTGTCCCAGCAGAAGTCTTATCTTCTGCCTGGGACAGAGAGAGGGCACAATACCACGCACAGCAGCATTTGCAGTATTGCACCTCTCGCTCTTTCCTACAGTGCTATTTTGGATTAGCACTAATGTCAAACATTATTAAGCGTATGACATATTGACATGGTACAGTTCTGGCATGCACCCCAACAATAAAGTGCAATAAGTGAAGGAAGCCACTTTAAAAACTGGGTCTTCAAAATACCATTTCCCTACAATCTTTGCATAAAATTGCTTTTGTGTAATGCTTGTAAACCAGCTAAGTTCAATTTTCCAAAATCTATTGTAATTCAAACATATCTGAATATGTTGTGGCAGAGATTGTTCCTCCTTGTGCCATTTTCCCCCATGCCAAAAGAAAGCTTTCTTCCCATATCTGCATGACCTTAGTACCCACCCTTCTTGCCCCAACACCAAAGGCCTAATATTACGTAGGTTACATAGGTTAAACAGAGCTAGAAAGACCGTGGTCTGTATGCTCGCCAGTAATTAGTTATAACCCACTATACGATTTTGTATTAAGTAGTTATCAAATGTTTTTAAAGGTATCAATATTGTTACTTGATACAATTTCCACAGGTAGCTTATTCCATATCTTGCAAACTCTTACTGTAAACCAAGTACTCGTTTCTTTGAATTACATTGTTCAATGATCAATTGCCAGGGATGGGCCCTTGTTGCATAGGATTTGTCCTTAACTTTTAAACCTATAGATTACTTAAATCATTATCATGCATTGCTCTAAATGCCAGGCACAGATCACCTCTCATTCTGCGATACTCCAAGGTGAATAATCCCAAAGTGTCCAGTCTAGCTTGATACTCTAGACCTTTAACTTCTAAAATGTTTTTAGTGGCCGATGTTGAATTTTTTCTAATAATTTTATAGTACCTTTGTCCCCAGGTGCCCAGAACTGCGCACAGTACTCCAAGTGGGGCCTCACCAGGGATGCATACAATGGGAGTAGAACATCACGACTTGTGCTGCTAATATGTTTATTAATGCAGTGGAGCACACTGGCTGCCTTTTTAATAACACCCTGACAGTGGAGTTTAGGGCTGAGATCACTGGAGATTCTGACACCCAGATCTCTCTCGTCAGTTACAGATTTAAGGAGTATTCCACCTAGAAAATATTTGCTATGTAATTTTTTTTTGCCCAAGTGCATAACTACACATTTGTTAATATTAAAGGGTAGTTTCTTAAAGGTGGCCCTCATATAGCTCATTCAGAGCATACTGTAGTATAATACTGTCTTCAGGGTTAACAATGGGGTAGCCTATCGCATATCGTCACGAACTTGGTCAGCCAAACATCTGTCTTAGTTGTTAACGAAGCTATATATAAGTTAAACAGACATGGACCCAATACAGAACCTCTGGCACTCCACTAGTGACCTCTACCCAATCAGAAAAAAACCCATAATGCACACTTCGCTGGAGTCGTCCTTTGACCAAGATTCAACCCATCTGGATATATTACCTCCAATGCCAGCATGTATCAGATCGTCTATAATTTGGCCATGCGGAACTTTGTCAAAAGCCTTGGAAAAATCCAGAAAAGCAATGTCCACAGCTTTGCCACAGTCCAGTGCCAAACTTACACCATTATAAAAGTTTAATAGGTTAGTCTGGCATGATCTAGCCTTAGTAAAACCATGCTGTGTAGGATCAGGGGTAATCATGGAGCTTAGGTGTTCTTTAATAGTTCCTTCTAATAGTTTACCCAAGACAGAAGTCAGACTGATGGGTCGATAGTTCGACACGTCCTGTTTAGAGCTCTTTGTGAAGATCGGGGTCACAATAGCTTGTCTCAAACATCAATGACCTTGCCTTCCTATAGATTTATTAAATAAAGCAGTAACAGGACCCGATGGGGAACTGCCAGTTCTTTGAGAATACGAGGATGTAGACCATCAGGCCCAGGGACTTATAAGGGTCCAAATTTTGAAGTAATTTGAAAACAGTAGTAGTATCTAATGTGAAATGTCCCTTTGTGGTGTGATTATTATGTTCCTTCCTGGGCTCAGATTTAGTATTAAAGACAGATGAAAACTGAATATTACACATGACAGCCATACCTGTCTTATCCACTACTAGGTCACCTGAGGTATTTTTTAATGGGCCGATGGTAGGAATGTCGCCCCTTTTGTTGTTGTAAAAGGATTTGTAGTTATCGCCCACATTTTTTGCCAACTGTACCTCGTAGTCTTTTTTAGCTTTTTTAATGCTGTATTTGGAAACCTTTAAGTGAAACCTAAAAGTTTCCCAATTTTGCTTTTTACCACTAGATTTGGCTTTTTTATGGGCCCGATTTTTATATTTAATATGTTTTTTGACAGTTTTGTTCATCCATGGTGTTTTCATATTAGTTTTGTCTGTTTTTTTTTTATAGTGGGAACATATTTATTTGTTAGTGCAGTTAAGTGTGTAATCAAGGTTTGCCAGTTATCAGAGAGTGAAAGATCTAAAAAAGAGTGCTGCCAATCCCAGGATGCACAATCTGCTGTCATACCTGCGAAATCGGCTTTTTTAAAGTTATAAAGCATTATATTACTTGGATCTTGTTCTAAGTTCGCACTAAGTGTAAAATACACAATAGAGTGGTCGCTAGAACCCAATGGATGGAGCACTGAACAGTTTGATATCAGATTACCCATATTATGCAACACTAGATCCAGAGTATTATTACCGCTGGTACCGGCATTGACTTCTTGTTCCATATTTGCCAATAAGAATAAATGCAAATATCTACTTTCGACGGAAGAGTCGGTAAACAAATTTTGCCAGCTTATACCAGGAAGGTTAAAATCTCCCATCAATAAAACATTTTTGGATGATGATATTTTTTCAATGAACCCTAGCAACTGATTATCATCCTCTGGTGAAATTGCTGGTGGTCTGTACACTAATCCCACGTCGATACAGGGTGTGGATATAGGGAAAAATTTTAACCCATATAGCCTCTATACTGGGCCACTGTGTAAGTTCAATTTTTTCAACATTTATAAAACTTGACAAATACAGCGCCACCCCTCCACCCTGAGTAATACTTCGATCTTTGTGAAACAGGGTATAGCCAGAGATATTCTTATCCTAAGTGTCGTTTTTACTCCACCGTGTTTCTGTAACTGCACACATATGTATATTTAGCTGTTCTAATAATACGGTGAGTTCATCAAACTTATTCCCTAGACTACGTGCATTAATGACTAAACAATTCCAATCGGGTTGGGTGGGGAAATATTAATGTTACCTTTTTCCATTTGAGTCAGGGTGCGAATATTATCCCCGTCAATTAGTTTAAACAGTAGTCAATCTGATGTCGCAGTCTTGTAGCAAAAATACGTTTGCCCTGCCTATTTAAATGAACACCGTCTGCAGCGAATAGATTTTTATTCAAAAAACTTGTCCAGTTCTCCAAAAAATAGAAACCTTCCCTTAAACACCATCATTTGAACCAGCCATTTAAGGTCATGATGTCTCTTCATATTCACATAGAAAAAATTCCCAAAGAAAAAATCAAGGGTCTGTAAGATATTTAACCCCCCCATCCTTCCAGGCCCTATAGTTGTGAAACCGTTTTACAGGATTTAATCGGCTACCCCATAATAATGAGAAAAATAAGACCACAATTTTACAGCCGTAATTTGGTCTGAGAGATTTAACTCTGATACCCTCATTTGTGTTATCAGTTTTAGAAATTTAACCCTGAGCCCCAAATACTGTGTATATTTCTTTTTAGCCTCCCTAGAGGATAAGGTAATTAATCAGTCTTTGAAATCCCATTTCCTATCCTCTCACCGGTCTATCAGATTAGTATACAAAAATCTAATATCCTGTCGAGATTCTAATAATGTTAAAATGTCATGGCACTGGGCATCAGAGTGCACTGAGGATACATTCATTTTCCAGTATCTTCTCCCTATGAAAATGTTTTGTCTGAAGCCCAAAGTTAATTGAACGGCAAAGTGGTCCAAAGTTTCAAAAGGGACTGCTGAGACCACTACCCCCTGCATTCTCTCTGACAAAAAACAGAAATCTATCCTGGTTGATAGAGAACTTTTGTAAAATGTGTGCATAGGGGCCTCACCTGAAAAGTCATGGGCATCTTTTAATCCATTATGGTGTAGAATACTAAGCAGCAGATTGGTGTCACAATACACTTTCCCCATTTTCCTACCCCAGTCCCTGCTAGTTAGCCCACAATTAAAATCACCTCCCCATAATATCACTTTAGAAGTGGTTAAAAAAGTCTCAATCCACCGAAGCATAGCAGTTCTGTCTGCTTTGGACTGAGGGACACAGATGTTAATGAGTCGATATGCAAGCTCTGCAATCACTACATCCATAATCAATACTCTTCCAGGAAAGAGGTAAAACACTTTCAAAACTTCAATATCCAAGCCATAAAACAATATTCCTAAACCAGAATATAAATCCTCCCCTAGTGACCAAACAGAGGGCCCTCAATGCCACTCTTTTTGGACTTATGCAATTTCCGGGAGGGTATGCAGCCATGTATCTGGTAAAAAAAAAATAACATTTCCTTGTTCCATATGTAGTCTTGTGAAAGTAACTTGCCTTTTATCTACCAATTTAATGCTGTTAACATGTAAGGTTAACAAGGTAAGTGTCATGAAAATATAAGAAGATGGAAGATACAGTCATAAAAATCAGCTATATGAATCACGTTTTCACCCTTTTTTACCTTTTCTTAGTCTTTGGCTTCACCACTAGATCTGTCTCTCCAACCATCTCCATCTGACAGAAAGATATGTAGGACACCTCCGAAGTGCCGTCAGAGTCCACTGACTCAAGGTCCTCTAGCACTTCGTAAGAGTTCTGGGTTGACACTACACTAACTTCAGCATCAACAACTAGTGGCACAAGCTGCAAGGCAGCCTTTGACTGAGTCACCCATTGAAAGGAGGGATCGGGCCCTATGGCAGGAGGGGCCATGACAGAAGAGGGAGGAAACTTCCCTTGTGGCTAAGCTAAGGGTCTCCAGGCACCGTCTCACCGGGTCCCTCTATGTCTGGGACCTCCTTAGTGCTAAGACCATGGTTGGTACAACTACCACTGATGGGGGGGAGGGGGAAGAGGTCCAGCTTTCACAACCGAGGGGCACAATGTGGAATAGGAGATAGAAACTTGGGGTTCATTTGGGGTAATAGCTTCTGTTCCTCAGGTCTTCTCCCTAAGTTTAGTAACTCTCTGAGGCAGGGATTCTGAAGGAACAGCATGAGACAAGCTGTCTACAAGCCTCATGCACTCCTTTTGAGCTGCTGCCACAAACCCATCCTGTTCTGCCCTTACTGTCTTTTCCAAGCTGTTGTGAGATACCCAGCCACAGGAATGAAAAGAGTGCACAGGCTGTTCACAAAGGTTACACCTAACCAGGCCAGGACAATGCAAACCACCATGCCCTAGTTCCCCACATAAGATGCATTTCAACCGAGTGCATACATTACTGAGATGACCCACTTCCCCACATTGATAGCATGCCCAGGGCTGCCCAGGATAAAATAGAACCCCTCTATCCTGCCCCACAAAAAAAACGTTGGGAAGATGCCATGACTCTCAGTTTTCCTGTCTTAAAGTGACCTTGTACCGCCATCCCCCTGTCCAAAGGTGCTCTTTGTCAAGAATTGGTTCAGGATAGTCTTCCACATTACAAAGTTTTTTTCAGCCAGCATGTTCTGTCTGTAACGTTAACCCCCATAATTTCTGAGTAAAACTGTAATACACTTGAAAACAGGTTTCATCAGAGGGATGGCAACAAAAGGCTTCCAAAGAGCAGTATTCTTGAGCAATTGATACTGCTTCCAAAATTGATCAAGGCCTGCAGGGTGCTTAAAGCTGATATTGTATATCATGTCCCCAGGCATATGAATAAGGGCATAAATTTCATAGGCATAGTATTTCATACTAGTTTTCAATAGCACCCTGCCTATAAAATGTCCATCTGATATATCCTCTGTGCTTCCTTGATACCTCAGGCATACTGCATTTCTACGAGCAGCAGGTCCAGAAGCCAGTCTCGCTGTTTCAGGAAAGAGACGCTCTTTGACGTTTGTGTTCCACACATTTTCTCTTTGACCTCCCTGCCACTCAGTGGCAACTCGATGGGTCATAGAGTTTGTATGTTCTGGGGATTCTAAGTTCTGTGAGGGTACTTCTGCCTCAGTACCATCTTGAGAGCCCTTAATACCCTCCGTGTCTAGCGGAAGGGCTACTGGCTCTGGCACTTCTCCTTCCAATGCCATGATGCCAGTCACAAGATCATGTAGGTGGTCAGCAGCTACTTGTGACTCCAAGCTGCAGGCTGATTTAGTGCCCTGTCCCAGAGGAATAGATGTGCTAAAGTTCCCCTCTCCCTCGTGGTCTGACTCAGGCATACCAGCAAAGGCTACGGGAGCAGGGTCCTTCCCCCCCCCATGCTTCAGGAGGTTCGCAACCCACCCTGTCCCTGACTTCTGCCACTCTGCTCCTTGTAATGATGCCTGAATCCACTCAGGATCCAATTTATCAACAGCAGAAGAAGAAGAAGAGGAGGGCTCCATAGGCCCCTTGTCTTTAATGCCCAGTTATTTGTTTTCCAATTTTTCTCCACAAGAACTTTAGCTGCTGCTGCTGTTTTACTGGGACTACCAGTGGAAGTCCCGATTGAAAATGTTACAGTTTGCAGCAGCCCTGGGTGCAACCGGGACTAGAAAGAACCACTTAGGGCCTCGGTGCTGCTTGGTTGCACACTAGGGTGTGTGTCTACTGGGGCTACATCCTGTGTATCAGTACAATGATCCAAAAGTCTTACCTTCGAAGCACTCCCCTTGGACACAGAAGAAGTGAGGAGGCTGTTACCTGCAAGTCGCTGATTCCAATGTCAAAGTGTGCAGCCTACTCTGTACTCACCTAGAGGTTCCCAACACCAGTATCTGGACCACCCAAACATTCCTCAAATGGCACATCCTCAGGCATCACAAAAGCCATTCCTCTCCACTTTAACTCCTGCTGGAGCTGGTTCCATCATTCTGAAAAACACCATTCCTCTTCCTGGAGCAGCTGCAGCAAAGTGGAGGATGATAAAGCACCAGTCATCCCTTCTCCCTCCTCTGCTGCCAGAATTTCAATCTCAACCATGGTGTCAGGTGAAACGCGCTGCTCAATCTCCATAAGTAAGTCAGAATCTTCTTTTTCTCCAATGCCATGGGCTTCTAAGTTGACTGAGACCAAGGAAGAGGCCGTCCCCTCAGTCTCACACACGTCCTGTTCCTCCATCCACCAGGATCAACTGGCTACACAACACCAATCACAGCATCCCCTAGCACTCGAAAACAGTAGGGGAATTTCCCAGGTGTCCTGGCCAAATTCCCCCATTAACTAAACAAAATTATCACCAACAGCTTAATCTGGTTCAATTTCAGTTGGTTACCATCTGTATTCCTCCCCCCTACCCTGGTCGCCCCTGAAAAAGGGACCTCTAGTCTCAGTGGGCCTACCAGATCAACAAAATTCAATAAATAAATAAGAAATAAGAATGTTATGGCTTTGTGACTGATGGACAACTTTTACAAGCAGAACATTGTTTGCAAGAACAGTTGGCCAAAAAGAAAAGGCAGTTGTTAGCCTTATTAGAACAGGAAGAAGAAAAGTATCTCAAAGCCAAACAGGAATTGCGCTCTCATAGCAAACCAGACACTGCAGTGTTTTCACCTCCTAAGAATGCTTTTTCTACACTGCTTATGGCTGTGCCTACTTCTCCTAACCCTCACAATAATGCAGAGTTATATACAGACCAGATTTCCAAACAAATTCCTGTCCAGATGCTGCGGTTGGGTCGTCGGCACATTTCAAACACTTTCCAGTCTACACAACTTACATCTACTTCTACTGAGCCTGCGGTTGCAGGACTGGGAGGTATAAAGAACACTGATGGGAGCAATGTTAATTTCTGAGGGACAAATTCTAATGGAGAACAGACTGAACTCCTGCCTAGCAACCATACTTGAGTCACATGACTCTACCTAGTAACAGAGCCTGATACTGCCAGAGGGCTCAAACTGGCTGTTGATCTGACCGCTCTTGGAGTAGAGACTGATAGCATCCCCACTGAGCCCAAAAATCAGACTGTCACAGTCTGCTAGTAAGTCAGATGTGGCGCCTGGTGGAAGTTGGAGTTAAGACAGGGCTCTTCGAGAGGCAGGGTGGATTTGGTCCTGACCGACAGAGCTGGAGCCTGCAACTGTCCCTACATACAGTATAGAATTGATACCTGTGTGCATGATAATAATGAATCCTCAACTGATACACTGAATGATTACTTTAACTGGTTTCTGATACCCCACAAATGGATTCTACCCCAAGAAATGGATTCTGCCTTGAACACTGTTTCTATGACTTCATCACACATTGCCCAGGATGTGACTATTGTTACAATTGCGCCCTTGGTTCCCAGTGTTGTTGTACCGCTCCGATCTTTGAATGATGCACTTGTTAGTACTGCTCTAATTACCAATGATGATATCCTTTCAGACGTACCTCAAAATCAAGCTCCACAAATCCTGCCATTTCAAGCAATACTGAGCAGTGTGCAGGAAATAGTTCCAAGCTTTCATATCTTTTTGCCGCACAACCTGCACCTGCCCCACAGCGTAATGCTGTTAGAATCAAATATAGGGGTGGAAATTAACTACCCCCTGATCGGTCCTTCATTGTGGAGAAACTGATTGGGGACTCTATGGGATTTTTGATTTCAGACATTTACACACTGATTTATGTCTCCAGAGACACCCTGTATGACATCAGCGTCAGGCTGCCTTCTAGTTTAGATAGATTCTGGACTAAATATAATAATTTAAAATATTCTGAATTGTGGATCACTTTTCAAGCTTTTCCCCTAAATAAATGCACCACCCATACTGTTAGTTATGCTTCGAAATGAAGGGCTTGATGTTCATAACTTTACTTATTGGCTCAAACAGAGATGTGAGATTCTGAGGAAACCAGAACCTACAGAACCTATTCTGGACAAATATCGCATTTGGACTGGTGGTTGGAAGTATAAAGCAGAACTGAAAGTGACAGACTCAGGAATTTCCCATTTACCTAACAGTTTTTTCAAAGGTCAAGACAGGGGAGTCTACTTTTACCTGGCCAGCCGAAGGCTTGTTTGAAGTATGGATTCTTGTCTCATCTTAATAATGCCTGCGATCAGCGATTTTGTAATTTATGTCTGGAATATGGCCATACTGGTGTTCAGTGTCCCAATAAGGTCAAATGTAATCTTTGCCAGATTGAGTGGAACTCCTTTTGTGCCTGTCCCAGGGCAACCCACAAGAGGAATGACAGGCCCCAACAAGAGGACATCCTAGATGATGCCCAGAAAACTGGAACCTGTACAGCTTTGGATATTTTACTTCCAGATCCTCCTGAGTTGGATAGCATGGCAGTACCACCTGGAGACACTTTGCCTGTTACTAATGCTCCCTCTACTCCCATTGGTACTTTTGGGGATATCTCTCTTTTAGATGATGATCGTGGTGTTCGCATTTCAGACCAACCTCTCCCCCAGACCTTGCACAGTTCTGCTTCTGATACTGCATCAGCCCCCCCTTCCTGGAACTACCATGCCTCCCCCACGACCCCTGCATGGAGGTAATACAGATGTTCCTTGCATCATAAAGCCCCACAGGCTTCCCCTCTAGATATTCCTTGTGTTTTGGTTCTGATGAAAATTAGATTTTGTCCTCTTACAAAATATCTAAAAACTTGGGTAATTCAGATGATGATATTGACTCTGAAGCATCCTCCACAGTGTCATCCAGGAAGCTGATATCCTCTGATACTGAGGGTGATGTTCAACATGCCGCATGAGCCAATAAAAGGAAAGAAGGTTCCAGCCCATGTGCTAAAGTAAAATCCAAGAAGAAACATACTCAGCCACCTTAGAACTTTTTCATTGTTATTGATGTTTGTTTTGCCTATCCTTTTTTTTTTTTTTTTTTTCAGCATGTGGGTTGTTACATTAAATACTAATAGTGTTAAGAATCTTGTACATTGAAAGGCTACATTTTAGATACTGCAACACTATCCTGCTGATATATATTTTTTTTACAGGATACTAGACTTAGAACATTGTCTGACATAGCTGCTGCACAAAGCCTATGGACGGCAGGTGTCTCTTACTTTTCTCTTGTAACTGATTCTTGCACCGGGGTTGCAGTTTTGTTTAATAGGGTTCAACCTAAGGTGTTGAGAGTTCTTGATCTCTTGCCTGGCAGGGTACTGCTGATAGATTGTGTGTTGGACACTATTACCTATCATATGATTGTTGTGTACACCCCACAAACAAAATTTGATAAGGTTTCCCTTTTTCATTTGATTAGCTCAATTTTATATACTTCCTAAATTGTCATTTTTGGTGGGGACTTCAGTTGTCCATTACAGCTCCATAACATAGAAACATAGAATTTGCTGGCAGATAAGGACTGCTAGACCCATCCTGTCTGCCCATTTCCCTACCTGTATCAGCAGCTGCTTACTCTACTTGGTCCTTGGTTTTAGCCTCCCTTTCCCCCCTCTAGGGTACCCTTGTGCCTATCCCATGCATTCTTGAATTCCTGCACCGTTTTTGCTCCCACTTCCTCCCTGGGTAGGCTAGTCCACGCATCCACCACCCTTTCTATGAAGAAAAACTTCTTCACATTATCCCTTAGCCTGCCCCCCTCCAATCTCATTGTGCCCCCTTGTTCTTGTAGAACTCCTGTACCAAAAGAAGTTGCCCACCTGAACTATGTTAATGCCCTTAAGATACTTGAAGGTTTCTTTCATAACCCCGTTCCCTCCTCTCTTCCAACGTGTGTGTGTGTGTGTGTGTGTGTGTGTGTGTGTGTGTGTATATATATATATATATATATATATATATATATATATATATATATATATATATATATATAAGAGAGAGAGATACCTTAATCTCACCTCATATGTCTTCTGGTGCAAGCCCTAAAACATTTTAGTTGCCTGTCTCTGAACCACCTCTACCCTGTGTATGTCTCTATGAAGATGCAGCATCCAGAACTGTACACAGTTCTCCAGATGATGCCTCACCAGAGTTTTATACAGTGGCATTACCACCTCCCTTCTTCTACTAGTGATACCCCTTTCTATGCATCTCAGCATGCCAGTGGCCCTCCCGATCGCCTTGGCACACTGCTTGGCCACTTTTAGGTCATATTGATATGATTATCTCCAAATCCCTTTCTTCCTTGGTGACCATCAATTACCTCCCCCCCCCCATCATGTAGCCCTTCCCTGGTTTTCTGCACCCCAGGTGCATGACTTTGCACTTCTTCACACTGAATCTTAGCTGCCCCACGTTGGACCATTTTTCCAGTTTTTCCAGGTCCCTTTCTCATTTTCTCCACCCCAGCTGGAGCGTCTACCCTATGCAGATCTTGGTGTCATCTGCAAATATGCAAACCTTCCCTTCTAGTCCTTCAGCAATGTCACTAATGAAGATATTGAAAAGGACTGACCTTAGGACTGATCCCTGTGGCATCCCACTGGTCACCTCCCTGTCCTCGGATTGAACCCCATGTACCAGCACCCTTTGTTTTCTGTCCCTTAACCAATTTCTAACCCAGTTAACTACCTTGTGATCCACCCCAGGATACCCAGCTTGTTTACCAGTTTTTTGTGTGGAACTGTGTCAAAAGCTCTGCTGAAATCGAGGTAGGTGATGTCCACTGCCCCACCCTGATCCACCTCCTTTGTCACCCAATCAAATAAATCTAACAGGTTTGTTTGACATGACCTTCCTGCAGGGAATCCAAGCTGCCTCAGATCCTGTGCTCCACTGAATTCCAAGTGTTCCACAATCCTTCCCTTTAGCAGTGCTTCCTTAATCTTTCCCACTTCTGAGGTGAGGTTGACTGGTCTATAGGTGCCCGCCACCTCCCTGCTCCCACTGTTGTGATGAGGGACCACATGTGCCCCTCCAGTCCTCTGAAACCTGTCCTGTATAGAGTGACTCATTAAACAGAGCTGCCAGTGGTGCTGCCAACACCTCCCATAGTTCTTTCAATATCCTAGTATGTATGCCATTTGGTCCCATTGCTTTGTCCACACTCAGTTTTGTGAGTTCCTCTAGGACTCTCTCTTCAGTAAATGGACTGGCATTCACTTCCCTCCCTTTTGTGTTTCTTATACCTGGCTGCAGTCCCTCCTCCTTCCTTCTTCTGTGAACACTGAACAAAAGTATTTGTTCGCTAGTGATCCTTTTTCTAAGTTCCCTTCCACATATTCCCCTTTGAGCCTTACAATCCCACCCCTGGTCTTCCTTCTTTCACTAATGTACCTCTAGAATGTATTAGCCCCTTTCTTTACTGCCTGTGCTATTTTCTCCAATGTTTATGCCTTTGCCCTCCTGACTACTTTCCCTGTTTCTCATTGCCTAATTAAATACAGCTCCCTGTCTTCTTTCTTCTGAGTCCCCTTGTATTTTATGAAAGTCAACTTTTGGGCCCTCACTTTCTCTACCACATCATTTGAATACCACAGTAGTTTTTTCCTTCTCTTGCCCTTGTTTTTCTGTGCTATGCATTGGTTTGTCGCCTCTACTATGGCTTCTTTTTAGGGTTGTCCACTGTTCCTCAACCCCGCTCCTCACTTCCTTTCTTGCTATGGCTTCCTTGATACATGTCCTCATCCTAGCAACATCCACCCTCCTAAAATCCAAGACCTTCACCCTTTTGTGGCTTGACTGAGACACAGTACTCATATTAAACCACACTGTGTGGTGGTCACTGGACCCTAGATGTCCTTCCACCCGGACTTCTGCGATTCTGTCCCTGTTGGTTAGTACAAGGTCCAGAACTGCACTGTCCCTGGTGGGTTCTAGCACTAACTGCTTGAGGCTTGCTGCCTGCAAGGATTCCAGGATGTCTCAGCTCCTGGCTGAGGTAGCCACCGGGATGGTCCAATCCACATCCGGCGTATTAAAATACCCCAGCAATAGTACCTCCCTTTTTGCTGCCATCCCTTGGATGTCTTCCATTAATGCCCTATCCACCTCCTCCACCTGTCCTGGAGGCCTGCAGATCACTGCCGATCTCAAGAGTGACCCACAGTGCCTCTGCTTCCCCTGCCTTCCCTGTACTGCAGTTACCTTTATACCCTCCCTGATGTAAAGAACCACCCCTTCCCTTTTACCCTCCCCATCCCTCCTGAACAGAACATAACCTGGCACTACTACCTCCCAGTCATGGTTACCAGAGTACGTCTCGGACATTGTTACTATGTCCAGGTTAGCCTTCACCATCAAGGCCACCAGGTCTGAGATTTTATTTCCCAGACTGCAGGCATTTGCATACATGGCCTTCCATGTTTCCCTACCTGCCCTCCTGCTTTTCCTGCTTTTGCCCTCCTGCCTTCTCCTTGTGACCCCACTTTTGTTCTCATGCATTTTCCCTTCCTCTGCCATGTCCCTTTTATTGAGTTCAGGCATTCCTGGTAATAACCTAACTTCCTGATCTTCTCTGATGGCTGCTCTAACCTCTGGGGGTGGATAGTTTGAGTCCCCAACCCCAGCTAGTTTAAATGCATGCGAATGAAGCATTCAAATCGTTCATTGAGGACTGTTGTGACAGAGGAGCATAGACATTTAAATTATTTTGTGACTCCATTTGTTTTCAAAAAATCTGTAAGGATGCTCAGTTGGTTGACACATATCATTCCCAACGTCCCACTGGAGGGTACACGTATTACAGGACAACTCTGGCTACCAGAATTGATTTTTTTTTTGTCTCCTTATACAGCTTTATTATAAACAACAAAACAGTACCTGTAGAAACTATGGATCATCTATTATTGAGTTGTAATGTTGCAGTAACTCCAGAACACAAATTGGGGAAACTTAGTTGGAGACTGAATAATACTATTCTGTCTGTACTGCACTTGCAAAATGCAATTTGGGAATTTTTATGGGCTCATACTATGGTTCTTAACTTATATAATGATACTTCTATTTGGTGGGAAGATACTAAGAGACATATTGGTAATTTGGTTAAACTACACTGTAGTTCTGTGTATTTACATGATTATATGACATATTTAGACTTCAGGTGTCGGTTATAAAAACTGATCACCCATCAGGCACAAAGGGGCATTTCATTCCAAACCCAGATACAGGCTCTTAAGGACCAAATGAAAGCTACACAATATGACAGGGTTAAGGCTCTATTTTGAACAATATGGAACCCAAGGTCAGCATTTAGCAGGGGACGTGTTTCAAATTTGTTCATCCAGAATTCAAAAGAAGAGGATGCATTCCTTAATTGATCAGGCTGGTAACGTTCAGATGTCCAAACGGGGCATGTTGAGGGTTGTTTTATTTATTTATTTATTGATTGAAGTCTAGGAATTATAACCCTTTGAGTTAGGGACTCTTTTCCAAAGGCTCCACGTCAGTACAAAGTGTGGCATGCAAGTATTACAGACATCATGAACAATGACAGTAATAGTATACGAAGAGAAAAATTATATAATAGGAGCTATTACGAAGGCTCCATGTCAGTGCAAAGTTTGGCAGGCAAGTGTTACAGACATCATGAACAATTACAGTAATTATATACAAAGTGAAAATTATACAATAGGGAGTTATCTAATAACAATGCAATACAACAAGCATTGTCAATTGACATGGGAGTAACCAATATTGTTGAAATAAGTCAGGGGATAAAAAATAAATATTAGAGACAGGGACAATGGAGCTATGGAGGAGAAAGTGAGAACAGGCCCAGGAAATGGACCAAAGAAGAGCTGGAAATGCAGCAGAGACCAGAAAGCTGCCCAATGGGCATTTTCGTGGGGCTAAGGTGCAGAAAGGGAAATAGTTGGAGGGTTACGACAGTGTTAAGGGCAATCACAGTTTGATGAAACCAAGATGTGGTCCTGCAGTTCTATTTTGAAAGCACCCAACCTAGGTATAGATAGGAAGGAACCGGGGATGGAGTTTATCCATAAAGGGGCCCTATATTTGAAAGACCTTTGGCCAGCGGTGGTTCTATAGAAGGGGACTTGGAAAGCAGTTTTGTCTCAGCATCTGGTCGCCCACCTGTGTTGCCCTGGAGGCAGGAGAAGGTTACAACGAGGGGGTGAGTGATCAATAGAGATTTTTTTTGCTAATAGACAAGTCTGATAGTAGAGATACCCTTGGAAATTTAGCCAGGCTGAGCATTGATAGAGATCACAGGTATACGTCAACCTGTCGCAGCCAGTGGCCACGTGGCAGGCTTTGTTTAAGGCAAGTTCAATTTTTCTCAGGGTAGAGTTTGAGGCAGACCCATAGATGACTACACCATAGTCTACCAGGGATAAAATAGAGCTGGAGATAGCCAGTCTAAGAGCAGCAAGGAGGAGGCAGGACCTAATTCTGTAGAGGAGGCCAATTCTGGCATTAAGTGCAGAGCAGGTAGCGGTAATGTGTTCATGGAAGGACGGGGCAGGATCGAGGGTGATACTAAGGTATTTAAAATGGGGAACAGATTTCAGGAGGCTGCCATGAGAATTGAGAATGGAGAGGGTGGAGGACCAGTATTTATTTTGGTGATGGGAGAATAGCATTATCTTTGTCATTTTATAATTGAGAATAAGTTTATGGGTTGAAAACCAGGATTCAACCTCCTTGAAGAGCTGCAGGTCCTGTTTAAGCAGGGTGGAGTCAGGGTGGCGACTGAAAATCACTGCATTGTCCACATAGAGAAGGAGACATCTAGTGCAGGCTGAGGCGAGAGAGTTAAGGTATGGGGTAAATAGAAGTGGGCCACGAATGGAGACCTGGGGTACCCCAGAGCGAACCTGCAAACTAGTGGATAGGGTGGCAGTTATCTTCACTTGCTGGTATCTTCCTTGCAGGTAATGGGTGAACCAGGCAGTGGCCTCCTGGGACAGGCCAGTGGAAAGGAGAGAGTCTGATAATAGGGAATGATTGACCATATCAAAGGCCTTGGTGAGGTCTATGCACACAGACCCAACCAAGGCCCCTTGGTTGAGGGTGTCGTGGATGTATGAAGTGTACTGCAGGAGGGCAGTGGTGGTGCTGTGGCTCTTTCTGAATTTGTGCTGTTGCTGGCAGAGGAGGTTATGTGATACCAGGAAGTCGGTGAGTTGGTCAGCGATGATTTTTTCGAGCGCTTTTGGGGGGCAGAATGGAGATAGGCCTGTAGTTATTATGGGAGGTTTGATCACCGCTCTTGTGGATGGGTGTGACCACTGCCCATTTCCACTGGGAAGGGAACTGACCAAGGCATAGCAACATATTCAAGATTTTGATCAGGGGAGTTAGGACTGCATCTAGAGTCAGGTTGAGCAGCTTAAGGTCTAGTGTATCGCCACTCTGTCTGGATTTGCAGTACGTGGGGATATTGTCTTGAAGCAGAATGGTGGGACACCAGTGTGGGGAGGAACAGCCCTGGGGAGGGTAAGAAGAAATTGGGAGGGGGAGTACTGAGCTAAGGTCAGCAAAAGCTGCATTAAAGGTGTTGGCAATCTGGTCAGGATCTTGGATAGGGTCCCCGTTTTATGATCAGTTGGGGGACGATTTACCACTGAGTTCCTTAATATTCTCCCAGAAATTACGTCCCTGCTCCCAGGAGGTGATGAGTTTAGCGTGGTAGTAAGCAGCCTTAGCTTGGCAAATGGCCCAGGTGCAGGAGTTTCAGGCAGCACGGTATAGCTGATAGTCCGCGAGATGGCCTGATTCCAGGGATTGGTGCCATAGGTTGTCACAAGCAGTTATTTGATCAATAATAGACTGGTTGACCCAGGTAGAGAAGTGATCTTTTACCACCTGCTTATCAAAGGGAGCAAAGATATCGTAGGTGGAGTTAAAGGAACTAATTAAGGACAGCGCATCATTGACAGGTGCAATATAGTCGAGTGGGGTCCAGTTAAAGTTGAGAAGATAATTACGGAAATGCGGAAATGCCCTAGAGCACTTTTCCTAAGGAGTCGGTGTCTAGTGATATGGGGGAGGGGCGATTTCCAACTGTTTGACCTGTGGCAGGTGACTGGGGAGTGATCGCTAAGCGAGTCAGATAAGACCTGGACATCGGAGATACGTTCAGTGTGATTGGAGAAAATGAGATCAATGAGGGTTCTGTTGTCCATGTTTCAGTTAAGCCTGGTTGGAGAGGGGACTAGTTGAGTTAGGTTTTGGGCAGCAGTGGTATCTCTGAAATAGGTTGATTGCAGGGCAAGCCAATTTGTGTTAAAGTCGAGAAGTGCAATGATCTCAGAGTTTTTGGGGAGTTGGGCTGCGACGTCTAGAATCAAAGTGAAAGCCTCTTTCTGGTTATGGGGGTATGTATAAAGACATCAGGTATACAGTTTTACTGAAGGTTCCAATGGCAATTTTAAGGGTAAGAGATTGGACGTTAGCAGTGGGGAGGGTAGTCGAGATTACATGACCCTGTAGTGTATCATGGAGATAGATGGCGCAACCTCCCCCCCCCTTTTTCCCATTCTAACTGAGCTGTATAGGGTGTAGCCAGATAGCATGACAGCAGAGTCAGGGGTATGGCGGGGTAGCCAGGTTTCAACTACCGCAAGAGCATCTGAGTTGTGGTGGCATACCCAGACTTGGAGTTGGGCATGCTTCTTTAGAAGGCTACAAATGTTCAAGGTAACCAGTAGAAGGCCACCAGTATGCTTAAGTTTTTGAGGTGGGGGGTGGGCATAGGGCCCGGACTGGGATGAACATTTCCAGAGAGGAGCAGGAGAATGAAAGAGAACCTATTCAATGTATGTTTGGGAAGCTCATTTAAGGCGAGGTGGGGCGGCTGATGTGGTTTACAGTAGCGGATCGGATGAAGGCCAGGATTTCATAGATACATAAGTTGGCCCTAAAGACTTTTTTTGTGGCATCAGGCATATGGTGAACAATTAATTGATTAATGTCATTTTATGATGTGTGATTTTATGATCGTTTTATCCAGATCTGTTTTTGATTTTAATTTGTACGGCTCCTTGACACTTGAAAGGTGCCTAAAAAATAGATAATATTATTATTATTATTATTGCATAGACACTGTCAGCAGATAAGGGTCTATGGCCCACCCAGTCTACCCATTTGAGTTTGTAAGTTCACTTTGTTTTTCTAGAAGTCTGTTGCCCCTTACCCCTGACCTCCAGAATTCCTTTATGTCTGTCCCATGTATTCTTAAATCCCGTGATTGTTTCAGCTCCCACCACTTCCTCTGGGAGGGTATTCAACTTACCCACCACCCTTTCTGTGAAGAAATTCTTCCTTATGTTTCCTATTAATCGCCTTCCCTCCAACTTCATCCCATGCCCTCTAGTCCTGGAACATCTTTTTCACTGGAAAATAGTGTATTCCTGCACCCTGTTCCTCCCTGTAAGGTACTTGTATGTTTCTATCATATCCCCTCTCTCCCTCCTCTCCTCTAGGGAGTATATATTCAAGTCCTTCAACCTGTCCTCATAGGACTTGTGATGCAATCCCTGTGCCATCTTTGTTGCTCTCCTATGAACCTTCTCTGCCCTATGTCCCTACATAGGTAAGGTCTCCAGAACTGTACACTGTACTCCAGGTGGGGAGTCACTAGTGTCTTGTATAGTGGAATTATGGCCTCCCTTTTCCTGCTGGTGTTGCCCCTGCCTGTGCATCCCAGCATCCTAGTTGCTTTACCTGCTGCCTTGTCGCACTGTTTCCCTACCTTGAGGTCATCAGACATGATAACCCTAAGGTCCCTTTCCTGCTTGATGCATGCTATATTCTCACCCCCCCAACTGATGTGGTGTTCCAGGGTTTTTGTGCCCCATATGCATTATCTTGCACTTCTTTGCATTGAATTTCAACTGCCAAACCCTTGACCATTCTTCAAGCTTCTGCAGGTCTCTGCTCATTCTGTCTAGACCCTTTGGAGTGTCCACTCCGTTACAGAGCTTCGTGTTATCAGCGAACAGGGAAATTCTGCCTTCCAGGTTCTGCACAATGTCACTGATGAAGACATTGAATAGGGCAGTTCCCAGCACTGATCACTGTGGTATCCCACTGGTCACTCTTCCCTCTGAGTGACAGCTTTTTACCACTACCCTCTGTGTCCTGCCACCCAGCCAATTACCTACCCACCACACTACTGTTCTACCCACTCCCATATTCCCCAGTTTGTTTAATAGCCAGTGGCACATTTAATGTGGCACAGTGTCAAAGGCCTTGCTGAAGTTCATATAGGCTGGCCACGTCCACTGCCCTCCCCTGATCCTCCTCCTCCCTTGTCACCCAGTCGAAAAATTCAATGAGGTTGGTCTGGCATGACCTCCCACCAGTGAAACCATGCTGCCTTGGGTCCTGTAGTCCATTGGCAACCAGATGTTCCACCAATCTCTCCTTTAGTAGTGCTTCCATGATCATCCCTACTACTGAGGTCAGGCTGACTGGTCTGTAGTTTCCCACTTCCTCTTTGTTCCCGCTTTTGTATAAGGAGACTACATCTGCTGTCCTCCAGTCTTTGGGTACCTCTCCTGTTTCAAGTGATCAGCTAAACAGGACTGCCGGAGGTTCGGCCACCACCTCTCTTTGTTCACTTAGGACCCTGGGGTGCATCCCATCTGGCCCCATTGCTTTATCAACTCTTAATCCTTCCAGTTCCTTTAGGACCCTTTCCCATGTAAAGGGACATGTCTATTTCTGTGCAGTTCCCACCCCTTGTACTCCCTTCAGGCCCATTACCCTCCTCTTCCTCAGTAAAGACTGAGCAGAAATATCTGTTCAGTATGTCAGCTTTACTGTTGTCATCCTCCACGTGGCTCCCATCCTCCCCCTTCAGTCTCACTATCACTCCCTTTGTCCTTCTTTTTTCACTTATGTACCTGTAAAAGGTTTTGTCCCCTCTGCCCACTGATTTTGCGATGCACTCTTCTGTCTGAGCTTTGTCTTCCCTTACTGACCTCCCTGCCTCACTTTGCTTCTCCTGGTACTTCTCCCTATCCCCTTCTGCCTGCATCTTTTTGTATTGTCTGAATGAAATCTTTTTAGCTTTCACTTTCTCCGGTACCGCCTTGGAAAACCATAATGGCCTCATCTTCTTTTTCCCCTTGCTAACTTGCTTAATGAATAACTCTGTTGCTCTTGTAATCCCCATTTTAAATATTGCCCACTGTTCCTCAACCCCTGATTCCTTCTCCATTCCCATTAATGCCTCTTTCAAGCATCTCCCCACTTTCCCAAAGTCTTCCCTCCTAAAATCCAGGATACGTGTTTTTTTGCAGTTTGATTCTGCGCCTTCTGTGATTTCAAACCACAGTGACCGGTTGTCACTGTTCCCAGGTGCTCCCCCACTGTTAGCTCATCACACTGTCCCTGTTTGTGAGCATGAGGTGCCTTCTACCAAGTTGGTTTCATGACCAGTTGCTTGAGGAAGGCACCTTAAAGGGAGTCCAGGATAAATCTGATCCTGGTTGGTGCTGCTGCTGGGAGGCTCCAGTCCACGTCTGGAATACTGAAGTCTGCAGCCAGCACCACCTCACCCTTGTCTACCATCCTTTGGATGGTTAGCATCAGCTCCCTATCTGTTTCTTCCTTCTGGGCTAGTGGTCTGTAGACCACCCCTGTGCAGATGGCTGACCCCATTGTCCATTCCAGGTTAACCCACAGTATCTCACCCCCATTTTGTTCCTCTTGTATCTCTGTGGCCTTTATGCCATCTTTCACATAAAGTGTCACTCCTCCTCCCTGCCTGCCCTGTCTCTTCTGAATATGTTGTAGCCGGGTCTGGCCATCTCCCATTCATGGTTATCATTACACCAGGTCTCTGTGATGGACACAATGTCCAGGTCCGACTGCACCATGACAGCCTCCAGAGCCTCCATCTTGTTGCTAAGGCTCCTGGCATTGACACTCATGGCTTTCCATGATGTGAACTCCCTGGACTGTTTATCTGTTCTACTTCAGCCCCCTCCCTGGTTGTCCTTTATCCCTGGTTCTCCCTGCTGTCTGCCTTCTGTTGAATTTTCCCCCCTTTCTGCCTATGCACCCCTTGGGTGCTTATCTCCATCTTTTGCACACTGCTTTGTAGAGATATCCACTCCTCCTCCTGTTCACTGTTTCCACTGCTAGCTATGGGGAGTGGGCAATGAGGTACCCTCCTTGCTGGCCTTCCACCCCACCTTGGCTAGTTTAAATGCTTGTCCATGTAGTATTTAAACTTATCATTGAGTGCTTGGATTCCCCTCCAGGACAGATACAGGCCATCAGGCTTGAACAAGCCCCCATCCCTCCAGGTGGGTCCCCAGTCACCAATAAATCCAAACCCTTCCTCATAGCACCAGTTCTTTAACCATGAGTTAAAGTTCCTGGTGCATGTGCCTCTACGCTCTCCCATGCCTCTCACTGGTAGTACTTCCAAGAAAGTGACAGAAGTAGCTACTTGCTTGAGACCCCTCCCCAATTTCCTAAACTCTTCCTGAACTTTCTTAGGCTCCCCTTTAACCAGGTCATTAGTACCTAGGTGGATAATGACATCCAGCTCACCCTTCCGTCTTGCCTTCCCAGCCATCCCCAGGATCTTTCTCCCATCCCTCCATGCCATGGCACCTGGTAGGCACATCACCTCCCTGTCCTTCCCCTCCTGTGTTCCTAGCTGGATTCCTCTTAAGATAGAGTCCCCCACTAGGATTTGCTTCCTCTTCCTCTAGGGTCCACCGCTTTTCCCACTGAGGTCACCTCCTTGGTTGACCTCCACATCCTTCCCTTCCACTTCTCTGCGTACCTCAGTTTGGTTGTCCCATTTGCCAGTGCAGCATATGAGTTCTGGAGTGGAATAGGATTTGGGATGTGCCTCTGCCTGACCACCCTAACCCTCCCTGAGCACACTGTCATCCATGTGCTCCTCATTCTTGGCATCCTTTGAGTTAGTGGCATTGGACTGGGTGGCCTCTGGTTAGGGGCAAAGGTAATCCTGACCCAGTTTACTTACGCTCTGAGTCAGGGAAACCTCATCCCACAGCCCAGAGAGATGCCTGCAGATAGAGCAGCACCTCAGCATCCAGAAGGTCTGCCTGAATACGGCTTCCCCATTGCATTGCACCACTCCCCACATTATATTGCACCTATACTGCTATTCCAGTACTTGTATGTTACTGAAGCTCTCCTTGTAGTTCCCTCTTTATTAATTTACTGTCTGAAAATGCTGCCACCAATTCTCAGATACTTTTTATAAAGAAGGAAAACAAAAAAATCAAAGGAAAAAAGTAAAAACACTTGTACTGAGGGCAGGCTTCCTCCCCCTTATGCCCCTCCTACTCCACAACCCATGCTATTCCCTGTACTTGGCTCCTGTCCATAAGATTTAACAGGGAATATAATTAAGAGTGGGGGGCAGGGAGGACAGGGTGGGGGGAGGGAGGAGGCAGCGGGGGGTGAAAATGTGCAGCAAGTAAAGACAGCAAAAGAAAACAGCACCACTATGAGCACACCAAACTAGATTTTAAATTTTCAACAGCCCCAAAAACAATTCTAAGTAAAGACAGCAAAGAAATAACAGTACTACTAAAAGCCCACAAAGCTAAGTTTGAAACAAAAACAGCAATGAGCATTTACCACACTGCACTGAAATGAATCTGGATCCTTCCCCTTCTGGCCTCTTCTAAGAAACCAAAAATCAACTTGCTACCTCAAATCTGACTTAGCCCCACCTCCAGTTATCACATAGCTGAGGTCAGAGGTCAGACAATTAGCACCCGTCCCCCAAACTGCAGGGCAAGACAGACAAGACAAAATTTGCAGCAAGTAAAGACAGCAAAGGAAAACAGCACCACTACAAGCACACCAAACTAGATTTTAAATTTTTTAACAGCCCCAAAACAATTCTAAGTAAAGACAGCAAAGAAATAATAGTACCACTAAAAGCCCACAAATCTAAGTTTAAAACAAAAACAACAATGAGCAGTTACTGCACTGCATTGAAATGAATCTGGATCCTTTCCCTTCTGGCCTCTTCTGAGAAACCAAAAATCAACTTGCTACCTCAAATCTGACTTAGCCACACCTCCAGTTATCATGTAGCTAAGGTCAGAGGTCAGACAATTAGCACCCCTCCCCCAAACTGCAGGGCAAGACAAACAAGACAAGACAAAATTTGCAGCAAGTAAAGACAGCAAAGGAAAACAGCACCACTATAAGCACACCAAACTAGGTTTTACATCTTCAGCAGCCCAAAAACAATTCTAAGTAAAGACAGCAAAGAAATAACAGTACCACTAAAAGCCCACAAATCTAAGTTTAAAACAAAAACAGCAAAGAGCAGTTACTGCACTCAGAGCCCCAGAGGAGTTTGGGTTGGAACAGATACACTACAGGGGTGCACAGGGGGATGTTGGCAAAATGAGGGAGGCAGGACGTGGTGCCAAAAGGAGGAGTAATGTGGCACGTAATGGTGGGAGTACCAAGTTCAGAACTTTTTGTCAACTACTGGGGGATCGCATTTTCCCATAGATAAGAAGACTACACAATTGTTAGACTCCTTAGGCCTGCCACAAGTCTCTGCCACTGACAATGCTTTTCTAATGCAACTCATTAGTATTGCGGAAGTCAATTTAGCAATTTCTACCCTAAGGAAATGGACTACTCCAGGAACTGAAGCTCTGACTTCTGAGTTTTATTAGACTTTTACTACATCATTGGCCCTATTCTTAGTTTTTGTCTGATTATTTTTTAATACAACTTACTCTTTTGGGATATATTACAGACACCATAAAGATATTTTTATTCAAAAAAGGTAGGGAGGCAGAGTTGAAAAATTGAAGACCAATTTGTCTTATAAATACCAATGCTAAGATTCTTGCAAAAATCTTTTGTAAACATTTAGCTGCAGTTTTTTTTACTCTTTTACACCCTTTACAGACTTTTTTTTTTATCTTTTTCTTCCCCAAGCTGTCAGCCACCCGGTACTTCAGCCCAGTTGCGGGCCACAGACTTCCATCACTCGCATCAGCCACGACCCTCCGATACCCCATGGCTTCCCCCCATGGCAGGGCTGCAGACGTCGGATAGATTGGAGGGCCGGCTTGAGGGGCTAATTGAAGCTGTGGTGGGCTTCATCAAGGGCCAACAACAGCTGTCCTTTTTCCAGTTTTCTGGAGAGGTGGGGATGTGCAATGACGTCCAGTGTCCACCCCGCCTCCTGTGTGTACTAGCGCCGGTAATTGCATGACTCCCGGCCTCTGCCAGGGGTCTACTGCACACCAGGCACTTCCCCACCCTCCCCCCGGAGAAGGAGACCCTTTACAGACATGCTCTATTCCAGGCAGGAAGACTCATGGCATTTTATTACTTATCTGGGAAATTATAGAGTTTTGTAATTAGGAATGAAAAGGGCAATTCATATTCATCTTGGATCAGGAAAAGGCCTTTGATATGGTTCCCCACAATTATATTTTCTTATGTTACACATACAGATTTTCACAGACTTTTATCAGTTGGATAAAATTTCTATATTCTCATATAACTATTATCCCTAACATAAATGGATTGTTGGGAACTCATACACCATTACATCAAGGTAAATCACAAGGGTGTCCTCTCAGCCCTATTCCCTACATCTTGACATTAGCTCCTCTGTTACGAGCCATTACTACTGCACCTACGGTTCATGGAATTTGACATCCATTGTCTTTAGCTGGAGTTAAAATGTCAGCCTATGTAGATGATGTCTGCTTATTTATTAAAGATGTTCAATCTGGGAAAGCTGTTGTGATGCTTGTTAAAGACATTTCTGAGACTACGAGGTCACAAATTAATCTAAAAAAAGCCATGTTCTGCCTATTGGACCACATGGGGATGTTCCTCCTGCCATAGGTAATATTAAGGTGGCATTAGAGCCAATAATAATTTTGGGGATCCACTTTGGTCAGACTAATTTGCCCAGATTTAACTGGGAGAAGGACTGGATATATGGGCTTTGCAGGTTATGAAGCGGAGAATTTGGCAGTTGTCTAAAAGAAACAAATTGGAGTCATTAAAATATTTTTGATATCCACATTTCTTTATATAAGTGCAAGATTTCCCTTTCCCCAGTAATTTGAAACTTGGTTACTTAGTATTTTCTTTCAGATGGTATGGGGCAGTTTACTAAATCCTATTAAAAGATATGTTCTGTATCTGCCCCTCCATCAAGGAAAGTTGAATATGGTTCATTCAGTCATATTTTTTCTTAGTATATTTTTGCTAACAAATGTTGTATCTTGGATTTCTGTACATCTCTTTTGTGGATGGAATGGCCCGCCATATGGTTGGAACCACTTCAATCTAAATGGTAAAGAAGAAAAAATTACTCACCATAGTAATGTTGTTTCTTCTAATGGAGTCTTTCTGTATTCAGACATAATGCAGTTAGCCCCAGCACTTGAACTGCCCCAGAGAGGAAAGAGTTAACTCCATGCAGAAGCATGGAATGTTGAGCTCGAGCTCAGTCTTCAAACCTTTGTCTGTGGTACTTCCCAGTGTAACTGTCAGATTCTTATGAGCAACTAACTAACTAGGCACTAAAATATGGAAATTGTTTGAAACATATGGCCAAAAAGCAAACAAATAGTTTTGGGGTCCAAAAGACTCAAGTCGAGAACCCAAGAAGAAACAAGGTAGTGACAATTTAGTCTATGAACATAAGAATAATAAACATAACAGCTACCCCACCAAAAGGGAGGGTACAAGGTACACCCCTGAGGTGCAACACTGTACCTGCCAGCCCACTTTCCAAAAACAGGTTCTGAAAGGGGAGGCAGGGGGGATGTCTGAATACAGCAAGACTCCATTATAAGAAACATTTCTATGGTGAGTAATTTTTTCTTCAAACAAAGTAATTTTTTCTTCAAACAACATGAAATCTTGCTGTAGTCAGACATAATGCAGACTACCAAGCAGTTTCCTATGGAGGTGGGAATGCAGAAACTACTTTGGGAACAAGCTCTGCAGTACTGCTGTGCTAAACCTAGTATCACTCCTAGCCTGGATGTCCAGGGAGTAATGCTTGGTGAATGTATGTACTGTTTTCCAGGTGGCTGCTTTACAGATCTCTAACAAGGGAATATCTCTGGCCGCAGCTAGAGAGGCAGCTGTACCCCTAGTGGGGTGAACACTCAGGCCTGAAGGGTGTTCTGCCAATTTGTCATCATGAGAATTGTATACAAGATGCAATCCACCTGGCAATAGATCTTTTAGTGGCAGGCTTACCTTTCCCCACTTCACCATAAGGTGTTTTTTTTTTTTTTTTTTATTTAACCAGGAGTAGCACACTAAGCTGAAAACTTTTTTACAGGAGCAACCTGGGAGCACAGGGAAGTTAAGTGACTTGCTCAGGGTCACACAGTATGCAAGTGGAAGCTGTGGGATTCAAACCCAGGTCTGGTCTGCTGGATGTCACTAGATTTGCAGAGCAGAACCTTAAACCACTGCGCTATACTGCCTCCTGTGAGAAACAATTGAAGACAGTCATTTCTGTGTGTCTTAGTATGCTCTATGTAGTAGCTAAGAGCCTTTTTAACATCCAAACTGTGTAATCTTCTTTCCCCTGAAGAATGGTCAGTGAAAAACATAGGGAGCAATAAGGCCTGTTTTAGGTGGAAATCTGATACCACTTTAGGCAAGAACTTCCTATTAGTTATTAGGACCACTTTATCCCTATGGAAGGATATGAAGTCAGGTTCAACTGACAGGGCCTGTAATTCACTAATCCACCTGGCAGAAGTAATAGCTACCAGAAACAGTTTTCCAGGTCAAGTACTTCAATTCAGCTGAAGCCATAGGTTCAAAGGGTGGCTGCATGAGCTAAGCAATGCAGACATTAAGATCCCAAGGCAGAGTAGACTCCCTAAAGGGAGGGTTAATGTGGAGCAGACCTTTGAAAAACTTTCTGAAAACAGGATGAGATGTCAAGGAAGAGCCCTTCCCTGCTGAGAGGAATGCAGAGACAGCTGCTAGATGAACCTTCAGAGTGGCAGGCCTAAGGCCTAGTCCATTCAGATGAACTAGATAGTCTAAGGTTGTGGAAATGTCTGCAGAGTCAGGCAGGATGCCTTTCTGAGAGCACCAAATACTAAACCTCTTCCATTTGGAATTGCAAGTTTTTCTAGTGGAAGTTTTCATGGAGAGCTTTATAATATCCAGAACTCCCTGAGAGAGATGAAGTGCTACATATTCTAACTCTTCAAGAGCCAGGCCTTGAGGTTGAGGGACTGGAGATTGGGGAACCAGATCCGCCCCTGGAAGGAGTAGAGAAGATTGTATCTCCTGGGAAGACAAAGGGTATGTGACACAGCCAAGGACAACAGAAGAGGATACCAGGGCTGTCTGGCCCAATCTGGAGCCAACAAAATCACTGTGCAGGGTTGAGTTCTTATCTTGATCAGAACTCTGAACAGGAGAGGAAAAGGAGGGAAGGCATAGAGTAACCTGTCCTTCTAGTCCAGAATGAGGGCATCCTGGGGAACTGTCCCCAGGACTGGAGGTCTGCAACAAAACAGAGGAAGTTGATTGTCCGGTGCTGCAAATAGATCTATCTCTGGGATGTCCCACCTGGAAAAAATGATCCTCAGAATGTGAGGATTCAGGGACCATTCGTGATGTCCCTGTGAAATCCCGCTCAGGGCATCTGCTAACACATTGTCTTTCCCTGGAAGATGAACCGCTACCAGGGAAGTCTGAAGGGAATAGGCCAGAGACCAAATCTTCATGGCCTCTGTGCACAAGGCCGTGGACCGAGTGCCTCCCTGCTTGTTGATGTACCACATTGTGGTAGTGTTGTCAGTACTGATTTGGACCACCTTGCCCTTGACTGAATCTGAGAAGGTCTGAAGGGCTAGGAAAACTGCCCCGAGTTCCAGGAGATTTATATGAAGAAGAGACTCCTGTGGGGACCAGATTCCCTGAGCTGTTAGGGTTCCCAGGTGGGCTCCCCAGCCTAGGAGAGAAGCATCCGTAGTCACTACTACTGATGGAACTTGAGGGAGAAATGGAACCCCTTGTCAGAGGCTGTCCTGGTCCAGCCACTACTGGAGAGCTTGTACCAGAGTTTGGGTCACTGGAATCAGTTTGGAGAGAGTGTCCCTTCTCTGTGACCAAAAGGACCTTAGATGGAACTGAATGTCCCACATCTGAAATCTGGCTCCCTGAACCACTGCAGTGGAGGCTGCCATGTGGCCCAAGAGTTGGAGGAACTGTCTGCTGGAAGAGAAACCTGAGGCGGAAAGGAGGCAGCGAGATCTACTAAGGCCTTCACCCTTGCCAGAGGAAGGAAGGAAGGCTTTTGCTTGGACAATATCCAGTTCCACACCTATGAAGGTGAGAAGCTGTACTGGTTCGAGGACTGATTTTGGCAGATTTAGAAGAAACTCCAGAGAACTGAGCAAGTTCTGGGTGGTTTGCAGAGCTGCCCTGACCTGATCTGATGACTGCCCTACCAGCAGCCAGTCATCCAGATATGGAAAAATGGTGATACCTGTCTTCAGGTAAGCCACCACTACTGCAAGGCACTTTGTGAACACCTTGGAGCTGATGTTAGGGCGAAGGCATGGCCTTGAACTGATAGTGGCCTGAAGGCAACTTGAACCTGAGGTATTTTCTGTGGAGCACCTTAGGGATATGGAAGTAGGCATCCTTGAGGTCCAGTGATGCTAGCCAATCTCCGGCCTTAAAAGAGGAAGGATTATTCCCAGAGTTGCCATTTGAATTTGGGTTTTGATATGTGTTTGTTCAAGTACCTTAGATCCAGGATGGGTCACCACTCCCCTGTTTTCTTTGGGGTAAGGAAGTACCTGGAGTACATGCCTTTTCCCCTGTGTTGAGTAGGAACCTTCTCTATGGCTCTGAGAGCTAGGACAGAGGAAACCTCTGCCTCCAGGACAAGGGTTTCTGAGATTGATGCAGGTGGAAAAGACGTGGTCCTCCTTTCTGGGTACCTTTTGAAACTGAGGGCCAGTCCCTGGCTTACTACTTCCAGGGCCCACTTGTCTGAGGTAACAGACTTCCAGGCCTCAAAGTAGTAAGCCAGCCTGCCTCCTACTGGGATTGGGGAGTCGACCCAGGCTGACACCTCAGGGTGTCTGCTTGCAGGAGCCTTAGACTGGGAGGAGGAAGCAGTCCTGATCATCCTCCTCTTGCCCCTCTCTTGGAAAAAGCCCCTTTGTGGGTAAGAAGAGGAGGCCTGGGCTTGGTAAAAAGGCTTGTGAAAAGGCCTGCCCCTGCCCCTGGACTGCTGCTTTTGAGGAGTGGCTTGCCTTTCCTTGGCCTGTGCACTCCTGTAAGTTGTCCTGTATTCATCCATTTTTTTCATGTAAGCCTCTGCTCTCCAGAGTTACCAACTACAGGAAAATCCATAGCCTTAGACTGGGTGTCCTGTGATAGGCTAGTACATCTGAGCCAAGCATGCCTCCTGAGAGACACAGATGTAGCCATGACTCTGAATGCCACATCATTGGAGTCCACAGCATTGTGAAATTGTACTTTGGATGCCTCAATTCCATCTGCAGCCACCTCCTCCAGCTCTTTGGCTAGCTGGGGGGAGGCCTGTTGATCCAATTTCAGAACCGTATCCCACCTGGACTTCTGGTATCTGGCTGTACAGGCCATATAATTTGCCTGCCTGAGTCCCAAAGAGGATGCCAAGTATATTTTTTTTGGCCATGGCATTAACTTTCCTGGAGTCCATGTCTGGGGGGTGTGAAGCCAAAGGAATGTTTTCCCTGTCACAGGCTGCAGCCTGCACTACCCCAACATGGCTGCAATGTGAATAAAGGAACTCCGCAGCTGAGCCTGATAACATATACCTCCTGTTCATTCTTTTATCTACAGGAGGTAAAGAGTTAGGAGTCTATAGAATCTTGTGTCTGTTTCCCCAAGGACTTATGAAGGGGAATAGACAACCTTTTGGATTCTGGGATGTCCATCATCTCCATAAAATCAGGCACTTCTTCCTCTTCAGCAGCTTCAACCACAGGGAGCTGGAGGGTTTGGGCCACCTTCTTGTAAAACAAGAAGTGTGAAGGGGACTCAGAGTGCCTGGGAGGAGAGATATCAGAGGACCCGTCTGGGGAGATGTCCAGTTCAATGGGCACATCCAGACCCTCCTGGTCATCATCATCATCAGGATAATCTTCATCTCCCTCCCACTCCTCATAGAAAGCATCCGGATCGTAATCCGAAGGTGCCGGTTCCGACCAAACCGACTGCCTAACCAGCGGTGCTGGTTCAGATGGAACCAGGCGAAGCGATTGGACAATACTAATCGCTTTGGCTATCTCATCCGTGGTTGGAGTATGCGATACTGGATCCGAACCGGGAGACTTTCATTTCCTTTTTTACGGAACTGACCCCTCAGAGTCGGCTCTCCTTTTGCCAGAGGAGGTATCGCCCAGGTTAGTAGGTACCTCCTCAGGTTCAGCCGCAACCGAACTGGGCTGGCCATCCGGATCCACAGACTTCTCGTCCTCCCTTTCCCTCAACCTACTCAGTCTTTTTTCTAGCGTAGTTTTGGGAAAGTTTTTGCAAATTTGGCAGTCTGACTGGAGGTGGTCAAACCCCAGACAATAAACACACAGATGAAGTGGGGGTCGGCCTTGGCAAGGCCTCCCACACTCAGTACAGTGTTGAAACCAGTAGGACTGGTTTTCTTTTGGGTTTCTCAGACATGGCCAACCTACCAAAAGTACCCTATGAACTTTCAAGCCAGGTATACCAACCGATCCGGTAACAACCGTGTCACAGGTTTGGAAAAGAACTGAGAAAAGCCCGTTCTTTTGAAACTGATCGGCACCGAACCACACTAATCCCAGAAAGATATTATTTAAAATTAGAGAATTCACAAGGTCGGTTCCTAACCGGACGGACCGAAAAAGAAACTGAAGAGACAAATGATTTCACAGTTAAATAAATAAAAACACAGTCACTACCTATCTACAACACTACCTGTACCATAGACAGAGCTGAAATCTGAAAAAACAAAGAAATGTTTTTAAACCGAAGCGCTTTACTATACCAAACTAAGCAGAGGAACTTCCAGAGCGACTTCACTGTTAGGCGGGAGGAAGAATCTGACGATTACACTGGGAAGTACCACAGAGAGAGGTTTGAAAACCAAGCGCAAGCTCAACGTTCCATGCATCTGCATGGAGTTAACTCTTTCCCCTCCGTAGTTCAAGTGCTGGGGCTAACTGCATTATGTCTGAATACAGCAAGACTTCATGTTGTTTGAACAAAGCCCATTTGTAGACATAATGCACTTTTTCCACCCTATTTGGAACTTTTTCTGAAATTTATTAAAAAACAGAAAATTTCTTGGGACACTATTTGCACCCAACATCGTAAAGCCTTTTACAAATCTTTAGTTCTTACTGATGTTAAGATAATGCCAGGAGTCTCCCCACAACCTAAACAAATTGCCTTGAACTATTTGACTGATAAAAGCATTCTGGCACAATACTGGGCTGTAGCCTGGCTCTGCTGCCATGGCAGACTAAATGTGAAAGATAACAATAAACACAAAAGTATCACTGAAAGGTTTTGACCCAGAAGCAGTAGTGTGGCTCAGTCTAAGATGAGACACGTGCATTTTGACTTTCCCTTTGTTCAAAGGTTTTGGGCCCTCTTGCATTGTTCTTGGTCTGAATCTTTTTGGACTACTATTTCTTAGAGCTCTGAAAATCGGGTGATCACAGTGCTGGTATTTTCTATCTTTCCTCCAAACAGCATATGTGAATAAGTAAAGTGCACTCATAAACAAATGAAAGAAAAAAGATGAAAGAAAAATGGAAGAGGAATTTAATAAGTAAATGATTTAAATCTTGTTTAAAAATCTATTATGCGAACATTTGTGCCATAATTTACATATGTGCCATAAATTGAGTTTTTGATATGAAAGAAACATTTTTGTGGAAATGCTATTACTATATACTTGTGAATCTGAAAATGAATAATATGAAATTTATGCATTATAATTTGAGTTTGTTTCTATTTGATTTTGGAAAAAACTGTTGAAGCTAAAAAGCAAACATGAAGAGAACTTGTTTTGCCCCATTAATTACCTCCAGGTGTTTGTAGTGGAGGCAGGAACCCATAAGAATATGTATCTTTGTTACTTGAACCACACCCCTTGATAAAGGCTTTTGCCGAAGCGCTGGGTTTGGGACTGAGAACCCTGAATAAAACAGGATTTTAAGGGAACTGAGACAAGTGCTAGCGGCCCCACTGGCAGACCTTTTCAGTGAGTCCATAAAATACAGGGGTGGTCCCTGCCGACTTGTGGAAAGCTCATGTGGTTCCACTGCAGAAGAGTGGGAGCAGGGAGGAGGCAAGGAATTATATGCCAGTCAGCCTCACTTCCATGGTAGGTAAGATCATGGAGATGCTGCTGAAGGAGAGGACTGTGGAACACTTGACTGTAAATGGAGAGCTGGATCCAAGGCAGTATGGCTTCATGAAAGGAAGATCTTGTCAAATGAATCTTACAGTTTTTTTTTGACTGGGTGACAAACGCAGTGGACCAGGGTGGAGCAGTCAATATTGCATATCTGGTCTTCAGTAAGGCTTTCAACACCATACCACACATGAGGTTAGTGAGTAAGTTGGCCAGCAAAGGGGTGGGCAATAAAGTGACAAACTGGATTAGGAACTGGCTGCAGGATAGGAAGCAGATGGTGGTAGTAAATGGGATACAGTCAGAATAGAGGAGGGTGACCAGCGGGGTACTTCAGGGGTCGGTCCTGGGCCCAGTCCTGTTTAATATTTTCATAATCAACATAGCAGAAGGACTGGAAGGGAAGAAATGCCTGTTTGTGGACAACACTGAGATCTGCAACAAGGTAAATACAACAGAAGGGGTGGAAAGGATGAGAAGGGATCTTGAGAAATTGGAAAACTGGTCTGTGGAGTGGCAGCTGAGGTTTAATGCCAAGAAGTGCAAGATAATGCACATGGGAAGGAGGAACCCCAGGGAGAGCTACAGAATCAGTGGGGAAATGTTGACAGTCACTAAAGAGGAGAGGGACTTGGGCATCATTATCACAGAGGACTTGAAGGCCAGCAGGCATGTAGCCAAAGCAGTGGGGGGGGCAATGGGATGCTGGGGTGCACTGGGAGAGGAATCATGAGTCGAAGGAGGGAGGTACTAGTTCCACTGTACAAAACTCTGGTGAGGCTGCATCTGGAGTACTGTGTGCAGTTTTGGATGCCTCACCTGGGCATCGATATTGATAGAATGGAGACAGTGAAGAGGAGAGCTACTAGGATTGTGGGGGGTTTGCAGCATGAACCATATGAGGAGAGAGTGAGGAACCTTAATATGTACACACTGGAACAGAGGAGAGAACGGGGGGATATGACAGAAACTTTCAAGTACCTCAAGGGTATAAATGAGGTTAACAGGGAGTGCATGTTCCAGCTTAAACAGTGTGCAAGGAAAAGAGGTCATGACATAAGAGTGGAGGGTGGCCAGTTTAGGGTGAATGTAAGGAAGTACTTCTTCATGGAGAGGGTGGTGGGTGCATGGAATGACCTGCACCAGGAGGTGGTGATGGTGAGGACAGTAACAAGATTCAAGCATGCATGTGACAGGAATAAGGGAATCTTAGAGATGGGAAGGAGTAGCTATAGCAGGTGACCAGGTAGGGTCACAGGTTACTCACGCAGGCAGTAGAAAGGGCAGACTAGATGGGCCTGGCAGTCCTTATCTGCCAGAAGTTTCTAAGTATCTATGTATGTATGTCTTACAGCAATTGTATTTGGATCAAATAATGCTCTTAAATATGATTGAAACTGCTATGAGGAAACATTGTGCCTTAGAATACATTAATTTGTCTCAGGCCCCATGGAGTAAAAGATAGAAATATTGTCCTTAGGTGATTTTTTTACACAAATGCAACTGTCCTTGACATAGACTGTACTTATGTGTTTCTGACTAAAGTTGTGTAACTCATGTGTTATTATTATTTGATTCATACAAATAAACTATTCCCTTACATCTTTTTGAAAAGTGCCATGGGATCTTTAACGTCCACCTGAACAACCACCAGAACAGAAAGACGGGTCCTCAGTTTATTTTATTTATTTTTTAGTCGGTTTAACGTCTCATCAGAAAGAAGGCACCTCGGGTAATGCAGCACCCCGGTTATGAATCACTACAGTGTCAGTATTGAGATTTTTCCCATATTCCCTGTACAAGGCTAGAACCCACAACCTTCTGATCTTCTGGCCTCAGAGGTGAGTGTACAACCTGCTAAGCCACTGACACTGCAATTTTTCCATTACTACTGTACTTCTATTGCACTCTTTGCCCTTTCATGTGATCTTTTATCCTGCTCAATGAGGGTGTTTTACAAAGTTCAAATGAGCAGACTTCCAATGTCCATTCCCACCCTGTTTTCAAATTCTGATCTAAATTCCCACTAGAGGGTGTTTTGGCAACTCGTAGTCCTCACTGAACTCTACTTTTATTGCTATATTCCGACAAGGTTACCCCATCAAACCAGGCATTTATCTCTGTAACTTTCGTTTTTCTAGTTTGTAGAATAAGGCTGGCAATTCACCGTCCAATTCTGTAATACAATCATCTGTGCTAAGTCCAGATAAAACATTTCTATGCTCTGCATTACCTTGTGAGGTAAATGGCTTCTCTCACCCCTGCTTGCCTGGCATTATTTCCCTCCTCTTCCAGGATCTCATCAAGTTGCTCTTGAAGCACGGTCATCTGATCTCTTTCAAACCATTAACTGATTGCTGTGACCATACGGTTCACCATGATTAAGTCATTAACAAAAAGCTCAGTCTGTGGTGTGACACAGGAAGTTTGTGGAGTTTCACACCACATCTCAACCAAAATGCCCCATGTTATGACAAAAGTGGTCTCTTTGCACCCCATCAGACTGCAAGATGCTCAGTGCTTAAAAAAATTGGGGGTGCACTGGAGACTGTCCCCCAATCGTGCAGTCTATATACCATACAGCTAGAGATAAACAAAAAATGAATGCACACACCAAGGCTGGCACAGAGAGATAATTTAATTACAATCACAAGTACAGAAAAACTTCCATATGTGCATTCATCCTCTACAGGACTCCATCAGGCGGATGGTGTTGACAGTGTGTCATGTGCCACCAGGAAGTCAGCCATAAAAGCCTGTAAGCATGACATATGGCACAGAGTAGAGACAGCTGACCAAGAGAGCAGACTGCTCTCTGATGGAGTGAGGAGAGACGGAGCAGGTGGGCAGATGAGCCCAAACCCATATCCAAACAAAACCAAAACTAAACAGTGGAGCACGCTGCCTGAAGAAAGTGTCAGGAAAAAATCTGTGAGATCCGAAAGATCAAATCAGTGGGAGAGGGAGACAGAGACAGAGACAGAGACAGAGAGAGAATGGGCAGTTGGGTGAGCCCATGTAAAAAAAAAAAATTAATTTGTGGCAAAAATGAGGATTGTGGCATGTGCCAAAAAAAAAAGTGGTTGAATTGCTGTGCTGCTGTGGTGCAGTCTAGTGCTGCTGCCTGCTGGCTAATACTGCAGGCCAGGGTAGTCTAGTGGAGGGCAAGCAATTGCTGCAAAATAAAAAAAAATAAAAATACTATTAAAGAAAACATAAAACTATGAATTGCCAATTGTCATGCCAGTTTGATTAGATGGTGCAGTGCCGGTGGCTGTGTAGGGCAGGGGAGGGCAAAGCAAGGCATGAGGTGTATATGTAGTAGTCAGGGGACAAAACAAAGCAATCATCAGTATATACTGTCTGGTAGTGTAGTCCAGAGGGCAAAACAATCGGGCTGTGTGTCTGTAGTAGGGTAGACATGGGGGAGGCAAAGCAATCAATTAAAATACAAGTTGCCAAGGGTCACAGTCACAGGTGGTGCCATGCTGTTGACTGGGCAGTCCGGGGAAAGCAAAGCAACAATTCACTAAAATACAAGTTGCCATAGCTCGCAGTCACAGGTGGTGCCATGCTGTTGACTTGGTAGTCCAGGGAAAGCAAAGCAATAATTAGTTAAAATACAAGTTGCCATGGCTCACAGTCACAGGTGGTACAGTGCTGTTGACTGGGTAGTCCAGGGGAAGGCAACACAATCATTAATTAAAATACAAGTTGCCATGGGTCTCAGTCACAGGTGATGCAGCGCTGCTGGCTGGTAGTTCAGGGGAAGGCAAAGCAATCATTAATTCAAATACAAGTTGCCACAGGTCACAGGCATGGGTGGTGCCATGCTGTTGACTGGGTGGTTCAGGGGAAGGCAAAGCAAAGCAAAGCAATCATTAATACAAGTTGCCATTGGTCACGATCATGGGTGGTACAGTGCTGCTGGCTGGGTAGTTCAGGGTAAGACAAAGTAAAGCAATCATTAAATAAAAAATACTACAGTTCAATAATGAAACAAAACATGGATTTTGCAGCAGCAAAAGGAGGAAACAAATTCCATGCAGGCTATTTTTGTCATTCATTCACTGCTTTGAGTGTCAAGTACTGCAACTGTAGACAACACACTGCCTAATAAAAGTACAGAAGTGTTATCATCAGTCATAGTCCTTACTTTCAGTTTGTTCATTATCATCAATAACACTTCACCAGTATACCACTGTGTTCAGGACATTTGCATCACCAATGCATATTCCAAGGCTGTAGTAGCCCAACAATGTTTAGTTGCTGAATATAGACAGTCATTGAACAGTAACAGTAGTCAAAAGGAAAGGGGACGTTATTTGCACAGGGGGAGGAAGTGAATGATGAGTTAATAGAAGAAATTCAGAATACAGTTCAAAAAGGGAAGGTAACCTAGTCGGAGACTTCAATCTACCAGACATAGATTGGAGCCTGCATACAGCGGCAACTACAAGGAGCAGGGGCATACTCAACCCTCTACTAGATGCCTCTTTCAGGCAACTAGTAGAGGAACCCACCCATGGTGGGGCAGTGCAGGATCTGGTATTGACAAATGGCGATAGCACTGCTGACATCATGGTGGGTGGCAACCTGGGTACCAGCAACCACCGTACAGTACAGTTTATCATAAGGACTAAGGTAGAAGCAAACAACAGCAGAACTAGGTTTCTAGACTTCAGGAGGGTCAACTTTGAGGCAATGAGGAAATTTCTCAAGGACACCCCCTGGTCGGAATGGGGAAATTTGTGGGAGTGGAGAACCTGTGGGCTAAAATTAAGGAGGGTATCAATAGGGCTACACATCTCTGCACCCAGCAGATTAGCAAGGGTAAAAGGAAAAAGAGACCTCTTTGGTTCTCAAGGGAGGTAGCGAAATGGTAAGGGCAAAAAGCAGGCCTTTTTGAGATACAAAAAATCTCAGAAGGAGGAGGACAGAGAGATCTGTCAGGAAAAACAAAAGGAGGAGGGGAGGGCAGTCAGGAAGGCTAAAGGACAAACAGAAGAAAGGATTGCCAAATCACTGAAGAAGGGGGAATAAGATATTCTTCAGATGCATAGGGGACAAAAGAAAGTCCATAGGAGGGACAATTAGGCTGAAGGGGGAAGGGAGGATCTGTGTGGAGGAAGATCGTCAAAAAGCTGACATGCTGGGGGGGCGCTGATGAGCAGCCAGCGGTGAGGACGTGGGTTCCTGCAGTTCCCTCACCCGCTATAAATAAATATCTTAATTTAGCAGCTTCCGTGTTCAAAAATAAATAAGTGCAGAAATCGAGAGGGGAAAGCAGAATGGAGGAATATCTGCTCCCAAATGCAGGGAAAAATCAGCAGTCCGCAACCAAAAGCCAGGGGAAGAGAGCAACTGCAAAGTCCTCAGAGGTAATGGGCCCAATCTTTCTCTCAGAGACTGAGATGGCGGTTTTAGGCCGCGAGGTTTCAGAACAAGTAATGGAGGCGCTGCAGGGGAAATGGAACAAGCTGGAACAAAAAATTGATGGCCGACTGCAGAATTTAAAGGAGCAATTGACAGCACAGACTGGTAGAGTTACGGAGGTGGAGGAGCGGGTTTCAAAGCTGGAAGATATGGACCCAATGGTCGCCCGCGTGGCTAAATTAGAGAAGGAGCCAGAGAACTAGTGGAGCAGCATCGATCAACAAGAAAACTATGCAAGGCATCTAAATCTCTGTGCTCGGGCTCCCTGAGGGAAGGAGGTCCTGATATCTTGTCCTTTGTTCAGAGAAGTTACCAAATATGTTGGGCATGAAGCTAAAGAAAGGAGGTTGAAGTTGGAGCGTGCCTACAGAGCTGTTGAGCATGTCACCGGTGGGGCAGCCCCCGAGGCAGATCATATTTTGGTTCCATAGCTACCAGGATCGGGAGGAGATGCTGTGGGCTTACCGGAACATGAAAGAGCTGAGGTATGAGGGAGAGAGACTGTATCTAGTGCAGGACTACTCGAACAGAATACTAAAGAAGCGTAGAGCCTTTAACCCCATGCTGACACAACTCAGGGAGTTGAAAGTGGACTGTTTCATGTTATTCCCAGCGATCCAGAAAATTAAACATGAAGAGGCTACATTCACGTTCTGGGAACCAGAGAGGGTGGCTACATTTGTGGAAGATTTAAAGAAAAAGGCAGGATGAGAGCCGCTGATCGGGAGAAGCTGTGAGAAGCATAGTTGAGTTGGCTGTGATTGTTTTGAAGTTGTTAAAATGACTGAAAGCTGTTGGTTGGTTCAAAGCCGTTGCCTCCTTGTTTTGGAGGGCCCGAAGTTGAACTTGCTATAATTTTTATTTCTCTTCTTCCCCCTAGGGATGTGTCCCCCTGCCCAGTGCCTGGCTGGAGCAACTATGGAATGTGGAGGTATGAGAAGAGCTGGAGAAAAGTAAAGAGAGAACAAGGAGTAGAGGCTCAAAGAGAAAAGTCCTCTAGTATGCAGATGGTTAACTAGTCAGATGGACTGTTAGAAGGGGCATTGCTGTGGAAGTTGAGCGGTGCCCTAACGGAGGACTTGTCGAGGTGGAATTCGGCCATGCAAAAAGGGTCAGACCTTATCCTGAAGGCAGGACGGTGCTGAAGTCGGGTAAGTGGGGGCGTATGGGGTGTGCCAATGCTGCATGGGTTTTTAGGGCAGCGCTGGCGCCCCTCAGACCTCTACACTTTTCTACGGTTCTTGTTATGCAAGTTAAGAAGAAGGAAGGCTTCACAGCCTGTTGGGGGTGGGGGGCCCAGCAGGGCAGGGGGATCGCGTAGGCAGCACCAGGAGGGAACAGTGGTGATTCCTTTTCAAGGACATTAAAGACTAAAAAGATCTTATTATAGTTGGACTGTTCATTTTATGACAAGTTGTGGGGAACTTATGAACGAAGATTACACGGATGCTGTGTGAAGTTAAATAAGTGGGGGGGGGGGGAACGGAACGTTTGCATTTGTATGTAGTTGGTCCATTCTAGGTTTTGAATGGCAATGAGGCAGACAGTGTTTAAGAGGGGTATGTTTAGAAATGGGAATTTGGTCTTGATGTGGAAGAGAGGGCGGAGGGGAGGGGGGCTATATTGGGCTTGGGGTGTGTTATGGGCATGTCTGTATGATTTAATACAAGATGGTGAATGTATCTCATTTTTATTAATCGTGAAGAGTGTGATGCTAGTATATGATTCTGTAAATTATAGTAGGCCTGGTCTGTGGGAAACTCAGAACAACATCACAGTAATAGAAGGGATGAAGGGGAAAGGCACTATGGTCCTATGGCTAAGCATAAAACATTGGGAATTGTCTCATGGAATGTGAAGGGGATCTCGTCACCGATCAAGCGCGCTGGTATTTTGATGGCCTTGCATCGCCAGGGTGCTCAATTGGCCCTCCTGCAGGAAACGCACCTAACTAGCCGGGAGCATTGCAAGCTGGAGAGAGGATGGGTAGGCAAATGCTTTGCATCCCCTTACAATTCACATAAAAGAGGAGTAGCAGTCCTGATAGGTAGAACAACCGCTTTCATCAGTACAAGAGTAGTTGCAGATACGGGGAAGGGGAGATATATTTTTGTGGCAGGAGTGCTATCTGGGGAGAAGGTCACTTTTGGAAGTATTTACACCCCCTCTGTTTTTGACCCGGCCTTTTACCAAGAAATTCTTGACATGCTGATGAGGGAACAATTTAATGGGTTAATCATGGGAGGGGATTTCAATGCAGTTATGCAAGGGGAGTTAGACCACTCGGAGGGGAAGAGTAGATATGGAGGTAGGTTGAAGAGGTGGCAGGAGGGGGTGCTTGATCTGGATATGATAGACTGTTGGAGAGCTAGACATCCAACGGAGAAGGGATTTACCTTCTACACGAACCCACACAAAACCTGGACCAGGATAGACTACATTTATGTACCCCGACCTTGGTTAAGTAGGGTACAAAAAATTGAACACAGTCCTATTCTCTTATCAGACCATGCTATGGTTCAGATGGTGTTGGAAATAAAGGAAGAGAGTGTGGGTCCCCAGCCCTGGAAATTTCCGAGGTATCTGCTGGGCAAAAAAGAATTTATTGAATATATTAAGCAGCAGTGGCAGTATTATAAAGAAATGAATGAGAAGTCAGTGGAATCCCTAGGGGTATTTTGGGAAGCTTGCAAAGCATTTATATGGGGTGCCATCATTAGGTTTGTTGCCAAATATAAAAAGAAGGAAACTACACAAAAGGAATTAGAGGGAGAGGTAAGAAGGTGGGAAAGGGAGGTAGTGGGAAAGGCAACAGGGGAAGGGGAAAAAAACTTGAAAGCTGCAAGGGAAGCACTAAATGCCTTTCTTTTGGGAGAAGTGCAAATGGCTGGGATGCTTGCTAGAAGCCGGTTGTTCGAATGGGGGAACAGATCTGGCCCATTAATGGTCCGGTTGATCAAGGGAAGGCAGGTTTGTACGCACATCCCCAGAATAAAAGATGGGGAAGGGAAGCTGGTTACGGATAAAGTTTTAATAAGGAACAGGTTTCAGCAATTCTACAGACAGCTGTACCAAGCAGAATGTACTGGAATAGGAGAAATGGCAGCGCAGTTTCTTAGGGGAGTTAAAATTCCTAAATTAACTAAACAGCAAAAAAAACAGCTGGATAGGGAACTCACACAATTGGAAATTAGACAAGCAATACGGTGTCTGAAGCAGGGAAAGGCCAGTGGACCGGATGGATTTCCCATAGAGTTTTACAAAATGCTGCTGGAACATGTAGTGGATCCTCTACAGCAGGTTTTCTCTGAGGTTGGGGGGAGGAAATGATCTTCCGGCTTCATTCAGGGAAGCAGTCATCTGTTTGGTCCCCAAGCCAGGGAAGGATGAGCAGGAGTGCTCGTCATATAGACCGATTTCCCTATTGAACTGCGATGCCAAGATCCTGGCCAAGGTTTTGGCCAGGAGACTGGATCAATGTCTACCAGGGTTGGTGCACCCAGACCAGACAGGCTTTGTCTCTGGTAGATGCTCATATCATAATATGAGAAAACTCCTCAACATAATATGGAGAGTTTCCCACGGTCAAAAAAATATAGCGGTTCTAACAATGGACGCCGAGAAGGCGTTTGTTTGACCGTATAGAGTGGGAGTATCTATTTGGGGTCCTTCGGATGTATGGGATGGGAGTAGGATTTATAGGATGGGTCGAAAGCTTGTATAAAGCCCTGGAGGTGAGAGTACTGGTGAATGCAGGCTTAACTGGGAAATTTGCCCTCCATAGGAGCACTCAGCAAGGTTGTCCCCTCTCACCGCTCCTATTTGCACTGGCTATAGAGCCTCTAGCAATTGCCATTAGAAGCTCAAAGGAAATTAGGGGGGTGGTTGGGAGGTCGGGGAAAGAACATAAGGTCACATTATACGCAGATGACATGCTATTGTATGTCCGGGACCCGGCTAGATCTGTTCCCCCATTGCTGACAGTGATAGAGCAGTTCACAGTGTTCTCCGGATATAAAATAAATATCCACAAGTCCAAAATTATGCTGTGGGGAGAAACTGAAAAAGAGTATGAAATTACGGCTTGGGGCCTTAAAAAGGCAAAAAACAGAATTTACATAACTGGGGATTCATATAGGGCATGAGTTGAGTCAGCTCTATAAGTTAAATTATGGGCCGATGGTGCAGAATGTAGAAGAGGAGTTGAGAAGGTGGAGAGACCTACCTCTATCGTGGTTAGGTTGTATAAATCTTATAAAAATGAATACTTTGCCACGGATACTGTATTTGATGCAAATGTTGCCGGTGGGCCTTAATAAGAAGGATGTGAAGAGGATGGATAAGGCCTTTTCGGGCTTTTTATGGAAGGGGAGGAGGCCCAGAGCGAGCCTTCGGAGGCTTCAAGCAGATGGAGACAGGGGTGGCCTAAATCTACCTGACTTAAGGAACTATGCTTTAGCTATACACTATAGACTGTTAGGGGATTGGGGGAATAGACCGCCAGAAGCAGGATGGTTAGATTTAGAGGAAGGGGAGGGGGTGGTAAGGCTTTTTGGCGTTCCTGAGAAGAGGAGGGGAAAAAGGCATATAGTGGCCAGGCAGATCCAAATCCATTCGTGGTCTCAGTCTTGGAGGGGTGGGAACAGCTATTGAAGTGTGTAGGAATGAGGTCAGCGGAAGACATTGCTGCTCCCACTGAGGGGGAATCCGGGTTTTGTGGTAGGGTTGGAAGATATGGGATTCTTACATTGGGAGGAGAGAGGGGTTAAGTGCGTAAAAGATTTATGGAAGGGAAGGAAACTAATGCTGGGGGAAGAGTTAGGGGGACGTATGGGGTTAGGTATGTTCCGAATCCTTCAGGTGAGAAATTATGCTAAAACAATTGAAAAGGGATTGAGTAGTGGGCTCTCCCATAGAGGAGATCGAGCATCTGGTACTCAGTACCTGGAAGGGAGCAAGAGGAATAATAGGAAGGGCAGCAAAAATGGGGCAGCAGTATCTACCGGCCTATACCTGTAAAACTAGGATGTTATGGAGTAGGGATCTGAAAAGGGAGATACCTGACCAGGGATGGGATTTACTACTGCAATTACATAAAGGGTTATTGGTGTTTAATAAATACCAGGAGTCCTACTATAAGTTCCTACATAGGCTCTACTGCCCCACAAGTATGGTTCACAGATTTCGTCCCGGGATATCACCTCTATGTGGGAGATGTAAGAGGGTGGAGGGCACCTATATACACTGTTTTTTGGGAGTGCACTCACCTTGAACAATTTTGGGATGGAGTAGCCATGGAGATGGGAAGGATATGGGGCAGGCAGGTGGAGAGAAACATGCTGTTCATGTTGTTTGGGGTGGATGACTCAGAGGAAGAGGACTGGAGACCCCTCCCGAGGTGGGTGCGGATCCTGGTTGTCCTGGCCAGACACTGCATCCTAAACACATGGGTTTCAAGTGATACTCCCACTATGCAGCAATGGAAAAACCTGTGCCTGCAGGCTCTCGGCCTGGAAAAGCTATATTATGTAGCAAGAAATAGAGAGGATCAGTTTTGGAAAGTGTGGGGAACATTTATGTTTTCATTATCCCCAGAAGAGAGGGAAATGTTAGGGAAAGGGTTGCAAGAATATGGGGTAATGGTTCAATATGTAAAAAGGTTGAGGGAGCAGTTGTTAAAAGTGAGCTGGAGCAGGGAGAAAGCATCCTGGGCTTAATAAGGAGAGGGTAAACAAATGAGAGACGAAAGATTAATAACAAACTAGCAATGTACAGAGTCAATATGAACAAACTAGCAATGTATAGAGTTAATGAATATGAGATGTGTATGGTATTAAAAATAACCTAGGCGTGTGTTTTTTTGGGGAGGGAGAATGAATAAACTAATAAATTAATGTGAGAAGGAGATATCGGGGGGGTATCGGTACATATGTCACCGGGAACCTACAGAAGATGTAGGGCTCTGGGGATTGTAAGGAGGAAGAGGAGGAGAGTTGGAGCTGGGCCTGTGGGGGAAATGGAGAGGAGTGGGCGGATAGGGATAGTGAGGTCAAGGAGATGCCCTGGGGCGAAAAGGGCACAGGAGAGGGGTTCTTCCTGTCTTGTGCCCATACCCAAGGGTTCTGGTCATCAGCAGGTAAGGCAGTCATCATCGGAGGTTCATCCTGCTTGGGTGGTGTTGTGCAATGCTAGGTCTATTAAAAACAAGACGGCCATTATAGCCGATCTTGTTGGGTCAACTGACCTAGCATACATCACCGAGACCTGGTTGGATGGAAATGCTGGGCCGATTTTAGCCGCAGCAGTTCCGGCCAGGTACTCGGTGATACACCGCCCGAGGCAGGATCGTAGGGGCGAGGGTGTCGCCATTTGCTTTAAATCAGAATTGAGCCTGGTGGAGGTACTGGTGGGAGTCACCAGATCCTTTGAGTGTGTTTTAGGCAAGGGTGTGGGGTGCAGGATACTTCTCATATACCATCCACCAGGTGACAAGAATGTTTTCCTGCAGGAAGTCGCAGATTTCATTGTCGACCTGATGTTGGGATCCCCCAGATGGTTGGTTCTGGGGGACTTCAATGCTTGGGTCGACAATGAACTCTCACGCTTTGGTCAAGACTTCCTCCAGTTGATGTTATCACTGGGCTTCACACAGATAGTTTCCTCCTCGACCCATATTGGTGGGCACTCATTGGATCTGGTGTTCCTTCTGGGGATGGGGATATCTGATTTGGTGGTGGAGCCGGTCGGATGGTCTGACCATCACTCCATCAGGTTCAATTTTGAGGCCGCCCCTATTAGGTCAGCCTTTGAGATGGTCCGTATCACCCATTAAGGGGAGTGTCCCCGGATGACCTGATGGCGGTGCTGGACCTATCGGACCTTCCGATAGATTGCTTGGATCCTGGTGACCTAGTACAGGCCTATAACAGGGCGGTTACGGGGGCCTTGGATTCCATTGCACCTGTTCGTGTTCATTCTCTCACTCTTCGGCCCAGGTCTCTATGGTTTGATGAGACCATGAGGGAGTTGAGGAGGGTTGGACGAAGGCTGGAGAGGTGTTGGCGGAAGTCAGGTCTGGATGATGACAGACTTAGATTGATGGACCATTATATGGTTTATCAATCCGCAATCTCTCGTAAGAAGGCAGAGTTCCTGTCCAGGGAGATAGCGGCTGCACAGAATAGACCAGCTCAGCTCTTTCGGACTGTGGACAGACTGTGCAATCCAGTCTGTCTTCAGCCCGGAAGGGCCTTTTCCACAGAACAGTGTGAGGAGTTTGCTCTCTTCTTTGTAGATAAGGGTGCCAAAATCAGATCAGACGTCCGTTCTTCCCTCTCCAATGGGAGCGGTGATGGTCGGCTGGAGATGTCGAACACCCAGTTGGTATGGTCTGACTTCAGCCTCCCCAAAATCGATGATATTGTGATGATCATCCGAGCATTGCGACCAACTAGCTGTGATTTGGACCCTGGCCCCACACGCCTTTTAGTGGAATGTGTGGATAAAATCAGCCTAGTCCTGGCTTTGATAGTCTGAAGTCTTTGGAGGGGATCTTTCCAGATCCCTTAAGGAGGCTATAGTAAGCTCTTTAAAGAAATCCACCTTAGACCCAGATTGTCTAGCAAATTACAGACCAGTCTCTAACCTACCCTTTGTGGGTAAGGTTATTGAGAAGGTGGTCGCAAGGCAATTGGAGGATCATTTGACCAACAACAATATCTACGATTCTCTCCAATCTGGATTTAGGAAGAGGCATAGTACCGAGACAGCACTTGTTTGGGTACTAAATGACCTCCTAATAGCGAGAGATCGTAAGACCTGTTCTATTTTGGTACTTCTTGATCTCTCAGCAGCATTTGACACTGTTGATCATGGTGTGCTGTTAGAGCATCTGCGGTCCATCTGTGGATTATCTGGTATGGTCCTTAGGTGGTTTAGATCTTACCTTGAAGGTAGGACTCAGAGGGTGGTGTCAGGAATTTTTTCCTCGGCATCAGTCTCCCTATCTTGTGGGGTACCGCAGGGCTCTATTCTAGCGCCTATGTTATTTGCGGTGTATATGCTGCCGTTAGGAGCGATTATAAGATGATACGGTCTGGGCTTCCATTGCTATGCCGATGATACCCAGCTGTATATGTCTTTCATGCCCGGCCAGGATGCTGCCTTGTCGGTATTTAATAACTGCCTTGCAGAAATCCAAGATTGGATGAATGGGAGTTGGTTGAGGTTAAACCTGGAGAAAACTGAGGTGCTGGTCATGGATAAAGGTCGCTGTGAGGCGGGTTGGCCGGCTGGATCGCACTCAGGCTTAAGGCTTGCAGGCTGCTCATCTGACGACCTCAGATCAGGTGCGGAATCTGACGAATAATTGATGACCGCTGACACTTAAAGCTCAGGTGTCAGCGGTGGTCAAAACTTCCTTTTTCCATCTGAGGAATATCGCCAGGGTGAAGCATCTGGTTCCTCCAGAAGATCTTCCAACATTGATCCACGCCTTCGCTACCTTCTCGCTTGACTATTGCAACTCCCTGTACCTAGGGCTATCGGGGTTGAGCTTCATAGTCTGCAGCTAGTGCAGAATGTGGTGGCCAGGTTATTGACTGGTTCTTCTAGATCCAGTCATATAATGCCTGTGTCCGGACTGCACTGGCTGCCAGTATTTTGCTGAACGCCTTCAAGGTCGGGTTTGTTGACCTATAAAGCCCTACATGACCAGGGACCTACTTACCTGAAAGAGCTCCTTTGCCCCTACTGTCCCTCCCGCCTTCCGATCCACTGACTAGGGATTGCTGGAGATTCCCAGGGTCCATTTGAAAACGTCTGGGGCTAGATCATTTAGTTTTATGGCCCCACTCCCTGTGGAATTCTCCACCGCCAGGTGAGAAGTAGTCCCGACTGTCCTGAGTTTTAAAGGAGCCTTGAAGACCCATCTTTTTAACATAGCTTTTATTGATTTATAATAGTTTTAGATTTGTTTATTTATTGTTCTATTGAATTGTACAGGCGCTTTGGTTTTAAGAAAAGCGCCTTCTTAAAAATAAAGTTTGATTGATTGATTGATTGATATGGAATCAATGTGGTACTGATGTGTATGGAGTATATGTGATTGTACCTTTGTTTTATGGTGGAAAATTTAATAAACATATTATGCAAAAAAAAAAAAAAGCTGACATGCTAAATGGATACTTCTGCTCATAATTATGGCGGAAGAATCAGGTAACGGACCAGGGACAGTAAATAAGGGCACAGGTTATCAGAGATGGACACAAGCCCTTTCACAGTAGGTAAGGTCCTAGGAGCACTATCACATTTTAAAGTGGATAAGGCAATGGGCCCTGATGGAGTACACCCCAGTGTGCTGAGGGAACCCAGGGAGGAAAACAGGGGTGGTTCCAGGAGACTGGAGGAGGGCTGATGTTGTTCCACTGCACAAAAGTGGAAGCAGAGAGGAGGTAGGGAATTACAGACCTGTCAGTTTGACATCAGTAGTGGGCATAGTTATGGAGACACTACTGAAGGAGAGGATGGTGGAGTATCTGGAGGTCAATGGGCTGCAGGATCAAAGGCTGCATGGGTTCACAGTGGAGAGATCCTGCTAGACTAACCTGTTTGAGTTCTTTGATTGGATGACCAGGGCAGCAGATCAGGGGAGGCAGTAGACGTGGCCTACGTGGACTACAGCAAAGCCTTCAATTCCATCCCCAACAGAAAGCTAGTGAGCAAACTAAATAGCCTTAGGGTGGGACCGAAGGTAGTTAGATGGGTGAGAAACTGTCTGGAAGGTAGAAGTCAGAGGGTGGTGATAAATGGTGTGCACATACAGAAGGCAAAGTGACTACTGGGGTGCCACAGGGGTCAGTAGTAGGTCCAGTACTCTTCAATATATTTATCAGCGATATCGCTGAAGGGTTGGTAGGGAAGATGTATCTGTTTGCGGATGATACCAACATTTGCAACAGGGTGGACACTCCAGGGGAGGTGGAGCAAATGAGAGAAGATCTTAGCAAATTGGAAAAGTGGTTAAGGGTCTGGCAACTGGGTTTTAATGCACAGAAGTGTAATATCATGCACCTGGGTTAAAGAAACCCCATGGCTAGGTACCATCTAGGGGGAAGAAATGGTAGTTACAAGACAGGAACAGGACCTGGGGGTAACTATTTCTGAAGACCTGAAGGTGGCTAAGCAGTGTGACAAGGCAGTGGGGAAAGCCAGCAGGATGCTAGGGTGCATAGGCAGAGGGATCACCAGCAGAAGGGGGGAGGTCATAATACCCCTGTACAAGCCACTGGTGAGACCTCACCTTGAGTACTGTGTACAGTTTTGGACGCCCTACCTCTGAAAAGACTTAAGGTTGAAGGGGTTCAAAAGAAGGCAACCAAGATGGTGCAGGGCCTGCACCTAAAGCCCTACAAGGACAGACTTAGGGAATTAAACATGTACTCTCTGGAAGAGATGAGGGAGAGGGGAGACATGATAGAGACATATAAATACCTCATGGGTGTGAACAAGTTACAGGAAGGGAGTATTTTTCGGAGGAACAGTTGCACAAGAACTAGGTGTCATGCAAAGAAACTGGAAGGGGAGACTGAGGAGGAATGTCAAGAAGTTTTTCTTTATGGAGAGGGTGGTGGGAGCTTGGAACAGACTCCCAGCAGAGGTGGTGAAAGCTAAAACAATCACATGCTTCAAGAACGTGTGGGATAGGAATAAAGGAATCCTAGCACCAAGGCAAAAATGGGGCATATCTAGGGACTTACAAGGGGCTAAGGAGGAGCTATAGACAGGAGTAACAGATCGGACTAGGTGGGCCTTATCTGCCAACAACTTCTATGTTTCTATGTAGTAGAACTCAAAGCCACTTTTCTGCAGTAAGCTTAGAAGGAAGTGGTGCTGATTATTGTTGAGTGCTGGGTACATTACAATACAAAATTTGGGCCTGTGGATGTAGGAGACAAAAAATACAAAAAAAAGATGAAAATATTTAGGCAGATTCAAATTCTCAGGCGAGCACTGCAGCTATAGGCTAAAGTGTCATCTTCCAAGCAAATGCTTTAGTTCATTAAAGGTGCATCTGCCAGATCAGGTCCCCCAAAGAGGTACTTTAGTTAAAACATAAGGTTGGTGAGTACCACCTGCAGAGGCACGCTCTGGTTTGGAACAATTGCATACTATGCTACTGTTCGTCCCTCACAGACAACATCCGATTCTTCTGAGGCTGAGCCCGAGTAGTATAAAGAAGATAAACATGACAAAGGAGGCAGTGATGGGGCAGGTTTACAAATCAAAGCAACTATTAAGTGATGATGACACTTCTTTCATGTTAAGCAAACAAGAAATAATTGATTAAGTGCATGCTGTCATGGAACGGAGTACAACATCAGATTCACAGCCTTCGCTACAACACAGCACAGCATCAGGCAGACCCTACTCTGGTATTTCTGCATTTTTCCCTCTTCCTCTTCAGCCACTGCAGCAGGATCTGCTTCTTCTTCACCACCATTCAAAATTAGTGCTGTCCCACATGGTTCAGCTTCAGGTCTCTGGAGTCACTTAGAACACATCATTGTGACATCCTCATTCATTTCTTCTAACACAGCCTCAACATAAACCATTGCTGAGATGTAGATGTCAGAGCCCAATATTAATTGGAATGCTGATCCTTTGAAATACTGGAAATCAAAACAAAATATGTGGCCTTCTTTAGTACAAATTGCAATGAAGTAAAAGAATTGTCCTCCAACTAGTGTCTGTTCAAAATGATTGTGAGTTCAACTGGTAACATTATTACTAACAGAAGATGCTGTTTGACTCCAGAAAACCGAGTGTTTGATGTTCTTGAAAGTCAGCATTACCCACTTTAATTTCAAATATGATGCCTGAATGAAACATTTGCATACGGACTATGAGCAGGCCCTATCCACAAAACAGTCTCCCACTGCGCCTGTGGTGTAAGATCTTTTGTGAATAGGATCTACTTACTATGATGCATGAATGAGAAGTCAGGCCAGAACAGGTCAAAGAGACCAGGATGACCTGAATGAATACACTGAGCAGCACAAAACAACATCAGTGGGTCCCTAGTCCATATGATACAACAAGCTACCTCATTTTATGTCCCAGACTTACTTGGCAGTATTATTTATCTAATCTGGAGGGTTGATGCTGCTTCCTACTACTTCTACTTGTTAACAACTGCAAAAACATATTTTATTTTACCACTTGACTGTACTGTAGTATGACATTAATACTACAGTTTCTGTTTTCATTTTCTTACAGCAGATGGCTTAGCTGAAGCCTGAATGCTCTTCTTTGGGAAAATTAAATATAGAGATAGAGAGAGATAAAGAGAGGGAGATAGAGAGATGTGTATATATATATATATATATATATATATATATATATAGAGAGAGAGAGAGAGAGAGAGAGAGAGATAATATAGATAATATATATATATGGATATGTAACCCCTAGGTGGCACTATTTCAAGGGCTACTACCCTTGCCTGCTTGGCTAGTAGCAGGTTAAGGGGCCTGAGTTCTGAACGGGTGACTCCACCCGGAGGTCAGGGTTGGTAGCAGTCAAACTAGCTTGGGCACAGCCCTCCAGGACACTGTAACCCCCTCATTCCCTGCTAGTGGCCGAATCCGTACACAATAATTACTTTCACAATACCCCTGATGCACCTTGCAAGTACTCACACTGTTTGTACTTACCACCAGGGCTAGTTCCTCCGGTTTGACCCTGGGACCCCCTATAAAACAAGGTTAGACAGAGCAAATAGCAACAGTACAGTACTTAGAGTACAAACTGGAGCCACAGTCAGGTTGAATGCAGAAAAAGTTAGATCTGATTTATTCAGAGGATGTGAACAAGGGAGGGGTGTAATCAGGTTGATTTGCTTAAATGCTGTCTATCAATCACACAGCTGTGCATGCATTCAGAGTCCTAAAACAGTCACACCCTCTGGGTACCCAAGTGGATGAAAGGGGGCTAGCCAGGACCGTTGTCTGGAGTAGGCCGGTGTTGCAGCTGGTCGGGGCCCTGTGATGGAAAAACAACATGCACTATACACACCATTTGTAATCCAGGGCCTGATGGCCCAGTTCATGAAGAAAGAGAAACAACAAAGAAATCAGATGACACACTTAGATTAAACGGTTTTTCAGGGAGCTACGCTGAGGGTTACTCACGATACCCAAGACTGGACACAGGATGGACGAAAATCAAGACAGCAGGTGGTTGATCTGGAGTGCCAGGAGAAGCAGGGCCCACACGATTCGCCGAGACGTTGTTACTGTTCAAGCGTGGAGCAGAGGGCTGATCCCCAGGCAGGTCTCGTTGATGGCTTTCCTCTGTGCAGTGGGGTAGTCTGGCATGGCACTCGTAGCAAGGCCCAGCCACATGGAAATAACCGCAAATTCAGTCCAGTTGGGCTGGATACAGTTTCCAGCAAGCAGAACACAGTTCGCACAGTGGGGTACCAAATCACGACCCACTTTTAGTACACAACACATTTACTGTACATGCACGAATTCTACTGTACCAGGCAATCTTTCTCCTGTCATAGTCACACAGCTCTCTGCACAAACTGTAAGTTCAGAAATGTGGCTGGAATTCTGGAAGGCCAATTGCATTCAGCAAAATCTTTGGTCTCCCTCAGGTAGAAGCCTGGTTACAATTACGTGACTCTTCAACTCGGATTTAGTCCGAAATGAATTTTCATTTCCCTCTCAGGGCAGCAGGCAGACATGCAGGCCAAAACTCTATCCTTTTCCATAGTTCTCCAGCATGAACTACACAAAACGGCTGCTTGACTGTCTCGAGCTGTCACTTCTTCAGCTTCCCACCTAGATCTGGCTAGCTAGCAGACAGCTCAGGAGTTTTCCCAAGATCCAAAAGGTTCAGTTGGTTGATTCAGCTGTCCGTCACAACAGGCTACCCCTGTAGGAGTAAAAAGGCGCCAACAGTCCAAAACTACAATTCCCACAGCTTTAACCCACACAGCTCCTTCAAGCAGGCTCCATTTTAGAGTCCCAAACTACTGATTGGTCCAATTCGGCAGTTCGGGACCAAGATGGTGGAGCTCGGCAGAACACCCCTCACTGCAAAGAAGGCAGGTTAGAACAAACTACAATATTACTGCTATAATAAATAATCAGTAAACGAGCACATCTGCTAACAGGGCTCCCTCTGCGCAATTAGCGATGGCAGAAATGGAGCAATTACTCGGCAGTTCAGACGGGATTCGAACATGGAAACACTCAGCCTCCCCCCTTTTCAATTATAACTGCAATCAGGTAGCTCTTAAAAGAGACAGCACACAGAGGCTTTACATGCACTCCCTAGCAATATCATTTAAGAAGTTAGAACACAGGACACCAGCCTGGCAGTGAGCATTTAGGCAAGCTCAAGGAAGACTTTTCGGGAACCCCTATTTGTAGGTGGGTTACATATACAATAGGGGTTAAGTGATATGGCATCAGTTATATCACCACCCTCTACTGATAACAACATGACGTGTACACAGAACAAAACAGCACCAGATATATATACTGTGTACACGTCAGCAGAAAACATCAGTACTCTCTCTACGTCACACGTCTGAGGAGCTGTCACACGTCTGAAGAGCCGAACGCCGCAGAACAATGCCAACAGAAAAAACACACAGGTACCACATACATACTCTAAAGAAACAAACCATACCAAACAAAAAAGCCCCTATTGTATAAAATGGATATGTGATGGTAAGAGGCTTGAAATGAGTATTATCACAACTTGTGGCCAGTCAGCTCTGGAAACAATCACTCGTGGCTCTGCTATGCAGAGCCACTCGTGATATTCACTGAGCTGACTTGCCATTTGTTGTGATATTACTCACATTAAGCCCCTTACCATCACGTATCCCATATATTTATATATATATTTTTTTCACATCCTTCCATATTTGACTATGATTACTGGAGAAAAATATTACTAAATTCATTCATTGCTTGTAGTATGATGTAATACTACATCTTGGTTACAGTAACTAGACTGAGATTATATTTATATTATATACTTTTAATTAATGGTGATCATTTTTACACACGGATAACGGCACTTTTTTTTTTCCCCCCTCCTCTCCGCCGGTCTTCCACTCCTTCAGGAGTCTCCAATGGCCTGATTCGTCCCCGCTCCTGCTATCTAGTGACCAGCGCAGTCCATCCCCCCATGAAGCCTTGGCTATACCCCCCAGGCGGGTATGGGGTGGGGCCCTTTACACCCTGACGTGACTTGAATTTCATCGGGGGATGCTGGTGCTGACGCCGGTAGGGGCATTGGGGATCGTGGCCAGGAGCTCCATCTACTGGAAGTCTGACAGGGTCTTTTTTTTCCTGGTTTTCTTCCCTGCCCTCAGGACATCTGCATGCTGGGGAAGCCTAGGGGCGGAGCACGTCATGATGTGCCTAACATTCCAGCTCCCGGCAGACTTCCTCCCTCCCTGCTACGTGCAGTCTTGCTACACTTCCACCTCCACCTGTGGTCACCCAGGTGGCGGTGTTGCAGCGGGATCTGCATCCCCACCCACCCCCCTGGAGGAGGAGAACAGCCGCTGGGCACTCAATCCTCCTCCCCCAGCCGGCCCTCCAGCTACCCGAGTCCGTTCCCGAACCCGGGTCGCTGTCGTCGCAAGCGGAAATCCAACCACTGTACCAGCGGGCCGGCTGATAACGGCACTTTGATATCCAGTTACAACCTCCCGTGTTGATATTTTTGGTTATAACCATGAGATTGTAATCAGCACCTGTCAATCAAGCTCCTCCACAGAAAGTTCACTGGTGCTTACTCTGTCTGTGGGCAGGCTAAGCATCTCACACAACATGGGGTGTGTGTGTGCGTGTTTACGTCTATCTCTAACAGAAGTGCTGCACTGATTCAACTGTGCTGAAACAAAAAAAAAATGATCACCAATGATTAAATAAAATACATGGGTGGATGTGTGTAAAACCAGAATTTTACACACGCTCTCGGTGTGGGATGCTTTTATAAACCCTGAGGGCGAAGCATCCCACATCTCAGGTGTGTGTAAAATTCTGGTTACCCACACACACACACACACACACACATTTATTATTCTATATATTTTTAACATATTTGGCACTGCCAGCAACTGTTTCTTGGAAGTAGGAAGGATGTACAGTATTTATTAGTGTGTGTTGTCAAGAGCACACACAGGAGTGGGAAGAAATGTAATTTTACTGACTGCACTGCACTTGGCTGATATGACTGCTTAGGTGGTGGTCAATAAGAAGATATCTTTCATTTCTTCTTTAAAAAATGTTGCTGTGCTGAGTAAAAGTAATATAAAACATTACTACCTTTTGGACCAGATAGTGTACCGTACCACAGCACACTGGGACATGCAATGCTGTTGCATCACATGGGTAGGTTGGATGGTCTCTTGCTGCTGCTCATTTGATCATTCATTAGCCATTTAGTTCTTTGGCCTGGTCTGCTCTGGAACATCCATGAATATACCCCCTCCTCCACCAGCAGCATTAATAAACTATATCTGTGGAGAGCTTTTAGGAAGGGCAAGAGCGGTGAACAGAATATGCTGTGCTTTCGATGTACAGGAGTCAGCCATAATACTGCAGCAATTACAGTACTGCGCATGCGTGATACTCGCACATGTTCAGTTTGTCCCGGAGTCAGCCTTGCGCAACATGGCGGTGCTGACATAACTACGTGTAACAACCCAGTCCCCTCAGGTTACTAGAATTACCATAGTACTAGTCTTAGGTGGGTAGGAAAAGGCAGCTGGTGGGGAGATCATTAGGGGTGTTCTACATAATGACATCATTATTTACTCAGCTAGCCGGAGAGAAGGATGATTGTCATTTAAAACTCTTATAGCAGCATAACCATTTTAGAGTCAGCTGGTCTTTGGGAGCTTAAAATGTTCATCAGTAAGTTCAAGTGTGGCAGTTAGACTGACAGAAGGTCTGCCATTGGGGCTCTGTCAAAGGGAGCCCTGGTATTTCTCACCCTAGTTTGGTAAAATATTCAGTTTGCTTGCAGGACTCTCTTTAGTTTCACTCCAGGGGGAGTGAGGGGGAATGCAGTTCTTGTGGATCCAAGGGGCAATCCCCTGAAGTTCCTGAAGTTCACAGCTGCCTTAAGGAAGAACAATGAATAGAATCTGATGGCAACCAGAGAAAGAAAGGTGCCTTCTGTTCTTTCCATGACTGGGAGGAAGGAAAAATTAATCTGCGAGTACAGAATTTGAGACTGTTCTCTGAGGAAGTTGTCTGAGGTGGCTAGATCACACTGGTCAGGACCCCTTTTAACACAACTGTGCTGAATTTAAAGTTAAAGTTGGGAGTCTTTAGCAATTCATTAGGGATTGGAGACTCATTTGGTGTAACTCTGAAGGAATGGCAGAGGCTGTTTGGGGCAAAGGGTGAGGAATGCCATCTGAAGTTTAAGGCAGGGCTAAGTGGTTCGTGGATGGCATGTGTGTTTCCTGGGCAATGACCTTGCACCAGGAGGATTTTAAAGTATGGCACATCCCACTGATATACCCTTTGGAAATGGAAATGTGTGGAAAATGTTTAAAGTGTGTGGCACAACCCACAGATGTACACTTTGGAAGAGAGATAGAGATGTTTTTGTGGAAAACAATACTGCCTAGCAAAGTGTCCTGCAAAAGAGAGTGTGCCTGTATTACAAGGATAAATATTTGGGGGACCACCCTTGCTTTAAGTAACATCTGTAAATAAAGCCATACTGCAAAATCCCAGTTACTGCTTTGGACATTTCTCTTATTGCTTCTAGTGTGAACGTTATTGGGGCTCCTCAGCAGTTAGGTCTTGCATATGCCTAGCATCCTCTCCCCTAGACCTGGTTGAAAATAAAAAGGTCCATTTTAGTATGTACCCCCATCCTCTAAATAATGAGTCTGGTATACACTGCAATGCTAGGGGTGGTACCATGAGTGTAGCTCTGCCAAAAGAAAATTGTATGCCATGCAGTTGTCAGTAGTTCTTTTAAGGGGGATGCCAGCTAGCCAATGGTGGTGTGGGGGTTACATACATATGCATGCTACTCGTGCACACACAGTTTAAGTCTGTGCCACCATGTTGCACACGGCGGCCTTCACATCCACACTTGCAGAAAGGAAAAGTAGTGCACCAGGAAGTGGGTATGTTTATGCAGCCAGCAGAGGGGAAGGGCTGCATAAACAGAATCACTGGAAACTATGCTGGTGCACTGGGGCAGAACATTAGACAGCAGTCCGGTTACAAGCTTCCACAGTGTTCTTTTACAAATCTGATGATGGCATAACATCTGTGGAGCTTGGCCCACGCAACCATAAAAATCCGACTCAGGAGGAGATTATTAACAAACCAGAGATCTGGTCTTGGATTTACTCGTCATCACAGTCACGTTCTCATTTTTTTCTAAGCAGTAATTTCTGGTAAATGTGCCTTAACCATATTTATCTCAGTGCTGGTAGACTACTTCTGTTTTTTTCCTGATTGTATTAGGAGAAGGTAGTAGCAGTCTTGAAGTGGTAGTTACCGGTGATGGCATGCTCTAAAAAAAAGTGGTCCCCATGTTCGTCTGCACATTTTAGAAATGAACACTTAAGTTAAAGGGGACAGGAATTGATTACTTATGTGCAGCTGTTTGAAATGTCTCTATTTTTATAAATTATATTCATACCTCTAAAGGATCCCTATTTTAACTGCCTGAATAAAAGCTGAAGCTGTCAGTTGTTTGTTTTGGTTTTAGATTTATAGAACTGTTATTTAATAAAACAGCAGATTATGTACATATGGACACATGTTGATACATGGACATATTAGGATAACAGTATCTTGGTTACAAGGAGATCTGTGTTAGGTCTGGATTTTGAATGTACACATACACTAGTCACTTGTTACAGAATTGCAGATATATCGTGTTTAAGATAGTACAGGTTTGACTGTTCATGAGTAATGTGGACTTATTGTACTCAGAGTTTAAGAAAAATTTATATGAACAGTACACTGTGTAAAATTTGATTGACACCACTGTGTGAAACAGCTTGTGAATGCTAAACTTACAGTAGGGCAGGTTGTCTTCTAACCTATCTTTTACTTAACACATACATATTTTCATATTTATAAGACTTTTAACATTATTTACTATGTATTGCTTAAAGAGCTACTGTTGCCTCAAAGAAAACTTTGAAAAACATAATGATTAGGTAAAATTCTGCTTGTATTTCATATATTATTTATTCAATTTTGATGACTGGGTAAGTCCGCTGAGCTCCGAAGGTCCCTTTTTCAGGGGTGACCCAAAATCAGTTACAAAAAGAAGACAAATACAGCAGTGTACAAATAACATGGATTAAAAAAATACAGCAGAGACACAATACATCATACCTTGGGGATGACATGAGACCAAAGGGGGCAGCCCCATATGGGTTAAAGTCAGGGCAGGCCACCAGAGGAATCTGTTACTATACACTGGATGAGGGGTAACAATAGGGGAGTAGGTTACAGGGTACCCTGTGTGCAGAGCCTTTGTGAATAGTAGGACATAATAAAACTGATTAAGTCTGGCACAGGGGAATAAGGAGGTGATTCGTAGAGTTTGAAGTGGATCAGGGAATGTGAGGGGACAGGACAGTAGGTTAAGAACTACAAAAGATAATTGCTCGGGTACAAGAGTATAGTGGATATATATTCTAGATTTCTCCTCCCCATTATTACTACTGAGAAAATGTGCATGAATACATGTTTTTTATCCCTTGCAGTTACTTTAAAGTTAATAATCTGCCTCTATAGCTTACTCTCTACTTCAATATATAATGCTCTGTGTGACATTACCTTCTGTTGCCATGAGAGTAACTGTGATGTCAAAAGCAGTGCATTATGATGTCAAGTAGGGAGACAGCAACAGAAATAGATGAACTCTTCAGGAGCAAAAAGCCTGTTTTCATGCAAATGACCTCAGCAATAAATAATTGGGAGGAGGAGGAATAAAGAACTAATGTGAAATACAAGCTGAACTTTATCAAAATATTATGTTTTGTTGAAGTTCTCTTGAAGGTGTCAGCTGTCCTTTAAGCTTATTTTTCCTTGTGTTTTTAAACATTGTCATTTATTAATGCTAGCACAGACATACACAGAGGGTTTTAAAATGAAGCTTCAGTTGGTGTATAGCTTGTGTCAGGGAGTGAACTTTCAAATCAGTGAAATTTGACCTTGAGATAACTTTCTTTTGATGGAACTAATCCTGTCTTGGGCTTGGCGAAGTAATTTGCAAAGCTGAGGCTGTTTAGAAGTACAATAGGAGTTATGCTAAACAAATGTAAATCTCTAAAAGTATACAATTTACAGATAAAAAATATATATGAAAGTTGTCCAGGACAACAAGACATTTCAAATGAGCCTATTCATTAAGTTGCATAAATTATATTTTTGAAACTATGGCCATCTGATTACCTGAATTTTCATTTTTCTTCACAATTTTCACCTTTCAGAGGACTATATTAAAAACAAATCTAATGAATTCAGATTAGTGACTGCCCTCATTTGAAAGGTCATTTTGTCTTGAACAACTTTCATGTTGGTTGTATATTGGTAACTTGTATACTTTCTGAGATATTTACACTTGTTTGGCATGATTCCTACTGTGTTCACTCAGACAGAAAAAAATGAGATTGTTTGGAAGACCATATTTTGCAAAATATAAAGAATTCAGATTAATGACCACCCTCATGAGAAAGGTCTTTTTTCCGTGAACAACTCCTAAAAGATGTGCTCCACTGAAACATCTTTTTTCAAATGAAAGCAGGATGGCTGTAGGCTCTGCCCACAGCCATAAAAATGGGTTAGCTGCTTTGTATTGGATGGTGGTAGGTATGGACTTGCATATGTGTGTGTGTGTGTGTGTGCGTGTGTCTCTCTCTCTCTCTCTTTCTTTCTCAGCACACTTACAGGCCCAAGCAGGAATGCCACCAAGTGAGGCCACAGGACATCCATCAAGGAGCTACTGATTGCTTCGATTTAGCAGTGTTTCTTTACTTTTCTTTCAAATAATGAATTAAATTACAGTAAAATCACAATTATCAAAACTGCATGGGAGACATCAGATCAGTCCGGATAATCAGAAGTCTGAATAATTGGGATTCCCTTATCTGCCACTTTACTGAGTTAGTGAAAACCTAAGCAGGATGGCACATACTGCTGCACCATACTGAAACCCAAAACCATGAGTGCTGGAGTGTGGAGAGTTTTAAAATGAGCAGCTTACTTACTGAGCTGCACACAATGAGAACTCTGAGGATCTGAAGCTGCATTAGTTAAGGGTAACTGGCTGAAAACTTAAACTCTCAGGGCAGTCTATGAAAGGGTAGAAATTCAGTGCACAAGTGTTTTTTCTGAACAGGAAGGTGGCAGACCTATCCACACAAACCACATGGTCCTAGATAAAGGTAATTGGCTAGAAACAAGAAACACAACTTCCATTGGATTTCTGGGCTATCAGTCCTTCCTCATGGTGCTAGACATTTCAAGTGGTACCAGGGACTTCTGGGGGTCAGGGAGATCTGGGGCAGCCGGATTTTTGTTGCCCCATCACTCTCGTGGTCTGCCCTGGTTCAGTTCTATCTTTCCCAGTCTGCTCTTAGTGGTTGAGTGCAGTGTGGTGGGACCAAAGTTTGCTCATTTAGTTGTGTTTGTACAAAGAAACATAGTGATAGTGATGGCAGCTGGAACCCCTGTACATGCCATTCTGATATGTCTGACTGTATGGTTCTTTTTCCCATTTCTGTTCACGTTCATTCACATTTCTGGTCCTGCATAGTACAGTATGGTCTGCAAGCCCATTGGTCCACACTGTGGACCAACAGGTGTACAGATCATACTGTACACTGAAATTCGGAGGGCAGCCAGGTGGAATGCGGGTGGGGTGCTGCCAGCCCGCTGATGATGGGGGGTGTTGGGTGGCCAGGGGACCTCTGTGGGTGGGTGGAGAGGGGGGTACAACTGGACCACCAGGTAATACTTCATTTCCACAATGGCCCATGATCGGGTGTATGGGGGGGTTACAACTAGACCACCAGGGATGCTTTCTCATTTCTACAGCCCATGATCGGGCATACAAGGGGCGGGGGGTTACCGCTAGACCACCGGGGATATTATTGTTTACTACAGCCCGCAATTGGGCGTACGGGTGGGTGCTACTGCTAGACCACCGGGGATATTATCTTTTATTACAACTCGTGATCAGGCGTATGGGGGGAGTTACTGCTAGACCACCAGGGATTTTAACATTTACTACAGCCTGCAATCAGGTGTACTGGAGCGGGGGTGCTGCAATAGCCCACCGGGGTAGCCTCAAGGGCGCCAGGCACAATTCACGGGGAGCAAGCGCAGTGCATGCAAATGGGGCCATAATGACATGCAAATGGACCCATTTGCACTTTGCATACATTATGGTTCATTTGCATGCCCCCAGCTGAATATTGCCGGTGATGCACCTAGCGCAACTGGACTTGCACTGGCTCATCCTGCTCCCTTCTGCATCTCTGCTTGGTAGTGCCACTGCACTATGTGCAGTGTGCGCTTCGTTATATTCAATGGTGCTGAGCCTAAGGCACATCACCATTGAATATCGCCTGGTCCTGGCCCCAGTGCAGCCCAGTTGTGCTGCACCGAGGCTTGCACCACTGCCCAGTGCAGTCTGAATATCTGGCCCATGGTGTTTTAGGTAAAGAATAGAAGCTTTGCTTTTTTAGTGTCTTTTAACAGGCTATATAATGTGTATTCTGTATTACATGTAGTGTTTATGAACTTATTGTGTACCGACACCTTTAAATATTTTTTGAGCTTGGATGCAATAGATCACATGTGCAATATGGTGTATTTAAGGGCAGTGTGTAATATGGCATGACGTCTTGATAAAGGTTTTTTCCGTTGTTTGCAGAAGGTCCTGCTGTACCCACTTTTTGTATGGAACTTTGATTAAATAAATGGCAGTCCTGGCAATTTTGCTTTACCTTTTTTTGTTGACTGCATTCTTTCAAAGCTTACTGACATGAACTGGACATTTAGTGGGAAGGCATTGTTGCGCACTACTACTTGCTTGGTGATTACACAAGAAGTCACCAAGCTGTGCATTAGGACAGTAACAAAAAGGAACAGGCACAAGAGACCCATTTGGTTCACAAGCCAGGTCAGAAAAGTAATCAGTAACAGAAGGGAGGCTTTTCACAAATAAGGTGAACCAAGAGGATTGTGAATGAGAAGACTACACTCAGAAAAGCAAAAAAGCTAAGAGGGCAGTGAGACTGGCAAAAGCAGCAGTTGAGCGTTGGATTGCAGAGGGGGTCAAATCAGGAGACAAAAACTTCTTTCAATACATTTAGGAAAAAAGGAAAAAAAGAGGGGGGATGGTTTGGCTGTTAGATGGTGATAGGGTCATCAAGGAGGATGAACAGAAGGCAGCTGCTCTGAACAACTTCTGTTCAATATTCATCAAGGAGCACAAAGGACCAATCCCAGATAGTGGTGTAAACACTGATGAAGGGGGGGATCCTGAGAATGGAGTCACCAACATTCACCACAGACAGGGTCAAGGAGGCACTGGTGCACCTCAAAGCAGACAAAGCTCCTGGACCTGATGGATTGCACCCAAGGGTGCTAAGGGAACTTGCTGAGGTATTAACAAAACCCTTGGCACATTTTTTCAACTGCTCGTTACAGATGGGAACCATGCCTAGGGACTGGAAAAGAGCTGATGTGGTATCTCTCCAGAAGGGAGGGAGCAGGGAGGAGACTGGAAACTACAGACCAGTGAGCCTCACATCTATAGTCTGAAAAATAATGGAATCATTAATTAAACAGGACCTAGTAGATTACCTGGAAAGGAACGGCCTACAGGATGGGAGAAAACATGGGTCTGTGGTGGTGAGGTTTTGCCAGACAATCTTCATTACGTTCTTTAACTGGGTGACTAAGAAATTGGATAGAGGCCACCCTGTGGATTTTCTCTACTTTGATTAAAGTACTGCCTTTGATTTGGTGCTACATAAGCACCTATTAAGGAAGTTGGAGGACCTAGGCACTGCCGGGAGCATAGTCAGGTGGGTGGAAAACTGGCTGAAGAACAGGCAGCAGAGAGTATTGGTTAATGGGGTGAGGTCAGGTGAGGGGGAGGTCACTAGTGGGATGCCACAGGGATCGGTCTTGGGTCCGGTCCTTTTTAATATGTTCATTAATGACATTGGCAAAAGCATTCAAGGCAAACTGATCCTGTTTGCAGATGACACTAAGTTAGGCAGTAGGGTTGACAGCGCCAAGGCAGTGAAGGACCTGCAGAAAGACCTGAGAAAATTGGAGAGATGGTCCAACGTTTGGCAGCTGAAGTTTAATACAAAAAAATGCAAGGTGTTGCATCTGGGTAAAGGGAACCCCAGAGCTGAACACTGGCTTAATGGAGTCCAACTCAATATTTCACACAAGGAAAGGGATCTAGGGGTCATCATATGTGATACCCTTAAGCATTCAAGGCCATGCAACAAAGCTTACAGCAAAGCAAATAAAATGCTGGGGTGTATAGGAAGCGGTTTTGATAGTAGGAACAAGGAAATATTCTTCCCACTGTATAGGTCACTGGTGAGACCTCACCTGCAATACTGTCTCCCTGTTCTGAGCCCTCAACTCAGTAAGGGCAAGGATAGGACAGAGATTGTGAAGAGAAGGATGACCAAGATAGTGCAGGGCCTCCAGGAGCTCTCGTAAGAGGAGTGACTAAAAACATTGAACATGTACTCTCTGGAGACTAGAAGAGAGAGGGTAATGTGATCGAGATGTTCAAATTTGTGGGAGGCATTAATAAAATGTAATTGCCAGCCCGCCAGCACAGTAGAAAGATTTACCGCTGCAACACCGGCGACCCAAGTTCGGGAACAGACTCGGGCGTCGGAGGGCCGGCCGGGGAGAGAAGGCTGGAGCGTCCGCTGACTGCTCCCCTTCTCTTGGGAAGAGGGTGGGGTAGATGACCAGTGCCTACTGACCCCTGGCAGAGGCCAGGAGTACAACAGTGCACCTTGTCCCACTAGCTAAGAAGCATAACTGATGCTGGCATCAGACTTGCATTTTCGATGTCACGCTCCTGCGGGAGAAACAAGAAAAACGGCGCACTGCTCAGTCAGGTGACAGCCCCATGGATACTCTCTTCTGGAGTACCCAATCCCTCATTAGTCACCTCAGCAGCACCCAGAACCATAAGGAAGGCTGGTAAGGCTCATTCCCTGTGCAGGTAGGGGACCCGCCTGATGAAGGGATACATTGGGGTACCCTGGGGCTGGCTGTGATGTGGGATGGTGGGAGTCGGGGGACTACTGGGACGGGAATCAGTCCATGTGGTGGCCTGAAGGAGGAACCAACCAATGTGTGGGTAGGAGCAAAAATAAATAAATAAGTAACATGCCATACACAGAAATTTTTACTAGAGTAGAAGACTCAGCCGTAGAGGACACAAATGGAAGCTACGGGGTGGGGGGACTTCAAAAGGGATCTGAGGAAATATTACTTCACAGAAAGAGTCATTGAACCCTGGAATAGACTTCCCACCAAGGTGGTGGACACTAAAACTGTGGCAGCTTTCAAGAGAGGGTGGGACATGCAAGCTCACCTAGGTACAGAGGGTACAGGTATTGGGTGGGGAAGGCTAGGTCCAGGGACCCATAGATCTCGGTAACCCTTGGGTAGACTCAATGGACCCATGGTCTCCTTCTGCCATCATCTTCTATGTTTCTATGTTTATATGAACTTGAAGGTCTCTATCTTATCTCCCCTTTCCCATCTGGTCTCCAGCGAGTACTTGTTCAGGGCCATGAGGCACTCCTCAACAGACCTGCCCTTTTGGCCCTGAATCATCTTTGTCACCCTTTGCTGCACAGTTTCCATCCTGTCCTTATCTTTCCTGTGGTGAAGGTTCCAGAACTGGGTTCTGTACTCCCAGTGTGGACTCACCACCAAAAGATCTATAAAAGGGTAGTATCTTCTGCTGTCAGCACCCCTTTGGATACATTTTAGAATCTTATTTGCCTTACTATAGGTCTTGTTGCACTGACCTGAGTGTGTGGGTAACACTGCCTCCTAGGTCCTGTTTCTCAGATGTAGTGCTAAGTCTTACCCCACACATCCAGAACTGTGTTCTTGGGTTCTTGTTCCCTTAGTGCATCACCTTGCACTTTCTGGTGTTGAATTTCAACTGTCAAACCTCTGACAACCTCTCTAGCCTTTGTAGGTCACTCTACATTTCCTCAGTTTCCTCGTCACCTGCCCTGGATTCCATCACCAATGTCACTGATGAACATATTGAAGAGGACCAGGCCCTGGACAGAACCCTGCAGTACATGCTTGTGACCTCCCTCTCTTCTAATTTGACCTCACTCTAGCCAAACGCTCTGCTGCCTCCCCTTTAGCCAGTTACCTATCCATCTTACTATGTCCCTAGCCACACCCAGATCCTCCATCTTCTTCAGCAATTGTCTGTAAGGCACTGAGTCCAAAGCCTTGCTAAGTTGATGTGGAGTAACTCCACAGCATGGCTCCTAACCAATGCCCTCATCATCCAGTCAAATAAGATCTAACAGGACAAGACCTCCCTGTCATGAACCCATGCTGTTTAATATACTGCAGACCATTGCTCTCCAGGTAGTCCATGAGGTCCTATTTGACCAGTGACTCCATCAACTTCCCTATAACAAAGGTAAGACTCACAGGTCTGTAGTTCCTTGCTTGTCCTTTGTCCCCCCCCCAACTTCTTATAGAGTGGAACTATGTCTGCCACCCTCCAGACCTCCAGACCTTCAGAACTACCCCCATCTGTAATCAGTTATTGAATAGTCCTACAGGGCAAATGTGAGAGAGAGAGAGAGAGAGAGAGAGATAAGAGACGTTCTTAGTATATAGATGAAGGGTAGGGGGCACAGAGAGTAACACCTAGAGGGTAAAAAAAAAGAAAAAAAAAGAAACCACAACAAATGTAAAGGAAATGATAATTTTATTATTGCAGTGTGTATTGTTCTGTCTTGTTAAAATATTGCATAAACTTTAATAAACTATGATTATAAAAAAAAAGTCCTAGCATGGGTTCAACCAGTTCTGCTGCCAGCTCCTTGAGCACCTTCAGATGCATCCAATCCAGTCCCAGAGCCTTATTTATGTTCAGAGCTGCTAGCCCTCTCCAGACCCTTTCACTAATAAATACTGGCTGCCTCATCTCTGGGGCCTCTTTTGTGGCTGTTTTGATGTCATTCTCTAGCAAGGGCCTGTTTTCCTCCCTAGTGAAGACAGAACAAAAGTAATCATTAAGGACAGTAGGCTTTTACACGTTCTCCTCTACCCCTCCCCCTGATAACCCAACATTTTCCCCCTTTTCTTCCTTTTTTCCCCTAATACACCAGAATAATTGTTTTTCTCTGCTCTTGACTACCTCTGCAATATGCAGCTCTCTGTCTTCTTTCCCCGAACCACATTCTTTGCCTCCTTATTTCTCAGTAAGTATTCTTCCCATTCTTCCTCGCCCGGCTTTTCTTTGTACCTGAAGAAGGCTTTTTTCTTTGCTCTCCCTGCTTCCCTGACCCTTGTCGATAACCGTGATGGTCTTATGAACTTGTTACTTTTGAATACCATTCTCATGCATAACTTAGATGCCTTTAGAATGGCCCCCTTTATTGCCCCAATCTCTCTTCCGCACTTCCTATGCTGTCTACCATGACTAACTTATATCAGACCAACTCCTTCAATCTGTTGAAATCTGCCCTTCTGAAATCAACACCTTAGCTCTTGGTTGGAGTTTTCCAGTCCCAAGGGCCAGTTCAAACCAAATGGAGATGTGGTTATTGTTCCCTTGTGGCTCCCCTAGTCTTACAGCTCCTACCACCTCTGAATTGGTGAGCACCAAATTGAGAATGGCCTCCTGCCTAGTGGGTTCCTTAACAAACTGCACCAGTAGACAGTCCTGGCATGTATCCATGTCTCTGGTGAACCTGGCCACTGGAACATCCCAATCAATGTCCAGCAGGTTAAGAACCCCCACTATCACGATTTCCCCCTTTGCCACTCCCCTTTCTAGTTCTTCCCCAAGCTTCCTGTCCCTTTCTTCCCCTTAGCCTGGTGGTCTATAGATCACCCCAAGTACAGGTTTTTTTTTGCCTGAGGCTGCTATGGGTTGCACCACAGTGACTCTCTCTCTCTCTCCCCATTACTACCCCTGATGCACCCATCTTCCACAACCTCAATGCCGTCCTTAACATAAAGGGCTATGCCTCCCCCTTCTACCTTTTACTCTAACCCTCATTAACACTGAGTACCCAGGACCTAGTCATTATTTTCTGAGGCCTACATTTCTGTGATAGCCACCAGGTCTATTTCAGTGTCTGCCATCGTTGCCTGGAGCGCACTAATTTTATTACCAATGTTCCTAGCATTAAGGCAGACCTCCTTCCATTTAACTCCTGAACCCCTTTTTGCTATTTGCTTGTCTTGTTCCCTTATTCTTCCCTGCTTTTCTTATTTTCTTGTTTTTTTGTGGTGATTGTACACTTTGAGTTCATCCTCTCAATTATCCCCTTCCCCCAGCCCAGTTTAGACTTCAACTCTATTTTTACCCACTGTGCTGCAACAAGCTCACAAATATGGGTGAGTACAAGCTATATTCCCCTCCTCTCTCCTATCACCATGGTTCCCCTATTCGGAGTCTCCCCCACAGGCATTTTAACTGTCTGATATAGACATCAAACTTCTGCCCCAACCCACTGGCCCCTTCTCTTGTCAGGTGGAGTCCACCACTATTGAAAAGCCTCCTGTCCCAGTTGTCCACCCAGTCCCCCACAGTGGTATTCTTTCTCTTGACACCATCCCTTAAAGGGACACTGTCAACCACCCTACTGTAGGTCTCAAAGTGTCACTAGTTTAAAAAACACACTTTATGATTGCCAACATTCTGCAAAGATTGCTGATGCAGCAAGTAGTTTGATTCTGACCCTTTTTTCCTAGAAAAAGTGAAAAACAGACTGCCCGCCATACTGGTGTTATCACACAAACACAGGTTTGTTTACATTCCTTGATCAGCTCCAACTGCATCTTTCCCGGACTTGGGAACACCCACAACACTGTCTAGTCACTTGTAATGCAGTGGGATTTTAGGAGGCTACTGCCTTGTGAGTGACTGCACTATTTGGATGTGTTTCTAATGCTCAGGAAGCATGCAGTAAGAGCAGATCCAGGATTGTAAACAAAAACTTGGGGCCAGATATTCAAAACTTTGCCCTGGGCACAAACCGTTTGAGCAGGGTTTGCACCGGGTTTGCGCGGGTCCACTATTTTCAAAAAGTCAAACAGCATGGGCAAACTGCATTAGCGCCTGACAAAAGTATAATGTATGCAAGGGGCAAAAACAGGTAGCGTGTACATGAATACAGACGCAATGCTATATTCAGTGCATTAGTGCCGTGCAAAGTGTTTTTGCGCGACTTAGAGTGTCACTTTGCATGGTGCAAATTGCCACCCAGGAAAAGGTAATCTTAAAGCTTTGTGCAACTTCATGGCTTTGCGCAACTTTGCACGACATAGAACCATGGTTCATGGAACTCAGTAATTCACAAGTGTGAATAATGGAGTTTGCAAGGGTCTGCCAGCGGTGGTTTACTGACCCTAACAGTGTGGCCATACAGCACACACCTGCAGACCACCCTTCGGTGGACACCAACAGAATCCAGCACACACACATGCAGCACTGGAGGTGTGAAGGGTGTACAGGTGGCCAGTCTGCACCACATACTGGGTCCTGCCACAAGGCTGGGACAATCCATGCAGTGCATATGGTCCAGTGAAGGGAATACCCCAACACCAGTGTGCCAGTCTGATGGTATGTGCCCCCTCAGCCACATACCACACATCTGTACAGGCACAATAGCATACATAGCCAGCCATGTATGTGTCACTGTGAGTATCCCATGCCAATGGTACAGCATCTGTGAGTTGCACAATTGCATAACAGTAATGTCCACTGTCAGTACACACCTGCAAGATGGGCCTGTCACTGTGTAAAGTGTAGCAGTCATTGATGCCCTACACGCCATAGGCACTGCTGTGTCCCTCACACTATTGGCCCCCTTGTTACGACTGTGGGGAGGAGCCTACAGGAGTATTGCATGTACAAAAGGAGTGATGTCATGTTTTCTGTCAGTGGAACTGACTGAAGGTATAAATAGTCTTCTCCATCTTACCCTCCTCCAAGAAATGTTTTCTGCCCTCAAATAAATATGCTTTCATGTTAGTCAATGGTTGCAGGGTACTATTTTCTTTCTTAAATGGGTGGTAGAAGAACTGGAACCTGAGTAGTGGGAGGCAGCATTGTTTTTTGGGGGGAAGTAAGGTCCACCCCACCTCCACCCAAGAAGCTCTAAAAGGTCCATCCCACCTTTTTTTTTTTGTATTTGTGTGGGAGGGGCATGAGGTGGATCTATCATCCTGAAAGAAGACTCACATGTTTGGGATGTGGACCAAGGAACAGAACAACAAGTCTGTGGAGTCCCTGCATTTTGTTAAGGACTAGAACAGAAGATACTTAAAATGCCTTCAAACCGAGTTAAAAACCCTTGGAACAAATGATTATCAGAGTCACCTGGTGTCTCAAAAGGAAAGACTAAGAAGTGTCTAAAAACAAAGGAAAATAGACAGTGTTCAGGTATTTCTTAAACATTTATATACTAAAAACAAAGTTCAGCTTTTGGGATTAACAATATTTGTTTACCATATTCTATCTATATATATATAGTTTTGTCTTTTTAGTAGTTTCAAAATCTTGAAAGCATTGGTGTTACTAATGCATTTAGAAATACATTTTTTAATTGTCTTTACAGATAAATCAAGCATGTTCATGTGAGGGCACATTTTTTGGGGCATGGGGTTCAAATTATTTTAATCATGGGCACAGTACTTGGTAAACACATGAAGTGTATTTTTCTTTTTAAAGGAGTAGTCCACCCAGAATGTGCAAAAAACATATGTTATATAGAGTGTTTTGATATGTATGTTAAATCCTAGTGTGTCCTTTCCTCTGTCTGCTATTAGGAGTTTTTCTTAAATTAGCTTGCTAGTTGTATGGTAGTTTTACAACCCCTGGGGATCTCCATAACAAATAGTTTTATTGGCTTTCTTTCTCCTACGATGCCCTGTCTCATGTAACAGTGGTGTAGCCATGCTCTTAGATTTAGCATGTGTACTGCTTTAAAATTAGGTTAGCAACAGACAGCTTTGTAACTGTTCTTATCCAAGGAGCACAAATGTCAACAGTTAGTTTAACAAATACCTGAGAGCTAGCTAACTGGGGTTTCTGTAAGACAACAGCTACTAAATAGCTCTGATTCACTATTTTTGTTTTCTCTGTGCATCAGGTCTAGCTAGCAGGAGTGTTTTAACATCAAAAACACAAATAATGAATGATAGCTATTTAGCAGCTGTTTTCTTACAGAAACCCCAGTTAGCTTTCAGGTATCTGTTTTGTTTCTGCCTAGGCTGTTAGAAGAGTTTTTCTAATTTTCCCTGGGTGTTTTATGACATCTGGGGGCTGTCATTCAAGTTTGCTTTATTGCATCTTCTCCAAGTTAGTCTTCACAGCGTACCCTTTGGTTTGATGTCTAATAGCCCCTACAGCAGGCCAGTGTCTTGTTACAGTGTCTTGCTTAGCCACAGCAGAAAAAAAACACTGCAGCCAGGATTCACAGTGCTATACAATATACTATAGAAAGTTACATGTTTAAACAACACACACACACACACACACACACACACACACACACACACACACACACACACCAAGCAGAACACAGCTGGATAAGGTACCAGTATTTAGAAAACTTGTCATACTTAGAGTCCAGCAATGTGAATCTTGGCTGTGACTATAGGTGTTTACAACTGAATGATAATAACCACATTTGCTTCACTTGCAAATAGGTAGGCATTTGTGTCTAATTTCTGTTTGACTTACTGTAGGTTACACATAGAATCTGAAAAATTCATAACATGCTGTACTGTGATTCAATGAACTGATAAATGGGGATTTTTGGTTTCTTTTACAAATTCATTTTTCCTGACCATGGATATACTAAAACAAAAATTTCTCAATAAAATGTTTTTAAATAGAGTTTAACTCACAGCAGCAGAAGAAGCATGTTGGCATTAAAAGCTTAGTGGCATGGATGTAGAGGCACCAGTATTTAAGCATGACTTTGGTAGCGGATTGTGACTGGGGGGGTGAGGGAGGGAGTGAGTCTTGATGTTTATAGCATAATGGTTTTCTGAAACTTCAACCTGCAATGGGTTAGACTTTGCTGCCATCTGTACAGTATATCACTAAGCCATATGCAGTGTGGTATGGGTAAAACCCATATCACCAGACCAGGACCAGTGCTGTAAAATCTGCACTGGGCACAGCTTGTGCAAATATTGCTGATCCAGTGGATCAAATAAATATGTGCAAATAAATAAATACTCTACTTCGCCTCATGCTTCAATCCACCCCAGGAGTTACGTTATTACATGACACACACCCTGTTGTGCCTTATTGCTTAAATATGCCCTTTCTCAATGTACTATACTTTGATTTAGTTAGTGCATGCAACAGCCTTCATGTGAACACTCTAGGCTTCTCTTTGACTCCTGATGTATATTTGCTTTAGCTATTGTATATTGTTTGAACTGCTTTGGTCGTCTTGATGTGGTGCCTGTGTGCCTAAACTATGTAATCTGTTTATCTACTGCTACCCATGTATCTCCAGTGAATGATTGTTATAACTGTCTGCTCTCCGAGCCATTGTTTTTGGACTTGTTAACTGTGTTGTCTTTGTATTAGTTACGACGAGGTGCCTTTGCAAATGAATCTCTGACTCAAAGGTTTGTAAGTCTGATGTTTTTTAAATAAATAAATCTATGTTTAAGCCCGTGAAACACCCTTATCTAGTTAACGCATTCAGTCGTTGTGGCTCTGCCAGAGCTTGTTACTGCATGTCTGTTGTGCACTGTAGCAGGAAGTACAGTTTGACAATTGCATGCAGCACCACTACCTGTGCATGTGCTGTGTAGTCCCCTGGGGCACAATATTCTATGCGGGTCTGTATAAATGTAACCTGTAGCTACCACCATTCACTTCCCGACTGACCTACAGGTGGAGCTGTGGGCAGACCTAGTCAACCCTTGTACTTCCAGACTGACCTACAGGTGGAGCTGTGGGACCCTGCAAACTGCATGCAACTCAGGACATAATGAGATGCTAATTTGGATGTTTGCCCACTGGCTGCCTAAGTAGGCTCATTTGCATGTCTCTTGAATATAGCAAATTTTTGAACCTGGACAAATGTTTGCTCCATGCAAACATTTCAGAAACACAGTACATTTCAGCAGAATTTCACATGTGCTGGTGCTTGCAACTTTACTGAACCCACTCCTTTCCTAACACACACATTTCACCTCTACTTTCCTTCACATCACGATGCACTAAGCTGCTGTTATGGTTTGCACTTCCTGGTTGCTATATTCAGAGCTGTCTTATTTCCCAGGCTATTTTGTACTGCACTCCCAGCCCAGTTTGCCCAGCTTCCTTAGCACGCTATATTCAGCAGGTTTAGCACTGGGGCTATCCCTTTTGAATATAGCGGGCTACTTTAGCCCCATGGGCAAAGTTGTTTATAAATATACATTGCCATGCAGTTCAGTTTCACTAAACAAAGAGACATAAAACAAACAGCAACATCAATGAATTTTAGAGAAGGCAAGCAATCATAAAATGTGAGTTTTTAACTAGAAATGACATGATGATAAGCAAGTTGACAGTGTCCCTTTAATCCACCAATTAAACTCCTCTATCTCATCCCTCCTTATAAAAGAGCTGACAATAATGCAGTAATCTAATTGGATATTTATAGTTTAACATGGGAAAATGTTGCACTATAAATAACTAGACCCAGTACAAAAAGCCTCACAACAGAGTAGAGTGGCTCAAAGTTTCACATCTGTGGCATTCGATGTAGAACTTTAAAAAAAAATTTCATGTCGTCATTTTATTTCTCCGTTATGGGCCACCAATCATTTCTATACTTGGTACACACAGTAAAAGAAGAGTAAATGCACTTTTCTACCTGTAAATGTGAAAACCCAAAAGCAGCCCAGAATTTCAAAGCTCGATACGTCTGACATTAGCATGCCATCTCCATCTAGCGTTACCCATGAAAATCCATCAGGCAGCAGGTGCAGCAGCAATAGCTTAGTACATTCATACACTGCAAATGCAAGCCTGCCACTGGACACACTTCAGAATCACTTCCTTGAGCAATTCAGGCCTCCTAGTCCATTACCCAAAAACATGTTGGCATAGCAAATACTGGGAAAAGTATGTACATCCACAATCACCACAAACATAAAATAAAACTGCTTTGTCAGTCGCTACTGTGAGCCCACCATTCACTGAATAAATTCCATCTCCAAAACGTGTAGATCAGGGTATGTGGCTTCATTACATACAACAGAACAGTTTGTAACTGTGTAATATTTAACCCAAGCGCATGTTACAGACAGTGCTATTTCCTAGAAAAGCATAAATTCTGCAGAATTTGTTAACAAAAATGTAAAGCAAAAATAAATTATCAGCATAAGAAATAAAACACTGCAATACCGGAAGCTCAGCATTAGCCCAGCAACTACACGAGGCAATTCAGTCTCAGATATAAAAAGCCAAACATAGTAAATTTTAAAATGAAGCTCAGCACCACTTTCATATTTCGTTTGTGTTGAGGTGGGGACTGGTTTAAACACATCATCCTAAAGAAAGTCATGCCACACACTGTATCCTATATATTAATTTGTGCACAATATAAATGTAACACACAGTTTAGTCTAGTTTTGTCTGGTTATTTTGCCCAAGTAAACCCCAATTTTTGGGACTATTTTTCTTCAACGCTTAAAATAAATTCAATGTTTTAACTTTATAAACTGTTCTCTTGTGTATTTTTTTTAGTTAAGCTGTTTTATAAGAGAAATAAGACACTCCAGGTTATGCATTACAGTGTGATAACCACACTGCTTGGGGTGACCGGCACTCTGCCTCCGGCCTCATGCCTAGCTACACCCCTAGGAGTGCAGTTATCACACCATAATGCACATCCCGTCGTGTCTTATTGCTTATTTATTCTATCCTTCATCCTCTTCTTGCCCCACACAAGGAGGACCTCAGAAAAGAACAGGGAGGTTGATTGTGCCATCAATTTGTCCCCATCTCCATGTGCTAGTTTGGATAGATCACTGGCACCCAGGTGTACCAGCACCCCAGCTGCCCTTCTCACTCTGCCATCCTCCCTAGTCTGTCTAAAAACTGGATGACCGATGCACCATGAAGGCACCGGACCATCCCCGTTCCATCCAACCCCCCTCCTACCACCCTCTCAACACCCTTAATCATCGAGCAGCAGGAGTAGATATTTGTGGAGAAGAAAGATACATTACGTAGGGCCTGCCTCAATCTTACACTTTTTAATTTCCAAAATCCTTTCTAAGTTGGCTTATGCACACGTGCAAGCAAAATCTTGTGATAGTAGCACATTTCAGAGGTGTCAGTGTTGTGGCAAATGCAGGGGATGCTTTAGTGGGTGTATCCCTCAGCTGTCAATCAGTGAGCATACTGGCAATGGCAGAAAACTTCAAAGAGAGCCAAAAAGTTGAAAGAAATCTGCTGCTGCAATCAGGTGCAGTTTCCTCATTGCAGCAGCAGATGACAAGACTCCGGCTATGCGCATTACAGTGCACAGTAATGTGCATGACCAGAGTTACGAGCAATATGTTTGCTCAGTGTGCTTTTCCTGGTGAAACATTTCAATAAATAATGTAGCTGCAGAGCAACTTTCCACAAAGGCAGCTCCTACCACCCACCACACAGTCCTACAAAGCCAACATGCCCAATCCCTGTGTCATCATGTACCCCCCCCATTAAATGTAGCACACTGGGAGACCACCCCAGTGTGCCGAAACATGGCGGCTCCTGCTGCCTGCCAGATATTCCTGAAAAGCCGACATCAGGGTGCCAAATCCCCATGTCAGCATGTATCCCCCCTCCCCACCATTAATATGCCACACTGGGAGCCCACCCCAGTGTGCTGAAATATCTTTTATTTTCTTTGAATGCTGGGATGCCCACTCCTAGTGTTGGATGGGCCCCCTCCCCCCAAACCCTTTACATGATTTGCAGACATCAGGGTGCCCAATCCCATTTGACTTACCCCCCACACACACACACACACACACACACACACACACACACACATATTGTGGCACACTGGGAGCCCATCCCAGTGTGCTCATTATTAATAAAAAAAAAATTCTGTGAAAGAAGAAAATCATCCACTGTTTTTTTTTTGTACCATAAAAAAGGAAACGGTCCATCGTTGTGTTGCCGTCCCCTCCCCCATCCCAAACTTCCCTCTGCACACCCACCTCCCCACACCCCCCACCCCATACTTACCACGGAGGTCAGGCGCTGTCATCTTCTGTGGACCAGGACACATCTGCATTCTGAAAAGCCAAACCACAAAATAAAGAATCAAAGGTAAGCCGTATGATGGGAGTCAATGGGGTGGAGGTTCAACTTAGGTTGATATCTTAGCCATTTTTTTTTTTTAATTTTGGCCCCAAATTTTCAACATGGAGTTCTTGGGACCCTACCTCATGAACAATGGCACTGTCATTACGTTTCTCAGTCCCGAAAGGTGATTTTGTGGTCACTGCACGGAATCACCTTTTGGAATGGATTAACGAAATGACAGTGCCACTGTTCATGAGGGGAGGTCCCAAAAAGTCAATGTTGCAAATTTGGTGAAAAAATTACAAACAATGACTGCATTATGAGCATGCATTGTGCAGTTTCTATGCACGTTCATAACTTCACCAGTTTTTAATATTTTCGCTCCGAATTTTCAACATTGCCATTTTTTCACACCTCCTTATGAACAGTATAGCTGTGATTGTTCGCATCCTTCCCAAAACATGTTTTCACACCTTTGGCGCAGAATGGTGCGGTCACTGTGGGAAATCAACTTTTGGAACATATTAACACAATCACAGTGTCACTGTCCATGATGAAAGGTCCCAAAATGCCCATGATGAAAATTTGGTGGAAAATTCCAAAACATGATTGCATTATGGGCGTGCATTGCGCAATTTCTATGCACACTCTTAACTTCACCAATTTTTCATATTTTCACTCCAGATTTTCAACATTAACATTTTTTACATGTCCTCATGAACAGTACAGCTGTAATTTTTTTCAAATCCTGCCTGAAATGTGTTTCCACACCTATGGCACCAAATGGCACAGTTGCTGTGTGAAATTACCTTTCAGGATTGAGTAATGAAATAATAGTGCCACTGTTCATGAGGTGGGGTCTCAAAAAGCCCACATTGAATATTTGGAGTGAAAATACCAACAAATGTCCTGGGCACTAGGGTTTCCAACCGTAACGTCTCACCCTGTAGAGACTGACAGGCATTGGGGGTGTTACTTGGGTTCATCGGCCGTAATGCTCATGGCATTCCACCCCCATCCTGCAGCCATTCACAGGCACTGAGGTGTGCCTTGGGGTCTTCAGCCCTAATGTTCACCCCTTTCTCCTATACTGCACCCATCTCAGCTTATTTCCTTATGGAATGGGGTGAGCGTAAGGGTCGAAGACCCCAAGGCACGCCACGACACCTATTGCTGTCTACGGGGTGGAGTGAGATGGAATGGCATATGCATTACGGCCAATGACCCAAAGGCATACCCCAATGCCTTTCAGTCTCTGCAGGGGAAGGGGGTGGCATTAGTTCAATATTTCACTGCCGTTCCTATTATGCATCTCTCTAACTCCTGCACTACCAATGCCAACGCCAGCAAGCCAACATTCGGCATTGACAAATGCTTGTTAAAACATGTCTCATTACTTTTTCAAATATCCACATGCTTGTTTTCTCTTTATATATACTGTGTGTAGATAGATAGACAGACAGACAGACAAGCTTGTGTGAGGGGAAGTTTCTCCCAAAAAATGTGTAAATGGGTGGATATTCAGGAGGGTGTGGAGAGAATGAGTAGGGACCTTAGAAAACTTGGAGTGGTCAGTGGTATGGCAACTGGTGTTCAATGCCAAAGAGTGCAAACTTGTGTACCTAGGTCACAGAAACCCAGGAGCTGAGTATAAAATGGGGGGGGGCAGAGGTACTGATGGTTACTAAGCAGGAAAGTGACCCTGGGGTTATAATTTCTGATGACCTCAAAGTGGCAGGGCAGTGTGACAAGGCAATAGGCATAGCCAGTGGGATGCTGGGGTGCATAGGGAGAAGTATCAACAGCAGGAAGAGGGAGGTGGTCTTACCACTGTATAGGTCATTGGTGAGACCCCACCTGGAGTATTGTGTCCAGGTCTGGAGGCCACATCTCAGAAAGGACATAGACAGGGAGGGTGGAGGCAGTCCAGAGGAGGGCAACTAAAATAGTGCAGGGGTTGCACATGGAAATACTAAAGTTCAAGAGCAGGATAACTCCTCAAATTGGTCCACTGTTTCCTCCCAAAATGGAGATAAAATCAGACAGGAACAAAAAATATGTAACTAGTCTGCTTGAGAGCAGCCACAGCCCCTCCAGCATTGGCCATATCCCACTGACAAATATTTCATGAGCATCGCCGAGGTTCTGAACTATCAATGGCAATATTTCCAAGCAAATTCTCACCAGGAAGTAGCAGAGGTTATTTTTAAAGCTGGTAGCACATATCTTAGCCAGGTTGCTTGAGATAATGTAGCATTCATTTCTTTGTTCCACCAACCCAGAAATGAGTAAAATCGCTCAGAAGGTTCTGGAGCCCTCAGTAAAGGTTACCTATCATGTGGGTCCATGGTTGGTTTCAACGAGCATCCAGAATCATTGTAAGAAGTTGTGGGGCTGGATCAGGGAGATGCCTGTACCCAGCTTGTTTGTGCAAAATATAAGTTGTGACTTGGAGATATCGGAAATGCTTGCAGCCAGTAACGTACCACATGCTTTTTCTACCATTACTACTGAGTAAGTGAATTTTTTCTTTACACAAAAGAGTGTTGTTGTTTGTGCTTCTCATTTTAATATTCTGTATATAGGTCAGACCCATCCCCCTCCAACTCTGGAATGTTGAGTCAATATGAGTAGGGAGGAATTCGTCATCTGCTGCCAGAACCCTACAGAAATAGAATAGCTGGGCTAGTCGTTAATTACTTGTACCAAACACATAATGGGCTGGGAACATTAAGTAACAAAACCTCTATTTGTCGAAGGTTGAGTTGAAACCTAGTGACCTGCCAAACTCCAGGAGATTCATCCATGACACTAGAATTGAACTGTCTGGGTTTAAGAGAGTAAGTGGGACATCATCTGCGTACAAGGTGGTCTTGAATACGTGACCTCCCCAATGGAATGCCCTCCACTTTCTGATTTGATTTGCCAGTGTAACCCTCCTACAAATGGGGGTTCCCAAAAAGTCTTCCTTGAACTTGCCTAAATGCTCACTGCCAGGCTGGTGTTCTGTGTTTTAGCAGTTTAAATGTATTGCCAGAGAGTGTCTGTATAGCCTCTGTGTACTATCTCTTTAAGAGCTGCCTGGAATGCAGTCAAATTAATCTGAGAGGAAGCTCTTCTAGAAGATGTACTTGTTTGCTGATCATTTGTTAGAGTAGTAATAATATTGCAGTTTGTTCTAACCTGCCTTCTTTGCAGCATGGACAGTTCTGTTTGTTTCCATCATCTTGGTCCTGGATTGCAGAATGGGCCAATCAGTACATTTGGGACTCTAAAATGGAGCCTGCCTACAGGGGCTTGGTGGGGCCAAAACTTGTAGGAATTGTAGTTTTGGGCTTTTGACACCTAAAATAACCTGGAGGGGGTATCCTTGTGACTGACAGACAGATCAGCCAACCAAACCTTTTGGATCTTGGGGAAAGTCCCACACTGCTTGCAGTTTCAGTTAGATCTGAGTTGGGAAGTGAAGAAGTAACAGCTCAAGATAGTTCAAGCAGCAATCCATATTGGATTCACACGTGAGAACTGTGGAAAGGCCTGAGTTTGGCCTGCATGCCTGCCTGCTGTTTCTGAGAGGGAACTTGCGCTTTTTTCGGACTGAATCCAAATTTGGAGAGCAAATTAAGCCACTGAATTGTGACCAGGCTTTAACCTGAAGAAGAACAAAGATTTGCTGAACGTGATTGGCCTGTCAGGACTTCCAGCTACTTCTGAACTACTGAATTGTGCAGAGACTCTGTAATTGTGACCGGAGAGCCATTTGCCAGGTACAGTGGAATTTCCTTACATGTGAATGTGCTGTGTGCCCATAGTGGGTCGTGATTTGGTTCCCCACTGTGTGTCTGAACCTTGTTTTGCTTGCTGGAGGCTGTATCCAGCTCCACAGACTGAATCCGGATCCATTTCCATTTGCCTGGGCCCTGCTACACTGGCCCAGCCAGAATACTTGCTACGCCAAGAAAGTCATCGAGAGACCGGCCTGGGAATCAGCCCCCTGCTCAATGCCTTGAACAGGAATGATCCCTCTGTAATTCGTGTGGGCCCTGCTTCTCCAGGCACTCCAGCTCAACAGCCTGCAGTCTTGATTTCATCCTGCCAGTGTCCAGTATTGGGTATTGTGAGTAAACATCAGGGTAGCTCCCTGCAACAACAGCTAAATCTAAAAGTGTTGTCATCTGATTGTCTTTCACAAACTGAGCCCTCCAGCTCCGGATTACAAATAGTGTGTGTTGTGCATGTTGCTTTCTTCCATAACAGGGCCCCAACCAGTTGCAACGTTCCTGGCTAGCCAACCGTTTTCCTACCTGGGTACCCAGAGTGTGTGACTGTGTAGGGACTCTGAACTGCATGCATAACTGTCTGTTTAATATAGCTTTTAAGCAAGTCAACCTGATTACGCCCTTCCCTTGTTCAAGTCCCCTGAATAAATCAGATTTAACTTTGTTTGTATTTAACCTGACTGTGGTTCCAGTTTGTGCCAAAAGTATTGTACTGTTGCTATTTGCTGTGCTTATCCTTGTTTTACAAGGGGTCCCCAGGGTCAAGCTAGAGGAACCAGCCCTGGTGGTAAGTGCAAACCATGTGGGTAATTGCCTGGTGAACAAGTGTCATTGTGAAAGTAATTGTTGTATATTGTTCAGGCCACTAGAAGGGAAAGGGAAGGGTCACAGTGTCCCGGAGGGCTGTGCCCAGGTTAACTTGACCACTAACAACCCTAACCTCTGGGTGGAGGCACCAGTTTCATTACCCAGGCCCCTTACCCTACTACTAGCCAAGTAGGCAGGGGTAGTAGCCCTTGGGATAACGCCACCTAGGGGTTACACCAGGGCTTGATGTATAAAGCAAAAAGAAGGGGGGGCAGGGGGCATCCTTGATGGGTTCCTCTCTGAAGTTGGATAGGGGTAGTAAGGGAGCCATTCACCCTGATAATGGCCTAAGGGGACTGATCAATTAAAGCCAAACTAGAAAAGTTTCTGTGAAGCCGAAGGCTGACAGTGTGCCCAAGAGAAAATTCCAGGCTACCCTATCAAAAGCTTTTCAGCGTCTAAACTTAACAGGGCAGAGGTGATGTGTCTAGTTTGGATATGTTCGACCACAAGGAGGGTATGATGGATATTATCCATCATTAGATGTTGTCTATTAAAGCCTGCTTGATCCAGGTGGATCAGAATAGGGAGAATTCGATCAAATCTGTGGGCTCAGCCTGCCAAGTACAATTTGTAACCTACATTTAGAATAGAAATGGGGTGATAGGAAGAGGGGCAGAGGGGTCCCTCCCAGGTTTGGGTATAGTTGCTGAAGCTGAATAGGACCAAGAGGGCAGAGTGCAATCACCAGTAGCCACCGCCTGTGAGGTTTGGTGGACAAGAGGGAGAAGCAGATCCAAAACATTCATACCATTTAAGGGGCACCCATCCTGCCCTGGGCATGCTTGTGTTTTTGCCACTTTAATGTATAACTGGAGCTTTTCCTGGAGGATTGGCATGGAGAGGGCTTTTTCTGAGATTCTGTTACATGTGGTAAGTAACTGAAGTTCTCCCTGACTGCATAAGTGACCATTCCCCAATCCTATGCACCTGGACTAACAAATTCACCAAACCTCCTCCAAAAACTAGTAACAGCAGAAAACTGATTCCTGGTCACCTAGGGCCCCTTAAGACCCTCATGCGAGAACACAACTGGACACCAATAGACTCAGCCCCCGATGTGGATATAGCACTTGAGTATTTTATCCACAGCTTCAACTCTGCCTGTGACGTCCATGCCCCCTACAAGAAATGTAAGATCAAGGGTGTTAACAACCCATGGATTACCATAGACCTCCTGGAGCAAATGAGGTCCCGGGACCTTCTCTGGCACTGTGCTAAGATGACCGGCACTCAGGCTGACATCCAGGCCTACAAAACAGCAAGAAATGCCTGTGCAACAGTGATTCGCCTCGAGAAAGCCAGCTACTATAGGAGTGCCCTAGCCAGTACATGAAAAGATGGGAAGAAGTTCTGGACCAACCTTTCTAAAGTAACAGGGAAAGACCCCAAAGTAACACCCTCAATGCTCAACTTAAATGGCACCATCACCTCGGACCAAGTGTCCAAGAATAATGCTTTTAACGCCACCTTCACTGACCTTAGTCACGTGATACCGACAAACTTCTTTGACCCCTCCCCTGTAGCACTACTCTCTGGCAAAGCAGAAATGATGCAGGGGAACCTGCTGTTCTACTTTAAAGCCATTTCTGAGGGTCTAACTAAAAAGCACCTACTTAAAGTGCTTGGGAGGTCTAGATCCATTAGCGATTCCCTTGATCTGAAACGTCTCACCCTCACCATAGACAAAGTCCTGTCCCCACTCACCAAAATCCTGAACTTGTCCCTCATACTCTCACAGTTCCCCCCAAAATGGAAATCCACAGTGGTGGTGCCAATTCACATAAGTGGTGACAAGACCTTAACTAGCAATTACAGACCAATCTCCGTTCCCCCCCCTCCCCAAAGCCCTGGAGTGGATAGTTGCTGATCAGCTTGTGCTGCTAATCAGCTTGCTGATTACCTTGAAAAATACAACCATAATGTCCCGAGCAGCACAGATTTTGAAAGGGGCACAGCACCACCACCACTTTCCTCAAATTCACCTCCTACATCCATAATGCCCTTGACTTGGGACATCATTTTAGAGCCACTTTCATCAATTTGACAAAGGCGTTTGACACCATCAACCACTCCTTGCTGATCAAACAGTAATCTCTCCTAGGACTCTCAACTGATACCACATGGTGGTTCCAAAGCTACCTCAGTAACTGAACCCAGCAGGTTAGAATTGGTGAATCCCTCTCCACCTCTCTCCTGGTCCGTTCTGGAGTCCCTCAAGGATCCATCTTGGGTCCCATGCTCTTCAGTATTTTCCTAAACAAACTCCCCTGCATCCTGCCATGATAGAATCCTTCTGTACGCAGATGATGCAGTTATCTTTACCTCCCACCCAGATCCATCCTTTCTACAGTCACAGCTGCAGAAAAGCTTTGCGGAAGTTGAAACCTGGTTTAAATCACATAAATTCATCCTTAACTACAAAAAAAACAAAAACAATGATGTCCCATGGAATCCACAACATACATAAAGATCGAAGACTAACTATCAATAATAGTACCGGGATAACGTTGGAGCAACGGGAGACAGTATAGTGCAGTGGTTTAAGGCTCTGAGCTGCAAATCTGGTGACATCCAGCAGACCAGAGCTGGGTTTGAATCCCACAGCTTCCACTTGCATAATGTGTGACCCTGAGCAAGTCACTTAACTTCCCTGTGCTCCCAGGTCGCTCCTGTGAAAAAGCTTTCAGCTTAGTGTGCTACTCCTGGTTAAAAAAAAAAAATTTAGCTGTTTAAATACCTGGGGGTGACCCTTGATTGCATTCTAGCATACTCTAAACATATTGATAACATTGCTAAAACTGTGAATACCTGCATAGGACTGTTTATGTGAGCATAAGAACTGCCTCACGGCTGAAGCCCTAAACATTGCTATTCAGAGCTCTGTTATCTCAATTATCGACTATGGGTTCGTGATATACGGATCAGCTACTGACACTGCACTTCGGCGCATAGCCATAGCCCTAAACAAGGCCTGTCATCTTCTAACCTCAGCCCCTCGCTTTTCCCACACTTGTGATATCTACAAACAAGCAAGCTGGCTCCAGGTACTAGACCTGCATCCTAGCTAAAAAGGTCTCATTGGATCTCCTGTCCCCAGGGGTCCAGACTATACTGACTCCTCACTGTGTCTCCCGCCTAACCAGAAGTTCAGAAAGTCTAACATTTTCCGTACTCTGCTGCCTCACTACTCAAGGGCAATGCTCCTTCAAGTCTAGAGCCTCAAATTGGTAGAACTCGCTTCCACCAGAAATTACCAACTTTGCTACACTGGGTGCTTTTATGTGCAATCTTTGCCAGCACCTCGTTGCCAGGGCCTCCTGTGATTGCTTTTTATAACCAAGTCTAGTCTTTCTCCCCCTCTTGCCTTCCCCTTTGACACTTCCTCTTCCCCATTCACATTTTCTCCACCCCTTTTCTGTTCACTTACTCCCATTTTCACCCAGCCTCTGTTACCATCCTTTCTCCTTCACTAGCTCCACTTACTACCTTCCCCTCCGCTGACTCCCTGCTCTCGTTCCCATGCTGATTTATCAACATCACCAACCCTCCTCAAGTTTGCCCCATCCCCTATCCCATCTAACCACATTTTCCTCACTTTCTTCCTTCTTTCCACTGCTATACCTTAGCACCCCCTTCCTCTACCACCTTCCTACCCTCACCCCTCTCTGATAATGTTCTTGAGCTGCTCTCATCCCTCCTCTACCCCACTAACCTTTGCTCCTGACTACCAGTCTATCTCTTGCCTCTGCCATTGCTACTCAAACCTTTGACTCCTTGCATATAGTGTATTTTGTCCTGCTGTGAATATGCTAACTACGTTACCTGACAAAGCCTCTGGCTGCTCAGTACTGTTTAACTTATAGAGTCATGAGTTGGGTCACCAGTGTGTGGGTCCCAGAGTTGTGGAATATAGACAGACCGATGGTGGAGCAAGGCCTCTGAGCCAAGAGGTGAGAGCCCCTTACTCCTCCCTCACAGAACAACTGCTTTGGAAAGAACAGGGCTTGCTGGACCAGTAGGTCCATAAGGGACTGAAGTTCACTTTCCAGGGCCGTAATTTTATCTACTATTACCTTATCCCCCTGAGGATAGAGAAGTTGGTAGGTGTGTATTTCTTCTATAGGATGAGTACCTTTTGTTTTGATGTTTCTTTTGGGAGGCATAAGATATGATATCTTCCTGTAGGAAGAATCGAGGCTGTCACCATTTGATTAATTATCCATCAGGATCTGTGGCACACAATCTGTAATAAAGGTTCGGAACAGATCATCTTTAAAGAGCAATTCTATTATAATAAAAAGTTTAAAAACACTATTGACACCAATTATGTTTTAGCTTTATTGCTCTCTAATTTTTTTTTTTTACTTTCCCTGCTGTTGATCTACTAAATATTGTAGACAATGCAACAATTCATTCACTCAGACTTTCAAAATGTATCTTACTCTTCTCTGCTAACCACAAAATTGCTCTTTGTGACATCAGTCTGTTGTCATGGTGAGCACTATGATGTTATAAACAAAGGCACTGTGAGGTTAACAGGGGAGAGGCACATGTATTCAAATGTTTTCTATAAATTTTTTTGGGACTACCAAGATGCACTGTAAATCTTGGAAAGGAACATAGAAAATGAAAAAATGTATTCTCTAGTGAATTGTAACAGCTGAAATATCTTATTTATGAAACCACATGCTGAAGCGTCATGTTGATCCTTTTCTGACTCGAGTTTAAGCCACAGGAATGATGATCAGACAATAAAGGAGGCCCAAAATCCATGTCCTGAACATTTAGAAAGTGCTTAGAAGTCATGAAAAAGTAATTGATGAAGGAAACAGAGCTGGATACTTCTAATATTTGTCTGGGAGACAAATGTGTGAATGCCTTCCCTGAGGGGGAAGAGTCGATGCCAAGTGTCAATTATCCCTAGGTGTGTGAAGCTGGAGCACTGTGCTGGAATTGCCAAATGTTTAGCAATATTAGAAGTATCCAGCTCTGTTGACATTACAAAATTTAGGTCACCCCCAGTATCACTTGGCCTTAAAGAAGGTCCATTAGTTTGCCCAAAAAGGCTTTTTGTGTAGGAGTGGCTGCACTGGGGGAAGTACATGCTAACATTAGTGACATCTGCCTGATACAGCCTGCCCTGCAATACAGTGTAGCAGCCTTGTGGATCACTATAGGACTGGTTCAATTCAAAAGGGGGGTCATTGAAGAGATCAGAAGAAGTGCCCCCCCCCCAATGTTTTCCCTTGGGATTGGAGGAGGCATAAATTCCATATCTGCCCCACCCCAAAAGCTATTTTCAAATGCTTTGCTGGAGTCAAATATGTTTCTTGGATGAAGTACACATATGCTGGCTGATGTCTTAGATACTGGATGAATTTTGTCCTCTTCACAGGATTATTCAAGCCATTGATGTTTTGGGAAAAAATCTTCTTTGGAGTTTCTGCCATCTACTCAAGTAGATAATAAATCTGTGGCTGTGTGATGGGACAGGTCTGCTTCCCAACATGGAAACAGTAGATCCCGAGTCGGCTGACCACAAAAAGACCCCTCAAAATAGGCTGCTCATAACATAGAACCTTAAACAGTAGGGTGACCAGACCACTGGAACCACCCGAGGCACCACCCTCAGGAAAAAAAAAACAATTCATTACATACATCCTATCTCATGTTAATAAAGGCTTGCCTTCAGACTGTCTGCCTCTGGCATCTTTTATACTATAAACATTGAACTCTTTCCAGATGCTGGACTGGTGAAGGGGACTGAAGACTAAAACAAATGTAGAACTGAGCCGTGTTAAACTGACTCGTAGTAAGGTACAAAAAAGGTCCTGTGCTCCAACTGGGGAAACTGGACGGGTAACAGGATAGGCCCCAATAAACCGGGTACCTAATAAACACTCAGCTATGTACAATGTGGCTTCCAATGTGTGGGCAAGGTAAAATACCTACAGTAAAAACACCAGACATGTACTCAATCTTCGATAGCTTGTTCTGGGGCAGGAGGATGAGTTGGGCATTCCAGGGTCCCAGGCCTCTGATGGGACAACTGTGTCCCAAAGTAATGACAAGAACAATAACCATCAGGAAAATAAAAAAAGGAAGGAAGGGGAGTGAAAATATCTTAGTTACCAGTGTTCCGGGACACCAGCTGTGAGCTGTATCTGTTACAACAGGGTAGCCCAGTACCTGCACAAGATAGGTACTAAGGGCATATAATACTATGGCGCTCAACAGGGGAGCTGGGTATGGAATAGCCCCCTAGGCAGTGAAGGAGAATCGCCCCCTGAGAATTATACATCTGCCTGGTGGGTAGCAAGGGGTATGATTGTGATGTTGGGGGTGAAATCCGGCCAGTATTCAAATACCTTTTGCATTATGACCCATTCAGATACAGGGGCGTACAGCTGCAAGGAAACAACCACCCACCTCCCTACATAACCTTCAGTCTAGGAAGGGGGGGAGTCCCCAATGTCCAAGAAATGTCTGCATGTGCAGCCCAGACCCACAGCTAAATCCTTATGATGTATAGTGAAAAGAATAACATTTAAACTGGTTTGTAGCACCATAATAAAGGACTCAGAACCTCAAGCCTATAACCACCCCTTCTCCCAAAATCCAAGCAATCGGTTGATGATCCAGGGCAGAGTTTTGTTTTCCAAAGATGGCTGTTCAGGTCTCCTAGCTTGCCAGAATATTAAGCATAGAAGGTCTTGCTATTATAGTGTCTTAAATGTCCACTGACTGAGAGGGTAGAACCGGGATTACCCTTGAATTAAGCGACCTCTGAAAGCAGTCAGCATAAGACTCAAAGCACTAACCACACCATTATGTTAAGTCCTGGTGCGAAAGTAGAGCATGTGGCACCAAGTCCCAAACTGCAAGAGTCATCACAATAACCTGTAGCGAGCAGGCAAGTCTCCACCAATGTTTGTTGGGAGTCTTCACCAATGTTTGTTTAGGGGGGCATGGAGAATAGTTGGCTCATAAAGGCCAGAGCATTGTTTTTCATCAAGTAGGATGGCTACTGAGGACAGGTGGAGGTGACGATGGAAACAAATCTACCCAGCATGTTCAGTGGTCATTCCACCATTATGTAGCATTATCTGTGCAAGTGGAATATATCCACCAATATATCCCTCCTGCACAAGACGAGAGAGGTTTGACAAGCCAGGAGATTTCCCCCCCAGTCAGTGTCACTGCCTCCACTGGAGGCTCCTTGAGTATGGAAGACTAGAATTCATTGTCGGAAGGGGGAGGTGCCCCAATACAGCATCCCCCCTCATGTGCAATGGACTGATGGCTGCCTCAAGGTAAACATGGAATCCAGAATTATAAATTCCAGAACATACTGGGATTAACACTGACTGGAAACAGAATAGTCAGACCTGCCCTCCCCCCCCCCGCATTGTGTCTCCTGCCTGCTAGGAACTACCGGCCTCCCCAACCCCCAAACTGTCTGCACTGGCTCACCTTCAGCTTTTCATAAGAAGTCTCTAGATGTCCCGATGAGTCATGGCACCACCTGCTTGTGGTGAAATGCTTGTAAATGCAGTTAAATTGAAGCCATGGTCACTGCCAATTGACATCTGCACTGGTTAGCTGTTTGGCTGGTTCTCCATCTCAGCAGTTAGGGCTGGAGGTTCACATTACTAGAGCCTGTCTCAGGGATGTTAATCCTACAAGCCTGAAGATCTGCTCGAGCCTCCACAGCTGAAAGTTATTTTTGGCCCTCAGGGAAAATCACAATAACGCAGGCCAGGTAGAATGTATGGAAACATAAATTCTGCTAGCAAAGTGCAGGTAAAATGGGTGCATACTCCCTCCACACCCACATAATATCCAGTGTATAGTCATAATCATTGTCAAAAAATATCCTGGTTGGGTCGTAATGTCAAGATAAAGAGTTAGGCACTCCAGAGCTCAAAATTTTGACAGCTCCAGCGGGTAGATAATCAATGATTTCTTCCATAAGCAGGCTCCATGTCAGTACACAGTAACATACAGGTCCCAGCGCTTTGGCCCAACAATAGGGCCTTCAGCACCCCCTGAAGAAGGCCCTATTGTTCAGCTGAAGTGCTGGGACCTGTATGTTACCGTGTATTGACACAGAGCCTGCTTATGGAATAAATCATTGATTATCTACCCACTAGAGTTGTTGAAATTTTGTGGTCTGAGGTGCCAAACTCTTTATCTTGCTGTTGTGAATAAAAGGTGAGCACCCGCTGGCTGTCCTTGGTGCACCTACAAACCACACACTTGGGCCGTAATGTACAGTTTTTTCCTTGAGGACAACTGTAAAAGTTTTTCTTTGCTGGCATAATTAAGAAGCTTCACAATGACTGAACGGGGACACACATTAGGGGTGGATGGTTTAGACGTGAGGGCATGGTGCATACATTCATTATCAATAGGAAATTCTAGGCCCAATCTCAAGCTGTGCGGAAAAATCATCTAGGAAAGCTGGCAAATCAGAACCCTCAGAGCCCTCGGGTAAGCCATAATGGCAGATATTCTTTCAGCACGCCCAACTCTCTGAGTCCTCTTGTTGGGCAAGAGTTTATGCTTGTGTGTCCATAATTTCATTAATAGAGATTTCTAAATCATTGACTCTATTTTCAGTGGTTGTGACTTGGCGCTCCACATCGTCCATCTGCTGCTCTATCTGTGCCACATCCCACCTTAAGTTCTTTCATTGCTTCCTTTACATCAGCTATTAATGCTAGGATCTCCTTGTATATGGTATCAAGGCTGCCATCCCACACGGTGGCATCACCAGAAGTTACTTGTCTATGTGTTATTTTTGTTGTTGGGTACCCAAAGTGAAAATAAATGTATATTTCCACTTAGAGCTGTCATTTTGGTTTTATTTCACTTTGTTCACCTCATGACCAGCTTCATCTGTCAATCAAGTTGATTGACAGTTGGACCAGACCAATTGAGCACTCACAGTGCCAGACAAGAGACTTGTTCATGAAATGGAGACCTTAGATTTCGTGTGATGCAATGGATTAGAAACTGGCTATGGGTCAGGAAACAAAGAAGTTATAACTGGTAAGCAATTCACATGGTAATAAGTGGCCAGTGGAGTCAAACAGAATTCCATGCTGGGGCCAACAATGTTCAATATGTTATGTGATCTAGAGGTGGGCACCAGTAGCTTGGTTGACTCATTGACTGACACCAAAATTAGAAGGGTAGTTGCATCTCAGAAGGAGGTTAATCAAACACAGATGGACCTAGACATGCTAGGCGGTGGGCAGATAATGGCGGCTGAATTTCAACACTGATGAATGGAACGTGATGCATGGTGATAAGAACAGTGTAATGCAGCAGATAACAAAGCAAATACAATAATTCTGACATGCATCAAGTATTTTCTTAGCAGATCAAAAGATATTGAAAGGCCCCTGCACAGATCACTGGTCAGACATCATCTTGAGCAAAGTGTACAGTTCTGGTCCCCATAACTGGAGAAATATAGTGACACAACTGAGTGCAGAGGGGAACAACCAATGTTGTACAGGGCTTGGAAAATAAGTGTTATGAAGATTGACTAGCAGAACTGAAGCTTAACGGGATAATACCATCAGACCAAATGCAGTTCTTCAGGATGTACAAGGATGGGAGAACAAGGCGGACACTCAATATCATTGAAAGTGGAAGATTCATTGGAAAGGTCAGGAAGAACTACTTTACAGAATAAGTGGTAGATGCTTGGAAATGACTTCCAGAGCAAGTAATGTCAGGCGACACTTTTCTACCTTCAAGCTTGAAAAGTACGGCAGCAGCCTTATTTCATTAGGACTTCAAAAGTCCACTTTTCTTAATTTATTAGTCTGTATTCCTTAGGGGAAGGGATAGTAATTTCTCAGTCAGAGGAGCCTGCCGCCCGATCCCTTCCCCTTCTTGGTCCCCGATTGCAGCAGGCACCACCCCCACTTTATCACATTTTGTGATGTATTAATTTGGAGAATGCAGGGGTGCACTGTGCTGATAGTAATGGAAGCTGGTTCTTAAATACTGTTTTTTTTTATATTTTAGAGGGCCACATAAGTCAAATCAAAGCCACAGCTCAACTAACAAGGACCTTGTCATCACTATCATCTCCTCCCAGGCCTCCTCGGATGAGTTACTCATACTAGGTGACCTCAGTTTAATTTGGCTCCCCCCCTTTTCATAAATTTTGCCTTAACATGAAGTCCCTCCTTTTAACTCAACTAATTTCTGCCCCCACTCGCTTTAATTTAAAATCTCTAAATCACTCCCTCTTGGACTGGGTCTTCTCCTCCTCCCATCCCCATCACACTGTGGATGCTAATATCCTCCCTGATCCTCTCAGTGATCACCATAAGATCTATTGTGTACGTAAGATCCATCATCCAAAAACTCCCCCCAAATTCATTCATATCTGGTCATTTTTATCGCTGAATTTGTCCTGCCATCATGCAGACCTGATAGCCACTGACCAGCCCCCTGTTTTTACAGCTGGCAACATTGACAATGCCCTTTAATTCTTCACCTCAAAATTCATTATCTGTCTGGAATCAACACATCCTTCTTAGAAGAACCATGATCCAAGGATCTTACCTCCCATGGATCTCAGCAGAGATGCCTGCTTGTCACCATGCATGTGATCTTGCCTGGAAGACCTACAAGTCCTGTGGCTCCACTTCTGACCTTACAATTTACCAAACCCTCTGTAATGCCTGTAGTAAAGCTACCAGGGTTTCAAAGGCTGAACTCTTGCATCTACACTCCAGGACAACCTTAATGACCCCCCCAAGTTCTGGAAGGCAACTAATGCCCTTTTCTCTCCTCTGAGCCAGTCCCCTCTCCCTGTTCTCAAGATGGGTGATATTCTTTATCTCTGACCTGCTACAGTTGCCTCATCTTTCAATGCCTTTTTCACCTCCTGTGCCCAATTCCTCCTCTCTTCTTCTTCTTCCACCTCTCCCCCTAACTGCTTCTCTACCATCTCACTCTCCTTCTCTACCCATCCTACTGCTTCCCTCCTCCTTTTTTTTTCTTTCTCACACACTAGCCTGCTGCTACTCTAAAGGCTATCTTGGTTTTAAGCCCACTTAAGGGTGGGAGCCCTGATGTTCTTCACCCCAAACTTCTATATCTCTTTGCTTGTGTCATTGCCCTCCCTGTCACCTACCTCCTTGGCCTCTTGTTCTCTTTATCCTGTGTCCCTAACTCTTGGAAGTTGGCTACTGTTATTCCCCTTCCTAAAGGAGGTGACCTCTCTTCACCTACAAACTACCATCCTATCTCTCTCCACCCTACACTGGCTAAACTCCAGGAACATCTTGTTCTCTCCCACCTCTCCCCTTTTCTTGACTCAACCTCCTTCTTCACTCCTTTCCAGTCTGGCTTTAGGAAGTTCCACTCCACCTCCTCCTCTCTCCTCTGGCTCACTAATACTATGCTCTGTGGCATGGATCAGGGCCTTGTCACCTATTTTTGTCAATTTAGCCAAAGCTTATGACAGTGTTTCCCACCCCATTCCCTTGGGCAGCCTTCAAGCTGCTGGACTGCCTCTCTCTTCAGTTGAGTGGTTCTTTTCCTATCTTGAGGGCAGGTGAGTAAGTTGTCTATATTGGAGAATTCCTATCCCCCTCCACTCCCAATTAGCTCAGATATCACTCAAGGGTCTGTCCTTGGCCCAATTCTTGTCTCCACTTTTCTAAACAACCTCCCCAATGCCTGCTCCTCAGTGTCCATCCATATGTACACAGATGATGCAGTTCTCTTTACCTCTGGCTCCTCTGCCTTTGACCTCATGATTCTGCTCCATCTGGACTCTACCAGCATCCAGCACTGCTTCTGAGACAATCAGTTATCCCTCAATGCAAAGACAATGGTCTCTATGACTTTTGGCACCAGGCAGAGGCATGCCAGAGTCTCCCCCCTTCTTTCCTTTCATACCATTGAAGATGTCTTCTCTTTCAAGTGCCTCCAGGTCTGGCTGGATCGCCACCTTGATTCTTCTATTCATGTGGATGGAATCCACAGGACACTCCATCCTAAACTTGGAGCACTTTACAGGAATAAGAGATGCATTCCGTTTGAAGAGAAATCCTCACTAAGATGATCCTCCACATTTCTGAACTACAGAGACTTTGTTGACAATGTTGCTCCAAAGTCCACTATAGCTAGACTGGACCTCCTCTTTCGCTCCTTCTGTCAATTTGCCCTTGACAAATCCATGCACACTCACCACTGTTCTTTGTGTTCTTCTCTCTCTCTCCCCCCCCTATTGATGCCAGGTGCTTTTCCCACTGTGCCTCATTTATCTCTAAGTTTTGGTTTGACTCCCTCCCCTCATATCTTGCTTCTCTCTTGTCTTTCCCCCCTTCTACCTCTTACATTCTTCACAATGCTTGTGTCTGCTCTCCTTCCAATGAAATCTACTACTGGCCAAGCTGTCTTCTTGTTCCTAGTGCCTAAAATCTGGGTCTATCTTCCCCTTCCATTCACTCTACTCCTTCCCTTCTCACCCTGAAATCTCTCCTTCATTATTTCTCTTCTCACTGCTGCAGCTGTTTCTGATACTGAGGTGGACATCTGTCACCAGCCATCCTCCTTTCACTGACACTAGCTTACCCCCCCTTCCCGCAGTTAATCAGTCACTACTCCCTACTCCTCATGTGATTGTTTTGTTGCTCACAGTTTAATATTCTTTTGCCTATTTAGAAATGTACTTACAATAATTTACTGTATGGCAATTTTTATTCTGAAGTGTTTTCTGTCAATGGTATGTATTCTTTTAAATTATTTCCATAGTGCTGTATTATTTTTGTACATTGTGCCTTGGATCTGTTCTGTTCTCCTCCCCCAGCACACATCTGGAATTGAGCTGATACCAGCTTAGTATATCTTTCCTGGTAAAACTTTTGAAATAAATAAATATCTTTCAGACTGCCTCAGTCCTTACTAAACTGCTTATCCCACGCTCAAAAATCTTAATATTTATTTTTTATTGCCTAAGCCTACTCATGTTGTCCCAAATTAAAAAAAAAATATACACACCCAACAGAGGTCACACAACTTTCTGTACAGCACTTAAAGAGCTAGTGGAACCAAAACAAGACAGACAGGAAAATGAAACAAATGTTAAGAAGTAGACAGTTGTAACTTTTGATTTCTGAAGTATTCTTTTTCCGTTTGCTCATTGGAAAGTTTTCTATGTGATAATATTGTGTTGGAAGGGTAGAACAGCTCGTTGCCTGACAACTAACATAGTAACATAGTAGTTGACGGCAGATAAGGACCACTAGACCCACCCAGTCTGCCTGCCTGCATTGGTGGCCACTGACCCTACATGGTCTCTGGTTTTTGCCTCTCTTCCCCACATCAAGGGTTCCCTTATGTCTATCCCATGGATGTTTGAATCCCCCCACTGTGTTAGCATCTATACTTCCTGCGGAAGGGTATTCCATGTATCTACCACCTATTCTGTGAAGAAGAATTTCTTCACATTTCCCTTTATCCTGCCCTCCCTTATCCCCTTGTGCCCCATTGATCTGGTACGACTCGTACCGGAAGATGTCACCCACCTGCACTTTGTTTAAGCCTTTAAGATACTTGAAAGTCTCTATCATATTCCCCCATTCCCTCCTCTCTTCCAGTGTATACATATTGAGGTCTTTTAATCTGTCCACATATGTTTTATGTTGCAAGCCCTGCACCATCTTGGTCGCCCTTCTCTGTACTGCCTCCACCCTGTCTATGTCCTTGCGAAGGTGCGGCCTCCAGTACTGAACATTGTAATCTAGATGAGGCCTGACCAGTGTTTTGTACAATGATATCACCACCTCCCTTCTTCTGCTAGTAATACTCCTTCCTATGCACCCTAACATCCCACTGGCCCTCAGGGGAATGAATCTGGGTACAGGTAGCTGACATATCTGTCTCTGTTCCCCCCACTACATCATCAGCATTGTGATCTCACTAACTGTGACATCACAGGTGCTCAGGAAGAGCCATTCAGTAGCTGCCAGGTCAGTCACATGTGCTGTCACAGTCAGTGAGGTTACAGGGCAGATGATGAAGTGGGGGGAATAGAACTAGATATGTCATCTGCCAGGCAGAGTGTTGTTTCACACATCACACATACTAAATATTCTGTAAATATTGCCTGGCATTTTTGGCCATCTTCTCTACCCATTCCAGACTACCCTGAATTCTTACCACCACATGCCTCCTTCCAGCTCTCCCTGGTCAAATTCAAGGGCCCCCACCCCCCCATCAACCTCCTTAACCAGCCTTTTGTTTTGCTAAATTCCCACCTGGCACCTTTGACCAGACCTCTCTGCAGGAACCTTTTCTCTCCCACTATTTGCACCTACTTCTGCACTGAGCACTAAATTGCCCAGAGCCCTCCCACCAATTTACTTGAGCTTTGTCTCTGTTTTTTTTTAAACTAAAGACCCGCCTTTTCTCTGCTCTTTTTTAGCCACAAGCCCAAATCAGGCTCTCCACTTCAGTCAAGTGGCCACAGCGCTGCCACCTGCTGGCGGCCGGACCTCTGCATCCAGCCCACTACCCCCAGACCAAGGAAAGCAGGTACAATCGGTCAGCTCCTAGCTCAGAGCTGCCTGACTTCAATCCCTGTAATTGGACTGGCTCCTGGGGACTGTGACTGCTTCCCAATTGGATGCTGCAGATTCTCATTGAGAAAGCAAGTGCCCAAGACACCTTGTTCAAATCACAGCTCGGCCACTGCCTTGCTGTACTACTCACTGGACATTTTTTTCGCCCACCCTCCACCTCCTTTCCTTGCTTTATTAAATATACTTCCCCAATGATCCCTGCCCCCTGAAGCCTCATACTAGTCAATTACAGCAACTTCTTAAAGGGTCTCTCCTTTCCTGCAACTTCTTAAAGGGGAGATCCTCTCTCGTGCTCACATTTAACAAACATTGCTGCTGCCAATCTTTATCAGCCCTTTAGTCCTTGCATCTTTCTAGAGTAGTATTAATCTTAGACCTCCCCACCACCAATCATGACTTCAGTAACCTTTCCTTAGTGCTCTCCTGCTTGAGGATAATTCCCTAGTGCCATCCTGCTTGTGGACAATTCTGCCCTTCCTAAATAAACTGAGAGCTAAATAGCCCTTAAAGCACAAATTTCAACTCCATAGTTCTCTCCTGCTTGGGGGTTTATCTGTCACTCCTAATATTATCTGCTCAGAACTAGGCTTCCCTCCTCACTATAAATTAACAGGGACCCAGCCATAACGGAAGAGCTTGTGGAGGCTCATCTCATTAATAAGGCAGAGCTGTCAGGAGCACAAAAGCATAAGGAGTCTATATAAAAAGACCCGGCACCCTACATGGCACAAATTTCTAGCAGCTCAAGACTGTAAAGCTTTCACGGCAAGAGAGGCTACATATTATTACTCCTAATAATGACCACTAAAGGGAGCATTCACTACATTCCAAGGGGTACCCCCTTGCAGCTGCTCCTTCTCCTGGTGACTATCCTGGGACAAAAACACCATGATTCTACTAACGTCACTTGCCGCACTGACTATCCTGTCCTACAGAGTAAAAAGCCATCACAGTGGAAGACTAGCATCAGAGTGCCCCCACAAGCTCACCCCTTGCAACAATTGTCTTGGTCCACCACTCACAGGGATCTCATTCCCGACCTTATGGCTATTCCCCAGCCTAAGCATGGCAATTAGAACCCCAGCTATTAATTGCAACTCACAAGATCACCAGAATCTAAAGTAAAGTTCCTCTTCCCAAAAATATGCAGGAAACTCATTTTAATACTACTGTTGATGTCTGGAAACATCCACCCCAACCCAGGCAAACTGGCTTCATTGGCCCAGACCCCAGCTCATAATGGACAACTAAGGATTGTGGCTATGAATATATGCAGCCTCCTAGCCAAACTGACACAGCTTGAGGCTTGGGTGACACTTACCCAGCCTGACATCATTGCGTTAAGAGACTTGGCTCACAACATGCACACCCGACTCAGCAGTCTCCTTATCTGGCTACAACCTGCATAGGTTGGACCACACAGGGAAAAAAGGAGATGGATGTTTAATCTATACCCACAACAATCTGCAATGCCATGGAGCCCAATTGTCAGCCACTAATAATGACTGTGAATGCCTAGCTATAAAAATTCTGAGAGGCAAAGGGGGTAAAGGTCTGATTGTTATGGCTGTATACATCCCACCAGGGTGACAGCAAGTGGGGCTAGAAGGCTTTGCTAACCTCTACACCCAGGCCAGCCAGAATAAAGAAACAATTGTACTTGGAGACTTTAACTCCAACTGCCTTGCCAGCTCCAGCTCCGCACACAGAGATCTGGTATCGGGGCTATATCTAACACAGATGGACAAGAGCTGCACCCGCACAAATTACAGCACAGGCTCTAGCAAACAGATTGACTGGGTGCTGACAATGCACCCGGAGTGGCTAAAGAATATCAAGGTGCTCCCTGTCACCCTCAGTGACCACTCACCTATCCAATGTGAGTGGACAACTAAACAGACTAAGTCTCCCCCTAGAATGGTGAGGAACCGAGTCATAAAAAATTCTGCAATTGGTGGCTTTAGGAATTACCTCAATGGGATAGAGTGGAGCTTCCTTGACTCATGCCCCTCTGTTGACACAGCACTGGAGCTCTTCTCAACCACTGCAATGTGGCAGCAGATAAATTCACCCATTTCTAAAGAAACTGATTAAAGGCTGCAGCATGGACTGGGGCACCCCACAAATCCTAAGCCTGATGCGACAGCGTGATCTACTTTGGCACAAGGCTAGAGCAACGGGGACTGCTACGGATATCCAAAGCTACAAAGTGGCCCAAAACAGGTGCACTTGGGCAATCCAACAGGCTAAGGCTACTTACCACAAAAACCTTCAATCTCAATGCTGAGGTGATGGCAAGAAATTCTGTGCATCTATGAAAAACCTCATCGGAAGCGGCAACAGATCCCCCCCTTCCATGCTTCACCACAACGATGAAGTAATACTTGATGCAGATATTATGGCTAATATTTTCAACAAGGCATTTATGGATTACAGGCCATCCTTCCCCCCAAACCAGCTAAGTACCCGGATGGAACAGAAACCTCTGACCACTCTCCCTCTTCCTCCAATACCAGGACCTCCCCAGCCTTTTACTTAAGAAGGGTAACCATCAATGAAACAAAAAATATCTTAACAGAGTCCTTGGCAAAACTAGGATGGGTGGTGATGGTATAGACATGAAACTGATCTCTATAGCCCTTTCCAAGGTCATCGGACCCATCAACAAGCTATTCAACCTGTCACTCCAACTGGCTACCTTCCCCTTCACATGGAAAACCTCCCTGGTCACACCTGTGCACAAAGGGGGTGACCGGTCCCTAGTCCTGTGAGGTGTCAGTAGGTGTGTCTCAGGGGTCTATACTGGGCCATCTCCTCTTCAGCATCTTTGTGAACCACCTCCCTGATGCCTGCCCTACATCTGAGATCTTGCTACATGCAGACAACACAGTGCTGTTCTCATAAAACTCCTGCCAGGAAGCACTGACTAAGGAGTTGTAGAACAACTTTAACCTACTACAGGAATGGTTCAAGAACAGCATGCTGGTGCTCAATAGTAAAAAAACAAGGCAATGCTCTTTGTCGGTTGACTAAAGAAGAGATCCACCGCATCTCTCTCAATTACCTGTAGCTCTCACACCACCCTAGAGCAGGTAACTTCTTTCCAGTATCTTGGTCTCACCATAGATGAGTCCTTATCATTCAACTAACATATACACAGTATTACCACAGCAGTTAATAGGAAACTAGGGGCTTTGTACAGGCACCGGTTCTGTCTTACTCCCAAGGCCAGGACACAGGCAGTAAGAGGTACAATCCTTCCAATCCCGGACTATGGGAATGTAGTCTATGGGGCCACCACTGAAACTAGCCTGCTCAAAGTGCACACCTCCTTAAATAAAGCCTCTAGGTTTGCGTTAGGACAGACCGCCTATTGCATACATGTGAACTGTACATACGGACTGAATGGCTCCCACTTATGGACCGCATTAAGCTCCATGCCTGCATCTTGGGACAGAAGATCCTACTCGGACTTGCACCTCTCTCTATACAAGCCTTATTCCATCCTGCTCCAGCTGAACATGCCACAAGAAGTGTTACCAAACATGCATTAGCTCTTCCATTCAGAAGGACTGCCTTGGGGAGATGAGCCTTTGCCGTCAGGGCCCCTGCTTGGATAAATGAGCTGCCAACTGCCACCACAAGTCGTACCCAACTTGGGCCGTTCACTTCTGAGCTAAGGAAGTCTATCCACCCTCCTGTACATTGCTATTGCCACTCTTAACCCACGAGCCAGCATGCCTCTGTTCCTCAAAGCCATGCTCCTAAAGACCATCTCCCCTCCGGTACTCTGCCACAGCCACTCTTAGCCTAGCAGGTACCAGAACCCTAGGCTTGCCAAGGTTCTTCTTTCACTCTACAATTTGACACAAAACTCCCTGTTCACCACCTGCCCATGTCTGCCCACCTGCCTGCTCACCTCTCTCCTCTCACACTCTCCCTGACAAACCTTCGCCCGCTGACCTCCTTATACCACCCACCTTTGAGGCTACCGTCATCCCCCTCCTCTAATTCCTCTTCTCCTACCTAATCCTCATTGGTTCCCTCTACCCTTTCTGACTACTGTGCCTTGGCTGACTCCTCTGGCTATAGCCTAGTAATCTTTAGGTATCAGTTCTGATGAACAGCTCCATCTCCTGTTTCCTCCCAATACAATATAGTGCCTAGCTTCCACCTCTGATTTTTTCTCAAACTAGCACCTAATTGTATGGCATGACGTGTGAACCCAACCCCATTGACTATGTACCTTTGTTTTGGTTATATGTTATTTGCCTATGTTATCCGACATTGTTATGCTGTTGCCAATGTTTACTGATTTCTCCTGTTCACATTTTTCTTACTATTAGATGTTCTTGACAATGCCTATTAAGCTGCTACTGACTGCAAACTTATGTACCCTCCCCTACCCTTGTGACGATGATCCTTTGTAAATGAGCTTCTAGCTCAAAGGTTGTAATTCTGATTACTAAATAAATACATAAAAAATAAATAATATCAGATAATTTTCTAATTATACAAAGGGAAAAGAAAAATTATCTCAGATGTAAAAGGTAATGGTTAACTGATTTTGAAAACTAGTACTAGTTTTAGGCAGTACACTAGCTCTTTAAACTCAGTGCCCTACTTGTTTGGTCACGTACAGTATCACTCTCTGTCCTCTGCCAATGGTCAACAACTCACACACTTGAGCCTTTCTTCTTCACCACCGCAGCAGACAGAAAAACACAGCCAGCTCACAGTTGCATTCCAGTCCTTCTCTCCAACCAGAGCTGCGTACCTCTCCATAACCACCACCCCAACAGCCAGGTGAGCCCCATAGTCCTAATCGGGCCTTTAAACATAAATGGATTGACAAGCGCACAGCTAAGCACAATGGCACCAATCAGCCCATACAAACTAAATTGCCAAAAGTATACAGGTGATTTTGTGTGAGCCCTTACCAGCCCTGTGAACCAGCATCTTTATCAAGTCTAGTTGGCCAGAGATGATTACAACTCAATGCTACTAAGTAGCCTGGGGAAGGGGGTTGAGCACTGAAGAGTACACCACAAAAACAACAGCAGGACATATTAATCACTGAAGACAGAGCACACAGTAGACAGTCCTTAATAAATCTTTAAAGAGCCCCTGACACCATTAGAAAAATTTGAAAAAAAAATGTGAGATTTGGACACAGTTCAGTTTATATTTCATATATTTTCTATAATCTTTTCCCTTTTTCCTTTATTACTGAGGACAGCTGTATGAAAGAGGATTACAATCCCCTAGATTGTATCTGCTCTTTTTGCTTGCCTACACCTGACATCATAATCCCCTATTTATGGCATCACAATTTACCTCCACAGCAACAGATTGTGATGTTATAAACAGAACTGTGATGTCAGATGTAAGCAAGCAGCCAGACCAGATTGAGTAGTGAGCATGTTTACATGCAAATGTCCTTCATAATAAAGAAGTAAGAGTGAGAATTACAGAAAACATAATAAATATAAACTGAATTGTGTCTAAATATTGCATGTTTTGAAAGTTGTTACAACAGCGTCGGGGATCTCTAAGTATAATTATAACATGGGTTGGCAGAAATGCACAACCCAATTGATGGAGTCGCTCTGCATGCCCATGGATTAAATACCCTCTTTAATCCACAGTTTCATGGAGTAACGCCTGCAAAGTGGCATCGGTACTCATGTGCTGGACAAATAGAAAGTGAGAGGCAGCCATTAACAATTGCTGAAGCAGGAGACAACGAGCTGAGTGTGGTCCACAGCTGGCTGTCCCGCCATGTTCCCAGGCAGAGACAGTGACATGTACTTATAGAGCGACAGAGTGGTTTCTGACCCGAGGCTGCAAAAGACTGTACTGTGAGTGCCACGATGGGTTTTGCAGCAGCGTGGCCTGCTGCGCTCTCTCTCTCTCTCTCTCTCAACAGTTGCAGAGTGTGGCAGCTACTGCACACAGTAGAGGTCTGTAACAGGCGATCCAGAGATCTGCACTGAGTCTGCAGAAAACTCTGACACCCAATCCTCCCCCACAATCTGCAACTTGTACAGAAAAATCACCCTGACACCCAATCCCTCCCCCACAATCTGCAACTTGTACAGAAAAATCCCCTGACACCCAATCCCTCCCCACAATCTGCAACTTGTACAGAAAAATCACCCTGACACCCAATCCCTCCCCCACAATCTGCAACTTGTACAGAAAATCCCCTGACACCCAATCCCTCCCCCACAATCTGCAACTTGTACAGAAAACCCCTGACACCCAATCCTCCCCCACAATCTGCAACTTGTACAGAAAAATCACCCTGACACCCAATCCTCCCCCACAATCTGCAACTTGTACAGAAAAATCCCCTGACACCCAATCCCTCCCCACAATCTGCAACTTGTACAGAAAAATCCCCTGACACCCAATCCCTCCCCACAATCTGCAACTTGTACAGAAAATCCCCTGACACCCAATCCCTCCCCCACAATCTGCAACTTGTACAGAAAAATCACCTGACACCCAATCCTCCCCCACAATCTGCAACTTGTACAGAAAAATCACCCTGACACCCAATCCTCCCCCACAATCTGCAACTTGTACAGAAAAATCCCCTGACACCCAATCCTCCCCCACAATCTGCAACTTGTACAGAAAATCCCCTGACACCCAATCCCTCCCCACAATCTGCAACTTGTACAGAAAAATCCCCTGACACCCAATCCCTCCCCCACAATCTGCAACTTGTACAGAAAATCACCTGACACCCAATCCCTCCCCACAATCTGCAACTTGTACAGAAAATCCCCCTGACACCCAATCCTCCCCCACAATCTGCAACTTGTACAGAAAATCACCTGACACCCAATCCTCCCCCACAATCTGCAACTTGTACAGAAAAATCACCCTGACACCCAATCCTCCCCCACAATCTGCAACTTGTACAGAAAATCCTGACACCCAATCCCTCCCCCACAATCTGCAACTTGTACAGAAAATCCCCTGACACCCAATCCCTCCCCCACAATCTGCAACTTGTACAGAAAAATCCCCTGACACCCAATCCCTCCCCCACAATCTGCAACTTGTACAGAAAATCACCCTGACACCCAATCCTCCCCCACAATCTGCAACTTGTACAGAAAAACACCCTGACACCCAATCCTCCCCCACAATCTGCAACTTGTACAGAAAATCCTGACACCCAATCCTCCCCCACATCTGCAACTGTACAGAAAAATCCCTGACACCCAATCCTCCCCACAATCTGCAACTTGTACAGAAAATCCCCTGACACCCAATCCCCCCCACAATCTGCAACTTGTACAGAAAAATCACCCTGACACCCAATCCCTCCCCCACAATCTGCAACTTGTACAGAAAATCCCTGACACCCAATCCTCCCCACAATCTGCAACTTGTACAGAAAATCACCCTGACACCCAATCCCTCCCCACAATCTGCAACTTGTACAGAAAAATCCCTGACACCCAATCCCTCCCCCACAATCTGCAACTTGTACAGAAAATCCCCTGACACCCAATCCTCCCCCACAATCTGCAACTTGTACAGAAAAATCCCCTGACACCCAATCCCCTCCCCACAATCTGCAACTTGTACAGAAAAATCCCTGACACCCAATCCTCCCCCACAATCTGCAACTTGTACAGAAAACCCCTGACACCCAATCCCTCCCCCACAATCTGCAACTTGTACAGAAAAATCACCCTGACACCCAATCCCTCCCCCACAATCTGCAACTTGTACAGAAAAATCACCCTGACACCCAATCCCTCCCCCACAATCTGCAACTGTACAGAAAATCCCCTGACACCCAACCCTCCCCCACAATCTGCAACTTGTACAGAAAAATCCCCTGACACCCAATCCTCCCCCACAATCTGCAACTTGTACAGAAAAATCCCCTGACACCCAATCCTCCCCCACAATCTGCAACTTGTACAGAAAATCACCCTGACACCCAATCCTCCCCCACAATCTGCAACTTGTACAGAAAATCCCCTACACCCAATCCCTCCCCCACAATCTGCAACTTGTACAGAAAAATCTCCTGACACCCAATCCCTCCCCACAATCTGCAACTTGTACAGAAAAATCCCCTGACACCCAATCCCTCCCCCACAATCTGCAACTTGTACAGAAAATCACCCTGACACCCAATCCTCCCCACAATCTGCAACTTGTACAGAAAAATCCCCTGACACCCAATCCTCCCCACAATCTGCAACTTGTACAGAAAATCACCCTGACACCCAATCCCTCCCCCACAATCTGCAACTTGTACAGAAAAATACTCCTGACACCCAATCCCCTCCCCACAATCTGCAACTTGTACAGAAAAATCCCCTGACACCCAATCCCTCCCCCACAATCTGCAACTTGTACAGAAAAATCACCCTGACACCCAATCCCTCCCCACAATCTGCAACTTGCAGAAAAATCACCCTGACACCCAATCCCTCCCCCACAATCTGCAACTTGTACAGAAAAATCACCCTGACACCCAATCCTCCCCCACAATCTGCAACTTGTACAGAAAATCACCCTGACACCCAATCCCTCCCCCACAATCTGCAACTTGTACAGAAAATCACCCTGACACCCAATCCCTCCCCCACAATCTGCAACTTGTACAGAAAAATCACCTGACACCCAATCCTCCCCCACAATCTGCAACTTGTACAGAAAAATCACCCTGACACCCAATCCCTCCCCCACAATCTGCAACTTGTACAGAAAATCACCCTGACACCCAATCCCTCCCCCACAATCTGCAACTTGTACAGAAAATCACCCTGACACCCAATCCTCCCCCACAATCTGCAACTTGTACAGAAAAATCACCTGACACCCAATCCTCCCCCACAATCTGCAACTTGTACAGAAAAATCACCCTGACACCCAATCCCTCCCCCACAATCTGCAACTTGTACAGAAAATCACCCTGACACCCAATCCTCCCCACAATCTGCAACTTGTACAGAAAAATCACCCTGACACCCAATCCTCCCCCACAATCTGCAACTTGTACAGAAAATCCCCTGACACCCAATCCCTCCCCCACAATCTGCAACTTGTACAGAAAAATCACCCTGACACCCAATCCCTCCCCCACAATCTGCAACTTGTACAGAAAAATCACCCTGACACCCAATCCCTCCCCCACAATCTGCAACTTGTACAGAAAAATCACCCTGACACCCAATCCTCCCCCACAATCTGCAACTTGTACAGAAAAATCACCCTGACACCCAATCCCTCCCCCACAATCTGCAACGTACAGAAAAATCACCCTGACACCCAATCCCTCCCCCACAATCTGCAACTTGTACAGAAAATCACCCTGACACCCAATCCCTCCCCCACAATCTGCAACTTGTACAGAAAATCCCCTGACACCCAATCCCTCCCCACAATCTGCAACTTGTACAGAAAAATCACCCTGACACCCAATCCCTCCCCACAATCTGCAACTTGTACAGAAAATCACCCTGACACCCAATCCCTCCCCCACAATCTGCAACTTGTACAGAAAAATCACCCTGACACCCAATCCCTCCCCACAATCTGCAACTTGTACAGAAAAATCACCCTGACACCCAATCCCTCCCCACAATCTGCAACTTGTACAGAAAATCCCTGACACCCAATCCTCCCCCACAATCTGCAACTTGTACAGAAAAATCACCCTGACACCCAATCCCTCCCCCACAATCTGCAACTTGTACAGAAAAATCACCCTGACACCCAATCCTCCCCACAATCTGCAACTTGTACAGAAAATCACCCTGACACCCAATCCTCCCCACAATCTGCAACTTGTACAGAAAAATCACCCTGACACCCAATCCCTCCCCCACAATCTGCAACTTGTACAGAAAAATCACCCTGACACCCAATCCCTCCCACAATCTGCAACTTGTACAGAAAAATCACCCTGACACCCAATCCCTCCCCCACAATCTGCAACTTGTACAGAAAAATCACCCTGACACCCAATCCTCCCCCACAATCTGCAACTTGTACAGAAAATCACCCTGACACCCAATCCCTCCCCCACAATCTGCAACTTGTACAGAAAAATCACCCTGACACCCAATCCCTCCCCACAATCTGCAACTTGTACAGAAAAATCACCCTGACACCCAATCCCTCCCCACAATCTGCAACTTGTACAGAAAAATCACCCTGACACCCAATCCCTCCCCACAATCTGCAACTTGTACAGAAAATCACCCTGACACCCAATCTCCCCCACAATCTGCAACTTGTACAGAAAAATCCCCTGACACCCAATCCTCCCCCACAATCTGCAACTTGTACAGAAAATCCCCTGACACCCAATCCCTCCCCCACAATCTGCAACTTGTACAGAAAAATCACCCTGACACCCAATCCCTCCCCCACAATCTGCAACTTGTACCAGAAAAATCACCCTGACACCCAATCCCTCCCCACAATCTGCAACTTGTCAGAAAAATCACCCTGACACCCAATCCCTCCCCCACAATCTGCAACTTGCAGAAAAATCACCTGACATCCCCAGTCCCCCCAATCCCCCCACAGATGTAGTGGCAATGTCCCAAATGCTGCACCATGAAAGCACAAGAGACAGCAAGTCAGCGGGTCAAAAGAGAGACAGACCAAGCCTAAGCTGAGTGAGAAACAGAGAGGCACAGACAGCGACAGCAGGACATGTAATACAGATTGCCCTCTCTCTCTCTTATGTTGGGAGTGGAACACACATTTCCCCAGTCAGGTCACTGTGAGAGAGACAGAGAGAGAGAGAGAGAGAGAGAGAGAGCAACAGAGCTGAGAGAGAGAGACAGAGAGAGAGAGAGAGAGACAGAGAGCAGTGCAGTGCACTCCACAGACACAGACCGAGAGGGACCATCTGGAAAAGTCTGGAGAAGGCATACTATATGTACAGGAAAATTCCGGACATGGCATACAGTATGTTATGTGCACAAATGTCAGTAAGTGTCTCTAACTCTAGAGGTGTGTAAGCTATAACAAATTACATTGCATCTCTTGAATATGTAATGATGCCACTCTGTATTAAATATGCATGCTGCTTCTTAAAGGGCATTGTAGCTTGGTCAGAGTTGTGCAGAATGACCAGTTTTGTGATCAGCTTGATAAATGTTGTTCTTTTGCACAAGTACCCCTGTTCACCTGTTTCACACTGTCATATTATTAGTTCCAGTCACTCCTCACTACTGTTCGACTGTCATCTGTGAGCTGCATGTGGATGTATGGGAGTGAGGGAGGCTAAAGCAAACATAGGCAAGGTAGCAGACAGCAATATGCACAAGAAATGTCACAAATCATCTCAGTAGTGTATGTGTGACATTTCTGTGTGCATGAAAACAATGCAGTATACATTATTTGATAGGGACTGTTTTGCAAGGTGGCAGAATACACTACCTTTCTTGCTATTTAAATAGGGGAAAAATATGTCTGTAGATTTTTCCCTTGTTTTGCACATAATCCATGTTATAAGTGCCAATAACCCACTCCAAGGTATGGAGTTATTGGGGATTAAACAGTACTGTGAGGACACTAAGCCTGCAGCCTTGTGCCTCACAACACAGCCAGGGTGTTGATCGATTCCCATTAACACCATACCCTGTCATGGGTTATTGTTTACTTATCATTGCAAAAAATATGCACAGATGAAAAAAAAATTACTAATTCAAAAGTTGTATCAATCAAACATGCAATGGGTTGACTTTTTAAATACGCAATTTATTTCCATTTGTGAGGTTGCAAGAGAAGTTCATAACTTACTCAAGGTACTGCTGCTAATGAGTTATGGCTCCACACCCTTACTCGTGGAAATAAATTGCATATGTGAAGTCAGGCCATTAGAGAGAGAAAGAGAGAGAGAATAAACAATGTTGTGCAGGACTTCTACACTGTAGTAAAAGTGATGATAATTTTCAACACAATGCTTGTATTTGTACATAAGTTATACATAATGCTTCACACAAGCTGTATTTTAAATAAGTAATAATAATAATAACTTTATTTGTTAAGCTCAGTTCACACGTATCGAAGCGCTGTACAAAACATCAAACTAAAACATTTAAAAACAAGATATAAAACTTATTAAATATTAATATACTATACAGAATCATTAATATCAAGAAATCAGAAATCAGGGAAAGCAAGCAAATAAAGATGAGTTTTAAGAACAGTTTTAAAGCTGTCCCGTCTGGCACTCTCGTATCCGATGAGGTAGGGAATTCCACAGGGTGGGGGTGGCATAAACAAAGGCCTGTGCTCCCGAGGTCTTCAAACACACCCTGGGAATCTCTAGCAATCCCTCATCAGCTGAGTGGAGCGGTCTCTGTTTCTTATTAATTTGGGTTAATTTAGAATTTCTGTATTTGTGCCTTTAATCGGTGCTGTGTTTGATGTAATCCTCAGTCCTGCATTTATTTTGTTTCTAACCCCAGGAATCCATCAGTGTAGTGTTACATTAGCAATCAGTCCACTGGATTGAGTTGCCCTGGAGATATAATTTATAAAAATTTTGGAGTCTTAGAATTAGAACTAAATTTAGCTCTGCACTATGGTTGAACTCCCCCCACCAGTCAGGCAGGCAGCTTACATAACATATACTGCTCAGTACCAGAATGCACTACGGAAATTGGTCCTGGAACTGAGTGAAAAAGCAAACAGTGAAGTGGCACAGGACTTGATTGACACAGTCAAATCAGCCCTGTATGCCACAAAATACCAATTCCGCATGACTGTGGACACCAGCGACTCTGCTTCAGGGGTCCTGGCCCATGCAGTATCTCTTAGGAGGTTGGCCTGGTTTAGGACTACCATCCCATCCCAGGACACATAGACTAAGGTCATGGATTGCTCCTTCAACAGAAAGAAAAAATTACTCACCTTAGTAATTGTGTTTCTTCTAATGGAGTCTTGCTGTATTCTAACATATGCAGTTAGCCCCAGCACTTGAACTGCAAAGAACATTGAGCTCGAGCTCGGATTTCAAACCTCTGTCTGTGGTGCTTCAGAGTGTAACCATCAGTTTCTTACGAGCAGCTAACTAACTACACCCCTGGTGTGGAAATTGTAAACAATAGACTAATAGGTAAAACTGTGGGTCCCAAAACACTCAAGTCGAGAACTCAAAATAGAAAAAACCCAGGTAGTGAACTATATATATATATATATGGCAAAAAAATCCATTTAATGCATTAGTTAGGGTTGTTCCACAGCGACAAAAGTGAGGAAATGCGCTGTTGGGGTTATAAACCCCATGAACCCCTGCCATTACCCCCAACCCGGCATTGGGGTGCGCATTGGGATCGTCAACTAACTCTCCCCATGACATGTGTAAACAGCAGAAGTATGGGAGAATGGGATGAGAGTTAGGACCCACGATCCCAATCGCCTGATAACGGCTTCAACAACAGGCCCTTTAACGTAGCAATGATGCTCTTCTTCATTAAATGAGTTTTACCTCTAATTCACTTCTTTTTGAGAATGACAGCGAAATAGTAGATGTAATGCAGTGGTGGGGCGAGGGGCCCTTTGGGCCTCGCGCTCCGCTGCATGCGTTAGCGGGAGAGCGCCAGGCCCCAAAAACAGCATAAACAGAAATGCTAACAGTGGCGCACATAATGGTACACAAAGCACGAATGAGAACAGAAAGGAGTAGCGCACATGGTGGCGTGAGCCAGAATGGTCTGCCACATGATGTGTTGTCACATAGTAACATGGTGCCTGCAAACAGAAATGTCAATGGGCATGGTGATGTAAAGTGAAACAGTAAGATAAACAGTACTGTAGACAGAAATGGCAAAAATAACAGAAATGCAAGCGCAAATGAAACGCATAAAGGATAACGCGTGGTGGCGTAGGCGTCAATGGTAAGTGAAAGCAGATACGGATCCATAAGCAGAAAGGGCAACAGTAACAGTAATGTAAGCGCACAGGCTGGTTTTCCCAAAACCTGCATTGAGAAAAGACAGTGAGTACAAATAATGTATGCAAAATAATGAGTATCGAGTGCAGAAAATGAGATCTTGGAATACTAAATACATTATATCTCAGGAACCGTCTGACGTAGAAAAAATTTAAAAGTCATATTATTTACAACTGTCCTGGCTAATTTGTGTCTTAGCCCCACTGGAGGCTAAGAATTTTTCAACGAAAAGTCCGTATCTCGCTGTTTCGAGATACGGGCCCTGGCGTGTAAGCGCATAATGTTATCCTATGGGAAAAAAAGAAAAGTTCAGAGCGCCATAACTTTGCCTCCTGTAATGTTTTTCACCAAACTACTGAAAGGCACATCTGTGGGCTGTTGGCTGTCTTCCTCAAATTTCAGGAAAAAGACCAAACCGTATTTTGCAGCAGGGCTCCAAATGATTTCTGTTACGGTCGAGCGCCGTAATGTTATCCTATGGGAAAAACGCCAATTTTGGAGTGCCGTAACTTTGCCACCATGTGATATTTTTCACCAAACTACTGAAAGGCACATCTGTGTACTGTTGGCTGTCTTCCTCCAAATTTCAGGAAAAAGACCAAACCGTTATTTTGCAGCAAGGTGCCAAAGATTCCTGTAATGCTTGAGCGCCGTAATGTTATCCTATGGAAAAACTGTCAACTTTGAGTGCCATAACTTTGCCGCTGTGTAATATTTTTCAATACAACACTGAAAGGCACATCTGTGAGATATCGACTCGTTCCTCAAATTTCAGCCCAAAACTCCCAGCGGTTATTTTGCAGTGCAGTGCCAAAAGAATTGCTGTCATTTTACCACAGACTAGAAAAATTACTGCTGCACTTATGAAAGCTGCTAGTGCTTCATGACACTTTCGTGAGCACGAAAGTAATTTATGAAAGTACTTTTTCTAGAAATTTGAAAACATATTTCTGGGGTGTTTTACCACAAAATAAAGACATGGCAAGCATCCTCAGGGCCCGACTAGGTGAATACAAAAAAATTAGGTTGCTAGAGGGTCCCAAATTTAAATGCCAACCATTTTTATGATCACCAACTGAAAACAAAATGGCCGATGTCGAAAGTAACAGGCCCATTTGCAAAGTAAAAATGCATTTGCGTAAAGTGTTGAACTTTTGTTAACTTTTCCCATTGACTTATAATGGGAAACTGTTTTTGAATAACTTTGAACCGCTTAATATGTTTTCACAAATCTTGAAAGGCACATGGGGACCCGGCTGCACGTTCCTGAAGATTTCGGGCTGAATCACGCAAACCGTACAACCTGTAGGGCCACCACAGAATTCGAAAAGCGTAAACGTACGCACAGATCACACTTAATAACTCCACAGCTGTATATCCGACCAGTACAAAACTTGGAAGATCCCAAGGCCTATGGTTCTTGATCATAAATTCCAAATTTCAGGCAAATCCATCAAACAGTTGCAACGTTATTAAGGTGCAAAGTTTTGGGGTTTAACATAGAAATGGCTCCTCAACCCTAACTATGGTAGCACTACCGTGCTACCATAATATATATATATATCTATACATATATATATATATATATTAACCACAACAACAACCCCACCCAAAGGGGAAGGGTGTAAGGTACACTCCTGAGGTGCAACATTATACCTCCCAGCCCACATCCCAAAAACTAGGTTCTGAGAGGGGAGGAGGTCAGAATACAGCAAGACTCCATTAGAAGAAACACAATTACTAAGGTGAGTAATTTTTTCTTCAAACATGAAGTCTTGCTGTATTCTGACATATGCAGACTACCAAGCAGTACCTCCATGGAGAAGGGTACCGAACCTATTTTGGGAATAGGCTGTGCAGTACTGCTGTACCAAACCTAGCATCACTCCTAGCCTGGATATCCGGAGAGTAATGCTTGGTGAATGTATGGATCATTTTCCAAGTGGCTGCTTTGCATATCTCTAGTAAAGGTATATCTCTGGCAGCAGTCAGAGAAGCAGCTGTACTCCTAGTCGAGTGGGCCCTCAGGCCTGAAGGAGGTGTTTTACCTAGTTTGGTATAACAGAATTGTATACAGGCTACAATCCACCTGGCGATAGTTCTTTTAGTAGCTGGCCTACCTTTTCCCACTTCACCATAAGTGAGAAATAGTTGAAGGCAGTTATTCCTATGAGCCTTATTATGCTCTATATAATAGCTAAGTGACCTTTTAACATCCAAACTGTGTAACCTTCTTTCTCCTGAAGAGGAACGATCAGTGAAAAACACAGGAAGGGACATGGACTGGTTCAGATGGAAATCTGAGACCACTTTGGATAAGAACTTCCTATTGGTTCTGAGAACCACCTTATCTCTATGGAATGAGATAAAATCCAGTTCAACTGACAGGGCCTGTAATTCATTAATTCACCTGGCAGAAGTGACAGCTACCAGAAACACAGTTTTTCAGGTCAAGTACTCAAGCTCAGCTGAAGCCAAGGGTTCAAAGGGTGGCTGCATAAGCTGAGCAATGCAGATATTGAGATCCCAAGCTGGGGTAGGCTCTCTAAAAGGAGGGTTGATATGAGTCAAACCTTTGAAGAACTTTGCAAAAACAGGGTGAGATGCCAGAGAAGAACCCTTCCCTGCTGACAGAAATGCAGAAACAGCTGCTAGGTGAACTTTTAAAGTGGCTGGCCTATGGCCTAAGCTGTTAAGGTGAACCAGATAATCTAAGACTGTAGCAATACCTGCAGCATCTGGCAGGATATTCCTGTGTGAACACCAAATGCTGAATCTTTTCTATTTGGAGTTATAAGTTTTCCTGGTAGATGGTTTGCAATAACCCTCGGATGTCTAAAACTCCCTGAGAGAGGGATGCAGGCTTGCATACTCTAACTCTTCAAGAGCCAGGCCTTGAGATTGAGAGACTGGAGATTGGGGTACCAGATCCTCCCCTGAGAGGAGGTTAAGAGATTGTGTCTCTTGGGAAGAGACAAGGGGAGTGAGACTGCTAAGGACAACAGAGGATACCAAGGTTGCCTAGCCCAGTCTGGAGTAATTAGAATCACTGTGCAGGGTTGTAACCTGATCTTGACTAGAACCCTGAATAACAGGGAAAGGGGGGAAGACATAAAAAGACCTGCCTTCCCAATCCAGTATTAGAGCATCCAGTGGAACAGTCCCCATGACTGGAGGTCTGCAGCAGAACTGGGGAAGTTGATGATTGTCTGGGGCTGCAAAGAGATCTATCTCTGGAGTGCCCCACCTGATGAAGATTGCTTTCAGGATGAGAGGATCCAAGGTTGATTCGTGATGGCCCCGGGAGATTCTGCTCAGAGCATCTGCTAGCACATTGTCCTTCCCTGGAAGGTGAACTGCTATTAGGGAAGTTTGAAGGGAGAAGGCCAGAGACCACAGTTTCATAGCCTCTGTGCACAAGGCCATAGACTGACTTCCCCCTTGCTTGTTGATGTACCACATGGTGGTGGTGTTGTTTGTCCTGACCTGAACCACCTTGTTCCTCACTGAGTCTGAGAAGAACTCAAGGGCCAAGAATACTGCACTGAGTTCCAGAAGATTGATATGAAGGGGAGACTCCTTTGGGAACCAGACCCCAAGTGCTGTGAGGGATCCCAGGTGGGCTCCCCAGCCCAGGAGAGAAACATCTGTGGTGAGAACCACTGAAGGAGTTTGCTTGAGAAAGGGGACATCTTGCCTAAGATTGTCTTGGTCCAGCCACCACTGGAGAGCTTGGACCAGAATCTAAGTCATTGGAATCAGTTTGGTAAGAGAGTCTTTCCTCTGAGACCAAAAGGATCTTAGATGGAATTGAATGTCCCTCATCTGGATCCTGGCCCCTTGCACCACTGCAGTGGAAGCTGCCATGTGGCATAGGAGCTGAAGAAAATGTCTTGCTGGATGAAAAGAGGAAGCGAGATTTGTAAGGGCCTGAACCCTTGCTAGTGGAAGGAATGCTTTTGCTTGAACAGTATTTAACTCTATTCCCATGAAAGTGAGAAGCTGTACTGCTTTGAGAACTGACTTTGGCAAGTTGAGAAGGAACTCCAGGAGGGGAACCAGGATCCTAGGTGATAGGTTTAAATACTTCATTGACAAGCATTTAAACTAGCCAAGGCGGGAGGCACTGGAAAGGAGCAGGGAAATCCTAGCCCCCTCCAAAATATCAGGGTACTAAGTGAGGTAGACACCAACATAGAGATGTCGATAGGGAGAAGCACAGGGGTAAATGGAGAAAGTGACAAATGCAATAAGGACAGGGATGAGTTAAAAGGGTAAGGCCATCAAGAAATGGAGAGTAATGAGTACCAATGCCCGTAGTCTGGGCAACAAGCTCCCTGAACTGGTGGCCTTGATGGAAGAGGGATGCCTGGATATCATAGCAGTCACAGAAACATGGTACACAGAGAACCATGACTGGGATGTTAACATAACAGGGTACACAACCTACAGGAGAGACAGGGAGGGCAGAAGGGGGGTAGCTCTCTATGTAAGGGAAGGGATAAAAGCAACTGAACAAAAGAGTAAACAGGGAGGAGAGGAGGCACTGTGGGTCACCTTAGAGACTGGAAATGGCACCACAATCCGCACAGGGGTTGTATATAGACCCCCATGTAAGGGGGAGGGAATGGACAAGGATATGATAGAAAGCATACTTAGGATGGCAGAGAAAGGGGAGATACTGTTTATGGAGGACCTTAATATGCCAGATGTTAACTGGAGCACCTTTGCAGCAGTCACATCCAAAAGCAGGGCCATTCTTGATGCCTTACAGGTGGCATGCCTCAGACAGCTAGTTTTGGAATCTACTCATGAGGGAGCAATCTTAGACCTCGTACTCTCAAATGGGGACAGTGAGAGGATCTCAGATCTAGAAGTGGGTAGCCATTTGGGAACAAGTGACCACCAAACAGTGTGGTTCACGATAAACTCAGCTACAGAGTCAAGCCATACAAAAGTGAGGGTTCTGGGCTTCAGGAGGGCTGACTTTGGCAAGATGGGAGAGTGCCTTAGAAAAGCACTAGCAAACAGGCTAGGAGAAGGGGTGGAGCAACAATGGGGAAATATCAACACTGCCATCACAGAGGCAACAAGCCTTTGTGTGAAGCAAATAAACAAATCAAAACAAAAGAAAAAGCCACTATGGCTCTCAAAAGAGGTGGCGGTGAAGGTTAGGGAGAAAAAGATAGCATTTAGGAAGTATAAGGAAACACAGAAGGAGCAGGACAGAGAACTGTACCAGTTAAGGCAGAAGGAAGCAGGGAGGGTAGTCAGAATAGCAAAGGCACAAACTGAGGAAAAGATGGCTAACTCGGTTAAGAAGGGGGATAAACCTTTTATAGGTATATCAGGGAGCGTAGAAAGACAAAGGGAGGGATAGTGAGGCTGAATAGAATGGATGGTGGGTGGGCAGAGAGTGACAGTGAAAAAGCAGGGATACTGAATGAATACTTCTGTTCAGTATTCACAAAAGAGATAGTGGGGGAGGTGCCTAATCCAATTAACAGAAGCACTCTGGAGAGGGGGGTCGATCCCAGTCCTTTCACAGAAGACAGGGTTCTGAAACTGAAGGCGGACAAAGCAATGGGGTCAGATGGAATTCACCCCAGAATTCTAAAAGAATTAAGCAGAGAACTAGTGACACCACTGACTACCCTTTTTAACAAATCATGGGAGGATGGTGTGGTACCTGAGGACTGGAAGAAGGAGGATGTAATTCTCCTTCACAAAAGTGGGACCAAGACAGAGGCAGAAAACTACAGACCTGTCAGTTTGACCTCTGTGGTAGGGAAAGTGATGGAATCACTTCTTTTTTGTTATATATTTTGACTCCTATGCGGCTGGGGGTGTTACCAATGGTTCCCCCCAACTCAGCCTGACCAACATCCCCCAGTCCACCCCCATCCCAAGCTCAACCCCATACCTTCCAACCTGCACAACAATCTGTTTGCCGTGGTGGGCACGCAACCACTGCCACGGGATCCGAGGGGGTTTTCCCAGTGCAGGGGAGTATCCAGGCAGAAGCGAGGGGGCTGCTCATCCAGCCATCATGTAGCCGCAAGGATTTTTTCTGTTTCCTCCCATATGTCCTGCGGGCGCAACGAGCAGGACTGGAGCACTTGCGCCACCACACGCGCCCCCTCCCAGCGACTGCCACAGCACGTCCCTCAAGTTCAGCCCCCTGACCTGCCATAGCCCCCAGCCACCGCTAGGAGCCGGCAGGACATCAAGGCTTTCCCCCTCCCACCCCCGGAGAAGGAGAGCAGTCTAACAGACGCTTGATCCTTCTCCACCCCCGCCGACCCCCGATGGCCCAGGCTCATTCCCAAACCTGGGTCGCCGGCGTAGCGCGAGGTGTGGCATCCAGCGCCTCAACCCTCAGCGCCACTGGGCCGGCCAATGGAATCACTTCTGAAGGAAAGAATTGTTGAGTACCTAGAGGCCAGTGGGGTACAGGACCCAAGGCAGCATGGGTTCACAGCGGGAAGGTCATGTCAGATGAATCTAATTGATTTCTTTGACTGGGTGACCAAAGTAGTAGACCAGGGAGGGGCTGTGGACATGGCCTACCTAGACTTTAGCAAGGCATTTGACACAGCCCACACAAAGGATTAGTAGTCAAATTAACCAGCCTGGGAGTGGGTCCCAGAGTGGTAGCCTGGGTAAAACATTGGCTGAGCAACAGGACACAGAAGGTAATTGTAAATGGAGTCCACTCTGAAGAAAGAGGGGTTACTAGTGGGGGTACCGCAGGGTTCAGTACTGGGTCCAGTCCTTTTTAATGTCTTTATAAGTGACATTGCAGAGGGACTGGAAGGAAAAGTATGCCTCTTTGCAGATGACACAAAGATCTGCAACAGGGTTGATACACGAGGAGGCATGGAAAGGATGAGAAGGGACTTGGCAGGGTTGGAGGAATGGTCAGAAGTATGGCAGCTTGGATTCAATACAAAGAAGTGCAAAGTAATGCACCTGGTAAACAAAAACCCAGGGAAAGATTATACAATGGGGAGATAGTAACAACAACAAAAATGGAAAGGGACCTGGGGGTAATCATATCAGATGACCTTAAAGTTGGCAAGCAATGTGAGAAGGCAGTAGGGAGGGCTGGGGGGATACTGGGATGTATAGGGAGAGGTATCACCAGCAGAAAACAGGAAGTTGTTATCCCCCTGTACAGACAGTTGGTGAGACCCCATCTGGAGTACTGCATCCAGTTCTGGAGACCCCATCTCCACAAGGACATAGACAGGATGGAGGCAGTTCAGAGGAGGGCAACTAAAATGGTGCAGGGTCTGCAAGAGAAGACATACGAGGAGAGACTAAAGGAGCTTAATATGTATACCCTTGAGGACAAGAGGGAGAGGGGGGACATGATGGAAATGTTTAAGTACCTCAGTGGAATCAACAAAGTCCAAGAGGGTAGCATCTTTCAGAAAAATAGATGTGCAAGAACAAGGGGACACAATTTGAAGATAGAGGGGGGACGGCTCAGGGGCAATGTGAGGAAGTATTTTTTCACAGAGAGGATGGTGGACGCATGGAACAGCCTTCCTGAGGAGGTTGTGGGGTCTAAAACTGGGAGAATTCAAGAATGCATGGGACAGACATAAGGCAATTTTTGTGGGGGGTAGGAAGAAATAGGCTGTTGGTTAAATAGGATCTGCAGCTTATCCTCTAGGTAGAGAAATCGACAGACTAGGTGGGCCAAGCAGTCCTTATCTGCCATCAAAGTCTATGTTTCTATGAACTGAGCAAATCCTGGGTGACCTGTAGAGCTGACTTGACCTGGTCAGAAGACTGCCCTACAATGAGCCAGTTGTCCAGGTATGGAAATAGGTAAATGCTCTGTCTTCTGAGGAAGGCCACTACTACTGCAAGACACTTTGTAAGTTTCCTTGGAGCTGATGTTAGACCAAAAGGCATAGCTCTGAACTGATAATGGCCTGAAGGCAACTCGAACCTGAGGTACTTTCCGTGGGAGCACCTGATGGGAATATGGACGCAGGCATCCTTGAGGTCCAGGGAAGCTAACCAGTCTCCTGGCCTTAGAGAGGGAAGAATTACTCCCAGAGTCACCATTTTGAATTTTGGTTTTAAAATGTGCTTGTTCAAATACCTAAAGTCTAGGATGGGTCATCACTCCCCTGTCTTCTTTGGGGTAAGGAAGTATCTGGAGTACAGACCTTTGCCCCTGTGCAGAGCAGAAATTTTCTCCACAGCTCTGAGAGCCAACAAAGAGGAAACCTCTGCTTCTAAAGCAATGGTTTCGGAGATGTTTGCAGTTGGAAAAGACCTGACCCTCATTTTCAGAATTTTTTTTAAACTGAGGGCCAGTCCCTGGCTTACTATCTCCAGGACTCACCTATCTGAGGTAACAGACTTCCAGGCCTGGAAGTAGTAAGCCAGCCTGCCTCCTACTGGATTTGGGGAGTCGACCCGGGCTGACACATCAGGGTGTCTGCTCGGCAGGAGCCTTAGACTGGGAAGAGGATGCAGCCCTGCTCATCCCCCTCCTGCCTCTCCCTTAGAAGAACCCCCTCTGTTGGAAGGGAGAGGAGGCATGGGCTTGATAGAAAGGCCTGCCCCTGTCCCTAGACTGCTGCCTCTGAGAAGTGGCTTGCCTTTCCTTGGCTTGAGCACTCCTGTAAGTAGTCCTGTATCTGTCCATTTTCTTCATGTAAGCCTCTGTCTGCTCCCCAAACAGAGAATTACCTACCACAGGGAAATCCATGGCCTTAGCCTGGGTGTCCTGCGAAAGGCTAGTACATCTGAGCCAAGCAAATCTCCTGAGAGACACAGATGTAGCCATGACTCGTGATGCCACATCATTTGAGTCAACATCAGCATGAAATTGTACCTTGGACACCTCAATCCCATCAGCAGCCATTTCCTCCAGCTCTTTGGCCAGCTGGAGGGAGGTCTGCTTGGCCAATTCCAGAACAGTATCCCGCCTGGACGTTTGGTACCTGGCTGCATAGGCCATATAATTTGCCTGCCTGAGTCCCAAGGAGGATGCCAAATATTGTGTTTTGGCCATGGCATCCACCTTCCTGGAGTCTTTATCTGGGGGGTGTGAAGCCAAAGGTATGTTAGCCCTGTCATAGGCTGCAGCTTGCGCTACCCCAACATGGCTGCTATGATTGTACAAAAACTCCATATCTGAGCCTGACAACATGTACCTACTGTCCATTCTTTTGTCCACTGGAGGTAGAGTTTGGTGTCTGAATAATCTTCTTTGTCTATTTCCCCAAGGATTTGTGGAGGGGAATAGACAGCCTCTTAGACTCTGGGATGTCCATCATCTTGACAAAATCAGGCTCCTCTTCCTCTTCTGCAGCTTCTACCATAGGGAGCTGGAGAGTTTCAGCCACCTTTTTGTAGAACAAGTAGTGGGAAGGGGACTCAGAAAGCCTGGGAGGGGAGACATTGGAGGGTCTGTCTGGGGATATGTCCAGTACAATGGGCACATCCAGACCTTCTAAATCATTATCATCTTCATCATCTTGTTCTGGATAATCTTCATCCCCCTCCCACTCCAATTCATAATAGGCATCCAGATCGTAATCCGATGGAGTAGGATCCAACCGAACCGACCACCTGGCCGAAGGCGTTGGTTCGGACGGAACCAATCGAAGAGATTGAACAATACTTATTGCTTTGGCTATCTCATCATGGTTGGAGTACACTGTTCTGGATCTGAAATGGCTGATTTTCTTTTTCTTTTCACCGGAACCAACCCCTCCGAGTCGGATCTCCTTTTGCCTGAGGAGGTATTGCCCAGGTCAGTGGGCACCTCCCCAGGTTCGGCCGCAACTGAACCGGGCTGACCATCCGGGTCAGTGAACTTCTCGGCCTCCCTTTCCTTGAGTCTACTCATTCTTTTATCCATGGTGGCTTTAGGAAAATTTTTACAGATATGGCAGTCTGTTTTGAGGTGGTCAAACCCCAGACAATAAACACAGATAAGGTGAGGATCAGCTTTAGCAAAAGCCTCCCCACACTCACCACAGTGTTGAAACCCAGTGGGCCCGGTTTTCTTTTTGGGTTTCTCAGACATAGGTTTCATAGGAATTTCAAGCGAAAAGACAAGGAGTCCATAATGCTTGCCATTTGATTTCTTGTCTGTATTTGCCCAAATTTGTCTGAATCCGACATCACTAGATCCAAGTTAGATTTAAATAAATTCATATTTGGGCTCTCTAACACAAATGTAGGAAGAATTTTCCATATTGGGACTGATCTCACACTAAATCAATTTTTTCTCCTTAGTGAATGCCATTTGCCAGTCAATAGCTGTCTTGTATGTTTACGGCTACTAAGTCTAAGTTTGGATTCTATTAATCCCATTCCCTTGGTAAGGGTTGAATCCTGAAGTGAACCATAAATAAGACACTTATCTCCCCTTTGCCTTCTATACCTCAAGGTGTATAAGTTCAAAGTTTTTAACCTACCCTCGTAAGTTTTACCTTTCATCCCTACTATAGCCCTAGTAAATCTTCTTTAAACTCTTTCAATTTTAAGTATGTCATCCTTAATATAGGAGGACCATACTTGTATGCAATATTCGAGATGGGGTCTGACCAAAGCATTATATAATGGTAATAACACCTCCAATGACTGATTGGCCACATGTCTGAATGTGCAATTCAGGTTCTGATTTGCCTTTTTTACTTGTCTGGTACGGTGTGAATTAAATTTTAAATCGGGGTAATGAGTAGGCCAAGATCTTTTTCTTCAGAGGTTTGGTGTAGTATTTCCTTCCCCAGCTTATATTGAAAGTATTGGTTATGTTTTTCCCAAATGCATTATTTTACATTTATCATTATTCAATGTTAACTTTCTCTAGAAAGTTTTGTAGGATAGTACTTTCATTCTTTTTATTGATGATAGAGCCTATGCAACAATCGTCAGCAAACTTTAACAGCCAAATATTATCTTCATTAGATTTTAAAGATGAAATATAAACATTAAATAGACAAGGACCCAGTACTGATCCCTGGGGAACACCACTAGCCACAAGGGCCCAGCTTGAAAGTACCCCATTTATGGCAACTCTGTTTCCTATTTCTGAGCCAATTAACAATCCAATTTACAATATTTATATCTAATTTAATTTCCCTTAGGACATTGATAAGCTCAAAATGAGGGATCTTATCAAAAGCCTTTGCAAAATCAATAAACACTAGGTCCACTGAATTGCCATTATCAATTGCTTCGGTTACCTTATTATAAAAGGTTAGTAAGTTGGTTAAACAGGATCTTGATTTGGAAAAGCAGTATTGAAAACTATCAGTAAGTTTACTATGATTTATGTGTTCCAGAATGAGGTCTTTAATAAACTGTTCCAATATTTTCCCAATCAGTGATGTAAGACTAATGGGTCTAAAATTCTCAGGTTTGTTTTTGGGGCCTTTTTTATGTATAGGGACAACTGTTGCCACCTTCCAATCATTTGGGACACCCCCGTATCTAGAGAGTGTTGAAATATATTAGTCAGTGGTAGATAAATCTCACTTGTGAGTTCCTTCAATACCCTTGGGTGAATATCATCAGGGTTGGGGGATTTATTAATATTTATTCATTTTAGCTAATCCAAGATACCTTTAGGCTGAATCACAAGCCATCCAGGCATAGAACCCTCTATTTTTTTTATTTCCCCTTGAGAAATAGTATTGAAAACTGAAGAGAAATATTGATTTTGTATATCTGCTATTTCATGTTTATTTGCTACACAGCCTGATTTGTGTTGTGAATGTGCCTATAGTTTTAGAATTACCCTTAGTTTTATTAATGTAGGAAAATGTTTTCTTATCTTTCAACCTTGATGCCAACTTTAGCTCAAATTGAGTTTTTTCTTGTCTTATCTGAGTTTTTGTGGTTTTTAGTAGTTCCCGATATTTTAAATTAAGATGAGTGAATCCCTTTTTAATTTGCTTATATAGTTTGTTCTTTTTATTGATTAGAGCTTTTATTCTGGAGAACATCCATCCTGGTGTAGGGTTATGTTTGGAATCATATTTATTTTTAGTTGGGATATTTATTTTAATTAGGTCCTTCAGTTTATTAACCAAAAGATGCCATTTCACCTCTACTGTTAAATTTCTAAATAATACCTGTCAATCCCAACAACATATGGTATTTTTCATATTATCAAAGTTAGCTTTAGCAAGATTTAAAACTCTAGTCACCCCTGTAGTAGGTAAGGTTTTGCCTTCTGTGATTAGGAAGTTAACAGTGTTATGGTCACTATTACCTAGTGGTGCTTTTACATCAATTTGAGTTACACAATGGGCAATATTTGTTAATATAAGATCTAATATTTTATTACTCCTAGTATTGTGTTGGACCAGTTGCTCTAATCCTATCTCATTGAATAGTTCCACATAGCATCAATTTACTTTAATAGATGCAGATGCATGGCCCCAATTAACACTGTTTAAATTAAAATTCTCCATGATCACATAATTTTTGGATGGATCAAGATTACTAAGATAATGTAATAATTTATCATCATTTTCTGGGGACATAGGAGGTCTATATACTAAACCAAGAATAAATGGTGGGCCCACATGGGGTTTTATTTTTACCCAAAGGGTTTCAAGATCAGTACCATCAGAGATCTCTTCACTATCTATTGTTTGATGTACCTATATGGCTACCCCACCACCTTTTCTATGCTCTCTGTTTTTGAGATACAGGTTGTATCCCTGGATATTTTTATCCCAAGAATCATTGGCATCCCACCAGGTCTCAGTAATAAGAGCAATATGAATTTTGTTAATCCCAAGGAGAAGTTTGAACTCATCAAACGTATTTGTTAAACTTCGGGCATCAATTAAAACCCCATTCCAGCCATAATCTTTTATTTTATCATAGTGTCTGAGATTATTTTTTATTTCGGAGGTAGAGCATTGCCCCATTGGCCAGACTTAACAAAAAATTACCCTTAACAACTGTTACGCCAGGTAATACTCTCCGATCGGTAACCAACCGTGTTACAGGTTGTGGAAAGAAACCAGTAAAAGTCAATTTTTTTGGGAACCGATCAGAACCGGCACACCACTACAAACTTTCAACAAAAGAAATTCAAACAGGAACAGTCGGTTCCCAACTGGACTGACTGCTAGGGAACCAAAGAGATTACTATTTCCTCAAGAGAAACAAAACACAGTTCACTACCTATCTATCTACACACTTACTGTACCATAGACAGAAACTTGAAACCAAAAAATAATAAATCGGTGAAAAATCGCACTTTTTTGAAACTTTACCAAACTGAGCGAAGGAGCAATCTCTGGAGTGACTTCACAGTTAGGCAGAGTAAAGAATCTGACGGTAACACTCTGAAGCACCACAGACAGAGGTTTAAAATCCAAGCTTGAGCTCAACGTTCTATGCAGTTCAAGTGCTGGGGTTAACTGCATATGTCAGAATACAGCAAGACTTCATGTTGTTTGAATTCCTGTTTGATGACAAGACTGAGGCATACCTGAAAAAAAGGATGAATACAAAACCACTTACAGAAACAATACTGAAAAGGAAAAGGCCTCCACTTCCTACAGGCCTTACAAAAGGGGATGTTGGGGTAAGGATTACTACCCATGGCCCTATGCCCCTTCTGAATACCAACCTCTAAGAAACTACCATATGGGAATGGGCAGGAGGGGCTGCAGGCATGCAGCACTAGCCCACGAGCCACAGCAAAAACAAAACCCCTGACAATTCTGCCCTGGTTGCCCAGCCATTGCAAGTGTGTGAGGGGGAGGGGAGGCTGGCTTACTATTTCCAGGAATGGTCAAAAAGCACCACAGACAAGTAGGTCTGGGAAGTAGTAAGCCAAGGTTTGTCCCTGCAGTTCAAAAAATTCCCCTAACTGCAGAAGCCCAAAGAGTTCCCATCTCACACTTTAAAGAGCCAGTGGAACCAAAACAGGCAGACAGGAAAATGATACAAATTTTAAAGATCAATGAACCATTTTTTCCAAGGCGTAAATTCACATGAATTCAAGTCCCTGTGTCATGATTGACTGAAGAAGCTGTTGCTACATTAAAGATGCACTACTTCTATGAATTAACATTTAGTTTATTTTATATCCATTAAACTACCCTGTGTTATATAACCAGTAAACAATGTGGAGTTTTGATGAGAAAGAACTGACAGCTGTGATACCGACACAGTGATTTCTCACAAACATTCATACCACTTCAGTTCAGCACTGAAACTCAAATGATATACTTTTTATAAGAATAGAATGGTATCTAAACACAAACCAGATTGGTTAAGAAAAACATTGGAATGAAAACAATTGGCTCTACAGACTGCTCTGACTGGGAGGTGCAACAGCTTCTTCAGTCAATCAGGGATTTAATTGCTGAAGCAGCAGGCTAGACCAAAATGATGTCATTGCTCACTGACAGGGACAGAAAAATCTTCACTGTTTTCAGTTACTGCAGAGCACATTAACAAATGCTGAGTTAAAGAAAACTACAAACCCAAACAGCATGGAATTTTCGGGAAACACTAATCATGACACAGGGACTTGAATTCATGTGAATTCAAGCTTTTATTAAAAATATGGAAAAACTGGTTAATTTGATCTTTAAGAAGTAATCAGTTGTGACTTTCCATTTCTGAAGTATTTTTCTTTTTCCTTTTTCTCATTAGAAAGCTTTCTATGTGATGATATTGTGCTGGATGTGTAGAACAGTACTCAGCCAGGCAGCTGACACAACAATTTCAATCCTCCCCCACACTACATCATCAGCGTTGTGATCTCACTGACAGTGACATCACAGGTGTCTGACTTGGCAGCTACTGAGTGGATGCTCCTAAGTAGCAGTGATGTCACAGTCAGTGAGGTCACAATGCTGATGATGTAGTGGGGGGGGCGGGAAGAGCTAGATATGTCAATTGCCAGCCAGAGTGTTGTTCCACACATCACATTTACTTACATCAGGTAAACAATCTTGTAATTAACCAAATGGAAAAGAAAAAGTGCTTCAGATATAAAAAAGTAATGGTTGACTGCCTTTAAAAACTAATCAGTTTTAGGCAGTACACTAGCTCTATAACAAAAAAAAATACTGCTGGAGTTAGAGGTAAAAAAACTGCTGGTATCAACAGCAGTGGAGTTAGTTCCTGCCTCACAATTGTGCAAGGGCCTGTTTTCTAGAAACATCCTAACCCATAAGAAAAATGGGGAGTAGCAACCCATTTTAGACCTGAGATATCTGAAAAAAACATGAGAAAGGAAAGATTAACGATGGTTACACTGGGCACAATGATACCATCCCTGCAGTCAGGAGACTGGTTAGGGTCACTAGATCTGAAAGGCGCCTACTTTCATATTCCAGTTAGACTACCCACAGGAGATACCTCAGGGTCACACTAGGGAACTGCCAGTACCAGTTCATAGCCTTTCCCTTTGGCTTTGCCTCAACCCCAAGGGTTTTCACAAAGTTCCTTACTGTGGTGGCAACATATCTAAGAAGGCAAGATGTGGTGGCTCTTCCCTACCTGAATGATTGGCTAGTCTTGGGAAAAACTGAACAGGAGGCAAGGTGCTCCACGAAGATGATAAAGAGAACCTTAGAAAGTCTAGGCTTTCTGAAAAACCTTTTAAAGCCACAAACAGAACCAACTCAAGTAATCAGCTTCATAAGTGCGGAGCTTTTTTCTTCCACATGCAAGGCATCAAGTCTGATTATCACTGTAGAGTCTTTCACATAGGGTCAGCCAAGGCCTGCAAAAGATTTTCTGCAACTTCTGGGGCACATGGGGCAGATGAGAGACATTCAGTATTATTTAAGGGACCACCACTCCCAAGAGTGGGATCCCCTGTCCAAACCAGTGCCAATCACAAAAACATTTGTAAGGGCTCTAGAGTGGTGAATGGAAGAGGGCAACCTCAGAGAGGGCATTGCTTTCCTCCAGTATTCACCCACAAACATCATAACAGAACCCTCACATCATTACTGTTAGGGTGGAGTGTCTACCTAGAAGATTTCATCATGAGTGGCACCTGGCATGCACAGGATACTCAGAAGCCCATCAGTCTCCTGTAGCTCAGGGCAGCATTCCTAGCAATGCAAGCTTTTTCCTCCCAGAGATAGGGTCTGTCTGTTCAGACAACACCACAACAATGTACAACATTACATGAACAAGATCCTCAAGGCTATGCACAGAGCCAATGAGGATCTGGAACATACCTATTCCCTGGATATAAATCTATCCACAGTACATTTACCAGGAAAGGACAATGTCCTGATAGACTCACTAAGCAGAATCAGCCAGGGAAACCACAAGTGGACACTGAACCAGGAAGTGCTGGTATCAGTGTTCAGAAGATTGAGTACACCAGAAATGGACTTGTTTGCATCCTAGGAGAATGATCAATGCCCACAATTATGTTGCAGGCCCCCAACAATAGGAACAGTCCCATAGGATGTCCTGGTTCTGTACTGGATGGGGCAGTTCCTGTGTACCTTCTCTCCATTTCCACTCATACAAGGAGTGCTCATAAAGCTTAGGAGGGAGCCAGCAACAATGATCCTAACAGCAGTGGATTGGGGCAAACAGGCTTGGTTCTTTGAGCTCCTGACCATGTCCAGGAGGGCCCCCATCAACCTGCCACTGAGGCACAACTTGCTGACACTGTCCCAGGGCAGGATAACATTCCAAGACCTCAGAACAATACACCAGAGGGAATGGTTCTTGAGGAGCTAGAATGTTCTACCTTGAATCTATCAGAGGAGATAATGAGTGATGAAGGTTTCTAGGAAACCAGCAACAAGAAAAACATATGCCTCAAAGTAGACTTTAATTCTGGTGTGCTTCAGAAAAATAATCTCTTTGCAGACAGAGCTTCCTACACTCTTGGATTACCTGGTGCACCTATAGTCCTTAGGCCTGAGGCCTTCAACCTTGAATGGCAGTACACATCAGCTGGCAAAACTAAGTCCTTGGCCTCACAGCTTGTTTTCAAAAGGTTCTTTAAAGGCTTTAATCATTTGTTCCCTCCTGTGAGTGACCCTCTCCCTCCCTGGGACCTACATGTGTGCCTTGCTCAGCTGATGAAAGCACCTTTTGAGCCTATGGCTACTGCTAACTTGAAGTATGTTACATGGAAAGCAGTGTTCTTCACTGCTATTACATCTTCCAGGAGGTAGAGTAAGCTGCAAGCCCTCTGCACAGATCCAAACTACATAATCTTCCATAGGGATAAGACAGTCCTCAAGGCTAATAGGAGATTCTTCCCTAATGTGGTGTCAGAATTCCATGTGAACCATCCAGTTGCCCTCCCTCTGCTTTTCACTGAGCATTCCAGTACAGGAGGAACAAAAACTCCACTGTCTGGATGTAAAAAGGGCACTAAGCTACTACCTGGACTGCACAAAAGATGCCAGGTCCAACAGTACTCAGCTGTTTATCACCTATGGTGAAGTAGGAAAAGGTAAACCAGCAACTATGGCCAGCCTGCCAGTGCAGTGGCAAGGCGTCCGCTTGCAGCGCCAACATCCCTGGTTTGGTGATGGACTCGAGAGTCAGACGGCCGGCCGGGGGGAGAAGGATGGAGCATCCCAGGAACTGCTCTCCTTCTCTGGGGGAAGGGGGGGAAGAGTGTCCAGTGTTATGTGGATCTCTGGCAGAGGTTGGGGTACCGCCGCTGTTGGCGCCTCATGCAAGGGGGGCAGGGAGGATGCTGGAGTCATTGCATGTCCCCACCCACAGGGATCTCAGCAGACCAAAAAAATTCCAATTCCGTTCATGATGACCCCTGCATCTGCTGCTGCTCCTGCTGCGGCTAACACCTGCTGGGGGGGTCCCACTCCCAAGGCCCCACCCTGAGGGGGTAAGCCAGGGCAAGAGACCATGTTCCTTGGGGAGGAGGTGACTTGGGGGGGGATGTAGACAGGAGCAAAAAAAAGAAAACCAGCAACTGGCACAACTGTCTCACACTGGATAGTCTCCTGCATACAATTCTGTTATGGAAAAGCTGGCCTGATACTCCCAGAGGCCTATGGACACATTCCACAAGAGATACCTCCGCCTCTGTGGTAGCAGCAGGGGGCATCCCCCTTCAAGAAATCTGTAAAGCAGCTACTTGGAAGACAGTACACGCCTTCACAAAGCACTACTGTCTGGACATACAGTTCAGGAGGGATGCGTTTCAGGACTGTTGTCTTGCAGAACCTTTGCCTCTAAATAGTTTCTGAACCCAGCCTCCTAAGGTACTGCTAGGGAGTTTGCTATTGTACTGCTATAATGACGGATTCCTGGGGTGAAAAGAAAAAATAATATTCACCATAGTAATGTTGTTTCTTCTTAAGGGATCCATCAAAAAGTTTTACAATCCTTACCCTGCCTCACCATCCAGAACCTGAAACTAGGTTCATACAAGAATCAATTTTCTTTTTAAGTTGCTTGAGCATTACTTGTTTCAGTTCCTTTACAGTCTTGATAGGTGGTGAATTACAAAAGGTTTTTTCAACAAACATTTTTTGTCTGCCTTAAGTTGGTTAATGTTTTCCAAAATTTAATTTTTTATGTAATATTTGGTAGCCATTTAGCTAGTTTAGTGGTCACAGCTCTCTTTAGCTTTAGAAACAAATCTGCCTGTTGGTGGGAGTTTGACCACAGTGCAGAGTTTGAACTTAGTTCTAATTCTAAGATTCCAAAACTAGCATAAGTTCTATCTCTGGGTCAGCTCAATACAGTGGACAGATTGCTATTACAAAGCTTACTGATGGATCTCTTAAGAAACAATATTACGACACGACACTGAGTATTTTTTTCATAGTACTTTCCCTGGCTGTGTCTGAAAACAGGCGTTGTATGTCTAGAACACTTACCATGTAAACACAAACTACATAAAAATGCACAGCCCAAGACATTTTGCATGTACAAGGCACAGCCAAGTGCCTTCAAACCATCCTGGGGTGTGCATGTACAATAGCATATGACATGGAGCCCATTTGTTTATCACACTTATAATATGGCCATGATTATGTTTATATAGTTTGATGAGTAGTTTTAAACTTTACAATCATAATGTAAGTTTCTTTGTTTCAGACACTTACATTTAAGTTTCCATTTATACAGAAAATAAAGTGTGTTCATTGAAAACTGGGTGTCTTCAGTCTTGTACAGAACATTGGACCCTACCACTGTAGGGTGGATTGCCTATGTGCCATGGATCTACAGTGCGTAGGCAACCGAAAGTATCATGTCCATGTACTGAGGTCCCACGGACCCCTGTACGCATGCACAGAAGGAACATGTCTGTCCCCACTGGATGCCCTGTTTGTGCAACTATGTGCACGGATCGTCCAGGGGAGTGTTATGGGTGGGCATGCTTGCACTCCTTGCCATTCACAAAGGCACTGAGACAGAGAGAGGTGTGCAAGATATGTAGGTAGGGAACCTGCCATATCTGTTGCAACCCCCCACTGAGTACACCCCGGGTCATGGGAAGAACAGGACCCCCCTACCATGCTGCCCCAGCCTTCTAGTCAGGTTGGGCAAGCTGGAGGCAGCCACTGGGACACTTGCCCAACAGTTTGCAAAACTGGGACACATGCCGTCCCACAATCCCCTGCCCCACCCAGAGCAGGGGATCTACAGCAGGACCAGGTCGAGCATCTGATTGGATGCTCGCCTGTGTCCTCTGCTCAGCACCAATCTGCCCCTCACAATCCTGCATACCGAGGGGGTGGGGCCATGGACAGGATCCCTGTGGCTCGGAATGCTGACCACCATGCGCCTGTCCATGGGTGTAGAGCTGTACAGGCTGGGTACATATACCCATACCCGGTGTGCATTAGTGAATAGGCCCCATTGTCTTTAAACCATTTTATTCAAAGAAAGAATACATTTTTATATTTTAATGTCCAGTTCAATTTAAAGGAAAAAATGTATCATTCTACCTTATTATTTTCAAGATATTGGAGTCTGGCATTCATAGAAACATTGAATGTGATGGCAGATAAGGGTTGCTGGGTCCACCCAGTCTGCCCATTTTTTTAACCTTCATTTTTTTGCTGCAGACCCTACATGATCAACAGCACAATCTCCTCCCCACCTCATACCCCTATGATTCCCTTGTGCCTGTCCAAGGTATTTTTTTAAGCTCACCACTGATTTTGCCCTCACTACTTCCACTAGAAGGCTGTTCCAGGTATCCACCACCCTTTCTGTGAAGAAATACTTCTTCACATCCCTCCTGAATTTACCCCCCTCCAGCTTCATAGCATGCCCCCTAGTTCTAGAGCATCTTTTTCTCTCATACATACCCCCCTCCTGTACCTTATTAACCCCATGAGGTATTTAAAGGTCTCTATCATATCACCCCCTCCCCATCCTCTCCTCCAGAGTGTACATATTTAGCTCCTTTAGCTTCTCCTCATAGGGCTTTTGATGCAAACCCTCTAACATTTTGGTAGCCCTCCTCTGGATCGTCTCCATTTTGTCTATGTCCTTCCTGAGATGTGGTCCTCAGAACTGGACACAGTACTCAGGTTGGTGTGTTACCAGAGACCAATATAGGGGCAACTCCACCTCCCTCTTACTGCTGGCAATACCCCTTCCTATGCACCTCTGCATCCCACTAGCCCCGTTGACTGCCGTGTCACACTGCCTGGCCAGCTTTAGGTCATCCAATATGATTACCCCAGCAGCTTTCTTTCCTGCTTGGTCTTTGTCAGTATCACTCCACCCATTTTCTACTCTATTCACAGGTTTCTATGGCCTAAGTGCATTATTTTGCACTTTTTTTTGCATTAAAACCCAGCTGCCCTACCCTTGACTACTCTTTCAGTCTTTTCAGATACCCGACCATCCCCCTCCCCAGTGTCCACTCTTGCATGTTTTGGTGTCATCTACAAAGAGGCAGCCCTTTTCTTCCAGTTCTTACACTATGTCACTTATAAAGACATTGAAGAGGGCCAGTCCCAGTACTGAACACTGAGGTACCCCACTGGTCACCCTCCCTTCCTTGGAGCAAACTCTGTTTACCACTACCCTCTGTCTCCTATCCCCTAACCAGTTTCTTTCCCAGGTTACCATCTCATTATCCACCCCCAAGTTACCCAACCTGCTTACAAGTCTCCCATGTGGAGCAGGGTCAAAAGTCTTGCTGAAATTCAGGTAGGCTATGCCCACTGCTCCTTTCTGATCCGACTCCTTGGTCACCCAGTCAACATAGATCTGTTAGATTTGTTTGTCATGACCTTCTCCTATGAAACAATTTATGGATTTATTTAGCTTTTGTTTATCAGGTAAGTGCACTAGACAAAAATCTGCCTATTTTCAGACATGACCCAGGAGAGTACATTACAGGTAACAACAAGTATACAATAACTAAAACACAATGACTGAAAACAGGAGACAAAACTGCACAATTACAACCATCAGGTAATTACAATGCAATAACATAAGTACAAAATTAGTTAAATACTGGTAGGGACATATGGTCCCTGGGAATAAATGAAATAGGATTCATACAATAGTCAAGAAGAGCAAATGATTTAGGTACAAATAACTAAGGAAGTTACAAATAAGTAAACAAGCCAAGTTCATACTACATTCAAGTATTGATTCTTAGCAAGTAAATAGGCGGATGCAGGAGACAGTGCATAGTAGCAGGAGGGATAAGATAGGCAATGAAATTAGACAAAGTCACGAGCAGGAACATTTACTGGAGGATCTATGGTAATGGAACAAATCTTTTTTTGAAAATATAGTGAGACTTGGGGAAACCCTAATGTGATAAGCATGGAGTCCCAGGATTTAGGGGCAAAGTGTGCAAATGCCTGTTCACCCATCTTGCAGGAGCACTTGGGAACAGCTGTCTTGGATCCTGTAATCCATTGGATACAAGGTGTTCCATAATCCTTTCCTTTAGTAGTGTTTCCATTAACTTACCCACCACCAATGTCAGGCTGCCAGGCCTATTAATTGCCCACCTCTTCCTTGCTGCCACTTTTGTTTTTTTCTATTATTTATTTATACTACTGGGAGCCTGGCAGGCAACTCCAGTCCCTCCATCAGAGGGACTCGTCTCCAGCCCCCCGACTTCCCTACAATCCCCATGGGCTCCCTGCAGGACATGGCTGAGATGAAGGGGTGTTAACTTTCTCACCCCTGGAGTGAAATGCAGATACTCGGGGAGCAGGAACAGGTGCAGAAGAACCATCACAAAGTCTGACAGCTCCATTTCTACTATTTTTTCTCCACTCCCCTTCCCCACCGATGGCGTATGTCGGCAACATGCCTCCCAACTCGCATTTCCTCCAGCCACCGCCAGAGAGAGATCGAGGAGCGGGACGGCAATCCCTCCCTACATGAGAAAGAAGAGCAGTCCTCCAAATACTCAATCCTCTCTCTCTCCTGCCAACCCCCAGGTTGTCAGGGCTCATTCATGAACCCAGGTAGCCGGCATGACCAGAGGTGTGGCGTCCAGAGCCTCCACCTCCAGCATCACCAGGCTGGCTCTTGCTACCACTTTTGTGAAGTGGGACTACATCTGCCCTTCTCCAGTCCTCTGGAACTGTGCCAATCTCCAGTGATCTGTGTCTGTCAGAGGTGCAGCTACTACCTCCCTGAGCTCTCTCAGCACCCTTAAATGTACTCTGTCTGGCCCCACAACTTTGTTTGCCTTTAGGTTAGTGAGTGTTTTCTGGACTCTGTCCTCAGACAATGGACTAGTGTCAATTTCCCTCCCATCAAAGCTCCTGGCACCTTTTTATGGTCCCCCTTGTACTGTGAACACAAAGCAGAAGTATTTCTTCAAGATGTTTGCCTTTTCTTGATCCCCTCCATACTGTCCCCCCCCCCTTTAGCTGTACAATCCCTCCCTGTCTTCCTTTTCTCAATAACCTGCTTAAAAAATATCTTGTTCTCTTTTGATACTGCCTGAGCTATTCTTTCCTCAATTTTGCACCTCTGTGCTGTTTACTGCTTTGCCTGTCTCCCTCTGTTTTCCAATATACTTCCCTATTCTCCTGTCTCTGGGTCTCCTTATACCTTCTGAATGCTACTCGTTTAACCTTTACCTTTTCTGCTAACTCTTTCTAGAACTTTAGTGGTCTCCTCTTCCTTTCATTTTTGCTTACTTGCTTGACACAGAGTTTTGTTGCCTTCTCTATGCCCCCTTTTAGTTTGGCCCACCTTTCCTCCACACCCCAGGTCATCTCTCCCTGCCAGGCTATTCCTAAGGCCTTCACCCATCATTGTAAAATCAGCCTTTCTGTAGTTCAAGACTCTCGCCATTGTGTCAGTATGGTTCAATTGGTAGCACATCCACCTCTGGGCCAGAAGGTCATGGGTTCTGGTCCCACACCGGGACTAGGTTCAGTCCATCAGCACTGGCACTGGAGTGCTGTACTGTTGGATGTGCCATCCTTCAGATGAGACGTTAAACTGAGATCCCTTCCAACCATCTCTGATGCTGTTTAGGTGGGTGTCCAGGTGCAGGTAAAAGAACCCAAGACACTTATCACAAAGTGCAGAGAATTTTCCCCAGTATCCTTGCCAACATTTCTCTTCCCATAAAACCAGTTCATGCAATTGTCCAAGGCTGTGTGTGGGTGTTGATGTGCAAAATGGCTGTCACTGTGATGCTCTGCTTCAGCAATGGTGGTGAGCACCAAAGTCCGAATGAGTTACTATAGATGAAATTTATCCAACAAGGAGAGGCAGGAGTCGTCCAATGAGTTTGATGCCCGCTGGGCTTTATTTAACAACAGCGGTAGGATGACACAGTCACAGGAAGGGTAAACAGGACACTAGGGAACATGAACAATCACTTCTTATATCACACTACTAAACAACTAAACCGGTAGTGACTCTCTGAAAATGCAAGTTTTAGAATCAAGTACCTAAATTGTACACTAAAGAAAAGAAATGTTCTGAGATGCACCTCAGCCTAGTGCCACTATGCTCTATGTTACTTCTTAGAATCAATTACAGTATAGTAGTACAATACTCTGTCACCTTTAGTACTGCCTATGGTATCAGAATACAATGCTACCCCTTGAAAGGCTCACAGTACTGATTCAGGTCAATTACAGCAATGTCCATGCAAAGACAATACCGAATCCATTCGTTGTTGAAGTCTTCAAGTGCACTGTCGAGTAGAGTTGGTAGTTACAGAGACAGGGATAAGGAATTTCCTATGACATTCAGATATTGGTCCCTGCACAGACCTACTTAAGGCCACTGGGGTGGTGAGAGGTTTTTTTAGACAGACCATATGTTTCTCAGCATAAAACCCACTCTCTCCAAGGCTGCCAGAAATAAGGAACAAGAGGAGCAGGTTCCTAGGATAAGCCCACTTAAGGGCTATCAGAATCAAACTAGATGCAGAAAGCTCCCCAGCCAAAACCCACTTTGGGGCCGCCAAGGATGGAAGAGAACAAGGAAGATGCTAGGTGATGAATCCACTGGAGGATTACCAAGGATTGGACGATGCTGTGGTGATTCTGATACAGCCAGGAACCAGACAAATATGAGGTGAAGATGGATGATTCTGAAGTGTCAACACAGGAAAATGGAACAAAACAATAAAACAGCAGACAGGTCCTGCATTGGGCTTCAACAGACTAGACTTGCGGCGAACGACCAGGTGACGCAGGTTCTTCCAGGACAAGAACACTCTTCTGAGGGCAGCCAACTTTGGGACATCTGGATCAGGTACTAAGAGACAACACTGGAATGGCAGAAGCAATGCACTTGGACTTCGACGTACTCAACTTCGAACTGAGGAAAACAAGAGACAGCGGGTGCGACTTGCATGGGTTTCGACATACTTGATTTCAGTGAACTCTCCTTCAGTGGACGACAGGGACATGGTCGATGATCTTCTAGGCGGATATCTTCTGGAAAAGAGAGATGTTGAAGGACATCATCCTCTGGGTAGAGGCTGATTCCATATGAGTAGGATGACAGACAACACCATGGAGCAGTATCGTGGCAGAAGAGTGAGTCTATCCACATATGTTGGCAACACTAGAGTTGGCAGATACACTTTTGCACTACACCAAAAGAACTGTTCATTACTGGGGTAATTTGATAGGAACAGGAGCAAATTACCAGAATCTGGGGCAATTGTTCGTTGCAGGGGCAATTTGCCTGGAACAGGGGCAAATTACCAGAATCCGGGGTAATTGTTCATTACAGGGGGCAAATAACCACAATCCCAGTAACAATACAGTCTTGGTACTTTGCAATGGCACAACAGTTCAGATATACATTTTCAGTACTTAACAGTCACTAAATAACAATTATGTGCTAAGCACCTTTCTTTTCTGACCCTTCCCAAATGTACTGTACTTACGGGTCCCTTTTATACCAGGATCTGGCTACCCCTGACCAACCTTGGAATAAATGCCCTCTTTCCAATGGCTCCCCTCGCCCTCTTGATTACTGGGCCCCTCTTGCCTAATATGAGCTTACTGGAGGTCCAAAGTGTTGCCCGTTTTACTCTCTCTTTAATGGGGCCTTTGCTACCCCTTTGTTCAGGGTGGGCCTGATGTTGCCCCTTTTGTTAAATCAGTGGGGCCTTTGCTGCCCCCTTTTCACCACTGGAACAGTATTGCCCCTTTAACTTGCTGTGGGATCCCCTTTAAATCTGCTGGGTCTCCTTTAAGTCTGCCGGGCCTAACTTGCCCCTTTAATTACTCAGGGCCTGGCATTGTCCCTTTAAATGTAGGCCTGCTCAAGGCCTCACTGCCAATCACTCCAGGCTTCTCTGCCATTTTCCTGCCCTCTTATGAATATGTATAATCCCCTCCCTATGGGCCTTCCTGAGCTGGCGCCTCCCTGCCTAATCCCCGATGGCACTTACAGCGCTAAACAATTCCAATTATTTTATTTTAAATGTTTTGGCAGCCAGCACACTCTTCTGTGCTGCCGCTGACTCAATGCCCCGACCAGGGGAGAAAGAAGCTGCTGAGGGAGGCGGGAGGCTTGCTGCAGAGGGAGGGATCTTCAGGAGACAGGCAGCACATTGGACAACAGGGGGCCTTTTGGGTCTTTCTGACGCCGACTCTCACTCTCTCTGTAAGGATGCGGCTCTGCTACAGCCGCCTATGGGGGACCGAACTTCATATTTTTTTAAATATAAAACAATAAAACGGGGCGTTTGTAGCCCACACTGGCACACAGGAGACATGACTCTTCTTCCAGAGAACCACTGGACTTGACCACAAACTGATCGGCACCATGGCAGGAACAGCAGCAATGGAGTCTCCGCTGGCTGGAGGAGGAGCACCACTATGAGTTGACGGGACCAGCTTCAACACAACAGGTAAGCCCTACTGCTCCCTGTTGCACTCCAGTAGTCTGCTCACTACCACAGCCCAGCACGATCAGAAGCCAAAATGGCTTCACCTAATCTGAAAAAGCGCTCGGGTTTCTAATTCCATAACCCCGAGCTGGTGCCCACACAAATGGCTAGGGATTCCAATGGGCACCACATGCTGGCCAGAGACAGTGGTCCCAGCATGTGGGTACCCGCTCTCATTCTGCCTGCTCTGAGAGGGGGTGGGAAGGAGCAAGCAGGCAGCAGAGAGCAAGAAAAAAAAAAAACTTTTCTCTCTCTTTTTTTTTTTTTTAACAGAGTGCTCTGCCTGATGATTCTCTGGGGGGGACATTACAAGGGGTCTCAAAACGCAACATCCCATCTACTCCACAACACTGCAGGGACCCCTGAGGCAGATTAGCCCCCCTTTTTTTTCTGTAGCACCCCCTTTACTTTTACCCCCTTGCTTTGGGGCACTAAGGATTTGGGCCCACCTAAAAATACATGTCCCCATGTATTCCCTTCTAACACTCTATATAAAAACAATTTAACTACTTTAACTTCTTAACTATTACTTCTATAGGTGTTTATGACATTCAACACTTTAACATTTCACTTAAATCTCTATGGAATCTTACTTTACTGAAAACATTCTGAAAACATCTATTTCAGTATAAACCTTCTAATTTGCTAAACTAAGTTACTGTGCCTTAAGATTACTCTTAACAGGCCAATTGATGAAAGGATGATACAAGTTGAGAGGCTTCCATTATGTATCTTCTTGAAGGGATACCAGCTTTAGATCTTTGGGATCTACAGGGTTGGAAACCTACAGGTTCTGGGGAAAAACATTATGGTTCAAAGAAATCTGAACATTCAGGATTTACTTCAGGTACAACGATTGGACAGTGAAAGGAATTTACATTGGAAGTGCGACTCCAAGGCTCTCTGCACCAACTGGTAGGCAATACCAGCCCCATCATTTCATCCTTTTTGGACTCCTGCCTCTCCTTTGGCATAGAACTGTTCTTGTCTTCGGCTGGAACAATGTCTCTAAAAGTACAGGCTTTCAGAAGATTCTAGTGTACAATCTTGGTAGCATTCCCTGTTTCTTTCTGAATCTTGTATACAGGTAACTCTGGATGAGGGACTTCTATAATGCGGTAAGGTTCAGGTTCCCATTTTGTAGCCAACTTGCTGCATTTTTGAGTTCTTTTTAACATCTCTCTCTCTCTCTCTCCCCTATTTGTAGGGATGTAGCATTAGCCTTAGCATCACAGTTTGCTTTCTGTTTCTGGCGCACCTGTTCCATATGCTTACCTACAGTTTGTCCAGCCTCTCGCAGTCGTTGGTTATGCTCTTGTACCCAATTTGTAATTGGCTGTTTGGCTTTGGGTTCATCAGGCTGTATATCTAGTACTAAATCCATCAGGAGTCTTCTGTGGTGTCCAAACATTAAATAATGAGGAGTATACCCAGTAGAGCAGTGAATATTGTTATTATATAAATAAGCAAGTTCAGGGAGAAGAACTAGCCAGTAGGGACATTTGTACTCGGGTAAGGCTCGTAACATTTCAAGGAAAGTCTGGTTGGTTCTTTTGCAAAGTCCATTACTTTGGGGGTGGTAGGCCGTGGTTTTCAGTTTGTGACTTCCATAAAGAATACACAGTTTGTGAAAGAGCTTAGACTCGAAAGAGGTTCCTTGATCTGTAAGGATTTTGGTCAGATAGCCAAATGGTCGCACAAAACATTTTAGGAAAGTTTCTGCTGTAGTCTGAGTGGAGAGATCCCTGACTGCACTGGCAACCACAAATTTTGAGAAGTGATCAAACATTGTGAGGAGATACACATAGCCACTGGTGCTTGGTTCCAGCTTCAAATGATCCAAGGCAATGAGCTCCAATGGTGCGCGACTGATTAATGGGTGAAGAGGAGCTCTCTGGTCACTTTTCTCTCTACGTTTAAGGCTACAGGCTGGGCATTCCTGGCACCACTTTGCAATATCATTCATCATTTTGACCCAATAGAACCTTCTCCTAATGACAGCCTCTGTTTTGTTATGCCCAAAATGTCCCGAATGGTCATGGTATGCTTCAAGTACTACAGGTGCACTAGCTTTGGGAACTATGATTTGAGTCAATTCGTAGTGAATAGTGTGGTCTCTGCTTTGTTTAACAAGGCAAGAGTCTTCTACAGTCAGACAAGTTCTATGTCTCCATAGTTTCATCACTTCATGGTCAAGTTTCTTTCATTCTCGCAGGGTAAGACTCTTTTGCTTTAAAACAAGGGTTTTGACCTGTTTAACAGTAGGATCCTGATCCTGTAGCTGAACCCACAAACTTTTCTGGTCTGCGATTGTGTCAGTTGCTTCAGGTTGATTTTCAGTGCTCAGTTCTGGAGAGATTTGGCAGCAGGCTTGCACAATTTCTGCTGGTACCTGGAGGAGAGGCAGCATCTCTATATTCTCTAAGGAAGTGTCATCTGTCTCTGTTTCCATCTGTTCGGTCACTTGGGATAATGCATCTGCATTCACATTTGCGTTGCCAGAACGTTACTTGATGGGAGAATTGATAGTTTGCTAGCCTGGAGGCCCATCTCTGTTCCAGTGCTTCTAGTCTCACTACTTTAAGTGTGCTAAAGGATTATTGTTGGTGAAAACTGTAAAAGGGGTGGCAGCCAAGTAGTGATGGAACTTTTCGGTAATGGCCCATACCAATGCCAAGAATTCAAGCTTAAAAGAGCCGTAGCGGGCATCATTCTGCTCTGAGCCTCTCAGTCCGTGGCTTGCATAGGCTATGAACTGTTCAACACCATCTTGCTCTTGCGCCAGTGTCGTACTCAATCCTATGTTGCTGGCATTTGTATACAGAAGGAAGGGTTTTGTGTAGTCAGGATAAACGAGGATGGAAGCTTCAGTCAATATCTTCCTCAATTTGTCAAAGGCCTCCTGTTACTTAATCGCCCATCTGACAGGACTGTTCTTAGGGAACCAATTTTCTGTTGATCCTCTCAACAGTTCATGCAAAGGCACTGTGATCTTTGAATAGTCCTTGATAAATTGCACCCCACAAAGCCCAGGAACTTTCTGACATCTTTGACAGTGATGGGAACAGGCCAATCCCATACTACTTTTATCTTTTCTGGGTCTGGTGACACTCCTTCTGAGGAAACTATATGTCCCAAGTAATTTGCTTCTGACTGTAACAGATGACATTTGGAGTGCTTTACTTTGAGACCATATTGGATTAACCATTGGAATACCTCACCCAAATGCAATAAATGTTCCTCATGGGTCTTGGAGTAGACAATGATATCATCTAGATATAGTAACAGGATATCAAAATGTTGACTCCCTTGGCAATGCTCAACCAGTCTCTGGAAGGGTCTGGGAGTGTTGCATAGTTCAAAAGACATTCTAGTAAATTCAAAAAGACCCATAGGAATAATGAAAGCTGTCTTATCTTGATCCTCAGGTGCCATAGGGACTTGCCAATATCCACTGGTTAGGTCTAGGGTAGAAAACACAGCAGCAGACTGAAGAGCTGTGAGCAAATCCTTATTTCGGGGCAAGGGATAAGCATCTTTGTGGGTGATGATATTTAGTTTCTGATAATCACAAAAAATTTAATTTTGCCATCCTACTTTACTAACACAATAGGGGCTGCCCACGGACTGTGACTCTATCTGATCATTTTGTCCTCCTTCATTTCTTTGATCATTTCTTTAACAGGCAAATACATTGTGGGTGGAATCAGCCCGAAGCGCTTTCTGATGGGAGGATGTTGATTCGTGCAAATGTGATGTATATTGCAAGCTAGTCCGAAGTCCAGCGGATGCTTGCTGAAAGCTTCTTCATGTTTGAAGACTACCTTAAGTACATCTGCCTTTTGCTCTTCAGTGGTCTCAGGGTAACCCAGATTGATCTCTTTGGCCCACTCCAGCATACCAGCATCTCTTGCCTTCCTTTCTTGTACAGCCTCTGGCACTTCAGACAGCCAGCCTCCTCTTCAGCCTCAACGGTATCCTGGAGGCACACCGTGTGTAGTCGAGCAACCTGCTGGTTGCGGTAGAGTTGCACTTCATGGTTTCCATAGTTTAACACTCTGACGGGAATTTGCCCCTTGGTCACTGTAACCACACTCTGAGCCACTATTATGGGCTCCTCTTTCCCACTAGGATACGGCTCCACCAAGGCATCATAGTCTTGTCCCCTCGGGCCCACCTTCACCTTACACCACAAGGAGGTCTCTATTCCTGGCTTCAACGTCACTGACTTGCCATCTGTTTCACAGACCTCACCGATCTCACCATCAGCACTGGCAAATCATTGGTGCCATTGCAGAAGGATAATGGTCTGCTGTAGGGTGTGCTTATCAACCAGAGGTGATTGCTTGGCCTTTTGTTGGAGAATCTGGACCAAGTCTTCAAAAAAAAAGTTTTGCAGGAAATTCATGCCCAGAATCAGTGGTGGAAGGTTATTGCTTTCCATATTGCTGATGATGATACCCTGTCTGTCTTGGGTATTCTTCCCCAACTGAATAGTTGCTTCAAGGTAGCCCAGATAAGGTACTTCAGATCCATTACATGTTATCAATTTTATCCATGACCTTGGAGGTAGTTTGAGATCTTTAGGCATCCAATACTTCTGGAAATATCGCCCCTGTATGGTGGTAGCTTGCGATCCTGTATCCAATAATGCCATCAGTTCCACTCCGTCAACTTTCACTGGCACCATCGGGCTTCTGCCAATGAAGCAAGACTGGTCTATTGAGGCAGTTGGACCTGGTCATCCATCCTTCGGGAATCGGTCCTCATCCCCAAAGAATTCCTGTTTAACGTCAAGGTGGTATCAACAGGCTGATTGCATCGTCACTTTACTTGACCACTGATACCACACCGATGAGAGATCGGTCTCCCTGGTTAGCAAATGATTCATTGGGTGCCTTCCCTCGTCTATCCTTGGATGGGATGAGTGATCGCTGACTCTCTTCTCCCTTTCAGTCTGGTTAAGGGGCACCTCTCCCCTCCAATCTTCCTTCAGGCCCTGCACCTTCTGACAGATCTCCATCATCTCACAGGTCAGGGTGGCAATTTGTTTGGCCAATTCAAAGTTTGGGCATGCATTGGACTGGACAGAATGGATTGGTGCCTGTGCCATTTGACCATGATCTGGATGATAAGCTTGGGTAACCCATCAGTTCTCTTTCATATTCCGACCTTTGCAGGGGTAATTCCTCAGGCCGAGGTCTTCTCCTCCATGAGTCCTCTCTGGTCCACCTTTTCATAGGGTACCCTGGCCACGTAGCTTCAAGTGGGGTTGCCATTTGCAGATAGGTCATAACCTCTTCTCCTGAGCATCCAAAGCCTAGGATCTTAATCGCCTTCTCCTTGAAATCCAAGAAATCAGCCTTGGGATCTTGTAAGTGCAACATTCTGAGCTCTCTTCTTAAAGCCTCGCTGTGCACCCCTTCCACAAATTTCTCAACCAGCACACAGTCCGCATCTTGCACTTCTTCGCATCCACTCACTCGATGGCCCTCAACAACTCCTGCAAGCTGAGGGCATACTCTTGAAGGTTCTCTTGGGGCTTCTGAGTGCAGGAGAACAACTTCACCTTGAGGTTTGACACCATAAGTGTATCAAATATCTGCTGCAGCCTCTGCAAAATCTGCTCAGCAGTAGTCTTCGCTCCACCTGGCCAGGACTGTACTTCTTGATGGGCTGCCAGTTTTAGTTGCCCAATCAGAATTTCCACTTTTTGCCACTCTGGGATCTGGTACAGTCTAAACATTGCCTGCATCTTCAAGTGAAACTCCTCTAAGTTGCTGGTTCCGCCTCCGTCTCTTTCCCCTGAGAATTGTGGAAGCCATGGCACTCTGAAGTATCACGGCATAGTTAATGGCAATGGAGGCATACTTCCTTGGTGTTCATCTCTTTCTGTCCCAATCACCTCACCATCTCCTCCAGACAACTCACTGCTACACCCCGGCTCCATTGGCATCTCTCTCCAGGAAACGCTGGCTTGGGACTCCTCAGACAAATAATTATCTAATCCTGCTGACTACACCAAATTTTTTTTTCTGTGGTGCTCTGCTTCAATGATGGTGGTGAGCACTGAGGTCCAAATGAGTTAGGATAGATAACATTTATCCAGCAAGGAAAGGCAGGAGTCATCCAATGAGCTTAATGCCCGCTGGGCTTTATTTAACAACAGGGGTAGCATGACACGGTCACAGGAAGGGTAAACAGGACACTAGGGAACATGAACAGTCACTTCTTATATCACACTACTAAACAACTAAACCAGTACTGACTCTCTGGAAATGCAAGTTTTAGAATCAAGTACCTAAATTGTATACTAAAGAAAATAAATGTTCTGAGGTGCACCTCAGCCTAGTGCCACTATACTCTGTTACTTCTTACAATCAATTACAGTATGGTAGTGCAATACTCTGTCACCTTTAGTACTGCCTAAGGTATTGGAATACAATGGCTATCCCTTGAAAGGCCTTACAATACTGACGCAGGTCAATTACAGCAATGTCCATGCAAAGACAATAGAGTACATTCATCATTGAAGTCTTCATGCACACCATCGAGTAGAGTTGGTAGCTTCAGAGGCAGGGATAAGGAATTTCCTATGACACTCAGATAAATGGTCCCAGCACAGACCTAGCTAAGGCCACTGGGGTGGTGAGAGGTTTTTTAGACAGACCATATGTTTCTTGGCATAAAACCCACCCTCTCCAAGGCTGCCGGCAATAAAGAACAAGAGGAGCAGGTTCCTAGGATAAGCCTACTCGAGGGCTATCAGAATCAAACTAGATGCAGAAAGCTCCCTGGCCAAAATCCACTTTGGGGCCACCAAGGATGGAAGAGAACAAGGAAGATACTGGGTGATGAATCCACTGGAGGATTACCAAGGATTGGACATTGCTGTGACAATTCTGATACAACCAGGAATCGGACAAATCTGAGGTGAAGATGGATGATTCTGAAGTGTCAACACAAGAAACTGGAACAAAACAATAAAATGGTGGACATGTCCCACACTGAGGTTTGACAGACTTGACTTGCGGTGAACAATCAGGGGATGTAGACAAGATTCTTCCAGGACAAGCACACTCTTCTGAGGGCAGCCAAATTTGGGACATCCAGATCAGGTATCAAGAGACAACACTACAACAGTGGAAGCAATGCACTTGGACTGTGTCGTACTCGACTTTGAACTGAGGAAAACAAGAAACAGCGGGAGCGACTTGCACGGGTTTCGACATACTTGACTTCAGCAAACTCGACTTTGGCGGATGACAGGGACGTGGTCGATGATCTTCCAGACAGATACCTTCTGGAGAAGAGAGATGTTGAAGGATGTCTTCCTCTGGGTAGAGGCTGATTCCGTATGAGTAGGATGACAGACAACACCATGGAGCAGTATGGTGGCAGAAGATTGAGTCTATCCACATATGTTGACAACACTAGAGCTGGTAGATACACTTTCACACTACACCAAGAGAACTGTTCATTACTGGGGTAATTTGCCAGGAACAGGGGCAAATTACCAAGATCCAGGGCAATTGTTCATTGCAGAGGCAATTTGCCTGGAACAGGGGACAAATTACCAGAATCCAGTGAAACTGTTTGTTGCAAGGGCAATTTGCCAGGCACAGGGGCAAATTACCATAATCTGGGGCAACGTTCATTGCAGTGGCAAGTTGCCAGAAGCAGGGGCAAATTACTAGAATCTGGGGCATTTATTCATTGCAGGGGCAATCTACCAGGAATAGGGGCAAACTGACAGAATCTGGGGCAATTGTTCATTGCTGGGGCAATTTTCCTGGAACAGGGGCAAATTACCAGAATCTGGGACACTTGTTCAATACGGGGCAATTTGCCTGGAATAGGGGCAGATTACCAGAATCCAGGGCAAGTGTTCATTGCAGCGGCAATTTGCCAGGAACAGAGGGACAAATTACCAGAATCCAGGAGGAATTGTTCATTGCAGGGGCAATTTGTCAGGAACAGGGTGAAATTACCAGAATCCTGGGAAATTGTTTATTGCAGGGGCAATTAGCATGTAACACGGGCAAATTACCAGAATACAGGGCAATTGTTCATTGCAGGGGCAATCTGCCTGGATCAGGGACAAATTACCAGAATCCAGGGCAATTGTTCATTGCAGCGGCAATTTGCCAGGAATGGGGGGCAAATTACCAGAATCCAGGGGGAATTGTTCATTGCAGGGGAAATTTGCCAGGAACAGGGTCAAATTACCAGAATCCTGTGTAATTGTTCATTGCAGGGGCAATTTGCCAGGAACAGGAGCAAATTACCAGAATCCAGGGCAATTGTTCATTGCAGGGGCAATTTGCCAGGAATGGGGGCAAATTACCAGAATCCAGGGGGAATTGTTCATTGCAGGGGCAATTTGCCAGGAACAGGGTCAAATTACCAGGATCCTGGGTAATTGTTCATTGCAGGGGCAATTTGCCAGGAACAGGAGCAAATTACCAGAATCTGGGGCAATTGTTCGTTGCATGGGCAATTTGCCTGGAACACAGGAAAATTACCAGAATCTGGGGTAATTGTTCATTGCAGGGGCAAATAACCACAATCCCAGTAACAACACAGTCTTGGTACTTTGCAATGGCACAATAGTTCAGATACACATTTTCAGTACTTGACAGTCACTAAATAACAATTGTGTGCTAAACACCTTTCTTTTCTGACCCTTCCCAAATGTACTGTACTTGCAGGTCCCTTTTGAATCAGGATCTGGCTACCCTTGACCAACCTTGGAATAAATGCCCTATTTCCAATGGCTTCCCTTGCACTCTTGATGACTGGGCCCCTCTTGCCTAATATGGGCTTACTGGAGGTCCAAAGTGTTGTCCTTTTTACCCTCTCTTCAATGGGGCCTTTGCTATCCCTCTGTTCACGGTGGGCCTGACGTTGCCCCTTTTGATAACCCAGTGGGGCCTTTGCTGCCCCCTTTTCACCACTGGGACAGTATCGCCCCTTTAACAGCTGTGGGACCCACTTTAGATCTGCTGGGTTTCCTTTAAGTCTGCTGGGCCTAACTTGCCCTTTTAATTACTAGGGGGCTGGTGTTGCCCCTTTAAATGTAGGCCTGCTCAAATCCTCGCTGCCAATCATTCCATGCTTGCCCTGCCCTTTTCCTGCCCCCTTATGAATATTTGTAACCCCCTTCCTATGGGTCTTCCTTAGCTAGCCCCTCCCTGCCTGATCCCCAATGGTGCTTACAGCGCTAAAAAATTCAAATGATTGTATTTTAAATGTTTTGGCAGCCAGCAAACTCTTCTGTGCTGCTGCCGATTCAACGCCCCTACCCAGGGAGAAGGAAGCTGATGAGGGAGGCAGGAGGCTTGCTGCAGAGGGAGAGATCTTCACTAGACAGGCAGCACGGTGGACAGGGGGCCTTTTTCAGGTTTTCCCGATGCCAACTCTTGCTCTCTCTTTCTAAGGATGCAGCTCTGCTACCGCTGCCTACAGGGGACTGAACTTTATATATTTTTTTAAATATAAAACAATAAAACAGGGCATTTGCAGCCCACACTGGTACACAGGAACAGGACTCTTCTTGTAGGGAACTGCCGGACTCAACCGCAAACTGATTGGCACCACGGCAGGAACAGCAGCAAATGGAGTCTCCGCTGGCTGGAGGAGGGGCACTGCTATGAGTTGACGGACTGGCTTCAACATGACAGGTAAGCCCTACTGGTCCCCGTTGCACTCCAGCAGTCCGCTCACTACCACAGTCCAGCATGATCTGAAGCCAAAACGGCTTCAACTAATTTGAAAAAGTGCTTGGGGTTCTAATTCCAGAACCCTGAGCCTATGCCCACACAAACAGCCAGGGTTTCCAGCAGGCACCACACGCTGGCCAGAGACAGTGGTCCCAGCATGTGGGTGCCCACTCTCATGCTGCCTGCTCTGATGAGGGGGGTGGGATGGAGCAAGCAGGCAGCAGGGAACAAGAAAAAAAACCTTTTTTTTTTTTTTACTCTGATGATTCTCTGGGGGAACTACAAGGCCAAAACGCAACACCCATCTACCCAATACTGCAGGGATCCCTAGAGCAGATTAAACCCCCTTTTTTCTATAGCGCCCCTTTACTTTTGCCCCCTTGTTTTGGGGCACTACAGATTCGGACCCGCCAAAAAATACATGTCCCTGTGTATTCCCTTCTAACACATATAAAGACAACTTAACTACTTAACTATTACTTCTATAGGTGTTTATAACATTTCAACATGTTAACAATTCACTTAAATCTCTATGTAATCTTACTTTAGTGCAAACATTCTGAAAACATCTATCACTTTCAGTAGAAACCTTTTAATTTGCTAAACTAAGTGACTGTGTATTAGGATTACTCTTAACAGACCAATCTATGAAAGGATGATACAAGTTGAGAGGCTTCCATTATGTATCTTCTAGAAGGGATAACAGCATTAGATCTTTGGGATCTACGGGGTTCAAAACCTACAGGTTCTGGAGAAAAATTTTCTGGTTCAAAGAAATCTGGAAGTTCAGGATTTACTGCAGGTACAACGATTGGACAGTGAAAGGAATTTACATTGGAAGTGCGAATCCAAGGCTCTCTGCACCAACTGATTGGCGATTCCAGTCCCAACATTTCATCCTTTTTGGACTCCTGCCTCTCCTTTGGTATAGAACTGTTCTTGTCTTCGACTGGAATAGTGTCTCTAAAAATATAGGCTTTCAGAAGATTCCGGTGTACAATCTTGGTAGCATTCCCTGTTTCTTTCTGAATCTTGTACACAGGTAACTCTGGATAAGGGACTTCAATAATGCGGTAAGGTTCAGGTTCCCGTTTTTCTTTTTAACATTACTCTCTCTCCTATTTGTAGGGGTGCTGCATTAGCCTTAGCATCATAGTTTGCTTTCTGTTTCTGGTGCACCTGTTCCATATGCTTGCCTACAATTTGTCCAGCCTCTCGCAGTTATTGGTTATGTTCTTGTACCCAATTTATAATTGTCTGTTTGGCTTTGGGTTCATCAGGCTGTACCTCTAGTATTAAATCCATCTGGAGTCTTCTGTGGCATCCGAACATTAAATAATGAGGATTATACCATGGACCTCGGACACTGACCAATGAAAACGGCAGGCTGGCACCTTACCACCATTGTAAATCCTACGATATACCAACGGGAAAAGGTGCCAACCACTGGTAAGCCACATGACAAACTCCCCCCGAGATCACTGCAAGCACCAGAAAGCCAGGAAAGGCAACGGGCAGTGGAAAGCTCCAGAACCCCACAACTGACAGTGCCACCATTCGCACCCTGAACCCTTGAACGTCGGGTTCTATACAGAGCAAAACATTTCGCCGACAAAGATATGCCCAACAGTGTTTACTCCCTCCCTGTCACTTCACATACACACGACACACCTCACCTTCACGTAATATTTTCAGAGCGGCGACAGTTTATGGCAGCCATCTCTACGGCACTGCAGGTCTCACTCTCTGCTTCTTTTTAGTGTCAGTCTACGTCACTACGTCTACGTCACTACCTACCAACTGAAAAAAAAATAAAACACAGTAACACTGGAAACCGCAATTTCTAATGTCCCTGTCTCAGCGCTATGACATCCTGCTCTGCCTGTGTAAGCCTCTCACTGCTCGCAACACGGAGTCTCTGCCTCTCTCTCTCTGTCCTTGAGCCACAGTGGGCACTGTCCGGTGGCAGCTCATTTTCAGGTGCACACACTGCGCCTCTCCATCTCCCTTGAGGGAGAGAAATTTTTTTTTTTTTTTAAATGAAGCCTCGCAGTCTCGCGCTCATTCTGTGAGCTGAAACATGAGAGACAAGTTCATTTTCACACACTGCTCTCAACTTCTCACAGGTGCTGCACTCTCTGCCTTCTAGGTGGCCCTCTCTTTCAATAATAAAATACACAAACAAAAAAAGAAACTTGCAGAAGGGGAACAGAACAAAAGACAAAAAAGAGTTCAAAAGACACGAGAGAGCTTACTCCATCATATCCTACTTAGCAACGAGGTACAATTTTATGTATGGTGGAAGAATATTTCTGCCAAAATATTAACAAACATTTAAATACAACTTTAAAAAAAAAATGTTTCTCTATTTTAATAATTGACCCATAGTATAATAGCAATAAGCCACTCAGGGTGTGTGGGTTATCGGGGGATTTACCACGGCTGGTGAGGATTTACCCACTCGGCTGCGCCTCGTCGGCAAACCACGCTAGCTGTGGTAAATCCCCCGATAACCCACTCCCCCTCGTGGCTTATTGCTTAAGTATACCCAGTAGAGCAGTGAATATTGTTATTATATAAATAAGCAAGTTCAGGGAGAAGAGCTGGCCAGTAGGAACGTTTGTACTTGGGTAAGGCTCTTAACATTTGAAGCAAAGTCTGGTTGGTTCTTTCACAAAGTCCATTACTTTGGGGGTGGTAGGCCATGGTTTTCTGTTTGTGACTTCCATAAAAAGCACACAGTTCGTGAAAGAGCTTAGACTCAAAAGAGGTTCCTTTATCTGTAAGGTGTTTGGTTGGATAGCCAAATGGTCGCACAAAACATTTTAGGAAAGTTTTTGCTGTAGTCCGAGTGGAGAGATCCTTGACTGCACTGGCAACCACAAATTTTGAGAAGTGATCAACCATTGTAAGGACATACACATAGCCACTGGTGCTTGCTTTCAGCTTCAAATGATCCTCCCTTTTTTTTATGTAGAGCCCCCTTTACTTTTACCCCCTTACTTTGGGGCACTACACCACTACACATTCAGTCACTTCACTACCAGTCTAACATTGCTTGTGAAGCACTTTGGGATAAAATGTGTATGAAAAGCACTGTATACAAATGTTGCTCAGTACTGATGTATACCTGGGTATACTGTGGCAGAATCACATTAGTCAATGCAAATTAGCCTCTGTATACCCTGGTATACCTCAGTACTGAGCAACTTTTATATGTCTACCACTGTAAATGCTGATTCCTTTTTCTTGTGTGATTGGATTCTGCAGCTGTTCATATATTGAACCACACTGTACAAAGATCATTGGTCCCCAGATGGCTTCCTGCCTTGACGTCTACAATAATGTCCCTGTTAGTAAGCACCTGGTCCTGTACTGCCCCATCACGAGTGAGTTCACTGATTAGTTGCCTGAGCAACACCCTCTGCAAGGAGTCCAGGATGTCCCTGCTTCTAGCTGTTGCCACAGCAAGGAGGATCCAATCTACATCCAGCATATTGAAGTTCTCCACCAGCAACACCTGTCCCTTTCCATCCATTTTTTGAACCGTTTTCGAGACATAGCTGCGGAAAGGCGCCACGACCACCACAGTGTTGTCCTGTGGGAAAATTCACAACTTTGGAGTGCTGTAACTATGGAACCAGTATCCATTTCTTCACCAGACCAGCAAAGAGCACATCTGTGGGGCAAGGGCTTGCCACCCTGCAAATTTCAGCCCAAAAGTCCTAACTGTTTTCATGTTGTGAAGTGGCAAAGAAACTGGTGTTTGGACCCATTTACCTGCTTTCACTTTCAGATCACACATTTTTTGTCCCATAGACTATAATGGGAAAATTTAAAGTTTAATAACTCTTGAAAGGATTAATATTTTTTCACTAAACCTTCAAAAGGCACATTTGTGTGGCAAAGGCTTTCTATCCTGAAATTTTCAGACAACAACTTAAAGCCATTTCCAAAATCCAGATGGATAAAGAAATGTCAAAAACATGGATTTTTTTGTTTTTTCAACACTCTATATCTCAGAAACCATACAACAGATTACCATGTTCTTTGGCAGTTCAAGAGACCTACCCATAGACATTAGGCCTGCCAAATTACATGCAAATCCATTGAACGGTTCCAAAGTAATTAACATTCAAAAATACAGGTTTAACATAGAAGTTACCTTTCACCCTAACTATAATATTTTATATATATATTAGAGGCAAAAAACTCCGTTTAATGCATTAGTTAGGGTTGTTCCACAGCGACAAAAGTGAGGAAATTCAGTGTTAGGGTTGAAAACGCTAAATGCACATTCCCCACCACCACCACCACATACACACACATACATGCAAGTAGGGGAAGGACCAAGACAACACAACCAATCACACACAACCAGCAGCAGCTAACAGAAATAACATACAACTATAGAAACCACAAAACCACACACCCATGCTCCCATTGGGCTGTGGCATGGGGTTGTCACTGCTAACTCTCATCCCAGATATTCCATGCACCACTAAACATACATCACTACAGGCAACTGGACATCTTGGCCCACACACTGCCACTAACACATAACACAGACTACACATATGGTATTTTGGGGTTCACAAGATCCAAAACAGGATTTTGAACATTCCCTGAAATGCTTTCAAAATTCACTTTTGCAAATGTGAAAGTGTCGTCCTATGACACTTTCATGTTTGCAAAGGTATTTTGTGACAGTATGCTCCTAATGACTGCACATCTTTGCCATCATCCTGCAAGAAAATGGTTGGGTCCTTTGGACTGAAATTTGCAAGGTGGCAAGACCTAGTCTCACAGATGTGCTTTTTCCTGCTATTGTGCTAAAAAAAGTTAAGGATTACAAAGTTACACTGTTCCAAAATTGAGCAATTTGCCATAGACTAACATTGTGGTGCCCATGATGCCTTTCGCCACCCATATGTTGAAAACGAAGCGAGGTACACCATTTTTGCTACTGCCAGCTTTGTTCTCCTTAATGTGAACTAACCTCGAAGACCAACTTTCTAAATAATGTATGATATCTGAAGTTGGATTTCTCCACTTCCTACAGTGACACAGGTATACACCTCCTGCTGGATCTGTATGATTGGTTGTGTTGCCTTGGTCCTTTCCCTACTTGCATGTATGTGTGTGTGTGTGGTGGAGGTGGGGGGGTGCGCAGTTAGGGTTTTCAACCCTAACACTGAATTTCCTTGCTTTTGGCTGTGGAACAACCCTAACTAATGCATTAAATGGAGTTTTTGCCATGAATATATATATATATATATATATATATATATATATATATATATATATATATATATATATATATATCTATATATATATATATATATATATATATATATATATATATATATATATATATATATATATATATATATATATATATATATATATATATATATAGATAGATATATAGATAGATATAGATATATAGATAGATATAGATATATCTATATATATATATATAGATAGATATATCTATCTCTCTCTCTCTCTCTCTCTCATATATATATATATATATATATATATATATTCATAGCAAAAACTCAGTTTAATGCATCAGTTAGGGTTATTCCACAGCGACAAAAGCAAGAAAATTCAGTGTTAGGGTTGAAAACCCTAACTCCGCATTCCTCCCAGCCCCACACACACACACACATACACACATGCAAGTAGGGGGCAGGACCAAGGCAACACGACCAATCACTGACAACTAGCAGCAGGAGACAGAAATAACATACAACTGTCTAAACGTACTACAAGACACATCCATCATCATGGAGAACAACTGTAGAAGTTCTGTTGCCATCCGAGTGACTTCGTCCTATGCATGGATACTGCCCATCAGTTGTTGCTGTAGCATATAATACATTTTTTTATATGTAATAGATTTCTTATGTCTTCTGAATGACAGTGTGTTGATAATCATCACTCTAATAGTATGCCAATATCTGGCAGTGTTCTTAGGGACCTTTGACTGTTAATGCCTCCTGATGTTATCCCAGAATAAGACAATTCTGTGTCAGTTCACTATTCTCTGCACAGTACTACTGCACCATTATCTTATATAGTAGAATTGAAGATTTGTGTGGGACTGTCAAATCCAAAAGCTACATGATCACAATACACAATAGCTGAGTTGTGGAAAGTTTTTCACTTAAAAGAGCAAAGTGTGTTCCTCTACTATTTGATATATTGCTGCTAGCATGGTGTTCAAAGGACTCATGTTCACATGTTTGTCTTCATGACTCTGTAGTAGCACAGATCACTGTAAGACAGTTTAGGAATGTCTAACTACCCACTGATCTTACCATGCCATAAGAAATAATTGGATCAGGACAGTATTATCTACTAAGTCATCCTCCACAATTATTTGAACCTTTACAGCTGTATATGGGACTGTGTCACCCAAACTATTCCATGATAGCAGCTCACTCTCTTTGCCTTGCTGTGACTTTGTAAGTGCAAACACATGTTTGTGTTTGTATACACATTCCTAGGTATGTTTTAACAGCGCTGTCCAAACACAACATGTTACTGCCTCTGTATCTATGAATGGATAATATTAGACACCATTTACACTGGCTTTAATGTGTGTAGATGGCTCCTAATGTCACTGTAACAGTAGCAAATAATGTATACAAATACATTTATAAACACTGTGCTGCTGCACCATCTAATCCTTAAGAGCTCACCAGCTATGTGGAACTGTAGCTTGCAAACTTTTAAATATCATCATGGCCCATGGTTTACATTATTATACAAATCATTTAACATATTTCCATTAATATGACTATTATCATAGGGTGGGAACATCATGTAGGATTTATACCACTGTTAGTTCTGCTAGTGGTTCTGCATGTGGCAGAAAATTAAAAAAAATATTCATTCTGCATACTATTGTGAATCACATAACAGAACTGTCATACAACTATTGAGCACTGCATGTATTTATAGATTTGCAACTAGAAATAATTATTCATGCAACATGTGTGTCTCAATGTGACCAAGCCCACCTTGATTTGAACAAGGGTACATTGAACAGTACATGTTACTGAAAGGGTCCTATTATGTCATTTGTTTTTGCCTATATCCACATTAGATAACGCATCATGTAATACATGCTTTCTTCTATGTTGATACCTCATGATGTTATCACAGCATAACCAAACAATGTATATCATAGAAATTCTGTACACAGTAGTATTGTTGTGATATGTGAGCCTGTGAAGGTGTGCACAACACTCTGTACACACATGGCTACTCAAATGCCACAGTTGTTGCACCATGATGATGGATGTGTCTTGTAGTACATTTAGACAGTTTATGTTATTTCTGTCACCTGCTGCTGGTTGTCTGTGATTGGTCATGTTGCCTTGGTCCTGCCCCTACTTGCATATGTGAGTGTGTGCGTGTGTGTGTGTGTGTAGCTGGGGTGGGTGGGAGGTGGGAATACAGAGTTAGGGTTTTCAACCCTAACACTGAATTTCCTTGCTTTTGTCATTGTGGAACAACCCTAACTGATGCATTAAACAGAACTTTTTTGCCATGAATTTCCTGTCTTTTTGATAAATCATTATGGCATACTATTTTGTATATGTTGTTGAGAATGTGCATCCCTTTTTGCACCACAGACTCACCAAGATATAGATAACTTTATCAGAATAAGTACTTGTCTTAAACTATTCATGCAGCAATAGTTCATGTGCTTCACCGTTCACATGAAAATGAAATGATAAAGTAATTTAATAGTAGATTAATATGTGCACCACATGTACCAATAGCACATGTACTGTGCTAAGTAGGAAATCTGCACAAACGTCTTGCTCTTTGTTTCTATGCAGTAATATACCAACAAGAATATACATATTACTGCTGTAACTTAATATATAATAAAACACACAACACCAGTAAATAAGGCTTAAAAAAAAGATTTATTGCCCAATTAAAAGTTGATAAAAAAGGCCAAATTAAAAATCCAATTAGTACACAAAATCAGTCTCATAAAACAATTGTAAAAAAGTATCGCACCAAAGTTTTAAATACATGTAAACAGTATGGCAGGTACTTCATGAGCAAGATGTGATAGTAGCACACAACACATCAGCACAGCTACCACTGTACTGCCTGCACACTACTTGCATACATCAAACAGTAATAATGTTATTGTCATTGTGTGATTGATAGTGTTAATGTTCCTGGGGTGGGGAAAAACCAGATGCCAACTGTTTAAATAATAGCAGCACAAACACATAATACTCTCTTAAAAAAGATAGATATGAAAGCTATTTTAAAACATTTAATTGTAATATATATTTATGTGTAGACATACGTGTATATATATATATATATATATATATATACACACACACACACATAGACATACATGGAAAGACATATAGATATTGGGTGCATTTGGAAAATTCTCACCCAAACCCTCAATAGAGGCAATCAAGAAATATTATCAGGAACATAACAATTCAGTTGTTATCAGTGAAAGTGTCTGACATACAACAGTGTACTATTCTATACATACGTTTAATTAACTTATTACACAAACCAAAATCAAATGGCATACTGCAACAATAACTATATAGATCAGTGAAAATGATAACAGCAATAATCAACATTAATAGTGAACTCAAGAAGTATGTACGTCACTAAAGACTTGTAGTTACAAAAAAGTAAACGTTTAACAGAATGGTATGAATATGAGATTAAATAATTTCCTATTCAGAAAATGTCAAATTTAAAAAAAAAAAATAATAAATCTATCACAACACTTTACTATCAATGATGGCTATATTAAATAACTACAAACTAGAAAAGATCTACTAAATATCTATGTTATATTTATTAATATATTAACAATACCTTGAAATAGTTATGAATGCAATAATGTTAAACAGTGAAATATTGAAAATTGCTTAATCAATTCAGTTAAATAGTAAGTAATACAATTACTTAAAACCTAACAGTACTAACTGTAATCAAGCAATGTATTAATTATAATATATAATAATAATAATAAAATGTATTTGTTAAGCGCCTTTCAAATTTCAAGGCGCTGTACAATTCACATAAAACAAAGTACCATAAATACAGGATAAAATCAAGAAAATACTGGAAATGCTTTCCCCCATAGAAAAGTCTTAAGTGCCTGCTTAAAACTCCCTATCATCCTGCATTCCTGAAGCTGACAGGGCAGAGAATTCCAGAGGGTAGGTTCCGCAAATCCAAAGGCACACGCACCAAATGACTTCAAATTGACCCTCGGAATCTCCAGCAACCCATCATCAGCCGAGCAGAGCTGTCACAAAGGGGTGTAAGAAACCAGGAGCTCTTTCAAGTAATCAGGACCCAAACCATGTAGGGCTTTGTAAGTCAAAATACCTACCTTAAAGGTGATCCACCACTGAATAGGCAGCCAGTGCAGATCGTGCAGCACAGGGGTAATATGAGGTCTTCTAGATGCCCCTGTCAACAAACATGTTTCCACGTGCTGCACTAGCTGCAAGTGGTGGATATCAACCCCAGGAAGCCCTAGGTAAAGGTAGTTGCTGTAATCAAAGCGCGATGTCACAAAGGCATGGACCAGGACAGGTAGATCACTGGACGGAACAAGGTGCCTAATCCTAATGATGTTCCTAAGATGGTAAAAGGCCAGTTTGATGACTTCTGAAACCTTATGACGAAGAGACATATGTACAACATAGATGTGCAGCAAGAAAACAGGGATAGTACTTCACTGTTGCAGCACAATATGGTGGTGTTCAGTGAAGACGGAAATGGAGAAAAAAAAAGCAACACAAGCCACACCTGATGATACTCAACATGTCACAGAGGGATGTCTATTTCAGAGTATTGTACTGTTAAGTACAGGTCAGCAGATCATGTAAAAAAACAGAGTTGAATAGTGTTGACACAGAAGTGCCACAAACAGCAGGATATATTTTACTCATAAAAGATCCTAATAATGTCATGATGCCGACAACTCTTACAAAAGGCATATATTACGCAGTTTTGTGTATGCACAAGTCCAAGTATTGTGCCTTAGTAGAGGCTCACAGTTGCCAGTGATGTCAACTAGTACTTGTTATGGCTGCATACAACGTACTCATAAGAAAAGACAATGATAGAAGAGTACAACCAGATAGGAATATCTCTTTTGACATTTTAAAGTCTTCCTTCGACATATAAGTGTGGTTTCTCTACTGACTGCAAAAACAGTTGGTGCCAACTGAAGACCACTGCAACTATTTTCATGTGTCACTGATCAACACAACAATCTTATAAGTCAGATTGAGTAAACATATGCATGTAAGCCATGTGATATGTTACCAGTGTAGTCGCCAGCACAGATTTGCATGGAAAAAATGTTAATATACCAATACTCACTCTGTAACAAAATGGACAGCAAGATATGTCACATGTTGTGTGACTATTCCTCTGATGCATGAAGATTGTAGTAATTCTTCAATATCACCACGTATGCATTTTGTAAGTGTCACGATAGTCTCTGTTTGAAAGTGCTCGATGAGTCATTGCATTCAACCCAGCCAGTTCTGTACCTCAACAAACAAGTGTAATGTCCAGAATGTACAGACTGGCCATAGTGGTAGATCACAGCCTGAGTGTCAAACACTGCTTGATTAAAAACAATTCTACCAGCTGTGAAATCTGTGATAGGCATGTTATCTCTGAGCCCATTAGTCAAATCTATGCAATACAAGCATAAGATATTGAGATGAAGTCCTGAGATGTATGGACTGAGTACAGGTACCTCCACACCTTTCACACAAGTGACCACTTTCAGCATTGGTAAACAGCTGGTGGAACTTGACACTTTTAGTCTGAGACACAGAGAAACCCAAAGCATGTCTTCAGTAGTTTCTCGCTCTGAATGACCACATGACGCACATACATATCTGGTAACATATGACACAGTGAAGTACTGATGCATTGAAATCCCCTCTTCATCCAAGCTGTTTATGATGGCCATCATAAACTCACTGGCATCTAGCTGCATGTTAGCAGCAAATGTACTGCATCCATCATATGTACCTAACACCTGCTGTAGAGGTGTCAGTGACTGCATGTTGTTTGACTGATCAGAAGTCATGTTAACAACTTCCTTCAATGCCTTTGATAAAGGAGTGTCTTATGAAGCTGATATTGCCTGCACAAAGTGTGGCATGTGGAGAAAAGTTTGCATAGCTGAATTAGCATAGCAGTTTACTCTAGTACTGTTATCGAACACTGGAACAACAGCCAAGTGACTTCTGAGCAACAGCTGGTTCTGCATCTGCATTTGCCATTCTGACCTTCTTAGTACTCTGCACAGTTGATTCAGTTGTGGCAGTTCGTTTTGTCCTTTTGCCAGGTGAAGCTGTGACTGTATGATGTGAGACAACCACATATGTAGGTAGTGGTATTAGAGACATCTGTGGCTGATACAGAGTACGTAGTCTGCTGTACTCAACAATACATTGCTTGTCAGCACGTATCTTCTGAGGTGCGAGTGTTATGATGTGCAACCCAGAAAGACTACGGACGCATGAAAGTGTGACGTAGCTCAAGTCATCTTTGAAAATGTCTGTTCCTATGTCCACCATTGCTGAATCCAAACTCAAACCCTGAGACTTGTGTATTGAAACAGCATACGCAACACATATTGGGAACTGTTTTCTGCTCACATAGATATCCTTAAATACCTGGAACTTAACACAGGTATGATCAATCTGCACCGGCTGTTCCATGTTGTCAAAGTGGACAACAAGTGTTTCAATAAACATCTTCTGCACATTGTAAATGAAGTCTATGATGTGATCCATGGCACTGTTCACCATGCCATGCTCAACATCAAGATTATGCCATAGCATGACACGTGCATTCTTACAAACTGTAAGAACTGCTTCCAAGCCAGCTGTGTGTGAAACATCCGACTTCAGTTCACAGAGTCGTTCAGTCATCTACGCTACCAGCTTCTGACTTAGAATGACACCATCAATTGTATCAACAGCATGCAGTATGAGAATTTCTTGAGTCTCTCTCTGCAACATAACACTGTTGAACTCAGCACATTTCTTAAGTCGTGGCATAAGACACACAATGCGTGTGCCCCTAGAGTATACATCACTAAAAACATCGCAAGCTGTTTCTATAGATGTAGTATTCATTCTGATTCTTCGACCATGTAACATTGAAAGATGTTCTGGTGACAAAGAACCAGTACGAGCTTGATCCAACAATGCCTTGTAAGCCAGATCACCACTGTGCCGCATGTTCTGGCACAGCTCGACGTAGGTAAATAACTCGCATAGGTAAAAACTTCCAATGCAACCTAGTGTATTTTTAGCCTGCTTGGCAGTCAGAGCTGCAAAGACATGTTCTGCATTAACTGGTGCAAGCTGTAAAAGGTCTCCAAATACAACAATGCTTTTACCACCAAATGCATCTCATTAGTCAGTCCCCAAAATCTGTAGACGTAGGTGTATACAGGCAAGCATCAAATTAGAGACCATACTAATCTCATTAATGATGAGTAACTTCATCTTAGTAAACATAGAATGAAGCTGAGATGCAACCTCAAATGACAGCTTACGGTACTCTCCTGCTTTGCCATGCTCTACTGGCAACATGAAGAGACGGTGTAACGTAACTCTACCAGTGTTGTATGCAGCCAGTCCGGTAGGAGCACTAACAGCAACAGACATTGATGAGCCTGTCAGCTTCCATATTTCAGCAGTAATGGCCTCTATAAGGAAGCTCTTTCCTGTACCTTCTGAGCCACTAACAAACATCAGTAGTGGCTTGTGGTCAAGACAGTCACATTTCTTTAGTTCATGTTGTATCCCATGATGGACAGCATCAGTAACTGCAGAGTGCACCACACACTGCTGCTCATTGAGTCTCTCAATTCTGCTGGGTCAACACTGCAGTGTGAGCCATGTTCCATAGCACTCTTGACTTCTGCATGAGTGCTTCTGGGGCATTCAGAGGCAGAGGTTCTCCAAGGATACCTTCTCCTTCTGGATCAAGATTGTCCTGTGAACTGACAGGAGTGTCCTCCTCAAGTTGTTTCTGTGCCTTCTCAAGCTGCTCCTTCTCAGTGTCTAGTCTCTGTATATATGTGTCTGAATATTGACTTTTGAATGTCTCGTAACTGTGATTGAATTCTTCCTCAAATGTATCACAGTCACCTTTTAATTCAGACTCATTCGTCCAGGGTCTAAATAAAAATAGGAGAGCAAAGTAGTAATGCTCTCTGCTCTCAGATGTGCCTAGATGTAATTAACAGTGGTCAAAGAGCCAAGACTTATGTCTCTTAATGAGACAGTTGTCCACTCCTTTGACCTTGTAAATGTCACATGTACAATCAGGTGAGACATCCGTCTTGTAGTCATACCACTTAGCCACGTCAAATAAACACATTTGATCCATGTCTTCATGTCTATGGGGGTAGTACGTATCAATGAGGTTATTCTTCAAGATATGTCTTGAAGAAGGTCTGTTGAGAGCCAGTTCCTCAATCTCAGCATGAGGAATAAGTACATGTTTTCGCTTCTCTTTGTAGTTTACACTGAGAAACCGCACAGCATCAGATTTGCCATACAAATGTGTACCAATCAAGCGATTGCCAGCCTCATAAGCACCACATTCTCTGTGTGATGGGGTCTTCAATCCCAGTGACCACAACTGAGATGTCAGTGACTTGCTTGAACTGGCAATATCTTCCCAAAGATCCTGCAAGCTAGTCTGCTCATGTTTGATAATGTACGAAGTGACATACCGAACCAGAGCTAACGAGTTATCAACCACAAACTGAACATCTATGTTTGCTTGCCACATTAGAAGAAGAGTGGGGTTGTAGTCATTGATGTACACCTCATTCTTATCTCTGGGTAACTCATATACCCACTTGGTTGATTTTGTCTTCAAGTGGTGTCACATAGCTGAAAACAGTTCATTCATGCAACCATCCTGACAGACATGCCTGGGAAATCTGAAACGACATCTTGTGTACCAATCAGATTTGTTCTTCACTACCTGGCAGCAGTATTTCACACAAATATGGCATTAAAACTTCTGCACCAACTTCCACAGTGTAGGACTGTCATACTTGTCTGGAATGCAGTAAGTGGTGTACTGCTTAATGAATGCTAGCACTTGTGCTGCTTCATGTTTGTCTATGCGTGGGGCACCCTTGATCCACAGTAACATGTGAATATGAGGAGTGCCTCATGCCTGATACTTCATCCTCCAGAAGTAATGCTCCACAATACCAAGAGGCGGATTGTCCTTTGACAAAATGAAAGTCAGAATATCATGGAAATGCTTGTGAAAAAGCCTAGTGACAGACACTGGGTCAAGTGAACACATTTCTCTGAGAGTCATGGATGAAATGCCCTCTACATCACAATATGCCCACTTCAACCGTTCAATGACCTCATCCCAGGCATACTCGGCACAGCTGAGTGTGACAAACCATGTGGCTGCACCATACTCTCGCAGTATAGTCATCACCTCAGAGTGTCTGCGATACCAGTATTCTTTGGTGCTACGTAGACTTGACAGAATGGAAGACAAATTCACTTGCACATTTTCATCCTTCTGCTTTAATTTCTTGATTCCATCAAGTGGAGTTGTGAGCCAAATAGTATGCACAATAGACGCAGACAGTATGCTAAACACACTCTCCCACAGGAGATGAAACAGATACTGTATGTTGCATCTGAATTTGCCATCCTTACTGAGCACATGGCTACTACGGTACTCAGCACCTTGTACACACACTTCACTTTCATCTAGGCATGTACCTGACCCTTTTGGGAATAAATCTGGGAAACAGCGTGCTTTCAATGTTGCCTCCCAAATGCTGACAGGCTCACCTTCCACCTGTTTCATTTGATAGAGATCAATGTTGTCCCCTACTGGATCTCTGCCATGCAGTGGGTGAATTGTGTACTGTTCACACACATTATCGTTTGTCTCCACATTGACCTTCTCAATCATTGGTTTTGTGGTTTCCAACACATCATGTTCAACAGACACACTAGTCATGCGATCAATATCAAGGTCTGCATAAAAGGGATTGTTGCTCTTTAAATAAGTAAGAGCAAGTTTCACCTTCTCTACATTGACAACATCCTGCCAAATGACCTTTGACTTTGTTGGAACACCGTTGACATGAATCACCAAAGTGTTCTCAATGGAGATCGCCTCCACATTTTCCTGCAGAGGAAGTGGAAGATACATAACGGAACCCTTAAGAGATCTAATGAGTTCTTTTTGTGGAATGTTCCGTGTCTTTGTATTCAGATGTAGAATAGTTTGAAACGGTTTCATAGTCTGAATAAGAATCTGTTCAAACATATTCAATGTGGCAATCTCAGCTGGTGTAACATATGCCTCCATATTGTTCAAGAGTGACCTTGGTGGCAGAATGTTAGCCTTCACTTTGGAGAAACAGTGCTTGCACATCACAATGATTGGGTCTAACTGAAAGTCACACTTTAACAGCAGAAATGCTGACAGTCGAAACCACATGTCATTGTACGGTGACAAGGTTTCCAGGTTCACTGTGACTGTTTGTTTTTCATAACAGAGCTCATCACATGACACACATACAGAGTCAAATTTCTCTGTCTTTGCCAACTCAAATTTGGCAATCGATTTCCCAAAATGCTTGAGAATATCAGTTTCTAAGACAGACAGAATTTCCATCAGCAATTGATGACTGATCAATCACAGTATCTGTCACACTGCTGACACGTCGCAGCTGTTTCAGAAATGTCATGGCACCATGCATGTCACCAGACTGCAGTAACTCATTCAGACAAGTATACTGAGCAACAACTCATTGAACCTCATAGACCCTGTACACAAAGTTTTTACATGCCTGATTGAAGCACTCCCAGCATTCGCATGAGGTGAAAGACACTGTCGCAAACACCACTATCTAGACATGCAAGCGAGTGACCCATAAGTCCAGCATGTGGACGGATCTCACAAAGGTCTATACTCTCAAACAGTTTATGTCTGTCTTTACGATCAGTAATGACAAAGGTTGATAAAGTGCTCAACTTTGTTAAATGATTGCCTTCAGTTGCAAGTCGCATCACACATCCATGAGAGATAGTGACGCTTACCAGGCTGAGCAGTTGCCTCACACTCATCATCTGACTCCATTGTAGTGTCATCACACACATTCAGCACATTACACAGTTTACTGGATTCATCAATGCAGAAGTTGCTGTCCTTTTTCTGTGAGTAATATGACTCCTCCCAGAAATACGCCTCTGAGTGCTGTGTGTGCAGCCAGCAACCTGTGAAAATATCACAGAAATTGTGCTGGTTCAAGACAGGATACCATTGTAGCCTCATCTTAATCTCATTCACAACTTTTCTGAACTGCTCAAGTACATGTGACATCTTACGCCACAAGCATTGAAGAACAAATACTGCTCTATTAACAAATGTACATACTTTGAGACGCAATTTCATCAAAGAGAGATAACTCTTTAGTTTTTTGCACTCACGTCTCATCACAGCAGCAACAAGTCTGTCAATCTTAGCTTTAGAAGCTAGTGATCGGAAATACTTTTGCTTCCTCAGATGACCATTAGCAGCCACAGCTTTATGCCGCTGCTTAGTATGCTTCTTTATGCTTGCCTTTGCAACATTAGAGTTCCATCTCAAAGACTTCTGCAACTGTTGCTCAGCTACACATTTTTCCCTTGCAGTTGAGCAAGTACGTACTTTTTCTGTGGAGCATGCAACCTGTGAAGTCACTCCTTGAGCATGACGCTCAATCGTTTTATGTCTTGAACTACCATCTGTGGTTTTTGGACCACTCTTAAGCAACAGTGAACTACTATGATACCTGCTACATCTCTGCATAGAAGTCCATCTGTGTTTAGAGGGCATCTTTCTTCTCTGGAAATTCACAGTAGTGTAGAATAATGTTACATAAGTATCAGACACCTGTATAATAAATAGAGAAAAACAAATATTTAGTGGTGAACTGTTATTTTTGTCCAAACATTACATAGTCACACACACTGTTCATGTGTCATGTAACAAGAATAAGTAGTACTGCTTACAAAACATTGTACACATTATTACTCTTACAGCTGGACACAAATAAAACCAATATACAATGTTTTCAAGTGTCACAGAACAGAATGTCACTTATTAAATGAGAATGAATATCTAAACATGTCAAAAGTAAAGTATTTTCTCAATCTAAAGCATCCACAGTATTTTTTTAATATTTAATTTTAAAAATTTTCAAAAGTAGTGTCGAATGTATGACAGTGTCGCAAAATATGGTGCCATGAGCATGAAAGTGTCGCAAAATTTGATGTCATCAGCATGACACTGTCGAACGTAGTGCCACAAAATAGTGTCGGCAGCATGGAAATGTTGAATAATAGTGTTGGGAGCATGAAAGTGTCGAATAATAACACTAAAAAAACAGCCTCTTTAAGGTTAAGCCAATTAGACACTGCTTCCTATTTGAGTGACAGATGCTGACACCATTGGAATGTAACATTGATCAGGCCATGTCAGGCAACCAATCACAAGTGCTGAAGAGTGGAGAAGGACATAGCAGCCATCTTAAGAAAAAACAAGAGACCCTGCTTTAGACTGTGTAAGTACATCACATTTTCTAAACAATTTTTCTAGCATTATAAAAACTGTTAGCAGCACAAAAATAGTATTAAACAAAATGTTTTTGCTGCTCTATTTGACTATGACAATCAAAATAACCTGTTATGCTGTAAAAATAAGTTATTAGTGTTTAAAGTCAGAGTGTCAATCAGTACTTACTAGCACAGATAGAGCTGCAAATGGAGGCAGAAAGCAAGCAGCACGTGTATCATAACAGAATGGGCAACTAATCATACACCTTTCTGTAGTTGTGATTGTTTGAAGCATCCTATGAAAGTGTAGTATTTTCCCACCTAGAAATCTTCAAACATTTCTGGCTGACAGGAGCTGCAGTCATTCAGTGCAGTCATACTCAGTGCATCTACTGTATTGGTTAGTCATGAGTAAGCATTAACCAATAACTTTTAAAATCACTGTTTTGGCATAGCCCACCAAAGCAATGAGGAAGGAGAGAGGGAAATTTCACTTTCATATTCAGTTGTGTCTAGACACTGCAGGAGAAACAGTGATTTTTTTGTTAGCTCTCTATCCACTTCTCAGCTTAAAAACTCAGAATGGCAGAAAACAGCAAAAGGGCTGTGTGGGTCGTCGGCAGCAGTATAGTAAGGTGAACCTCAGAGTATGCTCAGAGGAGTGATTTTGGGAAAGACCTGCAGCTTCCAAATTGCTCTGTTAAGTAGTTTGGCAGGGGAGGCATGAGGTGGGAGCATCTCATTTCAATAATGCACAGACTTCTAAGGACTCAAGCTCGACCAGACATACTGCTGATTCATCTCAGAGGCAATGATTTGGGCACCAAACAATGGGTAGACTTAGTGTCAGAAGCAAAATTGGACCTTGCTTCTATCATGGGTATGTTACCTGGCTGTAAGATCATTTTTTCTGATATTACAGAGCGTAGGGTCTGACAAGCAGAACAGCACATGTACCTGCTTGACAGATCATGGAGAAAGGTAAACATACAAATTTCTGGATATCTGCACATGTCTGGGATGCACACCATACGTCACCCGGAAATTAAGTATTGTAGTGATTAACTATACCTACCAGATGGTGTGCACTTCACCCATGCTGGAAATTGCCTTTCCTTGGGAGACCTTTGAGATAGAATCCTCACAGTCCTCTAAAAATATCAGACTGTTAAAGTGTGCACCTTTTTAAAAAACGGTTCTTTTAAGAACCACAGAACCTAGGTCAAAAAATAGAAAAACTATATACATAACAAACATAACAGAAACACATGCAATCTCTCTTTCACAGTACCACACCACACTGGATGCAGTACCTGGTATGTGGATGGGGAAAGGTTGGAAATTTTCTGGCTCACTCTGTTCAAATCCTAAGTATCCTAACTTGCATGCATCTGCAATAAAGGAGGTATAATGTTGATGTCCATTGTCTCGGTTTGACTGTGGCTCTTCACTCAGGATGCACTACCTGGTCTAGAGTGGTGAGGGTTGGGGAGTTATTCCTGTCCAATGCCATGCAACTCTGAACTGTCCTAACTTGTGTGCTCCTGCAACAAGGGAGGTGTACTGCTGATGTCGATAGGCTTTGTTTTCCTGTGGCTCCCCACTCAGCATGCAGCACCTAGTGTGAGTGTGTGGGGGGGGCATTGCCTGTCTAACACCATGCAACTCCTAAGTGTACAAACCTGTGTATCCATGCAACCAAGTAGGTGTACCGTTGATGTCCATAGACTTTGTTATCCTGTGAGTCTCCACTCAGGATGCAGTACATGCTTTGAAGCACGGGGGGGGACACATTCCATAGCTGACAACGTTCAACTCCAAACTATCCTAATTTGTGGTTTCCTGCAGCCAAGGAGGTGTACCATTGATGCGCATGTGATTCCTTTTCCCCTGTGACTCTCCACTCAGGATTCACTACCTGGTGTGTATGTGACGTGAGGGTGGTGGGGGAGGGGGTAGGATTGTAGTAATGAAAGCGCAACAGCTAAATTGAATAGAAGTGTCTAGAGATGTGCTTTGAGTATAGCTACGCACCACACTTCTAATATAACATAGCACACTTATTACTGTGTCCTTTATGTGATGTTGTGTAACTATAACTGTTGTAATATATCATTACGTGCAATCAGTACTGTACAATCATAATAAATGTGCTGCTTGCACATGTTTAGTGTAAAAGTTGAACAGAACAGAACCATACAGAAGCAATAATATATCACATTAACGTACTGTTCTCTCTGTCTATATTCATTGCAGACCTAAAAACTACTAAACAAAAATGATACTCTGGAGTTTAAGGGAGGTATGCTGCTTGGTGGAGTCGGCCCAGGCCAAAGGAAATGCAAGAATGCTAATGCGCAGTACCAACAGGAAGTTGGATGTTATGTGGCGGTGCATAAGCGAACATATGCGGTGCAGTTATAAAGTAAAAAACAATAACGCCGCTATGTGTAAGCGGAAGTGGAAGCTGCTGCGACAGGGCTTTTATGTCCTTGAAGAAGTGAAGATCGGTACCAGAAAATGACTCTGGATGGTACTACCTTGCACATCGAATGTGGGAGGCTGCCAGCAAGCCCATTGCAAGGGAGCGCCTACAACACTGTGCATATACAATGCATTTCTTAACCAGTACAATATATATGGCAGTTATAAAAATGATGTGAAGTGAAACTTTGGTTCACTATGACTTATTCCATTGTATTAACATAGCAAGACAGATAACCATACAGAATACAGCATCTCTGTAGTAAATATAACTTTTTAAACCAAAGTACATACAATAAGCTATTCTGACTAACCATAAGAAAAAAAGTGCTACAAAAGGTTGGTAATAGAAATAGTACTGTACATGATTGTAAAACAATAGATATAAAACACTACTGTGAGTGGGTGGTTTTACTGCATATAACTTTACATTTAATAAATACAAATTTATGTTCTGTACCTGAAGAGACCTTATAGTCATAATTTTTTAAAGCAGATAGTGTTACACACGCATATACACAGTGACAGCAAACTGTAGAAGAAAATTGCTAAACAGTTGAAAATACTATCAATATTGAAGCAGAACTGTACTGAATCAATGTAGAGATACATAGAACACTCACAAAAATCACTATCATTTTACATTCACAGGACATCAGAGGCGCCCTCCTCCTGTTGTGGAGATAGTACCACCAGAGTCTGAGTCTGTGGAGGCAGAACAGTCTGACACCAACAGCATCTTCTTTGTTGGGTCAGAAGGTAAGACAATCCAATTGAAATGAAATAAATGCCTGTTCTGGGTAGTTACTGAGGGACTAGAATCAGTGACTATGTGCAAGTACTCAGTGTTCTACATTCTGAATATCATTTATGTACATAGGTTTACTTTCGATCTGTGTTCACAGTTATGATACAGCTCATGGTGTTTTGGGAGCGGGGAGAGGGGTGATTTAATTATTCAGGATGTGCAACTCCTAACTGTGCTAGCAAGTGTGCAGTTGCAATCAGCAACTTATACCATTGATCTCCATCGCTCTAGCTTTGATATAGCTGTCTAGCCTACATGCAGTATATTTACTGTCAAAGGGTGGGGGGCTGGATGGTTATAGCTTGACTGATGTTAGACAACTATTAACTATAAAGAAAATGCGTGCAACTCCAGCTATACCATTGATCTCCATGGTTCTACTTTTACTGCACATCAATAGTCTGGATGCACTTAATGGTCTGTCTGTGTGTGTGTGCCTGCCTTTATGTGTGGAACTCCTCACTGTTATAAGCTGTGTATACCTGGTACCGTAAAGAAATACTGATGATATTCATCACTTTTTTGTGCTATAGCTCTGCAGTCAGCAAACAATACATGTCATGTGGTGCAATGAAAAGGGGTGAAGAAGCATAGCCTGGCTCAGTCTCTACAACTCCTCACTGTAATCATTTCCATTCAGCTATAATCAGGGTTCCATAATATTAATGTCCATTCATGCATTTGGATTGTGACTGTGCACTCATGGCCTAGTATCAGATCAGCGAGGGTAGTAACTACATAATGTGTCTCAGACTGTACAATAACTTAGTGTCCTATCTTGTATACAGCTGATATTCAAGACGTATATCATGAATAGCCATCCTTGTATTTCAGCAGCAGCTCTGTACTCAGTATACAGTGCATTATTTGTCTTACCATATATTTCATCTCAGACCTACCAGTTATCAGCAGGGACACTCTTAACTGTAGCACATAGTAGCATCCTAGAATAATGATATATAAACAAACATGGAAGAGAATAACAGTCTTGTTGTTCATGAACATATTTTCATGATATGCATTACACAATCTATTTATGTATTCTAGAGTGGCCATGGAGACTGCAAACATAACAGCTCAGAAACAGGTGAAACAGAATCAGCATTTATATAGCGCTTTTCATACATCCAAAGCGCTTTACAAGCAATGCTAGACTGGTAGTGAAGTGACTGAATGTGTGGTGGCGGACATATCGCACATCATCACCTACACACAGCCTGGATAATTGCATGAACCGGTTTATGGGAAGGGGAATGTTGGCCAGGACACCGGGAATGTTCCCTACTCTTTGCGAAGAGTGCCCTGGGTTCTTTTTCTTCCACCTGGACACCCACCAGGACAACACCAGGATGGGTAGAAGGGACCTCGGTTTAACGTCTCATCTGAAGGACGGCACACCCCAGCAGTACAGCACCCCCCAATACTGCACTCGGATGCCAGCAATTTTTAGGTGAAAGTCCAATCCCGGTGTGGGACGAGAACCCACGACCTTCTGGTCCAGAGGCAGATGTGCTACCAACTAAGCCACGCTGACACCTGGAATCTGGCACCAGTGCTGAACGTAAGTATTTTAACAGAAATAGATAGAGCATTGATGCACTCTGTTGCCTACTCTACAGTCAATAAATCATAGAGGTGTACCATACATGTCCATGCCATCAGTTTCACAGTAGCTGCACACTCACGATGAACTACCCAGGGGGGGGTGGGGTTGGGGCATTCCATGACTGAGGCTGTACAACCCCTAACTGTGCTAATTTGTCTGTATCTTCAACCAAGGAGATATACTGTTGATGTATATGCCCACAGTTTACCTGTGGCTCTCCACTCAAGGTGCATTTCCTGGTCTGAGATAGAGGGGGGTTGACTAGCTGAGTCCAAGAAACTCCTACCTGTGCTAGCTTGTCTGTGCCTGCAATCAGGGACATGTGCCATTGATGTACATGGCATCAGTCCTGCTGTGCCTGCCCTATCACCATACAGTAGTTCATCTGGTTGGGGTTTGGCAAGCAGGCATTGGTTGCCTTACTGCATCCCACTCCTAACTATGCTAACCTGTGTATACCTACAATCATGGAGATTTACTGTTGATGTCCATACCCTCACTGTAGCTGTGTCTCACCACTCAGCATGGCGTATCTTGGGGGGGCACAGCCTTGCCTGACGCCGTGCAGCTCCTAACTGTCCTAACTTGTGTGCCCCTGCAACAAGGCACGTGGACCATTGATATCCATGAACTTTCTTTTCCTATGACTCTCCACTCACAATACACTACCTGGCCTGGGGGGGGGGCATTGCCTAGCTGACACCATACAACTCCTATCTGTACCAACTAGTGTGTTACTGCAATCATGAAGCTGTACTGTTTATATCCATTACTTTTGTTTTCCAGTGGCTGCTCTGGGGGGTGGTGACAGATTGCCTGGCTGACGCCATGCAGCTCCTAACTGTCCTAACTTGTGTGCCCCTGCAACAAAGGAGGTGGACAATTTATAGCCATTAACTTTCTTTTCTTGTGACTCTCCACTCAGGATGGACTACCTGGTCTGGCAGGGGGGGGGCATTACCTGGCTGATACCATGCAACTCCTAAGTGTCCTAACTTGTGTGTTACTGCAATCATTCAGGTGTACCGTTTATGTCTATAACCTTTGTTTTTGTGAGGTCTCCACTCATGATACAGTACCTGCTCGGGAGGGGGGGGGTTTACCTGGCTGACGCCATGCAATTCCTAACTGTTCTAACTTCTGTGCCTCTGCAATCATGGAGGTGTCCTGTCAATACCAATACCCTTTGTTTTCCTGTGTATCTCCACTCAGCATACAGTACCTGTTGTGGGGGGGGGCATTGCCTGGCTGATGCTGTGCAATTCCTAAGTGTCCTAACTTGTGTGTCCTTGCAGCCAGTGAGGTGCACCGTCAATGTCCATGGGCTTTCTTTTCCTGTGACTCTCCACTCAGGATGCACTACATGGCCTTGGGGGGGGGTATTACCTGACTGATGCCATGCAACTCCTAACTGTCCCAACTTATGAGTTATTGCAATCAAGAAGGTGTACCATTTATGTACATAACCTTTGTTTTCAAGTGGATTTCCACTCAGGATACAGTACCTGCTCAGAGGTGGGTATTGCCTGGCTGATGCCATGCAACTCCTAACTGTCCTTACTTCTGTTCTTCTGCAGTCATGGAGGTGTCCCATCAATGTCCATAGCCTTTGTTTTCCTGTGTATCTCCAGTCAGCATATGGTACCTAGTGTGGGAGGGGGGTATTGCCTGGCTGACACCGTGCAACTCCTAAGTGTCCTAACTTGTGTGTTACTGCAATCATGCAGGTGTACCGTTTATGTCCATAACCTTTGTTTTTGTGTGGGTCTCCACTCATGATACAGTATCTGCTTGGGGGAGGTATTGCCTGGCTAACGCCAAGCAACTCCTCAGTGTTCTACATTCTGTGCTTCTGCAATCATGGAGGTATCCCGTCAATCTCCATACCCTTTGTTTTCCTCTGTATCTCCACTCAGCATACAGTACCTGTTGTGGGAAGGGGCATTACCTGGCTGATGCCATGCAACTCCTAGTGTCCTAACTTGTGTGTCCCTGCAACAACTGAGGTGCACTGTTAATGTCCATAGACTTTCTTTTCTTGCAACTTTCCACTCAGGATGCACTACATGGGTGATGCCATGCAACTCCTAACTGTCCCAACTTATGTGTTACTGCAATCATAAAGGCATACCGTTTATGTCCATAACCTTTGTTTTTCTCTGAGTCTCCACTCAGGATGCAGTACCTGCTCTGTAGGGGAGGTGGGGGGGCATTCCCCTGGCTGACGACATGCAACTCCAAAGTGTCCCAACTTGTGTGTTCCTGTAATCATACTGGTGTACCATTGATGTCCATGGACTTCCTTTTCCTGTTACTCTCCACTCAGGATGCACTACCTCACCTGTGTGGGGGAGCATTGCCTAGCTGATACCACACAACTCCTAACTGTCCCAACTAGTATGTTACTGCAATCATGGAACTGTACAATTTATATACATAACCTTTGTTTTCCTGTGAGTCTCCACTCACGATCCAGTACCTGCTCTGGGGGTGGGGGGGTGGCATTGCCTGGCTGACGTCATGCAACTCCTAACTGTCCTAGCTTGTGTTTCCCTGCAACCACAGAGCTGCACCATTGATGTCTATGGAATTTCTTTTCCTGTGACTCTCCACTCAGGATGTACTACCTGGCCTGGGGGGGGCGCATTGCCTAGCTGACACTGTACAGCTCCTATCTGTCCCAACTAGTGTGTTACTGCAATCATGCAGCTGTGCTGTTTATATCCATAACCTTTGTTTTCCTGTGAGTCTTCACTCAGGATGCAGTACCTGCTTTGTGGGGGAGGAGGACATTCCCTGGCTGACGACATGCAACTCCAAAGTGTCCCAACTTGTGTGTTCCTGCAGTCATGGTGCTGTACCATCAATGTCCATGGCCTTCCTTTTTCTGTCAATCTCCACTTAGAATGCAGTACCTCACCTGGGGGGGGCATTGCCTAGCTGACACCGTACAGTGTGTTACTGCAGTCATGAAGCTGTACCATTTATTTCCATAACCTTTGTTTTCTTGTAGCTCTCCACTAAGGATGCAATGCCTGCTCTGTGGGGGGGGGGGGCATTGCCTCTCTGATGCTGCGCAACTCCCAGTGGTCCTAATTTGTCTGCTCCTACAATCAGGGAAGTATACCATTAATGTCCATAGCCTTTGTTTTCCACTCAGGATACAGTACCTGGTGTGTCTGTGGGGGTGGGGGCATTGCCTGGCTGATGCTGTGCAGCTCCCAACTGTCCTAACTTGTGTGTTCCTGCACCCACATAGCAGCACCATTTATGTTCCTCTCCTTTCTTTTCCTGTGGGTTTATACTCGGGATGCAGTACCTTATCTGGGCCGGGGGGGCATTGCATGTCTGACATCGTGCAACTCCTAACTGTCCTAACTTGTGTGTGCCTCCAATAAAGGTGTACCATTGATGTGCATAGCCTTTGTTTTAGTGTGGCTCTGTACTCAGAAAGCAGTACCTGGTATGTGGAGGGGGGAGGGCATTGCCTAGCTCAGTCCATGCAACTCCTAAGTGTCCTAACTTGTGGACATCTGCAATCACAGAGGCATACCACTGATCTCTATGCCCTCAATTTTGCTGTATATCTCCACTCAGGATGCAGTACCTACTCTGGGGCGGGGCACTGCCTGTCTAAGGCCATCCAACTGCTAACTGTCCTAACTGCTGTACACCTGCAATCAAGGAGTTGTACCATAGATGTACTTTACATGCCCTAAGTTTTGTAATGGGTCTCCTCTCAGCATGCAGTTCCTGCTCTGGGGGGGTGGGGTCATTGCCTAGCAATATAACGACTTTACATTATTAATTACTTCACTGATTAGATTGTAATATTTAGCCACATAGTGAGGGACCTAAGCATTATTGTGATGAAAAGGCCGTTTCTCAAAGCGTTACCGAGATAGGGTACTAAAAGTCACATATAATGAGATGATGAACTGAACCAGTTAAGTACAGTTATCACTGTTACATGTTCATACATTTTATTCTCTGTTCACAGATCTTCCATAAACTCCATCATGTTCAGCACACTGCGGGTGTGTACATCGACTTGAGCAGAAGGTTAACCACCTGACAACTGAAGTTCTTGCCCTGAAACAGGGACAACAAATGTCCCTGTTGAAGGCGCAATACGGGACGGTCAGCCTTCTGCTCGAGCCGGTTCATACATCCGCAGATAGCACTGCAGACACAAGCAGTACCAGACCTGAAGAGCAGTCATCCAGTCTCCCTGTCCAACCCTGAGAGGCTCCACAGACATCCGGTATCGGTTAAATGTTGCAGCAGCTTCCACTTCCGCTGCGCCTCCACAGACATCCAACTTCCTGTGCTGGGCTGACTCCATCAATACAGCACACCTCCCTTTGTTTTCGTAAATAACAATCTGTTTCATTGATAAAAATATAAATGTTTTATAATTTTGTATTAAGAAAAGTATTAATAATGTTTTGAAAATGTCAAACAATATTTATTTTCTATTATTTTGTATGCAAAAAGCATTCTACAAAAAAAAATTTTTATAAATATTTTTCTACAAAAAAAATGTGTGTTTCTTGTTCCAACTCTAAAGGTTGAAAAATTCTATCTTGTTCTGAGTGCAGGGGGGGCAGCATTCACAGGCTGAGTACACACAAGTCCTAACTGCCCTGATTTAAGTGCACTTGTAGTTACAGAGGTGTACCATTGCTGTCCATTCCCTCACTTTCGCTGTTGTAGGCAGGGTGTCATTCCTTGACTAACACCATACAACTCCTAACTGTACTAACTTGTGTATACCTACAGTCATAGAGGTGTAAATAGAGGTGTACCATTGATGTCTATGGAGTCAGTTTTGCTGTGGGTCTCCACTCACGACACAGTACGTCCTGTGGGGGAGAGGAGTGGGACAGCATCATTGCCTCTCTAACACCATGCAACTCCTAACTCTCCTAAGTTATGTACACGTACAATCAGAGAGATGTGCCACTGATGTACATGACCTCAGTTTTGATACGGGTCTCTACTCAGGATACAGTACCTGATCTTGGGGGTGGGGGAGGCATTGCCTGGATGACACCATACAACTCCTAACTGTGCTAACTTGTGTGTCCCTGCAACCAAGCAGGTGCACCATTCTGCAATCACAGTTGTGCGTCGTTGATGTCTATAGGCTTCCTTTCTCTGTGATTGTCCACTCAGGATGTACTACCTCACCTGGGGGGGAGGCATTGCCTAGTTGACACCGTACAACTCCTATGTGTCCCAACTAGTGTGTTACTGCAATCATGGAGCTGTACCGTTTATATCCATAACCTTTGTTTTCCTGTGAGTTTACACTCATGATGCAGTACCTGCTGTGTGGTGGAGGGGGGGGCATTCCCTGGCTGACGACATTCAACTCCAAAGTGTCCCAACTTCTGTGTTCCTGCAGTCACGGTTGTGTGCCATTGATGTCCATGGGCTTCCTTTCTCTGTCACTGTCCACTCAGGATGCACTGCCTCACCTGGGGTGGGGGATTGCCTAGCTGAGACCGTACAACTCCTAACTGTCTCAACTAGTATGTTACTGCAATCATGGAGCTGTACCATTTATATCCATTACCTTTGTTTTTCTGTGAGTCTCCACTCAGCATGCAGTACCTGCTCTTGGGGGGGGGCATTGTCTGGCTGACGCCATGCAACTCCTAAGTGTCCTAACTTGTGTGTCCCTGCAACCATGGAGCTGCACCATTGATGTCTATGGACTTTCTTTTCCTGTGACTCTCCACTCCCGATGCACTACCTGGCCTGGGGGGGGCATTGCCTAGCTGACACCATACAACTCCTATCTCCTATGCCTTGTAAATACCTGTGTTGACCTGTATATACAATTGTTCATGCTCCACTAAGGTCCATCTTGCAAATGAGCTTCTGCTCAATGATGAACGCCTGGTTAAATAAAGACTTGATTGATTGATTGATACAACTCCTATCTGTCCCAACTAGTGTGTTACTGCAATCATAGAGCTGTAATGTTTATATCCATGACCTTTGTTTTCCTGTGTGTCTCCACTCATGATGTAGTACCTGCTCTCTGGGGGAGGGGGGCATTGCCTGGCTGACGCCATGCAACTCCTAACTGTCCTAACTTGTGTTTACCTGCAACAACAGAGCTGCACCATTGATGTCTATGTACATTCTTTTCCTGTGACTCTCCACTCAGGATGCGCTGCCGGGCCTGGGGAAGGGGCATTGCCTAGCTGACACCGTACAACTCCTATCTGTATCAACTAGTGTGTTACTGCAATCATGGAGCTGTACCATTTATATCCGTAGCCTTTGTTTTCCTGTGAGTTTACACTCAGGATGCAGAACCTACCCTGTGGGGAAGGGGGGTATTCCCTAGCTAACGACATGCAACTTCAAAGTGTCTCAACTTGTGCGTTCCTGCAATCATGGTGCTGTACCATCAATGTACATGGTCTTCCTTTTTCTGTGACTCTCCACTTAGGATGCATTACCTCACCTGGGGGGGGCACTGCCTAGCTGATACCGTACAACTCCTAACTGTCCCAACTAGTGTATTACTGCAATCAATGGACTGTACCATTTAGATTCACAATGTTTGTTTTCCTCTGAGTCTCCACTCAGGATGCAGTACCTGCTCTGGGTGGGGGTGGCATTGCCTGCCTGATGACGTGCAAATCCTAACTGTCCTAACTTGTTCTTGGGGGGGCATTGTCTGGCTGACGCCATGCAACTCCTAAGTGTCCTAACTTGCATGTCCCTGCAACCACAGAGCTGCACCATTGATGTCTATGGACTTTCTTTTCCTGTGATTCTCCACTCAGGATGCACTACCTGGCCTGGGGGGGGGCATTGCCTAGCTGACACTGTACAACTTCTATCTGTCCCAACTTGTGGTTTACTGCAATCATGGAGCTGTACCGTTCATATCCATAACCTTTGTTTACCTGTGAGTCTCCACTCAGGATGCAGTACCTGCTCTGTAGGGGAGGGGTGGCCATTCCCTGGCTGACGACATGCAACTTCAAAGTGTCCCAACTTGTGTGTTCCTGCAGTCATGGTTGCGTGCCGTTGATGTGCATGGGCTTCATTTCTCTGTCACTGTCCAATCAGGATGCACTACCTCGCTGGGGGGCATTGCTTAGCTGACACCATACAACTCCTATCTGTACCAACTAGTGTGTTACTGCAATCATGGAGCTGTACTGTTTATATCCACAACCTTTGTTTTCCTGCGAGTCTCCACTCAGAATGCAGATTGCAAGGGTGTCTTTGAACCCTAACACCAAATTTCCTCGCTTTTGTCTCTGTGGAACAACCCTAACTGATGCATTAAATGGATTTTTTTTTGCCATGAATTTCCCTTCTTTTTGAGAATGAGAACTATAAATAGTGAATAGAATGTGGTGGTGAGAGTGCAGGCCCTTCGGGCACTGTGTTCCCAACACGTCTTGTGACATATAAATGGTAAGTGCAATGCAAACACAAGCAGTAATGGTTACACACATGGTGACACAAACGTAAATGGTAACGCAAACGGGAACACTAACATAAATGGGTACGGAAACGCAAGTGGAAACTCTATGTGTAACAGTAACTGGAGCTCACACCTTGGTTTTCCCCAACAGCTGCATAGAGAAACACAGTGGCCCAGATATTCAAACTGCGCACAAAAAGTGCGCAATAGCAGGAGCAAGTGCAAGTCCATTGCGCCCATGCGCAAGAGGCGCGATATTCAAAAACTGAGCTGGCCAAACTGCGCCTACAGCCGATGACTGAATATCGCACCACCTGTGCCATAGCGCAACTAGGGAGGGGGAAGCTGAGCAGATCTGATGTGCCATAGCGCAACTAGGGAGGGGAAGCTCAGCAGATCTGATGCACCATAACGCAACAAGGGATGTTCAGCTGAGCAGTCCAGAGGCACCATAGCGCAACCAGGGATGCCCCCCAGCAGCAGGGTGGCAATGCAACTGCACAACCAGGGAGGTAGGGACCCACCACCCATGCCACAGATAGGCACAGGAACACACAGCAGAACAGACATCGTCCCCCCACACCCCATGCACTGCACAACTGGGGAAGGGCCAGAATAACCACTGGCCCATGGAGACAAGCAACCAACCCACAGCCGGGCCATGGTACCCCATCACTCCCCCCCCAGCAAGCTGTGACTGGCACACAAGGAGGACTGACCACCCCATGCCACACCATCCCCCCAATGCAGAGCACACACTGCACCGTGACCCCCAGACACCCTGCCCAGGAGCAGCGTCCACCACTGCAGGAAACCCCATGCATGCCACCACCCCCACTGTGACAATGCAACCCTGTGCACCACAGAACCATGCAAGGCAGCCCCACCACGAGCACCCATCAGCGGGTGGCAGCACACAGTGGTGCAATGATGGCATGCACAGTGCCACCATGCACAGCCCCCCCGAGATACAGCTGAGAGACCAACCATGCATCGGCACACGAGGTACCCCACCCGGAACAGGGCATGCCCCGAACACCACCACCAGTGGTACAGCACCCTGCACACTCTCCCAATGACACGCCCCGACCCAGCACTGGCCACAACAGCCAGCGCAGACACCCACAGTGGTGCATGGAAGCATGCACCTCACCGGATGCCACACAGTGCATGAACAGACACCCACCCATACCCAAGGGCACAACAACACAGGGATGTAGTAGCGGGGCAACCAAGCCCCCAGCATGGGCCCATGTAAACTGTGTACACACAACCTGCAGTCCTCCATGGCACAGGAGTGTCAGCCACCCTGCGCAGGCACTGTGAACCTGTACACCACCATCATTTGCCCGGAGCACAAGTCACAGACAGTGGTCCACATCCCCTGCAACACACACAAGCCACAGCATGGAGGTGGGTCAACAACTGTGGAGGCCACAGTGTCACCCAAGGCAGACATGCACTACACCAGTGACAGGAGGCAACCCAGCATTGTGATGGGTACAGTGACTGTACTGCATGGACAGCCACCACTGACATGCCAGCAGACCGTGCAGGTCACAAACATGCATGGGTGTCAGCTGCACAGGCCATGGATGGGCTGACAGGGGTGCCATGGACACAGAGCATGCACCATGGACCACTGCACACAGTCATCCAGTGCACAGAGCACAACACACACACACACACACACACAGACACTGACTGATAGCTACCCCCACACCATAGTCACCTCCCCACGGACACACACATAAACCCATGACTGCACCACCCCGATGCCATGCACACCACTGCAGCTGAGCAGCTATAGCCCACTGCAAATCAGAGACCACCACAGTATTCATATCAAAAGATCTGTATTCAAAAACAATATCAAAATGAACTATATACAATACTATATACAAAGTTGGGAGGGAGGGCCACAAACAAGGTGGGGGTGAGTAAGGGGCAGGGGTGAACAAATGGGACAGGAAAGGAGGGGTGTGAGGGTGGGTCCAGGGGAGTAGGGGATATCAGGGGCAGAGGGACTGTTAACAGGAGCCCCACTCCCTGCTCTGGCTGCTCCGCCACCGGTGTCTCCTGTGGACCCCAAGCTGGTCGATCCGTTGAAGGATTTCTAATGATGCCCTTGCCACAGTCAATATCTCCCTCAATGCCTCCCTGATCTCAATTAGCTGGCGGACACCTAGGACAAGGGAGCACAGTCAATAGGTGTGAATGCAGAGCCCCATACAACCCACCCACTGTGCATGGCATACGGCCGTGGGACATGCCTCTGTGATGGTGTGTGACCACCCACAGTGATCACGTCCACAAGACATGCCCACCCAGGTGCAGCCAGCCATGCGGAATGCTGCACACACCCACCGGCCAAGTCATGCACAGCACCACCGTGGCCATTTAGTGACATGGCTATGTGGTGCGAAGGCAGTGGTACAGCCATGTACCCAGTGCACGCATGGACCACCATCGATGCACTCCCAGATGTGCATTGCCACTGGACAGTGCTGACTGTAACAAGTTGCGTGCATGGCAGTGGTATCAGTGGATGGTGGCCATGCCCCGCTGCCCACCCTGTTACACAGCATGCAATAGTAATCATGGCGGAATGGCACTCACCATCATCGGGCCGGTCCCTCGGGCGCTGTGGACCGTCGCCCCTCCTTGCGTCCCTGTCCTCTTGGTGACACCGCAGTTCACGGGCTAGATGCCACTCCTCCAGCCCTGTGGTACAAACATGGAGAGAGAAACATCAGTACAATCCTGTAGCAAAGCCCCCTTGCCCCCAGGTGTGTGCCCTCCCACCCAGCCAGACCCACCCACCCCACACCCTGATAACACCACCACAGCCAACACCGGACAGTCCCTCCCCCATGTCTTGGACACATACGACCATGATACCCATATGGAAGATAAAAGTGTGTTGACGTAACACCTACCTGGCTGTGGCACCATGCCCCTCCTGGCACGTGCCCGCAGGTGGGCAAGCAGGTCTGGCTCCCTCCGCTGCATGTCACCATACCTGTGGCAGCACTGCTCTGCTGTCTGCCCCCTTCCTGTGGCCTCCTGTAGTGCAGTGGCCACCTCCTCCCACACCTGTATCCTGGACCTGTCCAGGGGTGCCTCCCCAAACAGTGGTCCATGGAGTGGCTCCACTATGGCCACTAGGTTGGCCAGTTCTACCTGGCTCTACTGTGCAGCCCTCCTCCATGCCATTCTCCTAACTCAGTCGGCCAAAATGGCGCTCTACAGTGTGGCTCCCCACGTGCAGATGCTGCATGGTACAGCACTGCCATTCTCTATCGCGCTGTCACCGAACAGTGCGATAGTGGAGCACCCATGCCTGATGCATGGTGCCTAGGGGGAAAAGGTCGGGCACAGGGTCAAGGGGCTCTAGCGCACGGACAGGCACAGTGCCACTGGAACCCAATGCATGTAGCGCGATTGGATGCCTGTGTGCTATCTCCAGTAGCGGTCTACCGTGCTGTTGCCCCAGTGCGCCTATGATGGCCCAGTGCCACAGCGCCATGTAGGTGAATATCACTGTAGCACCACTGTCACAATGGTGGCCGTGCCCTGCATTGCTTCCCGTGCACAGCACGTCAGCAGCACGGCAGACGCCTGCGTCAGCAACCCGGGCATGCGCAGTGAGGTGTGTACTGCGCATGTCACAGAACTGCACCCTTGGCTCAGCACATTCAACACAATTGCGCAAAGTGCAACAGCGTGATATTCAGTTGTCATATGCAAAACAGCTAATCAGCCATTCAATGGTGCAGCACTGCAATTTGCATCCACTTAAAGCTGCGCCTCGCCTCATTTGCATGGGTTGCACTATAAAAGTGCAACATTGGGCTGCACTGGCCATAGTCAGTTACTGCAGTCTATTGGTGAGTTGCATGCTGTTTGGGAGTGTGGACTGTGGATTTAGGGACATGCATGGCACTGCACAGTCACAGGTAACAACTGTCATTCTTACAGGCTAAATAATGACCAAGCGAGTTGTGGGAGAGGAGGAACACAGTGGTGGGAGGAGGAGGAGGAGGCCTAATTTTACCAAGGCTGAGACTGATGCCCTGTTTGAGGCCTACCTGGATCAGGAGCCGCTTCTCAGTGGATGGCAGGGAACACCTCAAGCCCATGCTGCTGCATGGGAGGAGGTGGCACGTGCAGTGAACCTGCGTGGCAGCCACCAGCACTCCATGCAGGAGTGCAAGAAAAAGATGGGCACAGACAGGAGGAGGATAAAGGAGAAGGTGGCTGCCATCAGGGCAGCATGAGCTGCGATAGGTGGGGGACAGCCGGAGATGGTACACCTGACCACACAGGAGGAGAGGGTTGCTGGAAGCATGCAGCATTGTGCCATTGGGGGTGTTCCGGGTAGTGGCTTCCAGACAGGTGGTAGCCCATCACTGCATGGTAGGTCATGGTCTGTCTATGGGGGGGCAGGGTAGGTCATGTGCAGTAACGCGACTTTGTTTTCCCTTACAGATCCTGAGTGTCTGCATGGGTCAGCGGTGGTGGGCCTGTCCACTGAGGACAGTCAGCTGGACATGGACGAGGGCCCATCCACCTCCACAGGTATACGTGGCTCAATGAGACAGTGGGCCCACCTGGCTGTCCACACTGATGATGTTGGAACAGGTGTGGAGGAGGCCCTGCCTGTGTCCCAGCATGCCAGCGTCCACGGATGCCGGCATGCTGTGACTCGGGCCGGTGCTGGGTCTGTCACTGATGATGATGTTGCTAACGGCATGGACAGTGACACATGTGTGCCACGGGATGGCCACACAGCAGGTAACATCGTGGCCATGGCTGTGGGTGGTGCTGCCGTGGAGGCCTGCATGTCAGCACAGTCCCAGCCTGTGCCTGGCAGCACTGGTGTGTGTACAGGACAGTGGGACTGTTGCAGCCACTGTGGTGGCACCAGTGAGCCCTGGGGAGCGGCAGTCAGAGGGGCAGCATCAGCAGTCGGCCAATGGGCTTGGGGGTACAGGGTCAAGGGGTGGCATCTGTGCACTGCCTGTGGACATGCCCAGACCTGGTCCTGGTGTGCAGTGCCCACCCTCAAGGGGTGCTGAGCATCAGTGTTGCGCACATCCTGAGGGACAGGATGCCGAGGAGGCAGATGACCTCTTGGATGAGCACACCCACCTACTGCAAGCATCAGTCCAGCAGCAGATGCGGCTTGCGATGTCGGTGGATGCACTGCGTGCGGCTCTGGAGTGGGTAGAGGAGTGTCGCAGCAGAGACACCGCTCTGATCCTGGCAGGGATGGACCGGTTGTGGGAGGATGTGACCGCTGCCATTGACAGGCAGACACAGGCATTCACTGCTGTCATGGCCACAATGGGCACACAGTCATGTGCCCATGCATTGCAGACACCACGCAGTGCACTGTCCACCCCCCATTCCCGGCTTCGTGCGACACCCTCCCTGTCGACACCGGGTTCAGCTGTGGGCATCCCAAGCACGCCTGGGGCAGGCATGTTTGGTGTGCTGCAGACCCCTGCACGAGCATGGTCGCACTCACACAGTGGAACCCCTGGGGGACCATCGGTGCCACCCCATGAGGCCAGTGGTCAGCCTGTCAGTGCTGACAGGTCTCGGCGGGGCTGCCCACGCATCCGTGGTGGCCGGGGCACTGTGTCGTGTGACTGACCTGTCTCCCAACATGGCTACTGTCTGGTGCTGCCCTGTGTGCATTGTCTTTCAGCGGGCATTGCACAGGTGGGTACCTGGCCCTGCACGTGGACACACAGTCCATCTGCACACCCTCCCAGCTGCTGTCTGCAGTTGCGTGTGCATGATGATGCATGCATTGCACTGTACACCAATGTGCAATGGTGCTCAGCATCTGACACACGCACATGGACAGGCAGTGGGCGTGGTGGTCTGTGGACATGTGTGTGGCTAGGGGTGGCATTCTGGGTCGGTGTGCCTCCTTCCCTTTGTGCATGTTTGGTGTGTTGTGTGTGTGTGTGTGTGCATGTATGTGTGTGTCCATCCACATGGCATGTTAGACCTCACCCATCCCTGGTTGTGTGTGTGGTTCCATGCCCTGCCACTTCCCTTGATGGCATGCATCCCTGGTGTGTGTCCATGCATGTTTGAGGGTTGTGCCTTAGCCACTGTTGGCTGCACATGGCCCCATGACTTACCTGGGTTGGCTGAAGTGCTCCTCTGTGATGGTGTCCCAGTGCAGCTGTGCCAGCCGGAGCAGTCGGGGGTCCCGTCGCCCAAGGGGGGGCTGCCCATCACCATCATCACCGGCGACCTGATCATCCCCATCTCTTCGACCTGTATGGCTATGCCACATTCGTTGGCCATGTTGTGCAGGATGCAACAGGCCAGGAATAGCCCGCAGGCCTTTGAGGCGCTGTACTGTAGGGCACCGCCGGAGGTGTCCAGGCAACGGAAATGTGTCTTCAGCATCCTGAACACCCACTCGATGACATTACGTGTGGTGGCGTGTGCCTCATTGTAGCGTTGCTGCGATGGGGTCGTGGGCCACCGGTAGGGTGTGAGCAGCCAGGGACGGAGTGGGTATCCACTGTCACCTGTGTGTAGATGGTGGAGGTTAGTTTGGTGATCAGCATTGCCCTGCCCTGGGCTATGTAGACCACTACCCATGTCACCTCTGACCATGCCCCCCCAGGCCCTATGATTGTCCATGTGGTTTGCATACTCACCCACTAGGTGGCCAGTGGGGATATCCCCACTCTCAAATCTGTGGCACAGTGCTGACTGGTGCCAGATGAAGGTATCATGTTCTCCCCCAGGGTGCATGGCACAGATATTGATTATGTGCCCCCTGGCATCGCACTCCACCTGGCAGTTGATGCTGGCATAGCCCTTGCGATTGATGTATGTGGCCCCCTCAGGGCCAGGTGGTGTGCGGATGGCCACATGGGTGCAGTCTATTGCCCCTAGCATGCCAGGTGCTACCTTGTGGAATTCCTGTATGTTTGCTGTGCGCTCCACCAGTGTGCTGAGGAAATGGATGTACTCCACAGCATGTGGCAGCAGTGCGCTGAGGAATTGGGTGAGGTGGCGTGACGTGGCTGACTGGGTTATGCCTGTGGTGTCCCCAGTTGGTCTCTGGAAGGTACCCGTGGTGAGCAAGCACATGCAAGCTGTCACTTTCATCTCCACTGACAGGGCATGGCTCTGTCGTGTGGGTGCCTGCATCACATCACTGCACAGCTCACAGAGCTGCCTCAGAATGGCCCGATTCAGGCGGTACCAGCCCACAATCTCAGTATCACTGTACAGCTCGAAGCTGGTGCAGGCTCGGTACTGTCTGTTGAGGGTATACCACCGATGGGCCCTTCCACGGCCACGCCCCCCTGATGCCTTCCTTCTCACCCCCCTCATTACGGCCTCCATCTGGAAGGTGGCACTGGCCATGTCCCTGGCTTGTGTTCACCCCCCCAGCAACTGTTACTGTATTCCCCCCTGCTGTCCTGACTGCTACTTCCCCTGCACCAGGAACACCTGCCTGTGCTTGCCTCACTGCTGTGTGGTGTACTTCCCCCTTCTGCACTGTCTCCCCACACTCCCCTGTGGCTGTTGATCCAGGTGCCCTTTTCTGCCTGGCCCTGTGTGTCCCTGCTGCCCAGTTTTCCCTGCTATCTTTGGCTCTCATGTGGCTTCCCTGTAGCGTTCTTGCACCTTGCTCCCTTTTATTTTGGCTCATTTCCGCTATGGCACAACTTCCGCTTGCTCCCCTATTGCACATGGCGCAAGTTGTTAAATATCGCACTGCGCCATTTATTCATGGTTCCTCCCCCTTCAGTTGCGCATGCATTCATTATCATTGCACTGTTGCTCAGCGTGATTTAGGGGGCGCAACTGCCTCCTGCTGAATATCACAGAATGGTGCATTTTCGGACTTGCGCAGGCGCAACCCTACTGTGCATGGCTCAACTCTTTTGAATATCTGGGCCAGTGAGTACAAAAAATGTATGCATAATAATGGGTTTCAGAGCAGAAAATTAGGAGTTGGAATACTAAACTACTTACATCTCAGGAACCGTATGACGTAGAAAAAAAATTAAAATTTACATTTCACATGATTCATGACTTTCCTGGCTACGTTTGCACTGAATACTTAGCCCCCTAGGGGCTAAGCATTTTTCAGCCGAAAAAAATGCATCTCGCACCATTTCTGAGATACGGGCCCCGAAAGACGCGGCGTATGCCACAATGTTAGTCTATGAGAAAAAGTGTAAACTCCGGAGTACCATAACTTTGCATCCCTGCAACATTTTCTCACCAAACCACAAAAAGGCACATCTGTGAGATGTTGGCTGTCTTCCTTCCAAATTTCAGCCCAAAAAACCAAACTGTTCTTTTGCAGCAAGGTGGAAAAAATTCCTGTCATTTTGGCCATAGTGTTGAAAAGTAGTGTCGTGATTTGCAACACCTTTCACAAAAAATTGTGACAGTGTTGCAAGTGCGACACTACTTTGTGACACTACTTTCCCAGAAATTTGAAAATCATATTTCTGGGGTGTTTAACCCCAAAATAAAGACATGGCTAGCATCCTCAGGGCTTGACTAGGTAAACACAAAAAATTATGTCCCTAGACGGTCCCAATTTTAAATGCCAAACATTTCTGTGATCAGTAACTGAAAACAAAATGGTGGATTTGCAACACTACTAGGGCCATTTGCGACACTAAAAACGGCATTTGCGACACTGTCAAACTTTTTGTTAACTTTTCCCATTGACTATAATGGGAAACTTCTTTTTTTTGAATAACTTTTGAACTGTTCAATATTGTTTCATGAAGTCTTCAAAAGGCACATCAGGGACTCTGGCCACACGTTCCCTGAAGTTTTCAGACCAGTTGTGCAAACTGTGCAACCTGTAGATGCGAGCAAAGAATGTGCCCCGGAATGTCGCTTAATAACTCCATAACTGTATATCTGACCAGTATGAAGGTTGGCAGATCCCAAGATCTATGGTTATGCCCCCGTGCCTGGCAAATTTCAGGCAAATCTGTTGAATAGTGGCAAAGTTACTAAGGTGCAAAGTTTCACCATTTAACCTTAAATGGGGTATTCAACCCTAACTATGGTAGCACTACCATGGTACCATAATATATATATATCTATATATATATATATGTATCTATATATAAAAATAGGGGATACATGATGGGCAGGAGTAGAATATGGAAAATATTCTCACTCCTGCAGAGTGAGCTCGGCACTCGTGAAATATACAGTGCTCACGATGCAGAAGTGAGAATATTTTCCATATTCCATGATCTGCCCATCATGTGTGCTGTTTATACCATGGAGGTGAGACCAATTTCAGTGAGAGAGGTATGTTTGTTGTTATGAGGTTCATGTCACTTTAAATGATGCTGGTGCTGTGGTAGCGTGTGTGTGTGTGTGTGTGTGTCTGTCTGTGTGTGTCTTGATTGGGTGTGCTGTGTTTTGGTAATTGGTTGCCTGAGGGAGGTTCTGTTCTGTGACAAGCTGGATGTTTGCAATACACTGGTTATTTGTTGTTCGTTTTGTATGTCAATATGTGGCTATGCAGGATTCAGTAATGTACTAAACTCAGGTTTTGAAATGCAGCACAAGAGATTTGGAGATTGTTATATTTAGAAGGAGTGTTGCAGCTGACTGTCATTATCTATCTTAATTGTGTTAATTTCAGTGTAGGGCCTGTTTTAGAACTCAGCAAATTACAGGGGTGTTTCTAGATGCAGGTGAGTGATGTCAGCAGAGTAGGTATAAATGGTATTTATTTTAACTCTGCTGCTATCAGAATGATTTATTTCACTCCAGTGAAAATAACATCATTTATCTCACTGGAATTGGTCTCACCCCCATGGTATAAATATGTATAAATATATATATATATATATATATGTTTATATATCATGTAAACCCACCTCCTTGGTCTAGGTGTAAATATGATGGCAAAATATTTTTCAAGGAGGGAACCCACTAAAAACACAAAATCCAACTTATTTGACCTCCCCAGCCAAAGTTGACTTCCAGGGTTCCACTGGCACACAACAGGGTGATTTGAGCTGCAATATAATGGGTTAGCAAAACTTGGAAAAGAAAAGAGTTAGATGCACAAACGGGGGGTTTAACAACAATACAGGATTCTTTTATTTTCCTCCAATGTGAGCCCACAGATACTGTTAGTACAGTTCATTTTTCTAAATCTTGTACTTCAGTCGGCACAGTTCTTGCACATTTTGTCACAATGGGCTGAACCTTTTCATACTTTTGGGTTGGTTGCAACCCAGGTGAGGTACATTACTGGCATTTTACTTGCCCTGCTGGAGGTACCAATGTCTCTCAGAGTCCACCACCCCAAGCAGCATGGGTGTGGCTCCTTGAGCATACACAAGCCCAATTTTTCCATTTACTCCGAACTTTGTAGATAAGACAGTTTAAGTGCTTACAACAGTGCAGCATTCTGGCACATAAATCTTGAATAAACTCTGTCTTCCCACACAGCCTATTTACTCAACTCTTCCCTAAACACACTAGGCTTCAACCTTTCACTTTCACCTGCAGAGGGTATCTGATTGGTGCCAGCAGGCAATCTTCAGACCTTCTGGGAAATTCCAGCTCACAGGAAACACTCTGAGGAAAATTCCTAAATGCTGACAGGAATGAAAAAATTACTTACCATAGTAACTGTGTTTCTTCCCAGTGATGCTTAGATATTCATAACTTTATGCAGTAGCCTTCTAGGTAGAACTGCCCAGAGAGATGGAACATATGCAAATGATGGAATCTTTTGCATGAGCCACTTTTCAAATGCTGCTTTCTAATAACTGCCTTTGCTCTAAACCCTCAGATTGCCTAGAAGCCTGGAAAGACAGGCCCACAAAGGACTAAGTGTGCCAGATGACAATATTGAACATAATAATAATAAAATAATAATTATAGTAGGAACTCCTCTAACACCCAGAAAAAGGGCCTCCAACAGGAGGGCATAGCATGTGAAAGAATACCCCTGAATGTCAGAATCACCTGGCAAGGTGAAATAACAATAGTGAACGCAATCACAACATATGTGCCACACATGGCATTTATACCCCTGAGAGCACAGTATACAGGAGTGCAGAGGCTGAAGTTCTGGAAGGGGAGGTAGGGAGGGAAGTTATGAATATCTGAGCATCACCGGGAAGAAATACAATTACTATGGTAAGTAATTTTTTCTTCTAACCCCAGTAATGCTCAGTATATTCATAACTTTATGCAGACTACCAAGCAGTACCCCTGGAGGTGAGTACAGAACTCTAAATTGGAAACGGACTTTGCAGGACTGCTGTGCCAAACCTAGCATCACCCCTAGATAAAATATCCAGATTGTAATGCTTTGTAAAGGTGTGTACCATTTTCCAGGTAGCTGCTTTACAAATGTCCAGTAATGGAACATCCCTGGCAGCTGCTGAAGTAGCAGCTGTCCCTCTAGTGGAATGAGCCCTCAAACCTGATGGGGGCTCCTTACCAGCCTTTGTGTGGCAGAACTGGATACACTGGACTATCCATTGAGAAATTAACCTTTTGATGCTGGATTACCCTTTCCCACATTTCATAGATCAGGAGCAAGTGTTTCCTATCCTGCCTATGGACTGTAGTGGTTGTCAAGTAGTAGCTAAAAGCTCATTGACATCCAAACAATGAAGACTCCTTTCACTTGAACTAAAGTGATCAGTGAAAAGACAAGTAAGGTAATGGCTTGGTTCAAATGGAAATTAAAACCCATTTTAGGAAGAAACTTCCTGTTTATTTTCAGGATCACTTTGTCTCTGCGGAATGAAATGTAGCCATGTTCAATGCAGTGAGACTGGGGCTCACTGATTTCTCTGACAGAAATTACCATAAGGAAAGAACAATTTTCATGTGGCATAACTCCAATAAACTGAAAGCATAGGCTCAAAAGGGGAACCCATGAGCCTAACCATACACACATTTAGGTACCATGCTGGCACTGGTTCCTTGTGAGGGTATGTGCAAATAGGATAGGCCTTTAAAGAACCTTTTAAAAAACAGGGTCTGGGTCACAGAGAAATAGAGGAACATTCTGTCCACTGAAATATAAGTATATGCTTTTAAGGTACTGAACTGTAAGTCCCATAAATGCAATAGGTGAGATAGTCCAGCACAGCTGGAACACCAGCCTGTACTGTTATGTGTGAAGCCCTTAAAGAGCCTTTTTGGAGATAGGATCTGGAGTGACTTGGAACATTTTGTCTAGCTGATATGCAGGGTGATGCTACAGCTAGGTGGACCTTAAGGGTGCTGGACTGCAAGTCCAATGAATGTAAACAAGAAAATAATCAGGGTCCCCAGCATGTGCTGGTACCAGTTCCTAGTTGAATACCAATAGAAAAAACCTTTTCCATTTGAAGCATAGATTTTCTTAATAGAGGGATTTCTGTAAAAATGTCCAAGACATTTTCAGAAAAATACAATTCCACATATTGTAGGCCCCCAAGAGCCATGCCTCAAGCCCAAGCTTTAGGTACAGGAGCCTCCCTTGGTTGGAGGTTAGCTGATTGTGCCTCCGAGGAAGGTGTATTGGTTCAAACCCAGACATGGAGAATAGCAGAGCGTACCATGGCTGCCTGGCCCTGTCTGGTGCTATCAAGAGCACTGATGCTGACTGGCACCTGAGCTTAAGAAATACTCTGTACTCCAGAGGGAAAAAAGAGTTCTCTGACTAATCCAGAGCCAGAGCATCCAGAGGGATTGTTCCCATATCTGGTGGTCTGCCATAGTACAATGGCAGGTGGTGGTTCTGGTGGGACACAAACAAGTCTACCTCTGGGGTGCACCACCTCCTAAAGTTTCTTGCACCATGTGACTGTCCAAATCCCATCTATGATTGGACTAGCTGATTTGAGTCAGGGTATCTGCCCAGGTATTGTCCTTGCCTGGCAGATGAATAGCCCCTATGGAGCATCCTATACTGACTCCCTATTATCATGAGTCTTCTGCAGACAGGGCTTGACTTTATCCATCCCTGCTTGTTTGTGTAATACATTGTGGTGGTACTGTCTCTTCTGACCCGTACCACCTTCCCTGTACTAGTTGTGTGTAAACCCTTAGTGCCAGTAACACTAATCTTGGCTCCAGCAGGTTTGTGTGCAGAAGTGACTCTGTGCTGGGATGGTGTGAACCCCCAGATGGGAGCCCCACTCTAGCAGAGATGTATCTGTTGACTGAACAACTGATGGGGACTCTTGCTGAAAAAGGGGACCCCTTTTTCTCAGGTTGGTTTCTTCTTTCCACCCTTGGGTGACCTGTAACAATGTTTGTTGTTATCAGAATTGGTTTTAAAGGAGAGACCTTTCTCCCAGTGAACCCAGAGGTGACACTGAATGTCCCTCATCCATAACCTGGATTCCAGGACTATGCCAGTGGCAGGTGTCATGGGGCCAGTAGCTGAAGAAACTGTCTTTTGGCTTTTAGTTTGTTCAGGCTGAATGAGCCCACTATCAGTGGGATACATCTTGCCCTGCTGAGAGCCAGGTAGGCCTTGCCTTGCAAGTTATCTAGCTCTGCTCCTATGAACCGTAGTGCCTAAGCAGGCTGAAGGACAGAACTTCTTTAGATTATCTGGTACCCTAGTTACTCCAGGAGCCCCTAGGCCACTTGCTGGGTTGATTCTGCAACCCCCAGCCAGTCATCTAGGTATGGGAAAACTGTGATACCTTTTCTTCGAAGGTGTGTCGGAAACCCTGCCAAGCACTTTGTGCAGACTCTTGGAGAGTGACCTGATGGAAGTATGCACCTGAGGTACTTTCTGTGAAATTCCCTTATGAAGGTGAGTAAATAAGTGCCCTTTAAGACCAGTGATACCAACCTTTCCCTTGTCTGGAGTGTTGGCAGAATTGGTGACAAAGTTATCATTTTGAACTTTGGGCTTGTTAAAAAAATGCCTGTTTAGTACCGTGAAGTCGAAGACAGGCCAGCACACCCCATTCTCTTTGTGGTACCTTTTGCTGTACTAGCACAGGCTACATTTTGTGACAGTAACATGTTTTGAATCTTTTTTTTTTTTTTTTTTTTTACTGTTGTCAGGGATTTGAACTCTGAGCCAATCCCTAACTCACTGTGGTGCCTGAAGTACCCCTGGTGTGGCTACTGCTGATACTGAGGCACAACTCTAGCCTGATAAAAGAAAGGCTTAATGTGAAATGATCTGTCTCTGCCTCCCCTTCCATACGTTTTAGTGGAGGGGAAGCTTTCTTTTGCAGAACTGCAACTATAGGCGGTTTTTATATACATCCACCTTTGTCATGTAAGCCTTTATCTTTCTTCCAAGAAGGGATGACCCTCAACTGGAAAAGACATAGCCTTGGTTTGAGTATCCTGAATGAGATTTGTGACTTTCAGCCAGGCAAACCCCCTTTGAGCTACTTAATCTGCCATTTATCTGGCAGTAGTGCGCGAAAAAGCAGCAGTCATATGACTGGTATTTGGCTGCTCCCAAACCCAACTTAACTGTTTCAGCTATATCATCTGACAGGGAAGTCTGAGCCTTGACTGCCATAGCAAGGATAGACTGCCATAGTGACTTTTGGTATTGAGCATCAAAGGCTTGAAAGACGTGCCGTCAATTTTCCTGAAATCCTTGTTAGGAGGAATGCCAGGGTATCTTTGCCTTGTTACAGGATGTCACTTGTACTACTCCTTGGTGAACAGGGTGGGAGAATAAAAATTCAGCTCCCTCCCAGTCCAGCTGATATTTCTTATCCGCCTCTTTTCAAGAGAGGAAGACAGAGCTTTGAATTTTTAGAAATCTTTAAAGTATCTTTCCTGAAGAATGTATTCACAGGAAGGAGACGCTTTTTAGCGGGTGTCAGCCCAATCATTTCTCACAATATGAAAAGTGAGAAATAATCCTCAAATGCTCTGTGGGAATAGCCCAACTTCTGTTCAGGGAAAACCTCAGTTTAATAGGTTTCCCTTTCTTCTATTTAATCATACACATAAATCCTTCCTCTTAATAACAGGAAGACTGATCAGAGGAGAAAGACTGCTTTGCAGTGGTCTGCTGTTGAGAAACAGACAGCCCTTGCAAGCCTAAAAGATTTTTTTTTTTTTAAAAACCATTCAAGGCATTTTTCCACACTTTCTTCTAGAAAGTTTCACAATTTCTGCAGGAGCTGTTAGGCTTTATAGCAGACACAGAAGTTCCCAAATGCTGTCCAGCAGGAGGTTCTGTATTTGATTTATTTGAGAGAACCAGGGAGTCAGCCAGTTCAATAAGTCTAGCAGGCACAGAAGTCCCCATATGCTGTCCAGCAGGGGGTTCAGTGTGCTTAGTTTTATTTTATTTCTTAGAGGAAACCAGGTAGTCAGCCAGTTCAGCAAGCCTCTCAAGAACTGCTTGTATACCCATCTCAGGGGTAGCAATTACAATAATTGTTGTGGTTTCAGCCACAGCAATTTAGGGTGTCTGCTGGTCAGAGCTAGATGGACCCTTAGGTGGTAATTTTTTTTCTTTAGCCTTATCCAGGCATGTTTAAATAGTTTTCTCAGGACATGTAATGCAGATTTCACTCTGCTTGGAAATGTACATGCCCAGAGAGGCAAACAAAGACTGTTTGCCTTAACAAATATCACTAATCTCAACATATGATTCAAAAACAGGATCACCAGTTTTCTTTCTCGGTTTTTCTGACATTTTTCAATAAAACTGATAAAAGTTGTAACCACTAAAAGAAATGTATTTATTTAAACTTTATTTAACATTCGCGGTCGGTTCACGAACTGATGAGGAACCGATCGGGACCAAAAATCCAAGTAAAATGAACCGAGACTATCGGTTCAAAACCCAGTATTAGCGGTTCTTAAAACAAACTAAATTAAATAAAATTAAACATAACTAATGGAGTTTTTTAGTCAGAAAACTCAGATAAATGTAAAATACACTTCGGTTCCCCCCGGTTATACCGAACCGGAAGAAACCGATAAACTTACAATTTAAACACTAAAACTACGGGTTTACTTGAAATTATAAAAGTAAGAAGGCAGCAAATGAAATGTAAAGAATACTTATATAAATTTTATAAGTTTTCTCACGTCAGAACAAGATGATGAGGAGAGGATCTCCAAGCGTCTAGTCTTGACAGGCGGAGAGAAAAATCTGAGGGTTTAGAGCAAAGGCAGTTAGTAGAATGCAACATTTGAAAAGTGGCTCATGCAAAAGATTCCATCATTTGCATATGTTCCATCTCTCCGGGCAGTTCTACCTAGAAGGCTACTGCCTAAAGTTATGAATATACTGAGCATTACTGGGGTTAGAATTATAGATGAGATAGTCATGTGTCCTCACTTGGGGAGGGAGGGCACCACTGGATGCCAGACCAAGTCACATTAACTATCATAAAAATTTAATATCACCCCAGTTTCTTTGTCCACAGAATTCTTCTGGACAGATTTCCTCTCAGACCAACCTCAAACTCTTCTGGCTTCTTTCTTTTCTCCTGCTGGAAAGGGGCACCCCCCATCTGAGGGCCTGGACAATGGCACCCACCATGAAGGAGTACTTCTACTCAACACCAGGCTCTACAGAGGAAGTTCAGAACAGTGGGAGCTGTCACTGTGTTTGTATGCCTCTCACCAAATGACAATCACCAGTCTGTGCCCTTCAGCTCAGACCACTGGCTGCTCCCCCTTGGAATGCCAAGTCAGACCAGCTGACCCAATTCTTCAAGGGCATAGAAAATTGGCACACCCTTGAGGTTGCTAGACACTCTTAAAGGTATGTAGCTCCTGAGTGTGGGCTACATATTGATAGCTAGACAAACAGGCACATACAGATAGATAGATAGATATAGATTCATTGAAAAAAACTGCATTATTGCACCAGTTAGAGTTCCACTTAACAACACAAAAGTAGGAACATGTGGTGTTAGGGTTTCCAACCTCCCCCAGGTAGCAAAACAAAAAGACCACACAAGCAACCACAGACAGACATCATCAGGTAATACAAACAACATACAACTGTTTCCAGATGACACAAATGCAGTAACACTGATGTGCTACCTTCATGGATATGTATCTGCATTTGCAAATGCGTAGGCCCCATAGTGGCCTGCGTTTCTACAGCCAAAAGGGTGTGTATGTCTTACAGCATGCATGAGTACCTGTGGCTGAATGAAGTCTGGCCACAGAGGGGCATGCAATTCTGCAGACAGAAGCAGTATTACAATTTGGGGACCACAGATTTCTATATGCAGCAGCAGACGTGCAGGCCCCAAGGGATCCTGCAGTTCTGTAAACAGAAATCAGTGTCTATGTTTTACACTTGCAGCTGCAGAAGTGCTGGCCTCATAGGGTCCTGCATTTCAGCAGACAAATGTAGTGTTGCAATTTGGGTATCACAGTTTTCTATATGCAGTACCACAATTGCAGGCCCTACAGGGATCTGCTTTTCCACACACAAAAGTATGTGTGTATGTCTTACTCTTGCAGCTGCAGAAGTTCAGACCTCTGAGGCCCCTGCACTTCTGCAGACAGAAATAGAGTTGCTACTTGGGTATCATATATTTTATGGGGCTGGTGCTTTTGCAGCCACAGCTGAGTGTATATGTCTTACAGCTGCAGCTGCAAAAGTGCAGGCCCCTCAGGGTATGTATGTCTTACAGTGAGCATGAGTACCTTTGGCTTCATAAGGACTGGCCCCTGGGGCCACTAATGGTGTGCTTGTTTGCATGCCCAGAGTCATAGCTTCGGATTTCAGATCACTTGTTTGAGCATAATACTGATCATTTTAAGGCAACATTGACATGGATCTGATTTGCAGTAAAGGTTTTTTCCATACATCAAAAAATATTGCGGGTTATGTAAAAACAACACTTATGCATGCATGAGTAAATAGGCATGTCAGGGGCACCATGTCAGCATGAGCATGCTGTAAGCATGCAAAGCCAGGGGAACATGGCTCATCAGTAAAGCTGGTGGTAATATATATATACACAGGTATATATATATATACACACCAATATTTACAAATAAAAACAGAGGCAGATTGAGTTTGTTTCCATAGTAAGAGCATGTAAAGATAGTGGATGCCACACTGGTCACACATGACCATAAGACCACTGTAAAAGCTGACAGTGTCCCTTTAAAAGTTCCTGTTTTGCATGATTCATATTTTGGTTTTTTTTTAATTCTTCATTTTTATGTATTTTTAATTTTGTTTTAACCAAGTGAAAAAACAAGATGGTGGCCATCACAACCTGTATTTTTTTCTCACAAATGTTGCAAAACTAAATGCCTGCGAAAGGTAAATGTATCCTTTGTATCAGAGGGTTAACCTAAAATCCTACTGAGCATGTTCAGAAGCCGATTCATTTTTTTTTTCTTTTTCACAAAACCTTTGAAAGTACCTTGGCAAAGGCTACAATAAAAGCTTCTGAAAAAATTCCATACTGTCTAGGCTGTTGGTCAGAGCAAAAAAAACTTTACAAAAACACAAACATATAAAAAGTATAGGAAAAAACACTGTGCTTCATTAAAAATTGACATACCATATCTCAGAGACCACACAAGCTGCTATTAAGAAACTTTTCACATCTCGAGAACTTGCCTCCAAGACAATGCATGCCAAATCTGGGGGAATTTTGTTGAACGCCACCAAAGCTGTCATGGTGCAAATATTGGGATTTAACATTAAACACCTTACTCAATGCTTACTATACTGGTGCTACTGTACCAGTATAATTATAGTAGCACTAATATACAGTAGTTAGGGCAGAGTAGGTTGCTTAATGTTAAACCCCTAATTTTGCACTTTAATAGCTTTACCCCATTCAACAGATTTGCACAACATTTTGCATGCATGGTCATGGGTGCAATGTCTCCTGCTGTGGCAAGTTTTGTTTCAGCTGGATTTATGGATTCTGATACACAGATAGTGAAAAAGTGAAAAAAATGTGTTTGTGCTGGGTTTTTTTATCAGCTAGTGCCCAGACAGTTTGGAATTTTGGTCTGAAATTTTCAGAGTAGAAAGGGCTTGCTCCACAATGGTGCCTTTCACAGGTTTGGTGAAAAATTATGAATCTGTTCCAGAGTTATAAGGCTTTGAAATTTCAGCTCAGAGTATGTTCAGTACGCCATTTTGGATAGTTGTTTCATATGAAAAAATAATTTGGCCATATGAAAAAGGATTCTGTTTTGTATGGGGCCCGGGGGGGATAAACTATTATTTTTTTTTCATATGATGGACATCTTGTTTCTTTATTTTTTTATAAATATTTTTTTGAAAACCCATAAAATTCATAACCTGCAGAGACACCAGCTCATGTATCTTGCTAATCAGGACCTCATTAGCTGGATTCTGCAGTTAGTTTTTGGAAAAATGACCCAGAATGTGTTTTTAACACATTTTTTAAATTTTTTTTGTGTCATGGTTTTCTTTTTCAAATGGCCATATGAAACAAGATTACCTTCATACAAAAAAGATTTGGATTTAGTTTTTTTCACATTCTTTTTTCATGTGAAGGAATCCTCTTCTGTGAGAATGACATAGTCTCATGAAAAATGACTCCTTCATACAAAACATGAATTTGAACTTAGTTATTTTTTTTAACTTCAACAAGCCACAACTCTGTCAGTATTGGGAGTTAAAGAAGAATTGTGCTGATCTTGTGAACCATTTTCCCTTGCAAAAGCTGATTTTTAAATACTGGTTCCAGTTCTGTTACTTGTCCAGCTCAACAGGCTTTTTAATTATCCTACTGGGTGTTTCTGCTTCACACACTGCAAGTAAATATTATTTTAGAATTGTATGTAGTTTATGTCCCTGTTCTAACCTTCTTTTGTTGGCACAATGCACCCATGTTCTGTTTTAGAACTATGTGGCTGAGAGGGACATAAACTACATCATACAGTTCTAAAATGGTACTTAACACCAGAATGTAGGTTAGAAACACTCACTGGGATTACTAAAGAGCCTGTAGGGATGGAACAGTATCAGAATTAGAACTAGTATGTAAACAATAGCTTCTACTGGGGAAAATGACTTACAGATTCAGTGCAGTTCTCCTTTAAGGGACAATCTATATATCAGAAGAAATGTCCTAATGAGAACTACAACACTAAGACACAAGAACCACCCAAAAAATTCAGAGACTATATAAACAATAAAAAATGAAAATTCCCATTGGGTAACATTGCAAATTTAACAAGTCATAACTCTGTCAAGATTTGAAGTGAAGGGACAATTTATGTATTAAAAAAATGTCTCAATGAGTATTACAACACTAGCACATTATCCCTCTCCCCATCAAAAAAAATGTAGGTGGCGTATGAAAAACACTTAATTTAAAAATGAATCTTCTCATAGGATAACACTGCAACTTTACAAAGCAGTAACTCTATCAATATTTGCAGTTAAGGGACAATATACTTAGTGAAAAAAAAAACATTGGCCAGATTTTCAAAGGCCCGATGCAAACTGCGACAATGGCAGCTTGCGCAGAGTGCAGTGAGCCCGGGACCCTGCACCAGAATTTCTAATTTACAGGGTCCCGGTGCCTAAGTCCAGCAGCTTGCGGCAAAGGGGGTGTTGCGCCAGACATATGGTGCACGCACCCTGAATGCCACAATGGCTGCGGAGTCTGCAGCACCCATGGACAGGGGCTACCAACTGGGCACTGCCCTCCCAACACCACCGTGCCACCGGCACTAGTGCCGCAACATACTCTGGTACCCTGGTGGGCTAGTGCCCCCCAGGTGGTACCCAGCTCTGCACTCCCACTCTCCTCCCATACCCCAATCTGGTGACCGGCACTGCCCTCCACACGGCACCTCAGCCAGCCACCAAATGGGCAGGCCATGCATGTATTGTATACAGTACATGCACTGACAGCTCATTAGTCCGGACATGTTGGTGTGTGGGTACTGTGCCAGTCACGGTCGAGATGAAGTGCTGATGCTGAGATGGGCACCGTGGGGGGGTTGGCAGGATGCATGGATGTAGGTGTTGAGGACCATGATGGGGGTGCAGGGGGGACCACTGGACCACCAGGGATCACCCACCAGGGATGGATCAGGGTGGACCACATGGTGGCACATACAGGGTGACCCCCCCAGGAGCCATCTAAGTCCCCTTAGACCAGCCCCTTGCTGGTCTAAGGGCACTTGGCACTTGGTTCCTGGGGGGGTCTTTCAAATTCCAGATCCAAGGGCTGTGGCAGTCTGGGTCTGCCTCAAGCCCCCAGCGCCATGCTGCAGCCACTTTTGTGGTGCAAGGCTGGTGCTAGCACAGTTTGGTGCAGGCAGCCTGCTGGGTGATGCAGGCTGCATTTCAAAATCACACTTGGCACAGCTCTTGGCACAAGGTGCCCTTGTGTCAGACCTGTTTGATGCAAGCACCTTGCATCAGTCTAAGGCATTGAAAATCCAGCCCCATGTGTCTAGTTCTGGCAGATGTCCCTGCTGGGAACAAACAACCACCAAACAGTGTAGCTCATAATAAACTTCGCTGTAGAGTCAAGCCACACAAAAGTGAAGGTACTGGACTTCAGGTGTGCTGATTTTGTCAAAATGCGAGAGTGCCTCAGAAAAGCACTAGCAAACAGGCAAGAAGGTGGGGTGCAGCAACAATGGGGAAACATCAAAACCGCCATCACAGAGGCAACAAGCCTTTGTGTGAAGCAAATAAATAAAAGCGAAAGAAAAAAACACTATGGTTCTCAAAAGAAGTGGCAGAGAAGATAAGGGAGAAAAAGATAGCATTCAGGAAGTATACAGAAACACAGAAGAAGCAGGACAGAGAACTGTACCAGTCAAAGCAGAAGGAAGCGGAGAAGGCAGTCGGAATAGCAAAGGCCCAAACTGAGGAAAAGATAGCTAACTCAGTTAAGAAGGGGGATAAAACCTTTTATAGGTACATTAGGGAGCAAATAAAGACTAAGACAGGGATACTGAGGCTGAATAAAGAGGAAGGTGGTTGGGCAGAGAGCGACAGTGAAAAAGCAGGGATACTGAATGAATATTTCTGCTCAGTATTCACAATGGAAAAGCAGGTGGAGATACCTAATCCAGTCAATAGATCACTCTGGATAGGGAGGTTGATATTAGTCCTTTCACAGAAGAAAGGGTTCTGAAAGAACTCTTAAAACTAAAGGTAGATAAAGCAATGGGGCCTGATGGGATTCACCCAAGAATTCTAAAAGAACTAAGGGAAGAACTAGTAACATCACTGACTACCCTTTTTAATAAATCAAGGGAGGATGGTTTGGTACCTGAGGACTGGAGGAGGGTGGATGTGATTCCCCTTTACAAAAGTGGGAGCAAGACAGAGGCAGAAAATCACAGACCTGTCAGTTTGACCTCAGTGGTAGGGAAAATGATGGAATCACTTCTGAAGGAAAGAATTGTTGAGTACCTAGAGTCCAGTGGGGCACAGGACCCAAGGCAGCATGGATTCACAGCAGGAAGGTCATGTCAGACAAATCTAATTGATTTATTTGACTGGGTGACCAAAGTAGTAGACCAGGGAGGGGCTGTGGACATGGCCTACCTAGACTTTAGCAAGGCATCTGACATAGTCCCGCTCAAAAGATTAGTGGGTCCCAGGGTGGTAGCCTGGGTAAAACACTGGCTGGACAACAGGACATAGCGGGTAATAGTAAATAGAGTCCACAGTGAAGAAAGAGGGGTTACTAGTGGGGTACCACAGGGTTCAGTACTTGGGCCGGTCCTTTTTAATGTCTTTATAAGTGACATTGCAGAGGGACTGGAAGGGAAAGTATGTCTCTTTGCAGATGACACAAAGATCTGCAATAGGGTTGATATGCAAGGTGGGATGGAAAGGACGAAAAAGGACTTGGCAAGGTTGGAGGAATGGTCAAATGTATGGCAGCTTAGATTCAACACAAAGAAGTGCAAAGTATTGCACCTGGGAAATAAAAACCCAGGGAAAGAGTACACAATGGGGGGGTGAGATACTGACAACAACAAAAATGGAAAGGGACCTGGGGGTAGTCATATCAGATGACCTAAATGTGGGCAAGCAATGTGAGAAAGCAGTAAGGAGGGCTGGGGTGATACTGGGATGCTTAAGGAGAGGCATCACCAGTAGAAAACAGGAAGTTGTTGGCCCTCTGTACAGACAGTTGGTAAGACCACATCTGGAGTACTGTGTACAGTTCTGGAGACCCCATCTCCACAAAGACAGGGTAGAGGCTTTTCAGAGGAGGGCAACCAAAATGGTGCAGGGTCTGCACCAGAAGACATATGAAGAAAGACTAAAGGAGCTTAAGATGTATAGCCTCGAGGAAAGGAGGGAGAGGGGGGACATGATAGAAACTTTCAAATACCTCAAGGGAATCAACAAAGTCCAAGAGGGTAGCATCTTTCAGAAAAAGAGATGTGCAAGAACAAGAGGACACAATTTGAAGATAGAGGGGGGACGGCTCAGAGGTAATGTGAGGAAGTATTTCTTCACAGAGAGGGTTGTAGATGCATGGAATGGCTTTCCTGAGGTGGTCGTAGAGTCAAAAACAGTGGGGGAATTCAAGAATGCAAGGGACAGATATAAGGCAATTCTGGGGTGGGTAGGAGGAAGTAGGCTGTTGGTTAACTAGGATATGCTGCTTATCCGTTAGGTAGGGAAATGGGAAGACTAGGTGGGACAAGCGGTCCTTATCTGCTGTCAAATTCTATGTTTCTATGTTTCTATGTCTCAAAGAGTACTACAGCACTAATACATGATACACCCTAAAAAACACAGGGGCCATATAAAAACATTAAAATTAAAATTCCCCGTAGGATAACATTACAACTTTAACAAGCTGTAACTCCATCAGTGTTGGGAGTTAAGGGATAATCTATGTAATAAAAGAACGGTGCCAATGAGTACTACAAGACTAAGTCTCTACAAAATACAAACTGAAAATAGACATATAAAAACATAAAAATTAAAAAGTGAAAATTCCCATATGATAACATAGCAACTTTAAGAAGCCATAAATCCATCAATAATTGGAGTTCAGAGAGCGTGTGTGTGTGTGTGTGTGTGTGTATATATTTTTTTTATATATATATATTTTTTTTTTTCATGGCAAAAAACTCTGTTTAATGCATCAGTTAAAGTTGTTCCACAGCAACAAAAGCGAGGAAATTTTATGTTAGGGTTCCCACCCCCTTGCACCTCACCCCTACCCCGACCCCACCAACAGGCTTTGGGGTGTGCGTTGAGGTTGTCCATCGTAACTCACCCCATCCCATGTGCAAACAAGCTGAGGTGGTGCAGTATAGGAGAATGGGGTGAGAGTTAGGACCGACAACCCCAACGCACACCCGGATGCCTGTTGGTGAGGGGCAGGTGTGGGGTGGTGCAAGAGGGGTGAGAACCCTAACATCAAATTTCCTTGCTTTGTAACTGTGGAACAACCCTAACTGATGCATTAAACAGATTTTTTTGCCATGAATTTCCCTTCTTTTTGAGAATGTGCACTATAAATAGTGAAGTAACGGTAACGCAAACGCTAACACACATGGTGAGGTAAATGTAAATGATAACACAAATGGTAATACAAACACAAGCGCAAGCATTAATGAAAACAAAAATGCAAGCATGTACGGAAATGTAAACCATAATGCACACAGGCATGGTAACGTAATTGGAAATGCAGACACTTATGGTAACAGCAACAATGACACCAAAGGAAACACAAACAGAAACGCAAATGCAAGCGGAAGTGCATACGCAAACGCAAATGGAAATGCACATGGTGACGCAAAAGGAAACGCAAACAAAAACAGTAATGGAAACGGAAATGTTAACAGTTACGCAAACAAAAATACAAAGGGTAATGCACACGGTGGTGTAGACGGGAACAGTAATGCAAATGGAAATGCAAACACAGGCGCATATGGACATGCAAATGGTAATGCGCACAGGCACGGTACCGCAATAGGAAACACAAATGCTAATGGTAACAGCAAAGATGATGCCAAAGGAAACATAAAAGGAAGCACGTACGCAAACACAAATGGTAATGCACACAATGGTGCAAACTGAAACGCAAACAAAAACAGTAATGGGAACGCAACTGTTAACAGTAATGCAAATGCAAGCGCAAATGGAAATGCAAAGGGTATCGCACATGATGGCATACACAGGAATGGTAATGCAAATGGAAATGCAAATGCAAGCACATATAGAAATGCAAATGGAAACGCGCACGGTCATGGTACCGCAATAGGAAAAGCAAATGCTAAAGGTAGCAGCAATGATGACGCCAAAGGAAACGTAAACGAAGCCCGTATGCAAACGAAAATGGTAATGTACATGGTGATGCAAAATGAAACACAAATAGAAACACTAATGGAAACACAAATGGTAACAGTAATGCAATTGCAAGCGCAAATGAAAACGCAAAGAGTAATACACACAGTGGCATAGACGGGAACGCTAACGGTTACGGAAATGCAAGTGGGAACGCTAACTGTGACAGTAACAAAAGCACACGCACCCTTTTTTTCCCCCAAAAGCTGCATAAAGAAACACAGTGAATACAAAGAATGTATGCACGATAATGGACCTCAGAGCAGAAAATGAGCACTTGGAATACTAAATTGCTTATATCTCAGGAACAGTATGATGTGGAAAAAAAATTACAATTTCATATAAATTATGACTTTCCTGGCTAGTTTTGTACTTAGCGCCCTAATGGGGGACTAAGTATTTTTCAGATGAAAAGTCCATATCTCAAAGCATTTCTGAGATACGGGCCCCGAAAGGCGAGATGGACGCCGTAATGTTAGTCTATGGGAAAAAGCGTCAACTTCAGAGTAACGTAACTTTGCATCCCTGTAATATCTTGTCACCACACCACCAAAAGGTACATCTGTGGGATGTTGGCTTTCTTCCCTACAAATTTCAGCCCAAAAGTCCAAACTGTTCTTTTGCAGCAGGGTGGCAAAGAATTCCTGTTATTTTGGCCATAGTATCGCAAAGTAGTGTCACAAATCACACACTTTCGCAAAAAAAAAATCATGAAACTGTCGCAAGTGCAACACTACTTTGCAACACTACAGTTTACAAAAATTTCAAAAACATATTTCTGGGGTGTTTAACCCCCAAAAAGAGACATGGCTAGCATCCTCAGGGTCCAACTAGGTGACTACAAAAAGAATTGTGTCCCTAGAGGGTCCCAAATTTAAATGCCAAGCATTTCTGTGACCACTAACTGAAAAAAAAGGGCTGACTCACGACAGTACAGGGGTCATTTGCAGCACTAAAAACTACATTTGCGATACTGTTTGAACTTTTTGTTAACTTTTCCCATTGACTATAATGGGAAACTTGTTTTTTGAATAACTTTTGAACCGTTTAATATTTTTTCACTAACTCTTCAAAAGGCACATTGGGGATAGGGTTACCACCTGTCCTGATTTTCGCAGGACAGTCCTGATTTAGGCAGCTGTGTCCTGCAAAAAAACATGAAAAATACTAAATGTCCTGATTTTATAGTAGAAAAAATATTTTCTAACTTTCCACTAAATGGTATGGAAAACTACAATACCTTAATGAAAAAACCTCAAGATGATAACAAACAATAGAAGCAACTAATAAACTACAATACTTAGCCTTAATTCTGATTATATAGAGAAAACAAGTCTGTTGTACTGGTCAAGGTTACGTACTGTCCTGCGAAAAATCATGTTTCAGTAAGAAATGTCCCACTTTGGGCTTCTTAAAAGGTGGTAATCCTAATTGGGGACCCCAGCTGCATGTTCCCTGAAGTTGTTGGACAGGTCACACAAACCATGTGACTGGTAGGCGTGAGCAAAGAATGCACAAAAAAGCATAAAAGCGCTACAGAATGTTGCTTTATAACTCCACAACCGTACACTCAACCATTACAACACTTGGCAGATCCAGAGATTTGTGGTACCGCTCCATACCTGCCAAATTTCAGGTAAATCCATCATACAGTGGTAAAGTTATTAATATGCAAAGTTTCACACTGTAAAACTTAAATGGGGGTACTGAACCGTAACTATAGTGGCACTGCCTTGACTCTATAATATATATACACATGTGTGTGTGTATATATATATATATATAATGTGTCAATAAGTACTATGACACTAACACATAATCCCCCTCTTAACATTCATGGGGTATGCACTGTCCCCCAAATTATGTCCAATTTTCACCATGGTGCCAAGTCCACAATGAAAGTCTAAGCATCATCAAAAAATGCACCGAAGGTGTATCTCATCTTGTACTACAATCTTTGCAAATTTCAGAGCAAACTGACAAAATTTGCTAACTTACTGTATGGGTAAAAAAATGAAAAAAAAATTTTTCCCCATATACAGTCAACCACTGGAAGTTAAGAGGGACACTTAATATATTTTTTCTTTGAGGTGAGCTGCACAAGAAAAGAGTTACAACCAAGCACATAAATTGCTTTTGTGAAGGCACGGAAGCACAGGGCCCTGTAGTCAGATGGATGTGTGTATCTATGGAGGGATGAAAGCGCAAGGCCCAGAGGGCCCTGTGCTTCCCTAGCCAGACTGATGTGTGCATGCTGGTCCTGAAGGGACCTGCATGAATGAGGATGATTCTACTATCTCAAAAAGTAAGGAAATTCTTTGCAAAAATCTGGGTTAATGCAACAGTTAAGGTTTAGATTAAAGTGACAAAAGTAGGAAAATGTAGCTTTAGGGTTTCCAACTCTAACACTCCACCCCAAACAGGAAAAAGAAAAAAACTTTACAGTTTTCGCTGTCCAGACTTTTGGTGAATTGGGGGTGGAGTCTTTTTGAGGTTCTTAACCCCTAATGCTCATCCCAGTCCATGACCAAATAACATGAGATGTGTTATGTTTTATGCAGGCAAGGTCTACAGGTTGTTGGCAACATGTGAGGGAGACACAGTTCTGTATGTTTGAAGACTATAAACATAAACATTCAAAACAGTGGGTGGACAACCTGGAGGGTGGGGAGAAAGAAGCGATACCAAAGGTGGGAACCTTTGTCCATTTAATAACTAAATAAATAGCTAGACAAAAAGACCAACAAGAGAGAGAAAGGGAGAAACAGAGACAGACAGGACAGGGGATCAGCAGCTCACTACTCTTACTGCTGCCCTTCAGCGTGACTTCCAGCTACGGCTGCAGAACTCAAGAAAGTCCTGACATTCTCAGACAGAGAACGTGGGTGAACGACTCCTCTCGCTAGTTTGGGGTGCCCAGAGAATGTATTTCTGACAAGTTTTTAAAAAAAAAAAAAACAGTAGAATCTAACTAAACAGGTCCCATTTAGCTAGGTTCAGGTGTTTGTTTTTTTGAAAAATAAATCATATTAGTGCATGTTTTGGGAAATTTTGAGTATTTTGCTGTTTCTTTGTCATCACCTACAATCCAAACAGTTTGGAATTTTGGTCTGAAATTTTCAGGGTGGAAAGAGCTTGCCCCAGAGACGTGCCCCTTGTTGGTTTGGTTAAAAATTATTAATCCATTCGTAAGTTATAAGAATTTGAAATTTCCAATCTGAGCATGCTCAGTAGGTATCAAACATCTATCCAAAAGACCCCACTGAGCATGCTCAGATCTGAAATTTCATATCATTATAACTTGGGAATGGATTAATATTTTTTCATGAAACCTTTGAAAGGCAATACCTTGGCTACGTCTACCCTACGAGTTTAGACTTATGCAACAGCAAAAAAAGTGTAAAACGTTTTGCTAAAAACGCTGCTCTTCATTAAAAATTGACATTCCATATCTAGGAAACCACACAAGCTGCTATCATGAAACTTCTCACATGTTCAGAACTTTCCTCTGAAACACTGTATGCCAAATTTTGAGACATTTCATCAAAAGCCACCAAAGTTATTAAGGTGCAGACATTGGGATTTAACATTAAACACTACTCAGCCCCAACTATTCTGGTGTTACCACATCAGTATCGTATATATAAATATTTACATATATATATATATATATATATACACATACATACATATACATGGCATAAAACTATGTTAATGCTCAGTAGGATTGCTACCATACAAGACTCAAACAGAGCAAAGGTTGGAGATAAACTATTAGGGTTGTAAACAGAGTGTCTACAAAAATTGGAAATGTGGTATTAGGGTTATTATATCTAACTCCCACCCACCTTGCCTCATCTCCTACCCTCACGACCCAAGGACAGTCTGCAGGTACAGGGCAATGTATATGTGGAACTGAGGCTGGTGATTCATAGGGCCAACTGTGTGTGTACATATGGCTCTTCATCACAAATAGTAAAATATAGGGCCGGTCCACTGGTGCAGCAGTAGAGCTACAGCCCATGATGCCTACAACCAGGATTTGGATGCAAACCCAGGCTTTTCAGAGGGCCAGTTGGGGGGAGGAGATAGATCATGTGATGGACTGCTCTCATCCTCCAGAGTGAGAGTGGGGAAGTGCTTGGCACCTGACTGGCCAGTGATGGAAGCAGGGGGTTTGGCAACCTGAGCTGGATTGCTTGGTGAGGCACGGCAGACATCACCATGACAGCATGGCACACCACATCTCTCAAGGGAGAAACAGGGAAAAACCAGACCATCACAGGATGCCACCCATCATGCTCCACAGGCCCTTTACTGTTGACCGCAGCACTCCCCTGGACAACTGAGCTCAAGAGCCGATGGGGAAAAAGGGGGTGCACTCCAAAGGCCCCACCCTGAGGGGTAAGAAAAAATTGCTTATCATAGTAATGTTGTTTCTTCTAATGGAGTCTTGCTGTATTCTGACTACATGCAGTTAGCCCCAGCATTTGAACTGCTCCAGAGGGGAAAGGGTTAATTCCATGCCAAGGCATAGAACGTTGAGCTCGAGCTCGGTTTTCAAACCTCTGTCCCAGGTACTCCTCAGTGTAACAGTCAGATTCTTATGAGCACTATGCTAACTAACTATAAACAGAAATTGTTTTTCTAAAATTTTTTGCCAAAATGCAATAAAAGATTTTTAGGGTCCAAAAGACTCAAGTCGAGAACCCCAAAAAGAATTCAAGTAGGAAGTGGAACTTAAAAATAGCAATAAAAAAACTCACCCTAAGTAAAGGTAACCCCCTGGGGTGCAGCACTGCGCCTGCCCACCCACATCCCAAAACAAATAGGTTCCAGGAGGGGAGGCAGAGAGAGTGAGGTCAGAATACAGCAAGACTCCATTAGAAATAACATTACTATGGTGAGTAATTTTTTCTTCAAACAACATGAAGTCTTGCTGTATTCTGACTGTATGCAGACTACCAAGAAGTACCCCCTTGAAGGAGGGAGTTACAGAACCTATTTTGGTAACAGGCTCTGCAGTATTGCTGTGCCAAACCTAGCATCATTTCTTGACTGGATGTCGAGAGAGTAATGCTTGGTAAATGTGTGAACAGTTTTACAGGTGGCTGCTTTACAGATTTCCTCTAAAGGTATGTCTCTGGCTGCTGCGACCGAAGCAGCTGCACCTCTGGTGGAGTGAGCCCTCAGGCCTGAGAGTGGCTCTTTCCCCAACTTTGAGTAGCAGAACTGGATACAGGAGACAGTCCACCTGGCAATAGTTCTCTTAGTGACAGGTTTACCTTTTTCCACTTCTCTATAAGTGAGAAACAGCTGTGAACAGTCATTTTGATGGGTCTTAGTGAATTCTATATAATAACTAAGGGCCCTCTTTACATCAAGACTGTGTAGTCTTCTCTCCCCAGAGGAAGAATGGTCAGTAAAAGCTACAGGCAATGACATAGATTGGTTTAAATGGAAGTCTGATATCACCTTGAGAAGGGACTTTCTATTCATTTGAAGGACCACCTTATCCTTATGAAATGAAATCAGGTTCCACTGATAAAGCCTGTAACTCACTGATTCTCCTGGCAAAAGTAATGGCTACCAGGAACACAGTTTTCCAAGTCAAGCATTTTAGATCAGCTGAGGATAATGGTTCAAATGGAGGCTGCATAAGCTGTGCAGTGCAGATATTCAGATCCCAAACAGGAGTAGGATCCCTAAAAGGAGGATTGATATGAATCAAACTCTTGAAAAATCTCTTGAAAACTAGATGGGAGGCTAAGGAATAGCCCTTCCGAGCTGAAAGAAAGGCAGAGATAGCTGCCAAATGCACCTTGAGAGTGGTAGGCCTGAGGCCTAAACTGTTAAGATGCACCAAATAGTCCAAAGCAGTGGCAATGTCAGTTGAATCTGGCTGAATATGCCTCTGAGAACACCAAAAACCAAATCTCTTCCATTTGGAATTGTAGGTTTTCCTAGTGGAAGGTTTTCTACTAGCCTTGAGAATGTCCAGGGCTAACTGGGAAAGATGCAGGCCTGCATATTCTAGCTCCTCAAGAGCCAAGCTTCGAGTCTGAGAGTCTGAAGGTTGGGATACAGTATCCTCCCCTGTGAGGAGGTGAGAAGATTGAACTGTCTGGGAAGACAAAGAGGAATTGTCACTGACACTGACAGTAGTAGGGGGTACCAAAGCTGCTTGGCCTAGTCTGGAGCCACCAGAATCACAGTGCAAGCCTGAGGTCTGATCTTGACCAGAACTCTGAGTATCAGAGGAAAAGCATACAGAAACCTGTTTGTCCAATCCAACAGGAGAGCATCTTGAGGAACAGACCCCAAAAAAGGGGGTCTGCAGCAGAACAGGGAAAGCTGATGATTGTCTGGGGAAGCAAAGAGATCTGTCTCTGGAGTGCCTCGCCTTTTGAAAATGACCTGAAGAATTAGAGGATTCAGGGCCCATTCGTGGTGACCTTGGGAAATCCTGCTGAGAGCATCTGCCAGTACATTGTCCTTCCCTGGGAGAAGCACAGCTATCAGGGAAACCTGCAGGTAATAAGATAGTGACCATATTTTCATGGCTTCGGTGCACAAGGCCGAGGACCAAGTGCCCCTTTGCTTGCTGACGTACCACATGGTTGTGGTGTTGTCTGTCCTGATCTGAACCACTTTCCTCTGAATTGTGTTCTAGAATGTCTGAAGTGCTAGAAAGACAGCCCTGAGTTCGAGAAGATGTATGTGCAGGAGAGACTCCTGATGAGACCATGTTCCCTGAGCAGTAAACTGATCCAGATGGGATCCCCATACCAGCAGGGAAGCATCTGTGATGAGAATCACTGTTGGGGCCTGACTGAGGAATGGGACACCTTGCCTCAGATTGTCCTCCTCCAACCACCACTGGAGAGCCTGAACCAGAGTTTGAGACACTGGAACTAACTTGGAGAGGGGGCCTTTTTTCTGAGACCAAAAAGATTTTAGATGAAATTGAATATCTCTCATTTGAAACCTTGCCCCTTGCACTACTGCAGTGCAAGCTGCCATGTGGCCTAGCAACTGCAAGAAATGTCTGGCTGACTGAGACACTAGTAGATGAAAAGAGGAAGCCAGGAGAAAATGCTGACATCCTGGTACACATAGGGACTAATGATCTCACCAGCCAGTCAGTTGTGGAAACCAAGGAACAGCTGATCAGGCTGGGTGGTAAACTATCATCCATTTTGTCCGGCATCTCCTTCTCTGAGATCCTGCCAGTCTGGGAGAGGGGGCAGATGGTCAGAAGTTCAGAGACGGGGAGATAGGGGAGCTAAACATGTGGCTCAAGGGCTGTTGCCAGGAAAAAGAACACAAATTTGTAGGGAACTGGCAACAGTTTTGTGAGTGAAAGTTCTTTAAATTTGATGGACTGCATCTGACTAAGGAGGGTGTCAGTGCATTGGGGTAGAAGTTTGACATCTTTGTAAAATATTTAAACTAGCAAATGGGGAGAGGGGTGCAGCACCCCATACATCGAATGGGAAGAACACCCCTCCCCCCTCAGTTAGTGGTCAAACAGGAGTTCAGCATGTTTGCAGTTCATTTACATCACCAGGTAGGAAAAAAGGTCCAGCTCCCCATACAATGCACATGGGAAATGCCAGACCTCGCCCAACAACTAACACACCAAGATCTGGCCAATGCAAAATCATGTACACAAATGCTCACAGTCTGGGAAGCAAGATCTGAGACCTGCAGGCAAAAATGAGAGAGGCTAAACTGGACATAGTAGCAATTAGCGAGACATGGTTTACCAGTAACCACACTTGGGAGACTTCATTACCTGGCTATGTACTGTTCAGAAGAGACCGAGGTGCAAAAAGGGGGGGTGGAGTGGCCCTGTATGTCAATGAAAATATCAAAGCTACAGAATTTCAGAATACACATAAGGAGCCAGAAGAACTGTGGGTCACCCTGGAAACTGGAACTGGGACAGCCATACAAACTGGGATTGTCTATAGGCCTCCAGACCAGGGGGAGGACACAGATACATTACTGTTTGAAGATATACAAAACATGACAGCTAAAGGGGAGGTTCTGATAATGGGAGACTTCAACATTCCAGATATTGATTGGTCAATACCAGCAGGAACATCTGCCAGAACTAGACATATGGTGGATTCCCTGCAGGGGGAGGGCCTCAAACAACTGGTACAATGACCCACAAGAGACAAGGCTATCCTAGATATAGAACTAACTAACAGGGAAAGGATCACAGATCTCCAGGCAGAAGGTCACCTGGGAGCCAGTGATCATCACATGGTATGGTTCAATTTGGCCACTAGAACTAAATCATCCCATTCCAAGGCAAAAATATGGGACTTCAGAGGAGCTGACTTTTATAAGATGGCCAACAAAGTTAAGCTAGCCCTGGCAAAAAGAAATACAGGTGAGGGGATACAGGCAAAGTAGGCAAGCATTAAGGATGCAATACTTGAAGCAACATCCCATTGTGTTAGAGAGAAAAGGAAGTGCAAAAGAAGAAGGAAACCACTTTGGTTCTCAAAAACAGTAGCAGAAAAGGTCAGAGACAAAAGGCTGGCCTTCAGGAAATATAAGGGAACACAGCGGGATGAAGACAGGGAGGCATAGCAAACTTCCCTAAGTAAAGCACGGAAGGCAGTAAGGCAGACAAAGGCCCAAACCAAGGAAACACTAGCACGAACAGTAAAAAAAGGTGACAAGACTTTCTATAGATACATTAGTGAAAGGAGAAAGTCCAGAGGGGGTTTTGCTAAGATCAAAGGGGGTAAGGGGGCATGTGAGGAGGAGGACCATGTAAAAGCATCTATCCTAAATAGATTCTGCTCAGTATTTACTGAAGATAAGGTGGGGCAGGTCCCACAGCTCAGCACCATGGACATGGGGGTGGGGTGTGCACTAGTCCCGTCACAAAAGAAAGGGTCCTACAAGAGCTTGATAAGCTCAGGGTGGACAAAGCAATTGGACCTGATGGCATACATCCCAGGATACTAAAGGAGCTAAAGGTGGAACTAGCAGAGCCATTATCAGAACTGTTTAGTGAGTCTCTGAGCACAGGAGAGTTCCCAGAAGACTGGAGAAGGGCTCATGTGATCCCACTCCACAAGAGTGGTAGCAGGGAGAAGGCAGGGAACTACAGACCAGTCAGTCTTACCTCAGTAGTAGGCAAGATTATGGAGGCACTCCTTAAGGAAAGGATAGTGCAACACCTGGAATCCATTGGAGCACAGGATCCAAGACAGCATGGGTTTACAAAAGGAAGATCCTGTCAAACTAATCTCATAAATTTCTTTGACTGGGTAACCAGAATGGTGGACCAAGGGGGAGCAGTTGATGTCACCAACCTTGACTTCAGCAAAGCTTTCAATACTGTTCCACGTAGAAGACTGATTAATAGGCTGGGTAGGTTCGGGGTGGGTCAGAAGTTGGTCAAATGGGTGGCAAACTGGTTGATGGGTAGAAAATAGAGAGTGCTGGTAAACAGTATACAGTCAGAAGAGATGTAAGTCACAAGTGGGGTACCTCAGGGTTCAGTCTTGGGGCCAGTCCTCTTCAATATCTTCATCAGTGACATTGCAGATGGACTGGAGGATAAGGTTTGTCTGTTTGCAGATGACACCAAGATCTGCAACAGAGTAGATGATCCAGATGGGGTGGGCAGAATGAGAAGAGATCTGGATAAACTAGCAAAATGGTCGAAAAAGTGGCAACTGGAGTTTAATGCAAAGAAGTGCAAGATCATGCACAGAGGGAAGATAAACCCTGAAACCACCTATAAGCTGGGAGGGGAGTTGCTGGCAGGCACAAGGGAAGAAAGAAACTTGGGCATCATCATCACCGATGACCTGAAATCATCCAAGCAGACCACTGAAGCAATAGGTAAGGCTAGGGGGATGTTGGGGGGCATTAGTAGGGGTATCACAAGTCGGAAGAGGGAGGTAGTAATCCCTCTTTACAAGACACTGGTTAGGCCCCATCTGGAGTACAGCATGCAGTACTGGAGGCCACACCTTCACAAGGACATTAACGAGATTGAGGCAGTCCAGAGAAGGGCAACCAAAATGGTGCAGGGACTGCATCAGAAAACATATGAGGACAGATTAACGGAGCTCAATATGTATACCCTAGGGCAAAGGAGGGAGAGAGGCGATATGATCGAAACATTCAAACCTCTTAAGGGCATTAACAAGGTGAAAGAGTCTAACATGTTTCAATATAAGAAAAATAGCAGGACAAGAGGGCACAGCATGAGATTAGAGGGAGGCCGATTAAGGGGTAATGTGAGAACGTTCTTTTTCACAGAAAGGGTGGTGGATGCATTGAACGGCCTACCTCAGGAAGTGGTGGATATGAATACAGTGCAGGGCTTCAAACAGGCATGGGATAGGCATAAGGGAGAAATACAGATGAGTGTGAATAGATAGGCCATTGACAGAGCAAAGGCCGATGGCACATTCATAAGGTAGAAAAAGAAATGGGCAGACTGGATGGGCCTTGCGGTCCTTATCTGCCGTCAATGTCTATGTTTCTAGGATGATGAGAGACTGAACCCTTGAAAGAGGAAGAAAGGCATTGGCCTGGACAGTGTCCAGCTCCACCCCTATAAATGTGAAAGCTGGGCTGGTTCCAGAACAGACTTTTCTAGATTTAGGATGAATCCTAAGGAGTCCAGAAGCTTTTGAGTAACCTCTAGAGCTGGCTTGACTTGGTCTGAGGACTGACCTACTATGAGCCAGTCGTCCAGGTAAGGGAACAGTAAGATGCCTTTTCTCCTGAGAAAGGCCACCACTACTGCTAGACACTTGGTGAATACCGTAGGAGCAGATGTAAGGCTGAAAGGCATTGCTCTGAACTGGCAGTGGCCTGAGGGCAACTCGAACCTGAGGTCCTTTCTGTGGGAATGTCTGATAGGAATGTGGAAATAGGCATCCTTGAGATCCAGGCAGGCTAGCCAGTCTCCAGGTCTCAGAGAGGGGAGAATTATTCCGAGTGTCACCATTTTAAACTTTGGCTTTAGTATGTGTTTATTTAGGTATCGTAGATCTAGGATAGGTTGCCACTCCTCTGTTTTTTGGGGTAAGGAACTATCTGGAATACAATCCTTTTCCCTTGTGATTGAAAGGCACCTTCTCTACTGCTTGCAAGAGCAGTAAGAGGAGACTTCTGCCTCTAAAGCCTTTGTCTCCACAGGAGAGGGAGGACTGAAGGACTTTGCTCTCATTTTTGAGAACCTTTTGAAGCTGAGAGCAAGTCCCTGGCTCACTACTTCCAGGACCCATTTGTCTGAGGTAACAGACTTCCAGACTTGGAAATAGTGAGCCAGCCTGCCTCCTACTAGAACCAGGGAGGAGACCCTGACTGGTACATCAGGGTGTCTGTTTGGCAGGGGGCTTGGACTGAGTGGAGGATGGAGTCCTGGTCATCCCCTTTCTGTCTCTTCCCCTAAATAACCCCCTCTGCTGGAAAGAAGAGGCCTGTGCTTGGTGAAAAGGCCTTTGAAAGGGCCTGCCCCTGCCAGCACTAGATTGCTGCCTTTGAGGAGTGACCTGCTTTTCCATGTCTGCAGCAATCCTGTAGGTGGTCCTGTATTTGTCGATCTTTTTCATGTAAGCCTCTGTTTGCTCCCCAAAAATAGCATTACCGGTTACAGGAAAATCCATGGCCTTGGTCTGGGTATCCTGTGATAAACTGGTAAACATGAGCCAAGCAAATCTCCTCATGGAGACAGATGTAGCCATGACCCTAGACTGTACATCATTCAAGTCAATAGCAGCATGAAACTGGACTTCTGATGCCTCAATATCATCCACAGCCACTTGCTCCAGCTCCTTGGCCAGCTGGGAAGGGGCATTCTTAGCCAGCTCCAGAACCGTAACCCACATAGACTTCTGGTATCTGGCTGTATATGCCTTGTAATTAGATTGCCTGAGCCCCAAAGAGGATGCCAAGTACTGTTTCTTTGCCGTGGCATCCACTTTCCTGGAATCCTTATCTGGGAGGTAAGATGCCAGAGGAATGTTAGCCTTGTCACAGGCTGCAGTTTGCACTACCCCAACATGGCTGCAATGATTTGTAAGGATTCTGTCCTAGAACCTGACAAGGCATACCTCCTGTCCATCTTTTTATCCACAGGAGGTATGGATGTTGGAAACTGAAGAATTTTCTGTGTCTGTTTCCCCAGGGATTTATGCAGAGGGATAGACACCCTTTTAGACTCTGGGACATCCATCATCTCAACATAGTCAGGTTCCTCCTGATCCTGTTCAGCCTTTTCCACTGGAAGCAGAAGAGTATCAGTCACTTTCTTGTAGAACAAGAAATGGGAGGGGTACTCAGAAAGTTTGGGAGGAGACATATTAGAAGGCCTGTCTTGGGAGATGTCAGGCTCTACTGGCTCATCTAGGCCTTCATAATCCTCTTCTTCTTCATAATCTTCATCTCCTTCCCAGTCGCCCTCATAAAATACTTCAGGATCATATTCAAAAGCAGAAAAATCTGACTGAAACGATCGTCTTTGAGTCTGTGTCGGTTCGGTTGGAACCAGGTGAAGCGATTGCACAATAGCAATCGCTTTAGCTATTTCATCACATGAGAACCAGGATCTGAACCAGCTGACTTGCGCTTTCTCTTAGATGGAACCGATTCAATAGAATCTGCTCTCCTTTTGCCCGAGGAGGTATTGCCCAGGTCAGTGGGCACCCCCTCAGGTTCGGTCAGAACCGAACTGGGCTGGCTATCTGGGTCAGAGGATTTCTCTGCCTCCCTTGCAAAGAGGGCACATAGAGCAGATATGTATAAAGAATTAGACTGGCATACTTTGTCTCAAAGGTGGGCTCTTAGTACAATTATGTTAATGTTAAAATGTATCTCAGGAAAAGTCCCTATATATATGGCTGAGTCCATTAAAATAAAAAGAATTATTGAGGGTCTGCGCTCTGCTAATTACTTGGACTGTGCAGTCCCAAGTCGCAGAACGGCTTGGGGGGACAAGCATTTTTTTAATATCGGACCTTCTATATGGAATAAATTGCCTGGGAAGCTTAGACCCCTTGAGGGAAATTTCCAGTTGCACCAAATTAAACAATGGCTTATCGAAAATATTAGTTATGATGGGAACTAGTTTGAATCTTAAGATGGTAGATTGTAACTTTATTAAATGTATACTGTGAATTAATTATTGTTTTTTGTATGTTCTTCTTGTCCTAGTTTGTTTTATGATTTGGAACTGTATTATATTTATTGATGTACAATTATAGTGTATATGTGTTTTCCTTCGTTATATATTGTTAACTTATAAGAGTAACTGGAAATGACACCTGGATCTCACTGTAAAGGAGCTTCGGCTCAGTGGAGATATCCTTATTCATTTTTTGTATGAATAAAAATTTTTTACTACTACTACTTACTACTTTCCTTCAGCCTACTTAAACGTTTATCTAAAGTGGTTTTGGGAAAGTTTTTGCAGATTTGGCCATCCGCTTTGAGGTGGTCAAACCCCAGACAGTAAACACAGATGAGGTGGGGATCAGCCTTAGCAAAGGCCTCCCCACACTTGGTGCAGTCCTGAAACCCAGTGGGACCGGTTTTCTTTTTGGGTTTCTCAGACATGCCCAAAGGAAAAAGTTACCCTTACCAGCATTTAAGCCAGGCAATCTACAAACCTATCGGTTCCAACCGTGTCATAGGTTGGTTAAAAAAAACAAGGAAATTATCATTTTTTTTAGGATCCAATAGGTACCGGAAACCACAGTACAAATCACAGAAAAAAACAAAACAGAATTGCTTTGGCTCCTAACCGGACCGACCGGGAAGAAACTGAACAAAAAACAATTTCTACCACAAAACACTAAACTACCTACTAAACACTTACTGTACTGAATACTGAAAAAATAAGTAAATGGTTGATAAACTAACCAATTTTTTACTTAAACTGAACCGAAGTGAAGGAGAGAATCTCCGGAGCGACTTCTCGGTTAGGAGGAGTAAAGAATCTTACGGTTACACTGAGGAGTACCTGGGACAGATGTTTGAAAACAGAGCTTGAGCTCAATGTTCTATGCCTTGGTATAGAGTTAACCCTTTCCTCTCTGGAGCAGTTCAAGTGCTGGGGCTAACTGCGTATAGTCATAATACAGCAAAGACTTCAAGTTGTTTGAAGCCAGGGAGGAATACCCAGACAGAGGAAATTCTGTGGGAAGATGGGTGACAGGGTTGGAAGCATGGTCAGGCTGATGGGGGCTGGTCCGAAGACGGCAGGAATAAAATAGTAAAATTATATCTTTAACATTTAAGTATTTTAAAACTTGTATTGCATTTAAGCTTTTGTTGAGTAATTAAAAAGTTTAGCATAACACATACATTTTCAAAATAAATATCTTTGTGCAGTACAGAAAAGCAGACAGACTGTGAAAATCTTCCTGCAGCAGATATATTTTCAGAAGCTTTGTGGAGCATGTATGGTTTCAAAACCTTAGTAAAGGATTTGTAAGTGAATAATAAAAACCATCATCAAGCATGGAGAATTTGAAAACTATTGAGTCGCACATAGAGGTGATAAAATACTGGACCTAGTTTTAACAAATCTGGGAGACCCCATTTCTGACTGCATAGTAAACTCACCATTAAGAGCAAGTGATCATGGTGTAGTATCCTTTACTATCAGGAAAAATAGACAGTGTAAATCAGGGGAGACTGCCATACTGGACTTCTGCAAAGTGGACTTTGCCACTATGAGACAAGACTTAGCAAAGTGGGATTAGTTTCAGGTTTTTGAGAAAAATGACCTCCAGCAAATGTGGAAAATTTTATACAACAAAATACACAGTCTCATTAATAAAAATATTCCTATTAAGAAAAAGTACGATAGAAAAAGCGGAACGCCATGCTGGTTGTCAAAGAAAATCAAATGCATAATTAACAAAAAAATAATTTTTTTAGGAATACAAGGTGCACACAGACTGGAGGGGCCAGGATAAGATAAAGGAAACTTCAGAGGAAAGTTAAAAAGGAAATCAAGAAAGCCAGAGCAGCATATGAACTCACACTAGCAAAAAAAAACTAAGGATAACTATAAATCCTTTTACAACTATATAAATAACAAGAAAAGTTCGGGAAATTCTCTAGGCCCCCTGAAGGACGTAGACGGTACACTTGCCATTTTGAATAAACAAATGGCAGACCTGCAAAACAAATATTTTGCCTCAGTGTTTTGTGACAAGGATACTAAGGGGTGTAGTTTAAGACATGGTTGTAACTCAACCTGCCCGATACAGGCTGAACTTGAGGAAGTCAGGAAAAGATTGAGTCAAATGAACCCTAACAAATCCCCTGGACCAGATAGATTTCACTCTAGGCTTATAAAAGAGTTGGCAAATGAGTTAGTACACCCTGTAACTTTTATGTTTCGGCTCTCCTTAAATACAAGTGTAGTTGCAGACAAATGGAAAGAAGCTATGGTTATACCACTCTTTAAAAAAAGGCAGCAAATCTGATCCAGCAAATTATCACCGGTTAGCCTAACCTCGGTTATATGCAAAACCTTAGAGGGCATTAAAAAAGAGTATTTGGTGGAATTCTTACAGGAAAATAATCTGAATTACATTACCCAACATGGTTTTACTAGGGGCAGATCATGCCAAGCAAATCTGTTGGAGTTTTACGATAGGGCTAGTAAGTTGTTGGACAAGCGTAATGCAGTGGATGTTACATTTTTGGACTTCACCAAGGCTTTTGATAAATTACCACATCCAGAATTGGTAAAAGTCCTATAGCAAATGGATATACATGAGAGTATTGTAACATGGATTAACTCATGGCTGACAGATAGGAGACAAAGGGTCAGCATGAGGGGGGTGCTATCAGATTGGACAGAGACCACAAGTGGGGTGCCCCAGGGATCCATGCTGGGCCCATGCCTCTTTAATATTTATGTATCATCCCTTAAGTATGAACACCAGAGTGTATTGTTGACAAAGTTTGCTGATGATTGCAAATTAGGGGCAAGCATTCAGAATACTGCAGATGTAAAAATACTTCAGGACACACTAAACCACATTTATGGGTGGTGTAATAAATATGAATTGCACTTAAACACTGAAAATGTGCAGTAATGTACTTAGATAAAAAGAATTTATAGTACAAATACTATCTGGGTAATAATCCTGTTAAACAAGTGACCGAGGAAAAAGACTTGGGAATTACGATAACGGATGACTTGCAGTTTAAGGTACACTGTAGAAACGTTAGTCAAAAGGCCAACAGGGTGTTAAACTGTATCCTAAAGCATATTTCTAGTAGAAAATGGGAGATGATTATGCCCTTGTACGGGTCCTTGCTTCCACCATTGCTGGAGTATGGAGTGCAGGTTTGGTCACTTTACAAAAAAACAGAAAAGGACATGTTGGAGAGAGTCCAGAGGAAAGTCACACGTGCCATAGAGGGGCAAATAGGGAAGGATTACCAGGCTAGATTATTAGACTTGGACCTTTTTTCATTGGAGTGCAGAAGGTTCTGAGAAGATATGTTTATGCTTTTCTAAGGCATTTACTGATGACAATTTATGGGATAGATAAGGTTTAAGATTAAGAGAGCAGACATACAACACTAGAGCTCATCCATTACAACTTGAAGGAGAGAGGAGAGCAGTGCAAAACCAGTAGGAGAATAAACTGGTTTACCCAGAGAGTTATATCACCCTGGAATGGCCTACCACTTGAGACAGTAGGAAATGCGTCCATTGACAGTTTTAAATTAAAATTCGATAGTCTCTACAAACAGGGATAGTTTATCTTCTAGACATAATGCAAGCACTACTGACGAAAGTCTGGCTAGCTCTGAAAAACCTATGAAACCTATTGATTTTAAAAACAGGCTCGTAGCACAATGTTTTTTGCACCCTCAAGAAGATTTTTAAAAATTGCCACAAAGCACGAAAACTATCATGCAGCACAAAGCTTGTAAGAAATAGTTTATACTGCACAGAGATTGTGAAAAAAATCCACAAAGCACGAAAACCATCATGCAACACAAATATTTTAAGAAATAATTCATAACCTGGCGAAGACGTTGAAAATCATCCCACAGGAGGAAAACTATTGCAGCATGAATATTTAAAAAACGTATTTAAAATATTTGTGCTTCAGAAGATTTTACAGTAAAAAAATACAATTCATTAAGGTTTCCCTTGTGGATATTTTCATTTTTAATCAAAGATAAATTATTGTTTTTGTGCAAAAAACATTATGTAACTTGTACTAACACACACACTAAATTGTCACTCTTAACTTTTACCAAATTAGTTATCTTGCTTTAGTTTTTGTTTGTATCGAATTTCAACATGAAACAAGTCTACATGCAGTTTCAGCTATTTGAGTTTTTCAAGTGCGCATGCGTGACCTACTAATCACAATTAACTTAAAAACAAATTCATTTTTTTTTTTACAAAATCCTTAAAAAGGACTTTTTCTCATTTGATACCATCAAAACCTGTACATTTCATATCTCAGCTTTTACTGTTTTTTTAACTGAGGGCAAAACTCTAGGTAGATAATTGAGCAAAAATACATAATTGCATCCATTAATATCTCAAAAACTAAAAACATCTTCATGAAATGTGGTGTGGGGGTAAAGAGACCATTGCACTGAGAAGGTGTATACCAATTGTACAGTCCTATGGTCTAAAACAATTGATACCTAAGGCTCTGAAAACGGTCATTTTTAATGAAACACCAACACAACCCTAATACAGAGGTGCAACCATGCCTATGTAATATCTATCTATCTATCTATCTATCTATCTATCTATCTATCTATCTATCTATCTTATATACATATAGATAGAGAAAGACTGAGTGATGGCAAAGTGTTGTATATAAGGAACTAATACCATTGATGGGTTGAACAAGCCCAAAGGGCAAGTGGCCTTTATGAGTTTGTTTGTAGTACAATGTCATGACTATGCTGGACTTCTACATTATTTATATAATTCATAGCTTTGGACACTATTTTGGCTATTTGTGTTGTGTTCCAGGTTATCTGTTTTTGCCTGTCTGCACACATGTGCAAGCAAAACATATTGGGGCCACTCAGACAGTGTAGGGGCTGGGCAAGTGTACTTACCCCTTCTGCATGAAACCTCCAGGTTTTAAGCAGAAGGGGTAGCTGCATGGCTTTTGCTCTGAGTAACTGACGTTCTACTAGTGCACAGCTGTTCTACTCAGTACCAGCCTTTCTTGCATGAGCAGGTGCATGCTGTAACAGCCAATGTAACAGATCATCCAAGAGGTGTGTCAGTCAACACCAGATCCTGGCAAGGTTGCTGCTATGACTAGGTGACTAGGTATGACTAGGTATGTATGGACAAAAGAAGGCCATGGCCCATTGAGACTGTCCCCCTACAACCGTGGGAATTTAAACCCTGTGCAGGTTCTCAGTAAGCCATATATTGATCCCTACTTTAAATATGCTAACAGTCTCACTGTCAACTAATTCCAGTGGCAGTATATTCCAAAGTCTTGGTGTTCTTACAGTAAAGAAATGCAACCTTCTGTTGGTTCTTGCTTGGCTGATTAATAATTATTTATTATGAAGCCTTAGCGATGTTTTCCTTTGACTCATATGGATGCCACATTGGGCCATAAGAGAGGGCGAATTTAATACTTTATACAAAAAAATAAGATCCCCTCTACATCTCCTGAACCCCTAGTATGCATAATCCTGTTTTCTTTAGTCTCTCTGGGTAGGGTAAAGATGCAAGGTAAGGAACCATCTTTGTTGACCTCCATTGTATTTGTTCTATAATGTTTATATCTTTGACCAGATAAGGGTTCCATACAGGTGACCCATAATCTGTATAGGATCTAATGTCACTTTGGTAACTGATGGGAGGAAATGTCACACACATGCCACACTAATCACAGTGCAGCTGTATCCTTCCATAGTACCACAATCAGACAGCAAAGCATCATCCCCATTCCTGTCCAACCCAGTTTTTGTAGCACAAGTAGTGAGTGCTCAATCCCACTGCAGGTATCCCCCCCTTCCCATCCAGCTTTTAACATGTCCAGAGGTAAGGCACACAAACCACCACGAATCCAATGGTCAGGTGCCCAACCCCACACTGGAAACTACAACCCCCAACCCCATTATTGGAAAACACTAATTCAGGAACAATATGAAACCAAGGAAAGAAAGATGAAAAGTCAAAGCTAGAGTAAAGATTTTGGGCTGAATATTCAGACTGCACCACAAAGAAGCGCAATAACAGGAGCAGGCGCAAGTGCAGTGTGCCCCTGCACAACACAAGTGATATTCAAACACAGCACAGGCCAAGGTGCACTTGCACAACACAGCTGAATATCACGCTAACTGCACCATGGCTCAACCAGGGATGTGCAGTGGAGCAGGGCTGATGCACAGTAGCACAACCAGGGATGCGCGGTGGAGCAGGGTAGAAGCACAGTAGCACAACCAGAGATGCACAGGGACAGGGACAGGATGCAGGGGTGCACCACCCATGGAAGCCATGGGCGGAGGAGCATGCAGCAGACCAGACAGCGCCCCCCCACACCCCAAGAACTGCACAACCAGTGGTGAGCTGGATGGACCACCAGCCCATGAACACCTGCACCGAATCCACAGCCGGGGCACGGTGCCCCAGCACACCCCCTCCAGCAAGCAGTGACCGCAACACAAGGAGAGCCGGCCACCCAGTGCCACCCCATCCCACCAATGCAAAGCACACCCTATACAGCGATCCCCAGGCACCAGGCCCAGGAGCAGTGCCCAACAGTGCATGGCACCGAATGCATGCCACCACCCCCACTGTGACAATGCAACTGTGCACCATGGAGTCATGCATGGCAGCCCCACTGTGAGCACCCAGCAGTGGGTGGCACCAGCCACCAACACAACAACTGCAGACAGAGTGCCACCCTGCACGGCCCCCCCATGGCACAGCAGAGAGGTCAAATCTGCGTTAGTACCCGAGGGACCCCACATGCAACAAGGTCTGCCCTGGACCCCACCACCAGCAGGACAGCACCCTGCACACCCACTCATGCACACGCCCTGTCCCAGCACTGGCCCCAACATCCAGCACAGCCACCCACTGTGGTGCATGGAGGCATGCGCCACACAGGATGTGACACAGGGCATGGACAAACACCCACCCTGACCCAAGGGCACCCCGACACAGAGCCACAGTAGTGGGGCAACAAATGCCACTGGCATGTGTTCACTGATGCTGTGTACCTATGGCCTGCACCCCACCATGGCACAGGTGTACCAGCCATCCTGTGCCTGCACCATGAAGCTGTCCATCACCAGCATGTGGCCAGAGCACAAGTGACAGACATCAGAACATAGACACCGCAACAGACACCAGCGACAGCATGGAGGGGGGACAACAACAGCATAGACCACAGTGTCACCCAAGGCAGATGTGCAACATACTGGTGACAGGAGGCAAGCTGCCATTGCGCTGTGGCCAGAGGGTGGCCAGCATGGACAGCCACCAATGACATGCCAGCAGACCGTGCGTACCACAGACATGCAAGGGGGCCAGCTGCATGGGCCATGGACACACTGACAGGGGTGCCAGAGACACAGCGCATGCACCAGGGACCACTGAACACAGGCATCCAGTGCACAGGGAACAACACACATACCACAGACAGGGACCGAGTCCCCCACCCACACCATAAGCAGGTCCCTGCCAGACACACACATGCCAAGGCCAGCACCACCCCCGATGCCATGCACACCTGTGATGGCATGCGACCACCCACAGTGTCTGCGCCCACATGACCCACCTACCCAGGCACCCATAGCCATGCAGAATGCTGCACACACCCACTGCTCATGTCCCGCATAGCATCACCATGGCTGTACAGTGACATGGCTATGCGGTGCGAAGGCAGTGGCACAGCCATGGACCCAGTGCACACACAGCCCACCTGCAACACCAACCCACACATGCAGTGCCACAGGACAGTGCCAAGTGCACCATGTGGTGTGCATGGCAATGGAGCCAAGTGCGGATGGCCACGCCACGCCACCACCCCTGCAACCCTGCATGCACAGATGTAAGGGAAAACACGGCACTCACCTGCATCCTGGCCTGCAGGGTACTGCTGGCCCATGGGCCCCTCCAACATGGTCCAGCTGCAACTGTACTGCACCCACTCCGGCCTGCTCCACCTGTTCATGGGCCAGACATACCCTACGGTGCTCCTCCGGGCCTAGGGTGCAAACATGGAGAGGCAAACATCAGTACAGGTCAGTAACAAAGCCCCCCCCTGTGTGTGCGTGCCTGCACAGCTCAGCCATGACACACCACCACCACCACCACCCCCACTAGATGACCCCCACCCCCCTGCGGCATGGCCTTATGCACACCACGATACCCAGACAGATGGACACTACCAGTGTTTGGATGGAGCACCTACCTGGCCATGGCACGGCACCTCACCAGGCGCGTGCCTGCAGACGCCCCAGGTAGTCAGGGTTCCGCCGCTGTAAGTTGCCATAGTGGTGGCAACACTGCTCTGCTGACCGGCCGATCCCAGTCACCTCCTCCAGGCCCTCTGACACCTCCTGCCACACAGCAGTCCGTGGCCTATGGAGGGGTTCCTGCCCAAAGAGGGCACCAGCATGTGGCTCTACCAGGGCCACCAATTTTGCCAACTTAGTTTCACTCCAGACCTGTGCTCTGGTACGTGGCATCTTGCTGTTGAAACTGCAGCAAAAATGGCACTCTGTAGTGCACGTGCCCCACGTGCGAAGGTAGCGCAGTACTGTGTTCCCAGTCCCTATCACGCTGTCACCGGACTGCACAATAGGGGTGCAATCATGTGGATGCATGGCGCCTAGGGGGCAAAGGTCGACTGCAGGGTCAAGGGTCTGTCCGCGCACGGTGCGCCACAGTGCTATTGGGACGCCCTATGTGTAGCGCAGTAGGGTACATCAGTGTGATGTCCTGCAGTGGCCTACTGCACTGTGGCACCATGGCTCCCACGGCGCACCAAGGCACGAGTGCCACACGGGTAAACAGCACACTGGTGCCACAGGCACAGTGGTGGCCATGCCCTGCACTGCCTCCCATGCACAGCAAGTCAGCAATGCCACATGCGTCAGCGTCAGTGCCCCCGGGCATGCAACGTGTGGTGCCAATTGCGCATGTCACAGTGCTGCGCCATAGCCTGAACACGCTCACCAACATTGCACAAGGTGCAACAGCACAATATTCAGCCAGCATATGCAAATCAGCTCATTAGCCTTTCCACGGCACATCCACTGCATTAGCATCCACTTACAGTTGCGTCTGCCCTCATTTACATGCGTTGCGCTATATATATGCGACATGGGGCTGTAGAGGCCATGGTTAGGTATTGCAGTCCATTGTGGTGGGTTGCATGCTGTTGGGATGTAGGGACTGTGGTTTGAGAGGGCTGAATGGGACTGCACAGCCCAAGGTAACACCTGTCATTCCCACAGGCTCGAGCATGACCGAGCATGAGGAAGAGGAGGAACAGGGAAGTGGGAGAAGGAGGAGGCCCAACTTCACCAGGGCAGAATCAGATGCCCTGTTTGAGGCATATCTGGACAGGGAACCACTGCTCAGTGGACAGCGGGGAATGCCACAGACCCATGCTGCGGCATGGGGTGAGGTAGCACGTGCCGTGAACCAGCATGGCAGCCACCAGCGGTTCGTGCAGGAGTGCAAGAAGAAGGTTGGCATGGACAGGAGGTGGATCAAGGACAAGGCGGCTGCCATCAGGGCTGCACGTGCTGCCACCAGTGGGGGCCAGCTGGAAGTACCACGCCTGACGCCACAGGAGGAGCGGGTGGCCAGCAGCATGCGGCGTTGTGCCACCGAGGGCATTCCTGGTGGTGGCTTCCAGATGGGTGGCAGCCCATCACTGCATGGTAGGTCCCATGCTGTCAGTGTGTAGGTGGTGGAGGGGCATGCTACAGGTCGAGGCGGAGCCACTGACGCTATTGTGTTCCCTTACAGCTCCTGAGCATCTACATGGGGCAGCGGTGGTGGGTGTGTCCACTGAGGGGGAGGCTGTAGACATGGAGGATCGCCCATCCACCTCCACAAGTGTCCAAGGGACTGGCTAAGTGCATACCTGCACGTCTGTCTGGACTGATGTGGGTGGTGCGGTGCGGACACGGCCCTGCCTGTGTCCCAGCGTGACAGCGCTTACGGTCTCCAGCATGCTGGGACACAGATTGGGGCTGGATCCAGCACCGATGATGATGGACCACACTCCCAGACAGTGATACATGTGGGACACAGGATGGTCCCACAGCAGGCAACCGCACGGGCGTTGATGTGGGTGATGCCGCTGTGGCTGCCTGCATAACAACCCAGTCCCAGCCTGTGCCTGTATGCCCCGGTGGTGCAGCACTGGTGTGCGTCCAGGGCAATGGGGCTGTTGCGGCTGCTGCGGCAGCGCCGGTGAGCCCTGGCAATTGGCAGCTGGAGGGGCACGCCAGCAGTCGGCCAATGGCAATGGGGGACAGTGTTGGGGGGTGGTGGCAGTGCACCACATGTAGACGTGCCCCGGAATGGCTCTGGTGTGCAGAGCCCAACGTTAAGGGGTGCTGGCCAGCAGGGCAAGGAACACCATGAGGGACAGCATGCCGGACCAGTGGATGACCTCTTTGACGAACACAGCCATCTTCCCCAGGCTTCAGTGGATCTGCAGATGCAGCTCGTGATGGTGGTGGATGCACTCAGTGTGGTTCTGCGCCAGGCAGACGAGCGGCACAGCAGGGACCATGTATTGCTCGTGGCAGAGATGGCCTGGCAGCGGGCAGATGTGACCGCTGCCATTGACAGGCAGACCACTGCATTGACAACTGTCATGATTACGCTGGGCATGCAGTTCAGTACCCAGCCACTGCAGACACAACACAGTGTCATGTCCACCCCCCATTCCTGGCGCCGTACGACACCTGGTATGTTGACACCAGGTTCGGCTGTGGGCATACTGAGCACGCCTGGCATGGGCATGTTCGGTGGGCTGCAGACCCCTGCACGAACATGGTCGCGTTCACGCAGCATCACCCCTGGGGGGCTGTCGGTGCCACCCCATGAGGCCAATGGTCAGCCTGGCATGGCTGGCAGGTCTCAGCGGGGCCACCCACGCATCTGTAGCAGCCATGGTACTGTGCTGCATGACTGACCTGTCTCCCACCATGGCCACTGTCTGCCACTGCCCTATGTGCAGTGTGGTGTGCATTGTGTGATGCATGGGTGGGGTGCCCGGCCCTGCACACACACGGCCCCTGTGCACACCCTCCCGGCTGCTGGTCACTGTGGTGTGTGCATGATGATGCCTGCATTGCGCTGTCCACCAGTCTGCAATGGTGCCCAGCATCTGAGGCACACATAGTGATGGCCACTGGGCATGGTCATGTGTGGTCTTGTGTGGGGGTGGCTGTTGGGGTTGGCGTGCCATTTACCCCTTGTGCATGTGTTGTGGTGTGTGTGCGAATGTGTGTGCACGTGTCGTGTTCGGCCCTGCCCATCCCTGCCACTGTGTGCGGTGCCCCACTCAGTCACATTCCCTTACTGCCATCTGCCCCAGGTGTCCTGCCCTGCCTGTCTGTGGGCTGTGCCCTTGCCCTTGGTGGTTGCGCATGGGCCCGAGACCTACCTGTGTTGTCCAAAGTGCTCCTCTGTAATAGTGTCCTGGTGCAGCTGTGCCATCCGGATCAGACAGGGGGTCTCATCACCCATCACCAGCTGAACCAGCATCCTCATTGTCCCCACCACTATTCCCCTTTTTGACCTCTATGGCTATCCCACAGTCGGTGGCCATGTTGTGCAGGATACAGCAGGCCAGGAATAGCCCGCAGGCCTTTGAGGGGCTGTACTGTAGAGCACAGCCTGATGTGTCCAGGCACCGGAACCGTGCCTTCAGCAGCCTGAACACCCACTCAATGACATTCCATGCTGTGGCGTGTGCCTCATTGTACCATAGCTGCAATGGGGTCGTAGGGTGCCAGTATGGTGTTAGTAGCCAGGGCTGTAGCAGGTAACCACTGTCACCTGTGTGTAGAGGGTGGACATTAGAATGGTGGTCTGCATTGCTATGCCATGGGCCAACATGGCCGGTACCCATGGCACCTCTAACTATGCACCCCCCCACGTCTGCTCACATAGTCCTGCGTGATATGCATACTCACGTACTACATGGCCAGTGGGGATGTCCCAACTCTCAAACCTGTGGCACAGTGCAGACTGGTGCCAGATGAAAGCATCATGTGCTCCCCCAGGGTGCGTGGCACAGACATTGGTTATGCGCCCCCTGGCATCGCACACCACCTGGCAGTTTATGCCTGGGTATCCCTTGCAGTTGATGTATGCCACATCCTCCAGGCCAGGTGGCATGCAGATGCCTACATGGGTGCAGTCAATGGCCTCGAGCATGCCAGGCAACCATGCTACCCTGTGGAACTCCTGTACATGTGCTGTGCATTCCGCCTGTGTGCTGGGGAAATGGATGTACTCCACAGCATGTGTCAGCAGTGCGCTGAGGAATTGTGTGAGTAGGCATGACGTGGCCAACTGGGTTATGCCTGTCGTGTCCCCTGTTGGTCTCTGGAAGGTGCCCGTGGCGAGCAGGCACATGATGGCTGTCACTTTCATCTCCACTGACAGAGCATAGCTCTGTCGTGTGGGTGCCTGCATCTCATCACTGCACAGCTCACAGAGCTGCCTCAGTATTGCCCAGTTCAGGTGGTACCAGCCCACAATCTCTGTGTCAGAGTACTGTTCGAAGCTGGTGCGGGCTCGGTACTGCCTGTTCGGGGCGTACCACCGATGGGCCCTTCCACGGCCGCGCCTCCCTGCTGCCTACCCTCTCACACCCCTCACTACCGCCTCCATCTGGAAGGTGGTGCTGGCCATGTCCCTGGCTGGTGTTTCCCCCGGGCGGCTGTTGTCCTGTTCCCCCCGGTGTCCGTTACTGATGCTCCCCCCTGCACCGGGTACACCTCTGGCTTTTGCCTGTGGCTGTCCTGCCTCCTGCCACTGCCCTCAGTCCACTGTGGCACTCCACGCCCTTTGCTGCACAGTGGCATGGGCACATCCACTCCTACCCTGACTCTGGCACAGTTCTGGTGGGCCCTGTCCTGCTCCTGCCCAGTCCTGCGCACTGCTTCCTTATATTCCTCCCTAGCTCTCTGTCACCACACTCCCACCTGTGGCTTCCCTTTTGCATTCTTCCTCCTCTCTCTTGCTCCCTTTTATTTTGGCTCATTTCCGCTGTCGTGCAACTTCCACTTGCTTCGCTATTGCGCACGGCGCATACTGTTGAATATCACACTGAGCATGTTATTCATGCTTCCCCCCCCCCCCACGGTTGTGCATGCATTCATTACTGTTGCGCTCTGGTGCATTGCTTATTGCATTGCGCAGCCGCCTCCCGCTGAATATCGCACAATGGCGCATTTCCGTACTTGCTCTGGTGCATCCCTGTTGCGCATGGCGCATCCGCTCTGAATATCTGGCCCTTTGTGTACAAAATGAAAACTGAATGAGGCAAGTATGAAACAAACAGAAAAAAACTGTAATAGATATGTAGATTATTACATGCATATATACAATTCCAGATACATATTAATTGCCATTGGTACACCATGCAATGATGGGGGTAATGGATTAACCTCCTGCAATTTTGTCTTCTTAATGTTCTCAATATTGTAAAATCCACTCTCATCCTTTACAGCCCCCCAGTCTTTTAACACCCCATAAAGTCACCCTCTTTAGGAGAAAATATTTTTTCTAGTCCAGTGCAACACGAGCATCCTCATCATCTCACTCTTCCCTCCAGGCTCAAATGCCGGTAATCTGACACAAAGCACTATAGTGTTTGGGTGAGATTACTAGTATTTTGGCCTGACGGTGAGAGAATGAACACTGTCATGCTGCACTGAGTCAGAGAAAAACCTTTCACCTAAATCGGATGATTTTCTGGGGTGTTAAGGACTGGCTGGGAGCTGAGATGGTTGGGCTGTGAGTTTTACAATGTTGAAAACATTAAATAGTCAGAAGTACTGTGTGTGTGGGGGGGGTCAGTCCATCGCCCCCACCTTTTCCTTCTCCCATCTCAACCCCCTGCAAACAACAACACCCACTACCACTGTACTTTACAGACTGTTCCTCCTCACACCAAAAAGAACCACCCTGTGTTGATGGCACTTCAAACAGTAGGAATCCATTATTATTATTGATGCCTTACAAATGTGCACCAGTCCACAGAGGTATGCTGCCCAGAAGACAGAACTTTATGTCAATTTTAGAATTTAAAATATAAGTTAAAACACTGTGCTGTGGTCATGCTCTTTGCTCTTCCTATTGGCTTATCGCTAGCTTTGTTTTTCCACTTGAAGACAGCAGTAACACCAAAGTCATCTCCAGTTCTCTGGTCTAGTCCACAATTAAAGATACAGGGAATGGGGGGGGGGGGCCAAAGTTAAAGGCAACCACTTGTGTGCAAGACAAAATCACTAGTGACAAACAGTGAATAAAAACAAAGTTAAAAACAAGATGCGTAAAGGAACATTCATACGACTGAAGATAGCTGGCACAGAAATACTAGGGCTTAACTTGCTGTGAGCCATGTGACTACTAGCTAGACAGCAGCAGCACCACTGTAGGCTCCCATCTGTAGCCAAAAATAAACAATTTATATCAATTTTGATTCACCAAATTCATATATTAAGGCTAACATGAAATTAAAACAGTGGAGCTAACACCTGGGGTAAGCATGCACCTGAGAATAAAGAAAAAGTACAAGAAAAGAGAAAAATCAGAAAAAAGGTGTAGGGGAATGGGAAGAAAAAAGGCTGGGTGCAGAATAGAAAACAAAGGTAGTGAATAAGGAAAAGAAAATTAAACAAGAGGGTATGGGGCAAAAAGGGGAGATGATAAGAAGTAAAATGTCACAAAGGTGCAACCTTAAAACCTGTCATTAAGGCCAGACAAGACAGTCACTCAGTCTGAAAATCCAGAAATTACTGGACTGTAAGATCATTCTGGATTCCTTGATTTGTGTTGTGAACTCTTTAACCTGGGAGCTAAGTAATGCTGACCCTTGAACAGGAGATCCATCACTCTGCTGCATTTCCAGAGAAAGGGTATAGATGTGCTGCCATTATTTTCCTCATGAACACCCCTATGGTAATACACCAAGAGCTGGAATTTTAAAATACTACACCACTTGAAAATGGTGCTTGACCAGGTGCATGCATGAGCCGAGAAAGGGAATGGTTGCTTAAACGACAGCTTGTCTTACCCAGCATTTTATTTACCCAGAAAAAACAAATCCAACGTATCCTTTAATTTTCACTTGAACTTTTCCGGTTAAGGAGCTATAGTCCTAATGAATCTGAAACAGTGGGGAGGATAGCTGGTCGGGAAGGCTTAAAAAGATGAAAAATTGTTTCTGCAGCATCCCAGTCTGCCATGCAGTTGAGTGCAATGGCAGCAGCCAACCCAAAAAGACAGACTGGCACCGACAACTCAGCAGAATTTAAGGAACTTAAAACTTTGATGCAGCATGTCATTACTGAAATAAAAACATACTGTGCAAGGTGTCAGTCACTGCTTTGGAGGACAAGATCCAGGCACAAAACCACCGCACCTTAGATGCCAAAACCTACCTCTCCTACATCGATGAAAAGGACATGAGACATGAAACCAGAATACAGGAGTTGGAGTGAAAGGCGCAGCTCCTCTGGTCCTGAGCTGAAGATGCGGAGAACTGTAGCTGGAGGAACAACCTCCGGTTTGTGTGCTTCCCTGAGTGAGTGGAACAACGAGATGCTGCCAAATTTCTGCAAGCCAGGCTATCCTGGCTTCTACAATATGAGTGGTGACTGGCCCTAGAGGTAGAGCAGGCACACCACACACTGGCACCACTGCCCAAAGAAGGTGGCAGACCCAGGCCCATTCTTGCGAAGCTGCTGAGGTTTCCAGAAAAGGAATGTATACTGAGCCTGACCAGAGAAAGGGGGCAGCTGATACAGCAAGAGCACCGCATATATATCTTTAATGACAATTTGAATAAACTAGCCCAGAAATGGAAGGCTTTCACGGAGGCGAGGAAGATCTTGCAGGATGCTCAGGTCCAGTACCACCTCATTTACCCTGCTGAACTGCAAATTCTAAGGAATGGCATCTATAATACCTTAGAGACCCCTGAAGAGGCAATGGAGTACATAAAGAGGCAGTGGCCATCTCAAAACCCGATCAGAAACCCTTAATTCCAAATGACACCCCAAACACAGATGCTACCATCCCCCTGAAGAGACAGGGCTGAGAATACCAGGCCACACTTAACAGATTTGCAGCCATAGTAGAGGCAGACACAGGGGGCAGCATGGAATGAAGTACCTCTAAATCAAAGAGAAAGCAGCAGAGGAAGAGCTCTCAGGCAGGATCACAGAAACCACTGGACAAGCTGACCAGACAGCACAGCAGAGCCTCATCCACAGCAGGGTCACAATCCTTTGGAGAGCTGGTGCTGAAGAGACACGGGCAAGATCCGAACCTGAGTCCCGAGAGGTCCCAGCCAATGGCGATATTCTGCAATCCAACACTGATGAAGGAGCTCTACAAAAAGAAATCATAGAATCCTGGGCCAATGCAGTCAGCCAAGTCATGCCGGAGGGTACAGACATTGATCGGAGCCCAGAGGATGCAGCCAGACCTTGGAGCACCCCACCGAATCGAAGTTCCTTGATGGCCTTGAATGAAGGCACTTGAACTACCTCTCACCTGCTATCCAGACACGGCAGCACGGGAATGGGCTCTCTAAGTGAGACCTTGTGAAATGTTTGCTGAGGACTAATTGCTTGTTCTATTTTCTTCTGTAGCAGTAAAGCCACAGTAAGTACACACACTGGTCTCTCTCCCCCTACAGCTCCATCCTTTTCTCTCCCCCCCTTCTTGCTGCTTGTCTCTTTCCCTCCAAGATATCCCCCTTCTGTTTCTGTCTCCAACCAGTGCTGACTCCTGTCCCTTCCCTTTCTCTCCACCCTCCCCCCATTCAAGGGGATAGACCAAGTACCTCCCCGTTTTCTCCCCTCATCTCCTCTCTTCTCGTACCTCCCCTCCTTTAAAGAATGTTTTTCCTTGAAAACGCATGTTGCAACTCAAGAGGGATACTACTGTGTAGAGGGGGGCTGGGGCACTGGGTGCGGGGGGGTGAGACAGGTGGGTGACAGTAAACAGGGGTAAAATGGGGGTAGTGACCCCTCCTGAGTAAGGGAGTTGAAGAACCATGGGAGGAGGAGAGGTCTCGACTGTTCTTCATGAGACTAGGCAAATAGTGCAAGCTGAAGTAGCTGAGTGCCCTCTTTGCTAATCGAGACCTCTCCTCACCTTAAACATACACTGAACTGAATGATGTGTTGGGGAATATGGTCCTCAGGAATTACACAGGGCACAGAGGTAACCAGGTGGGAGGGAGGGAGGAAGGAGCGGACATTAAGCTGTACAGTACTGTGAAGTGTCTGCCCTTCCAACTGCCTACTCCCCCCCTTCCAACACCCTCTGGTGAACACGGCTCTAGATGGGGAAGCCTGGGGGAGAGCAAAATGCCTTACGGAAGCCTGTGGGGAGCCAGATGCCTCATGTACTGGAATTAGAGATGACTGCTTCCACTTGAACATGACAAAGCCTAGCATACCGTCCCAAATGGATAGGGCACCGAGTGACTGTGCAGCTTGTGGCCTGCTGCTTATGCACCAAACAGCACTTAGTGGTATGCACATTGTGTTCTCATTTGGACACATTGTATGGGGTGTTGCAGAAGTTGGCTGACAAACATCAAGGCCAGTCAGAACCGTAGTAGGATTCTGATGTAGGGATCCGAAAGACATGCCTTTGTGGTGCCAGACCCCCTCCCAGATTCCCTCCATAAGGGCTGCAGCTGACGACAAGCCAATGCCACAGGCCAGATTGGGGGCACAAGTATCACTCACTGATGCAGCAGTCGCCCATGCAGATCCAAGGGGGACCAATTGGTTGCCATACTCCTGAGCCCTCGCAGCTGCTACGCTTTCGGACCCCTTGTACAAGAATGGTGGAGAAGCCGAGGAGCTGGTAGCTCCATTGGTGACACGGATAGCAAGCAAATATATGGGGCAGCACATGGACAAGGGGAGCAGCTGATACACCAGTGGGTGGTTTGGCGGAAACCTGGGGAACAAGGTGCTTGGCTGCAATCGACTGCCCCCTTCACAACTCCCCCCCACCGATTCAGCTCATGTAAAGCACCTGAAAAGAAATCGGTAAACTGCACGGCTCTTCTAATCTAGGGCCAGCTACAGAACATAGCTTACTGGAGGTCTTGCCAGGCTCACGGAAGTCCTCGCAGATACCTATCCTCATATGCCTGCCCTACCGCTTGTCCCATGGGCAGAGGGGCAATAGGGCACAAGATTGCTCCCAGTACCCTCCTCCCCACCACAAGGCCCTCTTATCTACCGACCAAGGCAGGGAGGACTGGAGCCAGGCCACATAAATGTGTAGGATCACCCACTCCACGGTCCTAAGGGAGTCCCCCCCCTCAGTTTTTCCCTCCCCACCACAAATGGAAATGCACAAAGGCTACCTGAAGAAGCTCCTCTGGATGTTTCAAAAGGATAAGGGTGGGTTGACCTCGACCAGTGGTAGAGGACACCAACTCTGCCATGCTCACAGTTAATGATGGGAGTTTCAGGGCTTACTACCCCGCACAACACCACCAGTTAGCTGCAAGATGGGTTTTAGTTAGCTTGGTTAAACAAAACATATTACTGTTTAATTTGATGTTAACCATACTATACTTTTATTTTAGTCATTGGTTCATAGAGTTTAAGAATGAACACCTGACTTACCTAAGGGGAAACCCAACCCCCCAGCATGTAATGCAGCTAGCTATAGGATTGACGTAACTGTTTATTTTGAGGTTACCCTTAGTTTATGTGCACACAGTTCATTGGATCCTAGAGTTTAAGATGGGCTACCATATAATTCTAAGCAGGGGGACTTTAACCCTCAGCAAATCAGACAGTTACCTACAGGAAAGACACAATACATTGAGGCATAGAACAGGCTACCCACAGATGAAAAGGACCATCACTAGAACCCAAAAGGGTAGACCAACTACCATAGACATGTATAGTAGAGGGAGAACCCCAAAGGGGATGCCACCCAGACCACAGACCCATCAAGAGCAAACAAAAGGGAAACTGGGATGGGAAGAGATGTCTCAGAGGCTGACAGACCCAAACACTGACCCTGATGTTCACAGCTCTATCAAATATGGCTAACACTGGAATAAAATGGGTATCATGGAATGTTAAAGGGATTAAATTCCCTGTGAAAAGAAGGAAGCTCCTGGACCATCATAAAAAAGATGGAGCAGGGATCGCTTTCCTACAAGAAACCCACCTGACAAAAGGAGAAACCCAGAAACTTCAACAGGGGTGGATTTCACAGGTGTACGAGTCAACCTTTAACTTCAAAAGCAGGGGGGGTTGCAATCTTAATTCACAAACAACTGCACTTTCAGCTGAAAACGGGTCAGAGGGCAGATTTGTTATAGTGCAGGGAGAACTCATGGGTACAGCACTTACCCTCTGCAATGTATATGGGCCAAACAATTAGGAGGCCTCTTTCTACACAGGCCTCACCCAATCTCTTCAGGAAGCCCACAAAGGCCAGCTGATAATAGGGGGGAATGAACACTACTATGGACGACCTCCTGGACAGGAGCACACACCCCTAAGGGCCCACCGACCCGAGCCTCCGAAGCACTCAAGGCCCTCACACAGGAACTAAACCTGGTGGACATTTGGAGACTGGTCAACCCCGCAGGGAGAGATTACTCCTACTATTCACCACCACACCAAACACACTGGATGTGTGGCTTACCCCAGGGGTGTGGACACCCCACATAATTGACATATACATTGGCTCCATTTTGATCTCGGACCACTCGCCGGTGTCTTTCACATGACTCCCCCCAAACATAAACCAAGGGGGCAGGGGCAAATGAAGGCTCAACACAGCCATGCTGAGGGACCCCAAGTTTTGCACTAGCATCCACGGTGAAGATCTCCTGACTAACAATAGACCTGGGGACACCTCGGCAGCCACCAGGTGGTATGCCTTCAAGGCTTTCATATGGGGTAGGTGCATCAGCCATTCCTCATATATGCACAAGCAAAAGGAGAAAGTCCTAGGGGGTTACAGAAAGGATATGGAAACCTTAGAGAAGCAATTATATTGCACCCCAAATCTGCCCGAGAGCCTGCAAGTGGAGATTATTGGCCCGAGATATACAATAAACGCACATCTACACCAAAAGGCTGAATATGCCCTTTTTTGCCTAAAGCAAACATTTTGGGAAGCAGGGGAGAAACCAGGCCACCTCCTAGCCTACCAACTTAAAAAACATTAGGAGCGCTCCAGAATATTGGCAATTCAGAAGAAAGAGGGCACACTGACCAGATCAGAGGATGAGATCACTGTTGAGTTCCTATCCTTCTATAGCTCCCTATACTCCTCCAAGGTGCAATCACTCAAGGAGGCCATCCAGGAATTCTTAGACAAACCTGAGCTCCCAAAACTCAGTCAGGAAAAGCTGGAATGGTAGGACACACCCCTGGAAAGAGGAGAGATGGAACAGGTTCCGAGGTCCCCTACTGCAGAGAAAGCCCCAGGAAGAGATACATTACCGGCCAAATTCCTAGGGGCCTTTCAGGATGTCATCCTCCCCCTCTGATGGAGGCACTGGAAAAGGCAGCCATAAAGGGAACCCTCCCAGCTTCCATGAGAATAACACAAATCTCCCTCATCCCCAAACCTGGGAAGGATCCTACCAATTGCGGCAGTTACAGGCCCATATCCCTGATAAATGCTGACTGCAAGCTGTGGGCCAAGACTATGGCCGCCAGACTAAAAGATCTCATTATGGTACTGGTAGACAGGGAATAAGTAGATTTTGTCCAAGGGCATAGGGGGGACAGACAATACCAGACGACTGGTGAACCTCCTATGGAAAATGAAAAGGCCCCCCCCCCCCAGAAGCACTTCTCTTTCTGGATGCCGAAAAGGCATTCAATAGAGTAGAATGGAACTACCTCTTAACCACACTGGCAGCTTTTAACATAGGCCCCACCTTCACATCATGGGTCCAAGTGCTATACTAGGATGTCTCAGCAGAGGTGATCATCAATGAGCAAGCGTCTGCACCCTTTGGGTTGCACAGGGGAACCCGACAGGGTTGCTCGTTGTCCCCACTCCTTTTATACTAGCCTTAAAGCCTCTACTCCAGGCCACCAGAAGACTGGTGAACCTCCTATGGAAAATGAAAAAGGCCTTCCCCAGTAGCACTTCTCTCTCTGGATGCCGAAAAAGTATTCTACAGAGTAGAATGGAACTGCCTCCCAACCACACTGGCAGCTTTTAACATAGGCCCCACCTTCAGATCATGGGTCCAGTGCTATATTTGGATGTCTTGGCAGAGGTGATCATCAATGGGCATGCGTCTGCACCCTTTGGGCTGCACAGGGGCACTTGACAAGGTTGCTTGTTGTCCCCACTCCTTTTTGTACTAGTCTTAGAGCCTCTACTCCAGGCCATCAGAAGGCACCAGAGCATTAAAGGGTGGAAATGGGGGGGCAAGCACAAGACTATGGCCTATGCAGATGTCATTTACTTACCCTCAGAGATCCAACTGAGTTCATCCCTGCAATAATAAATCTTATAGCCATCTACAGTGCACTATCAGGGTAAAGGCTCAATATAGCAAAATCTCAGTTCATTGCCTTGGATGCATCAATTACAACATTACCCAAGTACCCCTGGGGACTGAAGCATGCCTCAAAGCAGCTCACTTATTTGGGAATAATCGTCCATTGGAACCTCCAGCAACTAGGAAAGGACAACTTGACAACCCCCCCCCCTCGCTGACAGAGTTGGAGAAGGACATTAAGAGATGGGAGCTGCTACATCTCTCACACTGGGACAGGACTCAGGTCTTCAAAATGATGGCTGCCCCCAAATTCCAATATATCTTAGGCAACTTACCCCTCCGCATTGATCTCAAGGTAATTAAGTTACTCCAGGCCAAGATAAAGTCCTTCTTTTGGGTTAAGGGTCCAAACCATCTCAGTTGGACCAAATGCAGAACCCTCCTTCTACAGGGTGGGCTCAAACTCCTAGACTTTCAGTTCCGAGTAATGGCGCACACCATACTGCAGATGGCTAAGACAACCCCGTGGGCCACGGGTACTTCACCACCATGATGGGCATAGTGTGAAGCTTCAGTACTGGGCAAGCCTCTGCTGCTAGTAGCACAGTTTCCCTGCCTCCCTAAAGGGATGCCCATACCTCCCACTATAGAGGGGACTTTGGGAATATGGAAAGCCTTTCGCAAAAGTCGCACTTGAGAATGAAGCCGGGCGGAATTCTATCCACTCTGGGATAACCTTTCCCTAACAATTGGGAACAAACCAATGGTAGATAAAATCTGGGCAAATAAAGGTACAAGATATCTCAAAGATCTCAAGCATGAGGACCCAGCATCCATGATGAGCTTTCAACAACTGCAAACAGAATGCAGCCTACCCAAACAATACTTTTGGAGGTATCTCCAAATCAGACATTCCATTACTAAGACCCTGGGCCCCTGAGCATGGAAAGTGCAATATAATCAGTTAGATACACTTCTATGGCCTGATAAGGGACCCTCCCCAAGTAGTGGTGCTATGTATGGGCACATTATAGACTTGATTCCAGATACCACACTCAGAGTTAGAGAGAAATGGTCAGAGGAGATAGGCACGAATATCACCACCCAGATCTGGAACTCCTGTTGGAAATCAGGTTAGATGTCCACAAAAGACACTCAAAACTGGTTTGTCCAATTTAAAGTGCTGCACAGGTGGCATAGGACTCCACAACATTTGCATAGGTGGGGTCTGTCACCATCAGACAGATGCTGGAGGTGCCAGATGGACTGTGACACAATTACCCATATTCTGTGGTCCTGCCCTGTACTAGCTCCATTCTGGACCACAGTCCAAACTATTTTGAACAAGACCCTGGCAAACCAAACACCACTATCTGTGCTGTTAGTGATGTTGAACTACTACTTGCTCCCAGCCACACAGCCTGGACTCCCTGCCAGTGAAAAGAGATGGCTAACAGGTGCCCTAACCACAGTCAAGAGAATAGTTCTGAGGCATTGGAGGGACACATGGGCCCTAGACCTGCAGGAATGGATCCAGGAGTTGGGAAAACTAGCCAGCTATGAAAGGGTTCATCACATAGTTCAAGACAAGATGCCCCTATACCAGGCCACCTGGAAGGTTTCCTAGCATTCCCCCTACGCAAATTACCAGAGGCAAGTGCAGCACCAATTCTGCACCCCTAGGTCAAGACAATGGCAGGGTCAGGGTCACAGAGACACAGATTCTTGTGGCATATACACAGTGGTACACATTCAACATACTATAAGAGTGCTGGTTGGCCTGGCCTCATGATGACCCCAAGAAGTATCTCTCACCCCCTCCCGCTCGGCCAGGGAGTAATGGACACACTTGCCCATTAGAGCAGAACAGCACGCTCTACATCACACACACCTCTACTATATAAGAATGATGGAGTCCATTTGTCCTGGAGTTTTCTGCACAGAGTAGGCAATGGACAAGAGGTATGTCCCCCCCCACCTTGGTGGGGTTTAAAATCTGTGGCTTCTACAAATATATGTGTAATCCCCTTGTCACCCGGGGTTACTAGAATCCCACTTAGAACTAGTAGCAGGTAGGGAAAGGCAGCTTGTGAGACACCAGTTAAATGGGTTTCACACTATCTCACTCTGTCCTCAGTCTCAGCTGAGCTGGAGGGATGACATCACCATAGAATTCTCGCAGCAGCATAAGCCACAATGGAATGCTCGCAGCAGGGGTTAGTGTTAGAACGTTGGGGAATTCAAGTCAGTCTTCAGCCAGACTCCAGAGAAGGAGGAGGTGTGCTGCAGTTGGCAGCCCCTCAGAGCCTAGCTCTGCTTTAGAGCTACATTAGAAAGAGGGAAGTGTGTTCTCACCCTAGAGAAGAACACAGAATAGACTGGAAGAAGTGGTAGAGACCACTCCCCATGTTGTTCCAGTGCCCCATCCCCAGAGAGATGGGGGGGAACCTAGCATTTCAGCGGCAATCCCCTGGCCCTGCTTGGAAAAGGGAAAAAGCTGCCTGACAGAAGAAATTGTACTGAGGTACCAGAGAATCTGTGTTTTGTGGGAATAAGCCCAGGGACACCTGCATACCACGGTGAGTCTGCTCTGAAACAGAGCCCATGTTTCACCAAAACAGAGTTGTGTAAAAATAACTGCCTACTGTGGGGTCAGGAGAAGACTAGCCAAGTACAGTACTTTATTTTGTATATGGCTTAAAAGCATCTGAAACAGTGGGGGTCTAGGAAGATGGACATAGCCACTTACAGAACTTTTCAAGTCAGGACACCAGCTAAATACAGAGTAGAATGTTAAATGTGATTTACATTTTGAGATAGCATCTACAACCAGAGAGTTCGAAGAAAGGTGTAGTTCCAAATGAATGGCCGGGTATAGATTTGGGAGCAAGAGGTGGGAGACCCCCTTATGGAGTAACCAGGTTTACCTCTACGGATTCACTTTGGGCACCTATAGCATTCTCCCAGGCACTTGGCCAGTGTCTGCAGAAAGTACCCAGATGTGGGATTAAGGATGAGATTTTCCCTTTAGAGCTAGAAAGTGCTCATGGGTAGTTGAGGGAGCCACCATCAAACTCCATGCCACATTGAAAAGTGTCCAAGTACTGGCCGGGGGTGACATGTCAAGGAATCCAAGTAGAAGAGTACCAGTTTGGGCTGTGTGAGCCCTGTTGTGTTCAGAACCTGAGGGTACTGTGTAGTAAAGAAGATGTGTTCTGACCTCTGTAAATCTGCATTGCCAGTGAGTGTGGCCCTATGGGGGTCCATCTTTGCTTTGTTATTCCTGTGTTGATGTGAATAAAAGCCACTCTCTAGAATCCCATTCCTGGTTTGGACATGTTCAGTTATTGCTTCCTGTGTCTGGAATTACTTGGGTGCCCTTGACTGGAAGTACAAACCTAGCCATGATGCTGAGCAAATGTTTTCTCCCCTAACCTAGCCTAGGTAGAGGTCACAACATGGAGGCACCGCGGCTAGGGCTTACATATGCAATTCCAATACTGTTTAATTTTCTGTTCACTCCCACTTTGCAGGTTTCAAAAAAAAACTGTGGTTTTGGAACTATCTATGCAGCTCCATTACTGTTCTATTAGCCTGTTTATCCATGGGTATTTATCCAGCCAGGGCATGTCATGTTTTATGTTGCTGCAGTTAAGCTATGTGCTCATACCAGATTGCATACATGTACCCAAGAAGTTTTTGGAAAATTTCAGTAAATCAAAAAGTACAGTTATGTAAGAACTCACCATAGCAGTAGATCTTCAAGAGAGGCTCTTGCAGTAGGTAATCACTTGTAGGACTGCATCCCTGGAGTCAGGACCACACGGAAATGTTTTCTAGCAGTGTCTGATGGGGGACCACCCACCAGACGTCATGTGACCGATGTCAGCATCACACTATATAGTGAGCGGTCCCCACGTCCATCCTCCAGTTCTCTGGCCGGAGACCTCCACGAGTCATGACAGGAGAACGGAAAGAGGCTCCTGAATCCGAAAAAGGGCTTTCTGGAAAGAGAGCTGTAACTAAAGAGGGGGAAAGTGGGTGGGAAAAAGGTTACCTACTGCAAGAGCCTCTCTCGAAGATCTACTGTTACGGTAAGTTCTTTGGTAACTGTACTATCTTACTTCAAGAGGGCTCTTGCAGTAGGTAATCACTTGTAGGACTGAGTCCCAAGCAATAAAGAGTCCAAGGGACAAGAAAAAAAACATGGGAGGGTGGAACATAATCCTAGTAGAAAGACAGATAGTTAGGACAGGAGTCCCTGGAGGACTGCTAGTCCAAAACCGGCCCTACACCTTGAGGCAATGTCTAAACTGTAGTGTTTCATGAAAGTGTGGATGGAAAATCCGGCCCGTCGGCACAGTGGTTAGATTTCCACTTGTGATGCTGGCAACCTGGGTTCAGGAATGGACTTGGGTCGCCGGAGGGCCAGCCGGGGGGAGAAGGATAGAGCATCCCAAGGACTGCTCTCCTTCTCCGGGGGGAGGTTTGGGACCCTGTCCAGTGCTTGACGGACGCCTGGTGGAGGCCAGGGGTACCGCAGCTACCAACGTGTTACAGTTCTCGGGGGGTGGGGTGGATGCAGGATGTCATTTCACGTCCCCGCCCTCACGCAAAAATGGGAAAGAAAAAATCCCGCTGTTGGCCACCTCCGTGAAGCCAGCATCTGGCATCAATTAGCCCTCATTGCCTCATTAGCCCATCAGCTCCTCCAGTCAGTCACTAGTTTTGTGGCATCAGGGCCAGTGCCGTGACCCCACCCTGTGAGGGGCAAGTCAGGGGTCTCAGGGGAAGAGCACAGAACAGGAGAGGTGGAAGTTAAGATGCGCCATGACCGGCGGATGATCGGTGGCTAGCAAGAGGGGCAAAAAAGACTAAAATTGAAAGTGTGGATGGAACTCCAAGTAACCACCACACAGACGTCTACAGCAGATACATTTCTGAAACAGGCTGTGGAAGCAGCCATTCCCATGGTAGAATGTCCTTTTACCTGCCTCAGAAGGACTTTACCATACTTCTGGTAACAAAATGTAATCCAGTTTGCCAGCCATTTGGAAAGGCACTGTTTGGAAACTGCCGCACCCTCTCTTCCTTGGTGAGAAAGAAACAAAAAGCTGATCTGTCTTTCGGACATCTTTTGCCCTGTTCATGTAACAGCATAAAATTCTGTGAAACTCTAACGTATGCAGGATGGCTTACCCCCAGTTAGAATGCTCAGGGTAATACACCAGCAACTCCAGAGACTGATTAAGGGTAGTCTCCGAAACAACCTTTGGAAGAAGCTTAGGATCTGTCCGCAGAGCCACCCAGTCTCTGTGAAAAATCAAATAAGGCACCTTACACATCAGGGCTTGAAGCTCAGAAATTCTATGAGCAGAGGTAACTGCAACTAAAAAGAGCGCTTTCTAGGACAAAATGCTCATGTCACAAGTATTTGCCAGTTCGAAGGGAGATAAGGTCAATTTCTCTAAAAGAAAATTAAGGTCCACGGTGGAGCAGGGTTACACACTGGGCATTTCAGATGCAAAATACCTTTTAAGAAGGTTTTAGAGACCTCTAACTGAGTCAGGGTCTTGCCTCCTACTGGATCATGGTAGACACAGACAGCTGCTAAATGCACCTTCAGTGACGAATAGCTCAAGCCCAGATCTGACAGATGTAGAAGACACTCCATGACCTAAGGAGCGGGGCACGAGAAAGGATCCAAATTTTTCGAGATGGCCCAAATGGAAAAGCGATTCCACTTCATGGCACAGGTAGTTCAGGTAGCTGACTTTTGTGCCTCTACCAAAATCTGAGCTACCCTTGGGGAAACCCCATACCTAGAAGCAGTTATATCTTGAGGTGCCACGCATGTAGATGAAGGGACTTTTCCCCCGGATGTACCAGTGTGCCCCCCCTCCTGGGTCAGGAGATTGTAAGAAAGAGGTAGAGGAATTGGAGGTTCCACTGCTAGCTGCCGAAGCAGCAGGAACCAGATTTGTCGAGGCCATAACGGAGCTATCAATATCATTTTTGCTCCTTCTGTCTGAAGCTTGATCAACACTCTCTGTAAGATTGGAAAGGGAAGGAATGCATACAGAAATTTCCCTGTTCAAGAAAGTGACAGTGCATCTTGCCAGAAAGCACCATACCAGGGATTGAGTGAGCAAAACATGGTAAGTTTTGCATTTGATGAGGATGCGAACAGATCCACTTCTGGATGACCCCAAAGGTCAGAGATGTGATCTAGAACTTTTTGCTTTAGCTTCCATTTGTGGGCTCTTACCCTGGTGCAGCTGAGGCTGACTGCAAGAATGTTCTGCATGCCTGGGACATGGACTGCCAGAATACAGACCTTGTGCAGAACCGTCCAGTGTCAGACCAGCAAAGAGGATACAAGTGGGTGACCCTGTTTGTTGATGTACCACACCACACACATGTTGTCCAATTGGATCAACAGGGTTTTTTGCTGAAGAATGTGCTGAAAAGCCTGAAGAGCATAAAGCACTGCTCTCATTTCTAGCACATTTATGTGCAGGTGCACTCCTACAGGTGATCACAGGCCCTGGGTCCTGTGGCATCCTAGATGGGCACCCAGTACCCTTCCCGACACATTTATAGTCAGTATTTAGGAATGAGGGGGGGTCTGGAAATGGACACCTAGAATCAGGTTTCTGGAGTCTTGCCACCATAAAGATCCTGTTGCATTGGGCTGGAGATGATGACTTAATCGCCCAAGTTGTCCTCCCTCTGATCCCATTGGGACCTTAGAGTCCATTGTGAGATTCGCATGTGGAGTCTGGCCAATGGGACTGTAAGGACAGCCGCTGCCATGAGGTCAAGAAGATGGAGAACCTTCCTGGCTAAGATGTGTTGGTTGGAAGATACTAGCTTGACCTGCCTCTCCAGGGTATCTGCCCTGTCCAGGAGGAGGAAGGCCATTCCCCGCACTGTGTCCAGCACCGCCACAATAAACTGAAGGCACTGGGAAGGAGCAAGCTGGGACTTGGGGTAATTGACAGTGATACCCAGGCACTCGAAAAGGTGCAGGGTAGCCGATAAGGAAGCTTCCAACCCCTCCCTTGACAGGGCTGCGAGGAGCCAATCTTCAAGGTATGGAAAGACATTGTGTCCCTGACTCCTCCAGGTACCTGCCACTACCACTAGGCATTTGGTAAAAACCCACAGAGTGGAGGACAGGCCGAAAGGGAGGGCTCTGAACTGGTAATGCTCCCCCTGTAAAGAAAACCTGAGGAATCTGCGCTGTGGATGGAATATTGAGATGTGTAGGTACGCATCTTTTATGTCCAGGGCACAAAGCTATTGTCCTTTGGAGAGGAGAGGCAGAAGGCTTTGCAGTGTCAGCATCTGAAACTTCTTGTACTCTATGAAAAAGTTTAGGGCACTGAGGTCCAGAATTGGGCGCAGATTCCTGTCATTTTGGGTACCAGAAAGAAATGGGAGTAGAATCCTTTCCCGATCTGGTTTCCCCGGCACTGGCTCCATTGCTTCTTTTTGAAGAAGAGCTATGATCTCCTCCCTTAAATAGGGAATGTGTGCCCTTGGGTAATGAGAAGACCTCAGTGGATTGTCTGGAGGTTTTTCTCAAAATTCGAGAATGTGACCAAGCTTTATTAACTGAAGCACTTGGGCATCTGTTGTGATGGACTCCCATTCTTCCAGATGCCTCGCGAACCTTCCGTCCACCTGTTCCTCTGACAGACGAGGAGGAGGGAGGGTGGTTGGCAAAGTCAGGAGTGGGAGGGGGGTTAGGGAGGACCACTCCTGAAGCCCTCTGAGTTTTGGCTGGAGGGGCAACAGCTGTATTGGGAGCCCTACGTTTAAACTGGCATTTGGGCACTTGCTGTTTTTTTGTCTGGCATCTGTTCTGCCAACAAAAAGGATGTTTTTATTGTTTCAGTCGATACATGGTATGGACCAACTGAAGAGCTGTGCCTTTATCCTGCAGGCTTGTGATAATGTTCTGGGCATCTCCGCTGAACAGGACAGAGCCTCTGAAAGGGGCATCTTGAATAGTCGACTGAACATCAGGGGCTAGGCCCGATACTCGAAGCCAAGAGTACTGGCGAAGGCTTACAGCTGTGGCTGTACCTCTAGCGGAGGAATCCACTGCATCATAGGTAGCCCACAAAGAATGACATCCAGCCACCTTGGCCATTTTTAAGGTGTTTGCCAAGGAGGACTTTGTTTTGGAGTCCAGAAGGGCCTTGACAACAGTCTCGAGCTGGCGGAACAAGGACTTCTGGTACTCTAGCATGTGTGAGACGCAGTTCAGAGCACGTGTAACTGGAGTAGAAGAAGCATAAAACTTCCTCCCAAACTGATGCATTTGTCTGGATTCCTTGGGGGGGGGAGTACTGAGGTGCTTAGGCTTAGCAGACCGATCATGGGCTGCAGTGATGACCATGGAGTCAGCCCTAGGGTGCACACTAAGGCGGTCCTTGTTCTCAAGAGTCCTGTCAACCTGGTTGGCTTTCTTTGCCATGGCTGGGATAGAGGAAGGTCTTTTCCATATGGTTGAGGATAAATCCTCGTGGGGTTCCAGCTATGGGGGAGTGAGTACCAGACTCATCTCCAAAAAGTCTAGATGCTCTGCCAACCTTTGTCATTTGGGGTCCAGAGCCTCTGACTTCCAGCCTTGGGCCTCTACCATATGTTTGAGGAGGTCCACAAAGGAGGGATCTTCGGGCGGTGATTTAGGGGATTCCCGAGGGACTGGTTCCTCAGAGGGAGGTGTCTCGAAACCTGAACCGGCAGATGAGGAATCTGAGTCCACTTCAGGATTGTCTGAATTCTCTGGAATATTTTCAGAAACTGGAGATCTGGCTCCCTGGTGATCCCTTCACAAGTCAGGGGTTGTGTGGGAGCTGATAGGCAGCCTGACATTGAGGTACAAGGAAGGACCAGTGAGGGCACCCTAGGGGTAGGAGCTGAGTGGTGGGCATCCAGAAGAAGCAGAAGCCTGTGGTCTAATTCCAAAACCACTTGGTGTTTTGATCTCAGACCACCAAGATTTTAGGATCTCCCTAAAATCCACCTGAGATGGGGGAGGAGGAGGTGGAGTGGGAGGAGATGGAGGGTGAGTAAATCCAGTTCCAGGCCCATGTCCCCCAAAGCTAGAGGATGGATAATGGTGTAGGTAGCCTGGTGGAGGATAGTAACCAGGGTAGCCTGAGTAACAAAAGGCAAACAAAAAGGGATTTGGCTTTGGGGTTGACAGAGGATAGCCCGATGGTAGATATCCCAATGGTGTCCCCAACATTCTGAAGCCTGACATCAGTCCTGACGGAGGGTAATCTGACAGCGGCCCTGACTGATGATAACCATATGGCTGCCCCAATGGAGGGTAGCCTGAAGGTGGCCCTGAGGGAGGGTAGCCTGACAGCAGCCCCAATGGAAGGAAGCCTGATGATGACCCAGATGGAGGAATGCCTCACAGTCCTGCAGGAGGACGGCCTAAAGGACCCATGGGAGGAAAACCTAGTGAAGAGACTCCAAAGGTGAATACCCATTGGGAACCCTGATGGGTGAAGGCCCAACGGCGGTCCTGGTGGAGGTGAGGGGACCTGCGAGGATTGAGGAGGAGCAGGGTCTGGCACTACTATAGGCAGTGTTGGAGCCCCCGTAAGGCCTGTTTGCACCCCGATGGCAGGTAAACTAGGCAAAAGGTGTTCATCCATCAGGACCTGCGAGTCCGGCAACAGCAGAGGAATCTCCAACGGAACCTGAGATGGGGGTTCTCCATGCAGGGAGACCCTGGGAGCCCTTTGTCCTTCAACTGGGACAGAGCTGCTGTCTGGCAGCTCCTCATCAGAGCCTGATAGACGCGAAGAGGTCATGTGATCATCAGAGGCCTTGACTCCTGACTTACCAACCCTGGCTGGGCGCTCACTGGAGGATCCAATGAGTGTCTTATTCGCTGAGCCTGTCAACTTAGAGCCTGGGGTGGAAATTAGCCTAAGTTTGGCGGCAGCCTTGGATGGATCTGAGGAGGCTGCCGTCACTGTACCCAGTGACAGCAGGAGGCCAAAGCCTGCTCTGGAGGTGGAAGCGCTGGCTTGGTCATGGCACTCACCTTCCCAGAGGAAGGTGGCCGGTCTTCTGTTGAAGGGCCCAAGGGCGGCTTCAGTGGAGGGGGGTGATTGCTCCTGGTCCGATGTTTTTCTTTGTCCCTTTTCTTCTTCTTGTGTGGATCAGATGGCAAGGAGGAAGCGCTTTCAGCTTTTTTAGCTCCTTCTCCTAGAAGTCATTTTTTGTTTCATGAGATGGGCCTTGAGAGACTGTTGGCGCCATTTCCGTGTGGCCTGGTAGAATTGGGCGCAGGCCTCGCACTCCTCGACTTTGTGGTCAGGACCCGGGCAGAACAGGCAAAGGGTATGCTGGTCCTTATGTGGTAGCAGGATGCTGCAAGAACCGTACTTGTTTTTATGCAAATCAGTAGGTGAAGAGGACGACATACAAACTATAGAAAATTATTAGAAAAGAGAAAAAAATGGATACTCATCCGAAAAAGGCGTTCGAATTGCTGTGACGAGCTTCAGTCGGTCCGACGTGCACAGGTCGATGGCAGGAAAGAACTGGAAGGTGGACGTGGGGACAGCCCACTATATAGTGCCATGCTGACGGTCACATGATGTTGGGTGGGCGGCCCACTGTCAGACACTGCTAGCAAAAGTTTCCGTGCGGTCCTGACACCAGGGGGTACAGTCCTACAAGTGATTACCTACTGCAAGAGTCCTCTAGAAGTAAGATTTATAAATTAAAAAAAAAAAAAGAAAACGGTGCTTGGCCATGGCAATTCTCAATCAATGAACTTAGTTATGATGCCCTGCTAATCAGCTTGGATCATCTCCTAAACGTCTGAATCAGCTTGTAACAGAAAGTGGGAACAGCGGGCCAAATTAATCAAGTAGGCTATCTGCTGAGCTCCCAGCATGTTCAGTGCTGAGATGTTCTTGACCCATTGCTCCAAACTCAATGTCTTATTATAAGGTAGACACAGTGAACAAGCCCTGTGGTTATAAAACCTCCTAAATGGGAAAGTAAGTGTGCTGGAGTCTCACCAATTCTAAAACTCCTTGAAAAGATCTTCCAAATGAAATACTGGGCATGTCTGTCTGTTAGCAGTCCTGAGATATTTATATCTAAAATCAGTAAATTTAAAGGGAGCAGTCATCTAATGGAGCATTGAGTCAGAAAGTGATGCACCTGGATGGGGAAGCACAATGTTATTAAGCGAAACAGAGGTAGGATTACATACTGTGCGCAGATACCCTTATAGCGTATGGTGGAAAGTCGTTATGGATAAAAATCCATAACTAGAATAGAGTTGTTCTGCTGTAGTAGCTATGTCATTGTAGCTATTATGCTGCACTAGCTGCCCAAGGCATAAATTGGTGTCAGAGAGCTGATTAGTGGCCTTTGCCAATCAAAATGAAAAATGATGAGCAGACGAATCTGATTAGCAGTTTTCTAAAATAGGTATTTTTACTTTAAACCATGTAATTATTACTCATTATTGTATATAGTGATAAAATAGACATTGTATACATAGTTCTGACACTGAATTTGCCATTTTGACCAAATTGTCTGCATAGCCTTTCTTACTACCCCACCTCATGGACCTGGTGCAGAAAGTTTTCCAATCCCCACCAAAGCGTAATTCTGTGCAACTGCAATGCCATTTCGCGACACAGGTGCAAAAACACATTTGGGCCAGGATTTGAAAAATGACAGCTGTGGCATTCATGAGGTGGGAAAATAAAAAGGCTATGTAGAAAATCTGGGGTCAAAATATTTAAAAATTCCAAAGTTATGATGGTGCGTATCGAAATTGCAACAAATGGACATAACTTTGACATTTTTTCATATTTCGACCTCAAATTTTCAACATAACCTTCTTATGACCCCACCTCATGAACAATATGACTGCCATTACACAAATCCTGCTTGAAAGGTGAATTTGCCAAGCAACTGCGAAATCACCTTTTGGGCAGGAGTTGCTTAATGACAGTTATATTATTCATGAGGTAGGGTCTCCAAAAGGCTATGTTGAAAATTTGGGGTCAATATCTCAATAAATGACCAAGTTATGCACCAAAGTTGAAATCCCCATTAAAATGCATAGGACTGCATTCACCTAGTTCTCATACTGCAGTCACCGGTTTCAGCAGCAAGACGTGTCTTTGATTGGGAGTGCGGATCTCGAACCTGGGACCTGTTCAGGTGAGTGACGGTCTGTGGGTGTGTCAAGGGGGGTGTGGGGAGGTGGGTGTACGGTGGGTGGTCAGGTGGGGGTATGGGAGTGATCGGCAAGGGACCTTTTTCTTTCTTTCAGGTTTAAATTTTAAAAAAAGGGACAAAAACGGAGACAGCGATTGGATGGTGGGGGGTGCCACTAGACACCAGGGAACCTCACCCTAATGGGACAGTGATTGGACTGGGGGTACCACTAGACACCAGGGAACGTCAAAATAACGGGGACAGTGATCGGATGGGGGGGTCCACTAGACACCAGGAATAAAAACCATTACGGGGGTGGCGATCAGTAGATGGAGGGGGCACCAGACGGACACCAGGGAAACAAAGGGCTGGCAACTGGAGGGTGGGGGGGTGCCACTAGACACCAGGAAAATTAAAAAAAATATATGGGGATGGCCAGCTTCTATGATTAGCAACTATTGCTAATCAAGTTGGAAACTGACTTTTGTTTCCCAATTCTTGGGTTGCAAACTGCGATGTGAACCTGCTTATTTTATGGATTGGCTACATAGCTACTACAGCATAACAACATCGAACATGCTAGTGCATGCGCATTACACTACCAGGAAAGGGCTGCCGCGGTGAAAACGATACCGAAGGAGAACGGCACATCAGAAAAAAAACAAAACAAAGCAGTCCCAAATACTCGCATAAAGGATTGTTTTAACTTTGATAGTGGACTATACACTATAAAAGATAATGATCTACTATCTATGCCAAGTGTATGTTTTCATCTCGAGGTTGCCATGGCAACCAAAACTCTCTCGCTGTGCTCTCGAGGTTCAAATGGCCACCACGGCAACCTCTCGATGAATACATATGCTTTTTATCGACAGACTATACATTATCCTCTATGTTACAGTGGAGGAGAAAAATGACCTGGGAGTCATTATTGTCGAGGGGCTGAAACATGACAAGCAGTGTACTCCTCTCCCATTTCTTTCTTAAAGCTGCTCTGTAAGATCATTTTGCCATGCCACCTGTATCTGTTTCCATCTCTTAAATGCCTCTCCCTCTCTTCATCCTCCTTTCCCCCTCTATTCATTCTACAGATTTTCCTCCCATACTATCTGGTGACCTAGTACCACTCCACTCCAGAACTTGGGGTGGATTCTCAAAATACTCTGAATGTGCAAAACCAACTGCAAGTCCCCAAAAGTTCCACAGCTGCGGGAAAAAGAGGGGAAATTGCGCTGAGTGGTATACACAAAACTTCCGCAGCTGCAGAAAAAATACTGTGGAAAAAGTGCAACTGCAGAAGTTCCTGAGGAAAAAAAACATTGAAAAGTATGGCATATCCCCTTAAAGGTGATAGGAAATTATTTCTTGCTGTTTTAAACTGTCAAATAAATAATAATTATAAGACAGCTGCCTGTGTATGTGTTTCTTCATGTTAATGTTTATACTCCACATTTCTTTATACTGCCCCTATGTTGACATACCATCGACTTGACAGTCTGATGTTCTGTATCGGGAGTCAGCGCGTGACAAGCTTTGAAAAGCTCCCGTCACAGACTCCTGATACAACAGTTGCAGCGCTCAGACTTAATAATGAACTGCTTCAACAGATGCCACCCTGTGTTGCCCTAGTGCAGTTGTAAAAATGAAACCTGACCAACATCACGGTGACCGGTACCACCCCCCCCACACACACACACAGACGCACACAAAACACTCCTGCGCCGGTCGCCATACAAACAACTGAAAAATCTTGTTTGTGCAGCAAAAAAAAAGAGATTTATTCATTCCGTCCAGTGTCAACTGAGTGACCAACCTGACTGCTGCCCCTGTCCTTCCAAGTAAGCTCCTTAACATAACTGGCATTCCCAGTAGGGCTGGTGATTTACAGGAGCAGTTCTGGATAAATTTCATAAGTCTGTTTTTTTTTCCCTTTTTTTTTTTGTTTAAATTTAAACATGTTTCCTCTGGTGCAGGGGGAGGACTAAGAAACAGACAGAGGAACCCTCCAACCACCAATTCCTTCTCTCACGACAAACTGAGATCCAACTGAGCTCTTCAGTAAATTGCTGCGAGAAGTCCCCAGTGTTTAAAGCTGTCTTCTCATTTAAAGTGGGTGCCTTTTTAGTATGAGGAAGAAAAATTCAAGCTGAGCTGGCTCCCGAAACTGTCCCCCTGGCAGGGTTCCGATTTATAATCCAGGAGACCTGCTCCTATAAATCAGAACCCTGCCAGGTAGACAGTATCGGGAGCCAGCTCAGCTTGAATTTTTTTTCTTCATACTAAAAAGGCACCAACTTTAAATTGGAAGACAGTTTTAAACACTGGAGATTTCTTGCAGCAATTTACTGAGGAGCTCAGTTAGATCTCCGTTCATCGCGGGAGAATGTCTGTTTCTTACTCCTCTTCCTGCACCAAAGGGAACACGTTTAAATTTAAACAAAAAAAATGGGCTTATGAAATTTATCCAGGAGACCTGCTCCTGTAAATCAGCAGCCTCCTTGAGAAGAGAGGGGGTTACATGGTTACCTATGTCAGAGGATAGGATGGGGACATAGGCAACACCACGGAGGGAAGAAAAAATTACTTACCATAGTAATCTTGTTTCTTCAAAGGGATCACTCATTAAGCAATAAAGCATGACCAAGGGTTATGTTAATGGTCTGTTAATCACCCTCTAGGGACATAATGTGGCACGAGGCATTGCCGAGTGCCACATGCCCCTAGAGGGTGATTAACTGACCATTAACATAACCCCTGGGAGTGCCTTATTGCTATTATAATAAAAATGTTTTTTTAAACAGTGTTAAACCTTGTTCAATATATGAGTAAGCTGTACAAGTATGTTAATTAAAGATTAACATAAGGCTGTTAGAATGTTTACAGCCAATCAGAAAGCTTCATTTCACAGACCATTGTTATAATTATGATTAAACTTAATGCAGTCAGCCTCCTGTGTTGAACTGCCCAGAGAAATGGAATTTTATGCAAATTATGGAATTCTCAATTGGCTCATGCCACTTTCAAACTGTTGACCTAGCAACTGTTGCACTCTGAGTGCTTCAGATTCTTACGGAGCCTAGCTGAGTAAAAGACCCACTAGCTAAAATTAACAACATTAAATAAAATTTTTGCCCTTTCAGGTCAAAACATTCTTAACCAACAAACCTAAGAAACTTTAAGAACACCTGGACACCAACTGGTTAAACAAAGTGAGTCTCTACCTTAGCCCATATATGAGAAAAGAAAAAAAACACCCTAATGCAGGGATGCAGAGCAACTTCTATAGGTTCTAGTAGGGGAGGTAGGGAGGGTTTTTAATCATAATGAGTGATCCCTTTGAAGAAAGAAGATTACTATGGTGAGCAATTTTTTCTTCTAACCCCAGGAATCACTCATTATGATTAAACTTAATGCAGACTACCAAGCAGTACCTTTGGAGGTTGGGCAGATAACCTATTTAGGAAACAGGCTCTGCAGTACTGCTGTACCAAACCTAGCATCACCTCTGGTTTGTAAGTCCAGGCTATAATGCTTTGTGAAGGTGTGTACTGATTTCTATGTAGCTGCTTTGCAGATTTCCAGTAGTGGAATTTCTCTTGAAGCTACCACTGAAGCAGCTGTGCCCCTGGTGGAGTGTGCCTTCAGACCCACAATAACCTGTTTACCCACCTTACTATAACAAAACTGTATACATGCTACTATCCAGCAAGCAATTGTACATTTTGTTGCAGCTCTGCCCTTACCAACTTCACCATATGTGAGAAAGAGCTGTGATTGACTTGTCCTGTAAAACTTGGTTCTGTTAATGTAGTGGCTAAGTGCCCTTTTGACATCAAGGGAATGAAGTCTCCTTTCTGGAGAACTAGAGTTGTCCGTAAAGAAGACAGGTAGAGTGATAGACTGATTCAAGTGAAAATCAGACACCACCTTGGGAAGAAATGTTCTATTAGTCCTAAGGACCACCTTGTCCCTGTGGAATGAGACGTAGTCCACATCTGTGCACAGGGCTTGTAATTCACTGATCCTTCTGGCTGAAGTAATGGCAACCAGAAAAACAGTTTTCCAAGTGACATACTTCAAATCTGCAGTTGCTATGGCCTCGAATGGTGCGTCCATGAGTTTAGCAATGCAAACATTTAGATTCCAGGCAGGAACTGGTTCTCTCAGGGGAGGGTGCAGAAGATTAAGGCTTTTAAAATATTTTCTAAATACTAGATGAGAGGACATAGGCCTCTCCTTACCAGCTGACAGGTAAGCAGAGAGTGAAGCTAAGTGGACCTTGAGGGTAGAAGGCTTCAGACCTAAGGAATGTAAATGTGTAAGATAATCTAGAAGAATAGCCAAATCAGCCTTGACAGGGATCACACCCTGATCTTTGCACCATATAGTAAATCTTTTCCACTTAGAGGAATATGTCTTCTTAGTAGACAGCTTTCTGGAACCCCTAAGAACTGCCAGCACCTGTTCTGACAGGTTAAGGTTAGCAAATTCTAAGTCTTCAAGAGCCATGCCTTGAGTCTCAGTGATTTGAGATTGGGATACAGGATCCTGCCCTGCGACGAGGTGAACAGGTTGTGCCTCCTGGGCAGGTGAATAGGGGGAACCACTGACAGAAACAGTAGAAGAGAGTACCAGTGTTGTCTCGCCCAATCCAGAGCCACCAGTATCATTTTTACTGGTTGGGACCTCAATTTCAGTAGGTTCCTGAATATCATAGGAAGGGGGGGGGAATGCATACAGAAACCTCCCTGTCCAATCCAGGGCCATGGCATCCAGGGGAATTGTGCCTCTTAGAGGAGGCCTGCAACAGTACATTGGAAGCTGGTGGTTTTCTGTGGAGGCAAAGAGATCCACCTCTGGAATGCCCCATTTCCTGAAAATTGTGCTGAGTACCTGAGCATTCAGGCACCACTCATGGTGGTCTTGACTTATCCTGCTGAGAGAGTCTGCCAATACATTGTCCTTCCCTGGAAAGTGTATGGAGTATACCAGGGACCACAGTCTCATTGCTTCTGTGCACAGCGGATCTGACCTGGTACCTCCTTGCTTGTTGATGTAATACATGGTTGTGGTGTTGTCTGTTCTGACTTGCACCACCTTGTTTTGCAGGTAAGGAGCAAATGTTTTTAGAGCCAGGTAAACGGCCCTGAGCTCCAAGAGATTTATGTGCAACAGAGACTCTTGTGGGGACCATGTGCCACTTGCTTTGTGCTCCAACATGTGTGCCCCCCAACCTAGAAGTGAGGCATCTGTTGTGAGGATTACTGAGGGGTGTTTCCTTATAAAAGGTACATCCACTCTGAGGTTGTGCTCATCCAACCACCATTGTAAAGCTTGGACTAAGCTTTTGTGACATAGGATCCATCCTTTGAGACCAGTACTGTATGTGATGGAACTGAATATCTCTCATTTGAAACCTGGAGCCCATTACCACTGCAGTGGCAGATGCCATGTGGCCCAGCAGCCTGAGAAATTCTCTGGCTGGTTTAGGTCTCCCAGACACAAAGGATTTTGCAATCCGCAGAATGCTTTTCACCCCATCTTGTGGCAGGAAGGCTCTGCCTTGTCTGGTGTTTAATTCTGCTCCAATAAACCCCAGCACCTGGAGTGGTACCTACTGAGATTTCTGTTCATTGATCAGAAATCCCAGGGACGCTAGTGTAGATTTTGTTAGTGCCAGTGACTGTGCCGCATGCTGCAGGGACTGTCCAACTACTAACCAGTCATCCAGATAGGGGAAGACTGTTACCCCTTGTTTCCTCAAAAACTCTACCACCACTGATAGGCACTTTGTAAAAACTCTTGGTGCCGAAATTAGCCCAAAAGGTAGACCTGCAAACTGATAATGGCCTGACGCCAGCCTGAATCTCAAGAATTTTCTGTGAGATGGTCTGATGGGAATGTGGAAATAAGCATCCCTTATATCAGGGAGGTTAGCCAGTCTCCCCTTTTGCAATGAGGGAATGATTATTGCAAGAGTGACCATTTTGAACCTTGGTTTCAAAATGTACTTGTTCAGAAGCCTTAGATCCAAAATAGGTCACCAATCCCCATTTTTCTTCCTTATGAGGAAGTACCTAGAATAAAAACCTTTGCCCCCTGCTTATCAAAGGCACTACCTCTACTGCTTTGATTGCCAGTAGATGCTTTACCTCTGCCTCCAACAGAATCCTGTGTGCAGTTGTTGATGGAGCAAAGGTTCTTGTTCTCAGCTTTGGAAGTGATTTGAAATTAAGAACCAGGCCCTGGGTCACTACCTCCAACACCCACTTGTCTGTGGTGATGGAATGCCAAGCTTGAAGGCAATGAGCCAGTCTGCCACCTACTGGTGGTCCTGAAACAGGGGATGCGACCTGCACTAGCCTGTCAGGGGTTCTGTGTGGGCTGTGCCAGGACCTGTGGTGCAGGAGCCATTCTTCTCATGGCTCTCCTGCCCCTTCCTCTAAAATAACCTCTGGCCTGCTGTTGAGGCTGAGAGGCCTGCACTTCAAAGAAAGGTCTGGGGTAAGAACCCCTACCCCTACCTCCCCTACTCCGGGGTCTGTAAAAGGTGGAAGGCCTTTCTTTGGAATTGCTCTGATAGATGGATTTATATTCCTCCGCTTTCTTCATATATGCCTCTGTCTTATCCCCAAACAAAGAGTTGTTTTCCAGGGGAAAATCCATTGCTTTAGCCTGTGTGTCTAAAGTCAGGTTGGTGGCTCCAAGCCAAGCAAACCTCCTAAGTGAAACAGACAAAGCCATTGACCTGGATGCAGTATCATTGGCATCCACTGCCATATGAAATTGGTACTTGGTGGCATCAAGTGCAGTCCTTGCTGTATCCTGTAAGTCTACAGCCACTTCACCTGGAACCTTATCAGTCAAAGCTAGAACCGAGTTCCATAGAGCTTTTAGGTACTGCACTGAATATGCCATGTAATTGGCCTGCCTAACTAATAAGGAGGCAGCCATGTACCCTTTCTTCCCCATAGCATCCATTTTTCTTGAGTCCTTGTCTGGTGGATGGGTAGCCAAGGGGATCCTGGCCTTGTCACAGGCAGCAGCTTGTACTACTCCCTCAGGAACAGGATGAGTAAAAAGAAAATCAGCTGTAGCTCTGTCAAGCTGATATTTCTTGTCAGCTTTCTTATCCACACCAGGGACAGAGGTTGGAGTCTTAAAAATCTGTAGTGCAGCCTTTTTTAAAGACTTATGCATGGGGAGAAGCAGACGTTTAGTGGGGGTTAACCCCATCATGTCCAGAAAATCTGCCTCCTCCATATCCTCTTCTGTTTCCTGAAGAGGGAGATTCAGAGTTTCCACCATGCTCTTGACAAAGGCATAGTGGAAGGAGTATTCCTCAGGGCCCCTAGGAGGGGACCCGAATTCTTGCTCAGGGGAAACCTCTAGATCTATAGGTTACCCTTCAAAATCATCCTCCTCCTCCTCCCCAAACACTTCCAGCATTCTCTGCCTTGCTGGGGGTGTAGGAGGAACCAGGGCAGTCAGTGTAGGAACCGGGATTGCCCCCTGTAGGGCTTATGGCACTTGAAGTGCCTTAGTAATGTCCTCAGCCGAGGGCATAATATGTTTGTCAGCTGGGTGCTCCTTAGCCTTCTCGGCCAGAGGCGCAGAGACATGTTTTTCTTTACACTTTTTCTTTAGTGAAACAGGTTCAGAGCCTATTTCCAAAGCCCTTTTTGCTTTACCTTGTTCAGATTTATCTGAACTCGTCAAGATCCTTGGCTTTACCTCCACCCTTTTTGTGGGAAGAGGAAGAAGCACAATTATCTACACTAGAAGCAGAAACAGAAGCCATCTCTTCTAAAATCTTATACCTTTTCTTTAGTGTTTTAGGGCAAAAGGTCTTACAAATATCACAACTGGCAAATACATGACTTGTACCTAAACAAGAAATACACAGAGAATGTCTGTCTGCTTTTGCTATAAGTTGTCCACAAGACTCACAACATTTAAAACCTGTGGGTCCTGTGCGTTTTTTAGGTTTATCTAAATGGACCTCTGACATTGATAAACAAAAAGATTACTTCACAAAAAAACATTATTTAAAATACCTCAGAACCGGAGGTTCTTTAAATATAACTACCGCTAACGGTTCCTGGAACCAATTGCTATTCGGTTCCTGAAGAAAAAGGAACCGATAAAACACAGAAATTTAAACAAAAATAAAGCGGTTCAAGGAACCGATCGCTAAATATATAAAATAAAGCAAAACTGAGGTAAAAACCTCCCGAATAGACATGGAACCCTTGGTTCCAAGGAACCATGAATAAAGACAAAAAACTACTGTAACACTAATAAAATATACTAAACAATGTTTCTAAGGCAGCAATTGAAAATTAAACTAAAATGTTGTACTTATCCACAGATAAGCTTTATTCTGAAGACAGTTCAAGGACAGCTCTCCAGGACACCCTTACTACGCAGGCGGAGTAAAGAATCTGAAGCACTCAGAGTGCAACAGTTGCTAGTGCAGCAGTTTGAAAGTGGCATGAGCCAATTGAGAATTCCATAATTTGCACAAAATTCCATTTCTCTGGGCAGTTCAACACAGGAGGCTGACTGCATTAAGTTTAATCATAATGAGTGATTCCTGGGGTTAGAATAGATATTTTGTTACCAGCACAAAGAAGTTGTTTAAATAATTACCGGCTTTTTCATATGTGTGACAAGTGGCCGAGGGGAGCAGGGGGAAGGGGGCACTATGAGCATTTACAAATGTCATGGCACTGTTTAGTGTGGGTGTCCATTCAAGAGGTCGAGTGTGAGGAGTAAACTACAGTCAGGGCTCTACTGTTCACTCACTTTGCCTGCGCTTGGATGCACTAAATGAAACCAACCAGAACTGGCACTGAGGACTCTGCAGAAAGCTTCAGGTGAGACTGGTGGAGTCACCGGCAGTTAGTTTTTGCACTCTCCCTTATTGTAATACACTGCCAGTTGGTGAAGCATCTGTTTGAACAGTAAGTGTGTCTTTTTTTCTATTTAAGAAATAAAATGCTATGTAATTTCTTAAACCTGCTACTCAGTGCCAGCTCTTTTGGTTGATGTCCTTAAAAAGTGCAGTACAGTATCAGTGTTTAGTGTTGAAGATGCTAACCAATGCAGTGTGAAGCAAATGCTTAAAGTAACTGAATGTTGTATCGGGAGTCTGTGATGATTTTAAAACTTGCCACATGCTGGCTCCCGATACAAAACCACACACTGTCAAACTGACGTTCCTTAAAATAATGAACATATAAATAAATGTGAACTGTAAGCAGTTAAATACAAAAAACACACACACAAAGGCAAGTGTATGTTATTTATAACTTAATAGTTAATTAAGGCAGAAAATCATTTTCTGTCTCCTTTAAAGGCTATTCTCAGCCAGTGTGTTTTCGCAGTTGTGGAAAAAATGTTACACACATGCTGCACCACAGAGATCGAGGCATAACTCTCCCTGAGCAAAATGCAGTGTAGCAACAGTTGGGATACAATTATAGTGGAGATTCAGGCACCAAGCCACGGCAAACCAGTGGGTGTATAGTAGTGTCAATTGTTACAACAAAAATGGCACACATTTTCATTGAAAGGCAACACACCCCAACCACTAGACCCAGTGCAGCCCATAAAGGAGCACCATAGGCAGTAGAGGCAGAGCTGGCAACAGCCTGCAGTGAGTGCTACTGAGGCAGGCAACATAAACAGCCCAGAGAGCGAGACAACCATCAATTCCACCATCAGTTACAAACAGCCACTGTGGTGCATGCACCTGCTGGTACCAGTGGTGCTGAAGTGGTCCCAGTTGAAGGATTGGCTGCTGCTTTCTCTGTGAGTACTTTCTACTGCATCTATGGCAAGACTGTCTAAGTCTGCTGCTAGAGTTAATCTGGACCACCTATTGTTCTGCCTGCTGAGCCTTCTTCTCAGTTGCAGATCCACATTTGTGAATTTTCAGCAGCCACGGAAAAAATGTTGTGGATTTTCAGCACTTTCGGAATTTTGCAACTTGCCTGATTTGTGATTTTCCGCAACTGCATAAATTTTCTTTGTGAATATGCCACAACAAAATTTCTGCAGTGCTACAAGCCATTTTTCCTCAACTACGGAATTTTTGGCTCTCTTTGAGAATTCAGCCCTTGTCTTTTCTTCTTGCTGTAGTCTCCTTTACTCCACTTGCCCTTCCTCTTGCTTATTGCTTGCATTTGAAGTGTTACTGCATTGGCATTTTGTCCAGTTATAGTACAGTACTGTATTTTGTGCACACTCCAGTTCCTATTTTACTGCTGTGAAGTTTTGCCTTGCCGGTTATATTGCGCCTTCACATGTACTGTATTTTATCGTCTTATCCCTGTAACCTACTTCTCCTAGGTTGTAAAGATTAGCTTAGGCTCAGTGTGCTTCTCATGTACAACAGTTTCTAAATAAAATAAATAAAATGACGGGGTACATTAAAAGGGGGAGGCAGCAGTAATCCTGCCTCATTTCAAGGCCCTTGTCAGACCCCACCTGGAGAACTGTGAGCTGCTCAATACAAAAAAGAAAACTGAGTTAAGAGGGTGCAAGGTATTGTAAGCACAATGATTTGGGGGACAGATATGAACAGAGGCTGGAGGATAATAATACAATATGTCCACCTTATTTATGTATTTCAAAAGTTTCACCAGAAAAAGACATAATAAGCTGTCAGTAGCTCATTTCCAGATGTGTCCGGGGGGAGGGGGCAGTAGAGAGCGAGGTACATTAAGAACAATAATACAGTAAGGCCCAGATACTCAAACTGCGCCAGGCTGTGGTGCAAGCCTGGGCACAGCTCAACTTTGTTGCACAGGGGTGTGACCTGGGCGATATTCAACAGAGCTGTGCTATGGTGCAGCAGCTTTGAATATCACACCCTGGCCACCCCCACTGTGCATGACGCAGTGGCACTGCGCCAGAGCAAGTGACCAGAGTGGAGCATGGAGATGCGCTGGCGCAAGTGCCATTGCACCATGCACAGCACCTGCGATATTCAAAAGGGGACATGCAAATGGGGCCATAATTTATGCAAGGCGCACATGGGGCCATTTGCATGTCATTATGGCCCCATTTGCATGCCATTAGTATGCAGGTGCGCCGATCCCCGATAACTTGCACCTGGCGCCCTGCCAGGCAGCAGCTGTCAGGGACCGACGCCCCCTGCAGCCCGATCGTGGGCATTCATCTAAAAGAACTCCCCCATCCAATATCCCTGGTGGTCCAGTGGACCGCTATGTGCCCGATCGTGGGCATCGGTATAGTAACCCCCCCATCCAATATCCCTGGTGGTCCAGTGGACCGATCACAGGCATCTGTAAATCATAAAATACTCCTATTACCCTGGTGGTCTAGTGTACCCCCTCCCCTGCCCACTCTCCCCGTCAGCCGGTGAGCGGCAGCACCACCACGCCCGCCGACTGACAGCTCAGTAGGCTGCACGCCCATTGGTTCACAGCATGAGCCAATGGGCATGCAGCCTATCAGTATAATAGTCCAGATATGTGAATGAATTCATTCACATATCTGGACTGAGTAGAGGCATTGCACACCCATTGGCTCATGCCAGAACCAATGGGCGGCAGCCCTACCGAGCCGTCAGTCGGCAGTCGGGCGGGCAGCAGGCGGCAGAGTGCTGCGCCCGCCGCTGACGGGGGAGGGGCAGTGGGGGCCAGTGGGCGGGGTGAGGGGGTACACTAGACCACCAGGATAATAGGAGTATTTTATGATTTATAGATGCCCGCGATCAGGCAGCGATCGGTCCACTGGACCACCAGGGATATTGGACGGGGGGGGTTACTATACTGATGCCCACAATCGGGCACATAGCGATCCACTGGACCACCAGGGATATTGGACGGGGAGGTTATTATACTGATGCCCGCGATCGGGCAGAGTGCGGTCCACTGGACCACCAGGGATATAAGACAGGGGGCTTATTCTTGTAGTCAAATGTCCACGATCGGGTACATAGCGGTCCACTGGACCACCAGGGATATAGGAGGGGGGATTTAGCTACATGGATGCCCGCGATGTTGCATGGGGGGGCGCCGCCAGGTGCAGCAGGAACTCGGGTGGCCACCCACAGGCGGCAGCTGCCGTGTTGCGCCCTGCAATGTGGCAGCTCACCTGTGGGTGGCCATCACATGTTCCTTTTTTTTTGGCTTAACTTTGTGCAGGCGCAGGTAGGGGTTGCGCATGCATGACTCTGCACATCCCAGGCTGAATACTGGGCTGTGCAGGTTATGCATGGGCACGCCCCCCCCCCACATGTGCCTGCATACATTACTGATGCGCTCCAGCACATCGGGATTTGTGAGGCGCACTTTTCCCTTTTGAATATCGCGCCGGGGTGCATCAGTGGGTTGTGCATGGCACAACACTGTTACGCCATGCGCAACCCTTTTGAATATCTGGGCCTAATACTTTAAATAAGCATCATAAATAGCAATTGTGCAATGACAAGGATTGCATGGAGTAAACTAAATAACATCATAAAGTGCTGGCGGATAACAGTAGGCAAGGCAAAGCAAGGCAAGGCAAAATTTATTTAAAAGATGCCCAATCCCGGAGGCTCTGGGCGCCGCACAAATTTTTGAACAGGATTTAAAAACACAAACACAAAAACAGCACAGAATTTTATACAAAATAAGAATAAATAAATCCAATAAAATCACAAATTTTACTATAAATACTAATCTAAGCATCAAAGGCTTGGGAAAAAAGGAGTGTCTTCAGACAGGCCTTAAAAATATCCACCGTGGGGGCTTCCCTGACCTGAGCTGGCAAAGAATTCCACAGAACGGGAGCTGCAACACTAAAGGGTCTATTGCCAGCTGAGTTAAGCCTCGTTCTGGGAATGGTCAGCAAACCACCACTAGAAGATCGAAGAAGGCGGGTAGGGAGGGCAGGTAACAGAAGGTCTGACAGATAACCAGGGCCCTGCCCATGTAGGGCCTTATAGGTGAGAAGACCCACCTTAAAGAGGACTCTCCACCTGACTGGCAGCCAGTGCAATTCACATAATACCGGGTAATATGGCAAAACTTTTGCTGCCCAGTCAACAACTGGGCAGCTGCTTTGCACCAGCTGCAGTCTGCGGAGAGATCCTCCTGTGACCCTGAGATAGAGCGCATTACAGTAGTCAAGTCTAGATGTGACTAAGGCATGTATCAAGGTAGGGAGGTCCAGAGGCGGAACAAGGGGCTTAATTCTGGCAATATTTCTGAGATGGAAAAAACAGGTACGAACCGTGGAGGATATCTGAGCCTCCATGGTTAGGTTCCTGTCCAGAATCACTCCAAGATTTCACACCCAAGAGGAGTCCTTCAATGACACAGCTCCAAGAACAAGCCCAGTTTCTGAGTCAGAGGCCATCCTATCACGAACTCTGCTCGACTTCACTACCAATACCTCCGTCTTGTCAGTACAGTGCATTCCATTTGTGTGCACAAAATCACCAGGTCCCGATTCATTTCCTATAGTACTAAATGTTAAATGAATCAGTTGTGTGCACACACATTTTTGGTTGTGTGCACGAACTGAACTTCAATCAGCAGGATTAAGAGCAACAGCGAGGTGTGAAATTAGGTGATTGACATCTGATTTTCTTTACTGCTCCTGCCCCTGAGCTGTCCTGAGATAACAGTACCCACTTATCAGCTCATTAGGTGTACCCCGTTTTAATTTAGCACCTCACAGCAGTGTTAAAACACTCCCAGATAGCAGCACAGAACATTTTGACTCTCAGTCAGCCAGCCAGCTTGGGTAAACTGAAGCAAAATGTTTTGTGCCTTTGATGTAGATGTCTCCTGTGTCGGGAGAATTTTAAACAAAAGAGAAGCTATTCAACAAGAATGGAGTACCGGGACAAATAAAAAAAGAAAACGCAAGCAGGAAGTAAACAATTGTTGCACTGAACATACGCTTTTGCGATGGTTCACCACCGCAGAGAGGTCAAGGTGTTCCTCCCTCCGGGCACATTCTGTTGCAGAAAGCCAAGAGTCTGGCAACTCTATTGGGTATAAAGGGGTTCACAGTGAGCAAGCTGAGAGTGACTCTGAAACATCCAATCGCTGGATAAGGGATGAACTTTAAAATGCTTACCATACTGTAAGTGTTTTACAATACTGCAGTGCTTTTAATGCGCGCACATTTCACTTTCTATACTTTTATATGTTGGAATATTTATTACTGCTTGCTACTGTTTAGTGCTTTTTTGTACTGTGCTACTCTGCTACAATATTTTTCCATTTGAGATGTATAATAAAGGAGTTTTACCACAACTGCGATCAATTCTGGGAATTTTTACTGCATTTTCGGTTTAGAGCATTTTCGGTTGTGTGCACAGTTTCATCTGGTCCCAAGGTTGTGCACACAAGCGGAATGCACTGTATTTGCAATTACAATACAATAAGGTGCTTATTGAAAAAACATTTGCAATGTGCAAAGGCAATACTAAGGTCAGTGTGGGGGCAAAGGTAGTCAATCTGGGAAGGAGGAAGAGGGGACTGCACTAGTGCAGGGTGAAGGGGAGTAGAGGTAGCAGGATGGTGGGTAGTAGCCCAGGGACCAGTACTGGGGCAACTACAGAAGTGAGTAGTAAAGTCACAGAGGAGAGAGAAGAGAGAGTGGTGGAAAGAGGCAAAGTGGATGGTAAGAGGAGAGAACCCCATATTTTGGTGAACTGGAAGGAGAAGGCAGCTTGATAAGCAGTGGATTACCTTGAGAGGCATGTGAGACAGCAAAAGCCAGAGTTGCGTAAGTCATAAGAAGTGGTGGGGAGGAAAGAGAAGGGAAGCAAGGGAGGAATGGAGGAAGTCAAGCCGGTATTTAGATATGAAGAAAGCACAATGGGCAAGGTATCTGACCTCAAGGGAGGGGAAGGAGTACAGACATCAGTGGTGGGTGTAGTGGGAGGAGTCCAGGGCAAGGTGGCAAAAAGAGTGAAAGAGGGATCCAGTCAGGACTGGGTGGACTTGGAAGCAGAACTGTATACTATGTCACCATAGCTGAAGATGGGGAGTATCATCTTGGAGACAATCTCTAGATGAGCAGGAAGCAAGACACACCCTTTATTCCTGTAAAGCATGCCAAATTTAGGGTGCAGCTTCTTGTGTATGACATCTACTTGTGCTGAGACACAGGTGCCAGTCCAGCCAGACCCCAAGATACTTCAGTGAGGGGACATTCTCATTTGCTGTAACATCAAGAGTATGGAAGCAGAGGAGAAGAGTGAGCTTGGGGGCCGGGAGGTAGACACAAGTCCATTCACAGAGGAATGAGTCCTGAGAGGACTTGTGAATCTGAACGTGGATAAGTCTTTGGGACCAGACTAGGTACACCCAAGAGTACTGAGGGAGGTACTGGCTGATCCTCTAACAACTCTATTCAACAACTCCCTGGAGAGAGGAGTGGTTTCACAGGACTGGAGGAAGGTAGATGTCCTGTTCACAAAAGTGGCAGCAGGAAGGAGGCTGGTAACTATGGGCTGGTCAATCTAACGTCAGTGGTGGGGAAGTTGATGAAGACACTTTTAAGAGAAAGGCTAGTGGAATATTTTGAATCCAGCAGACCCAAGGCAGCACAGATTCATGGGAGGGGTTGGGGTCATGTCAGATGAGCCTGATCGATTTCTTTGACTGAGTGTCCAGCGAAATACATCAGGGTGGGGTGGTAGATGTGACCTACTTAAACTTCTGCAGGCCTTCAATACCATACCAAGCAGGAGGTGTATATGGAAACTACGCAATTTGGGGTTGGGACCAAGGTGGTAAACTGAGTACGCAACCGGTTGGTGGATAGGCGACAGAGGGCAGTGGTAAATGACACTCACTCTAATGAAGCAAGCAAGACCAGCAGGGTACCTCAGGGCTCATTGCTGGGACCAGTCCTCTTCAATGTCTTTACAGGCAACATTGCACAGCAGCTAGAAGGGAAGGTATGCCTCCTTGCAGATGACACCAAAATCTGTAAAAGGGTAGATACTCCAGAGGGGGTACAGAGAATGAGCACAGTCCTGAGGAAACAAGGAGTGGTCAACAGTAATGGCAGCTGGGTTTCAATGCAAAATAGTGCAGAATCATGCATCGTAGACACAAAAACTCAGAGGCTGAGTATAAAATATGGACAAAAGTACCGATGGTCACTAAACATGAAAAGGACCTTAGGGTTATCATACTAGATGACCTCAAGGTGGCAAGACACTGCAATGATTCAGTAGGCAGAGCCATAGAATGCTGGAGTGCATTGGGAGGGGAATCACCAGCAGCAGGAGAGAGGCGGTGTTGCCACTGTATTGATCACTGTTGAGACCCCACCTGGAGTACTATATCCAGTTCAGGAGACCAAATCTCTGAAAATACATGGACAGGGTAGAGGTTGTCCAGAGGAGGGCAACTAAAGTAATGCAGGGACTGCATCATAAGCCCTATGAGGAAAGACAGAGGCATCTCAATATGTACACCCTAGAAGAGAGGAAGGAGAGGAGAGGAGAGGACATGGTAGAGACCTGTAAGTACCTCACGGGCGTGAATAAGGTATGGGGGGAAATACTTTTCAGAAGAGACAATGCACAAGAAGAAAAAAATTACTTACCATAGTAATGTTTCTTCTAATGGAGTCTTGCTGTATTCTGACTATATGAAGTCAGCCCCAGCACTTGAACTGCTCCAGAGAGGAAAGAGTTAACTCTATGCCAGAGCATAGAACATTGAGCTTGAGCTCGGTTTTCAAACCTCTGTCTCTGGTACATCTCAAGTAACCGTCAGATTCTTACGAGCACTAAACTTAACTAATAGTTATAGAAATTGTGTACAATTTTAAGCCATAGGCAACAAATACTTGGGTCCATAAGACTCAAGTCGAGAACCCAAGAAGAACCTTAAGTAGACAGTGATAATACTGATAAAAATACAATAATAATACAATAACAATAATCAGAAAAATACCCACCTAGCCAGGCAGGGTATGAAAGGTACACCTCTGGGGTGCAGCACTGTACCTGCCCACCCACATCCCAAAAACTAGGTTCTGAGAGAGGAGGCAGGGAGGCAGATCAGAATGCAGCAAGACTCCATTAGAAAAAACATTACTATGGTAAGTAATTTTTTCTTCAAACAACATGAAGTCTTGCTGTATTCTGACTATATGACCTGGCATGCATCACCGAGACCTGGCTTTAACTCCAGTCGGGTACTTGGTGATACACTGCCCGAGATTGGACCGCAGAGGAGGGGGGGGGTTGAGGTCTGTTTCAAGACCGAACTTAACCTCACGAATGTACTAGTTGAGAAGACTGAGTCATTTGAGTGTACCGTATTAGCAGGTGTAGCTTGTCGGATTGCCCTCATCTACTGCCCACCCGGTAATGAGAAGCAGTTCCTTCAGGAACTGGCAGACTTCGTCGCCGACATGGCGTCTGAGTCACCCAGACTGATGGTTCTAGGCGACTTCAATGCCTGGATCGACGAACTCTCGCAATTTGGACAGCACTTCCTCCAGTTGATGACATCTTTGGGCCTTACACAGGTGGTTACCACTGCTACCCATAAACACGGACACTCACTTGATTTAGTCTTCCTCCTAGGGATTGAAGCCTCTGATATGGGGGTGGAACCAGTTGGGTGGTCCAATCATTACACCGTGGGGTTTAGTTTTTAGCACCCCACTTCGTAGGCCTTCCCCTGTGGAGATGGTCAGATACCGCCCTTTACGAGATATAAGTTCTCATTGCCTAGCGAAGGTACGTGACTTATCGTCCTTCTCAGTGGCAAGCAATGACCCAGAGACCCTTGTGATGGCTTATAATATGGCCGTTTCGATGGCCCTGGATTTTATTGCTCCAGTCCGCGTTTATCCTCTCTCCCTTCACCCTCGATCCCCATGGTTTGAGGGAGATGCGGTGACTAGGGCGAAGGCTAGAGCATTGCTGGCGGAAATCTGCCCTCAATGCCGTCCACCTCGGATTGATGGACCATTATCAAGCCTATCAATCCCGCAATCACCCCGTAAGAAGGCAGAGTTCCTGTCCCAGGGAGATTGCAGTAGCTCAGAATCGACCACCTCAGCTGTTCCGAACTGTGGACAGACTGTGCAACCCAGCCTGTCTTCAAGTCCGGAAAGCTTTTTCGCAAATACAGTAGAGTGCAATGATCTTGCTCGATTCTTTGCTACTAAGGTGGCTGACATCAGGGTGGTGCCCCAACCGGCACACTCTATGGGCGTTGCTTTAGATCAGCGTGAGATCACTGCTCCTCATTTTTCCTGGAGTACCTTCAACCACCGGAAGTTCACAGATGTCATGCAGATCATCCAGGGCATGCACACTACGTGCAGTAGTTTGGACCCTGGACCAACTTCCCTGATTTTGGGTTGTATTGATGTCATCGGTCTGGTCCTAGTGCGAATAGTTTAGTGCTCCTTGGAATCTGGAGAGTTTCCTAGCTCTCTGAAAGAGGCAGTAGTGACACTGCTCTTGAAGAAACCTACCTTGGACCCAAACTGCCACGCAAACTACAGACCAATCTCTAACCTTCTCTTTTTAGGGAAGTGATTGAGAAAGTGGAAGCACAACTGGACAACCATTTGACCATCCATGACATCTATGAGCCTCTCCAGTCCGGTTTTCAAAAGAGACATAGTACCAAGACAGCGCTGGTTTGGGTGCTCAATGATCTCCTGATGGCTAGAGATCAGAAGAATCGTTCTATCTTGGTTCTCCTGGATCTCTCATCAGTGTTTGACACCGTGGACCACGGGGTGTTGCTTGGCAGTCTGAGGTACATCTGTGGACTGTTGGGAACAGTCCTCAGGTGGTTTACATTGTTCCTCATGGGAAGAACACAGAGTGGTGTCAGGGGTTTTCTCTTCAGACCCAGTTTCTCTGTCATGTGGGGTTCCTCAGTGCTCAGTATTGTCTCCCATATTGTTTGCGATATATATACTCCCCCTCAGAGACATTGTAATAAGGTATGGGCTGAGGTTTCATTGCTATGCTGATGATACCCAGCTCTACCTTTCTTTTGCGCCCAACCAGGATGGAGCCCTCTCGGTCTTTAAAAGCTGTCTCAAAGAAATCCAGTAGTGGATGGATTTGAGCTGGTTGAAGTTGAACTCTGAAAAAACTGAGGTGTTGGATGTGGAACCTGGTCACCGGATAGGGGGTTTGGGTCGCCCTCCAGACTTGTTCTTGGGGGCGTTTCTCTCCTGACCTCTGAATGGGTGCAAAACCTGGGGGTAATTTTTGATGAACGGCTGATCCTGCATTCGCAGGTGTCGGCTGTCATCAAATCTTCCTTTTATCATCTAATGAATATCTCCAGGATTAAACATCAGGTTCTGTTCGGCACCTGTCTATCTTGGTCCATGCCTTTGTGCCCTCGTGCTTAGATTATTGCAACTCCTTATACCTAGGGCTTCCTGGGGTGGAAATCCACCGCTTGCAGCTGGTGCAGAACGTAGTGGCCCAGCTTTTGACCAGATCATCTCGGTCCTGTCATATTTCTCCGATGCTGCGCGAACTGCACTGGCTGCCAGTACAGTGGCGGATCACCTTCAAAGTTGGCTTGCTGACTTTTAAAGCCCTACACGGACTGGGTGCAGACTACCTGGAAGATCTCCTGGTCCCCTATTGCCCCGGGTGATTGCTCCGCTCAGCCAGCGAGGGGTTGCTAGAGATCCCAAGGGTATATCTGAAATCATCCGGGGCCAGAGCGTTTATGTTGACAGCCCCTACCCTCTGGAATTCTCTACCCCGTCGGTTATGGGAGTGCACAATGGTGGAGGGTTTTAAGCAAGCCCTAAAGACTTTTCTTTAGCACCAGGCATATAGTGAATGATTAATTGATTGATGGATGATATGACGTTTCGATTTTATATGATTGTTTAGTAAGGTTTGTTTTCTGATTTTAATTTGTAAGGCGCCTTGATATTTGAAAGGCGTCATAAAAATAAAGCTATTAGTATTATTATATGCGGACTACCAAGCAGTTCCCCCCTGGAGGAGGGAATCATAGAACCTTACTTTGGGAAGAGGCTCTGCAGTACTGCTGTGCCAAACCTACCATCACTTCTGGGTTGAATGTCCAGGGAGTAATGTTTTGTAAATGTGTACAGTTTTCCAGGTAGCTGCTTTACAGATTTCCACTAGGGAGGCAGCTGTAACCCTGGTCGAGTGAGCCCTCAGGCCTGAGGAAGGCTCTTTCTCTAGCTTCGAATAGCAGGACTTGACTACAGGAAACAATCCACCGGCAATAGTTCTTTCAGTAGCAGGTCTACCTTTTCCCACTTCTCAATAAGTGAGAAATAACTGAAGACAATCATTCCTATAGGCCTTAGTATGCTCTTTATAATAAAAAAAGAGCCCTTTTCACATCCAGACTATGCATTGTTCTTTCTCCAGAAGAAGAATGGTCAGCAAAAAATACAGGCAGAGACACAGATTGGTTCAGATGAAAATCTGAAACCACTTTAGGAAGAAATGTTCTATTTGTCCTAAGGACCACCTTATCCCTGTGGAAGGAAATGAAGTCAGGTTCTACTGACAAAGTCTGCAATTCACCGATTCTCCTAGCAGAAGTGATAGCTACCAGGAACACAGTCTTCCAAGTCAAGTACTTAAGCTCAGCTGAGGACAAGGGTTCGAGGGGTTGCATAAATTGTGCAATACAAATATTCAAGTCCCAAGTGGGAGTAGGCTCCCTCGAGCGAGGGTTAATATGAGCTACTGTAGGTCTTTGAAAAACTTACTAAAAACAGGATGAGATGCAAGGGAAGATCCCTTCCCTGCAAAAAGGAAGGCAGAGACAGCTGCCAGATGAACTTTTAAGGGTAGCAGGCCTAAGGCCTAACCCATTAAGATGAACCAGATAATCCAGAGCTGTGGAAATAGCTGCAGAATCTGGCTGTATATCTCTCTCAGAACACCAGATACTGAACCTTTTCCATTTAGAATTGTAAGTTTTTCTGGTGGAAGGTTTCCTAAAAACCTTAAGGATATCCATCACCCCTTGAGAGAGGTGCAGACCTGCATATTCTAACTCTTTAAGAGCCAAACCTTGAGTCTGAGAGACTGAAGATTGGGGTACCAAATCCTCCCCCCAGATAAAGTCAGGAGGTTGTGCCTCCTGGTCAATACAAGGGGAACTGACACTACTAGAGACAGTAACCGGGGATACCATAGTTGTCTGGCCCAGTCCGGAGCCACCAGAATCACTGTGCAGGGTTGAGACCTGATCTAGATCAGAACTCTGAAGATCAGTGGAAAAGGAGGAAAGGCATAAAGAAACCTGTTTGTCCAATCTAACAGGAGAGCATCTAGAGGAACAGTCCCCAGGAGTGGGGGTCTGCAGCAGAAAAGAGGAAGCTGATGATTGTCTAGGGATGCAAAGAAATCTATCTCTGGAAAATTACCTGAAGTACATGAGAGTTCAGGAACCGCTCATGGTAACCCTGGGATATCCTGCTTAAGGCATCTGCCAGAACATTGTCCTTCCCTGGATGATGTACTACTGTCAGTGAAGTCTGAAGAGAGTAAGCCAGTGACCATATCTTCATGGCTTCCATGCGCAAAGCCGTGGTCCGAGTGCCCCCTTGCTTGTTTATGTACCACATAGTGGTGGTGTTGTCTGTCTTGATCTGCACCAACTTCCCTTTGACTGATTGTAAAAAAGCCTGAAGGGCCAGATACACAGCTCTGAGCTCCAGAAGACTGATACAAAGGAGAGACTCCTGCTGTGACTAAGTGCCCTGTGCAGTGAGATCCCCCATGTGGGCTCCCCATCCTAGAAGAGAAGCATCTGTGGTAAAGACCACTGAGGGTGCTTGACTGAGGAATGGGACACCCTGTCTGAGATTATCCTCCTCCAACCACCATTGGAGGGCTTGGACAAGAGTCTGAGTCACTGGAATCAGTTTGGTGAGAGAGAGTCCTTCCTCCAATTCCAAAAGGACCTTAAATGGAACTGAATGTCCCTCATCTGGAACCTGGCTCTCTGAACCACTGCTGTGAAGCCTGCCATGTGACCTAAAAGCTGGAAAAAATGTCTGGCTGGACGAGACATTAATAATCGAAAAGAGGAAGCCAGATCTGTAAGGGCTCTTACCCTTGAGTAAAGGAGGAAGGCCCTTGCCTGAATAGTATCCAGCTCGACTCCTATGAAAGCAAGGAGTTGCACCAGTTTTAGAACTGACTTGGGTAAGTTGAGAAGGCATCCTAGAGAACCCAGAAGCCCCTGTGTAACCTCTAGAGCTGACCTGACTTGGTCTGAGGACTGACCTACAATGAGCCAGTCATCTAGGCAAGGAAACACTGAGATTCCCTGCCTTCTCAGGAAGGCCACAACTACTGCTAAACATTTTATGAATACCCTTGAAGCAGATGTCAGGCCAAAGGGCATTGCTCTGAACTGATAGTGACCCGAGGGTGACTCAAACCTGAGGTAATTTCTGTGGGAGCACATCTGATAGGAATGTGGAAATAGGCATCCTTGAGGTCCAGGGAAGCTAACCAGTCTCCTGGCCTTAGAGAGGGAAGTATTATTCCCAGAGTCACCATTCTGAATTTTGGCTTTGTGATATGTTTGTTCAGATATCTCAGGTCTAGGATGGGTCTCCAGTCCCCTGTCTTTTTTGGGGTAAGGAAATACCTTGAGTATAGACCTTTCCCTCTGTGCTGTAGAGGAACTGTCTCCACAGCGTTTAGAGACAGTAGGGAGGAAACCTCTGCCTCTAAGGCAACTGTTTGCAGGGGTGCTGCAGGTGTAAAAGACTTGGCTCTCATTCTGGGGAATCTTTTGAAGCTGAGAGCAAGTCCCTGGCTTACTACTTTTAGGACCCATTTGTCTGAAGTGATATACTTCCAAGCCTGGAAGAAGTAAACCAGCCTGCCCCCTACTGGAATTGGGCAGGCGACCCAGACTGACACATCAGGGTGTCTGTTTAGCAGGAGCCCTAAGCTGAGAAGAGATTGCGGCCCTTATCATCCCCTTTCTGCCTCTCCCTCTAAAGAACCCCCTCTGCTGGGAAGAAGAGGAAGCCTGGGCTTGGTAAAAGGGCCTATGAAAAGGCCTGCCCCTGCCAGCCCTAAACTGCTGCTTTTGTGGAGTGGCTTGCCTTTCCTTGGCCACTGCATTCCTGTAGGTGGTTCTATATTCATCCATCTTTTTCATGTCTGTCTCTGTTTGCCCCCCCAGAGACTTGTCAGTGACAGGAAAATCCATAGCCTTATCCTGGATATCCTGTGTCAGGCTAGTATATCTGAGCCAAGCAAACCTCTGTAAGGAGACAAATGTAGCCATGACTCTTGATGCCACATTGCTGGAGTCAACAGCAGCATGGAATTGAACTTTGGATGCCTCTATACCATCTGCAGCCACCTGCTCCAGCTCATTCTTAGCTAGCTCCAGAACCACATACCACCTGGACTTCTGGTACCTAGCCACATAAACCATATAAGAAGCCTGCCTGAGTCCCAAGGAAGATGCCAAGTACTGCTTCTTTGTCATGGCATCCACCTTCCTGGATCTTTATCGGGGGGTGTGAAGCCAAGGGGATGTTTGCCTCGTCACAGGCTGCAGTCTGCACTATCCCAACATGGCTGCAATTAGAATAGAGAAAATCTGTTCCAGGGCCTGACAAAGTATACCTCTTGTCCATTCTCTTATCCACAGGAGGTATGGAAGATAGCATCTGTAAAAATGTTTGAGTTTGTTTCCCCAAAGACTTATGTAGGGGAATAGACAATCTCTTAGACTCTGGGACATCCATCATCTCCACAAAGTCAGATTCTTCTACCTCATCCACAGCTTCCACTGCTGGTAGCTGGAGGGTTTCTGCCACCTTTTTATAAAAATAAAAAGTGTGAAGGGGACTCAAAGTCTGGAAGGGGAGACATTGGAGGGCATGTCTGGGGAGATGTCAGGCTCTGCTGGCTCATCTAGGCCTCCAAATTCATCTTCATCTTCGTAGTCTCCCTCAGGATCATCCTCCTCCCAATCCAACTCATAAGACTGCTCCAGTTCATATTCTGAAGGGGTTGGAACCGACTGAACCGATCACCTGCCAGGTGGTGTTGGTTTGGTTGGAACCGGATGGAGTGATTGGACTATATTAATAGCCCTAGTAATCTATTCAGCGGTTGGGATCTGAGGTGCTGGATCCGAATCAGCTGATTTCTTTTTCTGTTTTGAAGGAACTGATCCTTCAGAATCAGATTTCCTTTTGCCCGAGGAAGTATCGCCCGTGTCAGCAGGCATCTCCTCAGGTTCGGTCGGAACCGAACTGGGTTGGCCATCCGGATTAGCGGACTTCTCTGCCTCTCTTTCACTAAGCAGAGCTAATCTTTTCTCTATAGTGACCTTAGGGAAATTTGTACAAATTTGGCAGTCTGATTTGAGGTGGTCAAATTCCAGACAATAAACACATGTGAGGTAGGGATCAGCTTTACCAAAAGCCTCCCCACACTCTGAACAGTGTTGAAACCCAGTGGGACCGGTTTCCTTTTTGGGATTCTCAGACATTGCCTTATGAATAAAATTATCCATAACAACTGTTACGCCAGGCAATACAAACTTTTCAGTTACCAGCCAGTTCATGCGTGTAAAAACTGAATAAACCCTCGTTTTTTTTGAGACCGAAAAAGTACCGGACCACACTAAAGTAGAATGAACAGCAAAAATTTAGACAATCACTTTGGTTCCCAACCGGACTGACCGGAAAGAAACCAAACAAAACAATTTCTTTCACTATCTACTATACTATACTACCTGTACCTCAGACAGAGATTTGAGTACCAAAAAATAAAGAAATGGTTATGAAAAACTGAACGAATCACTATACCGAACCAAAGCAGCGAAGGAGAAATCTCTGGAGCGTCTTCATAGTTAGGCGGAGTAAAGAATCTGACAGTTACTTGAGATGTACCAGAGACAGATGTTTGAAAACCAAGCTCGAGGTCAACATTCTATGCTCTGGCATAGAGTTAACTCTTTTCTCTCCAGAGCAGTTCAAGTGCTGGGGCTAACTGCATATAGTCAGAATACGGCAAGACTTCATATTGTTTGAACAAAGAGGCATGCAATGAAGCTCGGGGGAGGAAGAGTAATGGACTCCTGGAACAGTCTTCCAGCACAGGTGATGGGAGAAAAAACAGTGGTGGGCTTAAAGCATTAATGGGATAGACACAAAAGAATCTTGATAGGAAAGCGGGGGGGGGGGGAGTAGCCAGAGATCAGGTAGGGTCTGTGGTGACAGTACAGGCAGGGACAAAAATGGGCAAACTGGGTGGTCCAAGGGGTCCTCATCTGCTGACAAAGTCTATGTTTCTTTGTTTTTATGGCAAGCATCTGCCTAGTGCCAAAGGTCATAGAGACAATTTTCTCTGCATCGAAGGCCAGCTGATTAACCAGGAACCAATTCTGGGCGTTAGTAAAGTCCAGTTGGAGCCTGGCTGTGAGGTCAGAGGCAAAGAGCACCGTGTCATATGCTTCTATATGGATGGATGCTGGAGAGGTTATTCAGGAAGATGGAGAAGAATATTGGTCCAAGGATGGATAGTTGGGGGATAGTCTGAGATGAGAGGAAGTGGAAAGATATGGATTCTACAATCCAGACAGCTTGAGACCTGTCTTAAGGTAGCAGTGGAACCAACCAACTGAGTTAGAGAGCCCTGCTGCCTTAAGTTTATTCAGAAGGTAGGCATGGGCAACAGCACTGAAAGCTTTGGCCAAGTCAACAAAATAGTGGAGGTGACCAGGCCCTGATCAATGCCAGATAGAAAAGAGTTAGTGAGCTAGAGGAGGGAGGTGAAGGTGGAATGGGACTTCTGAAAGCCAGACTGGAATGAGATAGTATAAGGTTTTCTTGGATTTTAGCCAGCATGGGGAGCAGACAGATAGGGCAGTATTTGCCAGGAGAAGTGAAATCACCCCATTTGGAAAGGAGAATGCCAGTAGCCCATTTCCAAGTATCAGGGGTGGAGACTAAGAAGAAGGAGAGACTGAGAAGGGAGGTAATAGGTACAGCAATGAAGAGAGGCAGGAATTTGGGGTCAATACCATCACGGCTTACACCACGTGGGGGTTTACAGTCAAGACGGCCTTACAGGAAATGGTAGGAGAGGAGAAGGAGGTGCTGTGGGTGGTAGAAGGGGGAGGAGGAGGAGGGAAAGGGGAGCAGGATGAGAGGAGGGAGTGGGCACAGGAGGTGAAGAAAGAGTTAAAAGCTGAGACCTCAGAAGAGGGGATCAGAAGCAAGAGTGTCACCCACCTTGAGGATGGGGGAGGGGACTGGGTTGGAGAAAGGGGGGTCGAGAGGGGACATAATCTCAGTCTTCTGCATAACAGGAGATCAACAAGACAAAAGAAAAAATTACTCACCGTAATAATGTTGTTTCTTCTAATGGAGTATTGCTGTATTCTGGCTTTTTTGCAGTTAGCCCGAGCACTTGAACTGCTCCGGAGAGGAAATGGTTAACTCTATGCCGAGGCATAGGACATTGAGCTCGAGCTCTGGTACATCTCAGTGTAACTGACAGATTCTTACGAGCAATACTAACTAAAGCTATAGAAATTGTTTTAAAACTTTAAGCCATAGGCAACAAAACTTGGGTCCAAAAGACTCAAATCGAGAACCCAAGAAAAAAATCTATGTAGATAATGAACAATCTGTGTAAAAACCACAACCATTAAGAAAAATACCCTCCTGGAAGGCAAGGAACAAGGTACACCTCTGGGGTGCAACACTGTACCAGCCAACCCGCATCCCAAAAGACTAAGTTCTGAGAGGGGAGGCAGGGAGGGAGGTCAGAATACAGCAAGACTCCATTAGAAGAAACATTATAATGGTGAGTCATTTTGTCTTCAAACAACAAAGTCTTGATGTATTCTGACTATATGCAGACTATCAAGCAGTAAGCCCCTGGAGGAGGGAATAACATAGAGGATAATGCCTGATGTACAGGTGATAACCATGGTGTAATCACCTCGAGTGGTTGCTAGGGCATCATTAAACCTTGAGAGCACAGCTCGAGAGGTTTACCATTTCCCTAGCAAGGAGAGATGATTTCACCATGGTTATCACCTGTACATCAGGCATTGTCATTTATGGGACTCAACATGAGAAGTTACACCCCCCCCCCAAACACAGGTAATGCAGCCTTACCGTATTAATGAATCTGCACTACAGCCACATGATTGTGTAGAAAAACTATTTATTAGGATACACGGACTGAACAACAGCAGGCCGAAATAGCACCAGAGTTAAAATCTCTATCAGACATAACGATTGCTAGATTCAGCAACAGTAAACTGAGACAATTGGAATATTATCTGAATACTGCACTGAGACTGACAATCACATTCTGGGTGTATAGGATACTGAATAACAATGGCATTCCATTTTGTAAACCCACAGCTATGACATAGATGAGAAGTTTATAAGGTTCTGACATCACAACAGTGGGATTACAAGGTTGTAATCTCCTTGATTTCAGTGGGTAATAAGGGCTACCCATACATTATATAGAGGATAATGTCTGATGTACAGGCGATAACCATGGTGTAATCACCTCGACTGGTTACTAGGGCATCATTAAACCTCGAGAGCGCAGCTCGAGAGGTTTACCATTGCCCTAGCAGCCACAAGAGGTTATCACCTGTACATCAGGCATTGTCATTTATAGTGTGTGGAACTCAACATAAATAATAATAATAATAAAACTTTACTTTTATGGCATCTTCCATGTATCAAGGTGCCTAATAAATTTAAAATCAGAAATCAAACATCAACAAACATAAATCATATAAAATCAACAGTATCATCATACCAATCAATCAATCAGTCACTGAATGCCTGGTGCCATCAAAAAGATTTTAAAGCTTGTTTAAATCCCTCCACAGTTGTGCACTCCCGTAACTGACGTGGTAGAGAATTCCAAAGGGTAGGGGCCGCATGCATAAATGCTCTGGCCCCAGAAGATTACAAACACACCATTAGAATCTCTAGCAACCCCTCGTTGGCTGAGCGGAGTGATTGCCCAGGGCATTAAGAGACCAGAAGCTCTTTCAGGTAATCTGGGCCCAGTCCATGTAGGGCTTTAAAAGTCAGAAGACCAACTTTGAAGGTAATCTGCCACTGTACTGGCAGCCAGTGCAGTCCACGTAGTACTGGCAAAATATGACAGGACCGAGATGATCCTGTCAAAAGCCGGGCCGCTGCGTTCTGCACCAGCTGCAGGTGGCAGATCTCCACCCCAGGAAGCCCTAGGTAAATGGAGTTGCAGTAATCTAAGCGCAAGGACACAAAGGCGTGGACCAGAGCAGGAAGATCACCAGACAGAACCAGATGCTTAATCCTGGAGATATTCATTAGATGATAAAAGGAAGATTCTAAGACAGCCAACACCTGTGAATGCAGGGTCAGCCCTTCATCAACAATTACCCCCAGGTTTCGTACCTGTTCAGAGGTCGGGAGTGATAAGCCACCAAGAAAAAGTCCAGAGGGAAAACCAACCCCCAACCTCACTATCCGGCGACCTGGGTCCACAACCAGCACCTCAGTCCCCCGCCCCCCGAGTTCAATTTTAACCAGCTAGAATCCATCCACTCCTGGATTTCTGCAAGAAAACTATTAAAGACTGAGAGAGCTCCAGCCTGGTCAGGTGCAAAAGAAAGGTAGAGCTGGGTATCATCAGCATAGCAGTGAAACCTCAGCCCATACCTTCTTACAATGTCTCCGAGGGGCAGCATATACACCGCGAACAACATGGGGGACAACACTGAACCCTGAGGTACCCCACACACCAGAGAGACTAGGTCTGAGGAAAAAAACCCAGACACCACTCTCGGAGTTTTTCCCATGACGAACGATGTAAACCACCTGAGGACTGTACCCGACAGTCCACAGATGTACCTCAGGCAACCAAGCAGTACCCCATGGTCCACAGTGTCAAACGTGGAAGAGAGATCCAGAAGAACCAAGATGGAATGGCTCTTCCGATCTCTAGCCATCAGGAGATCATTGAGTACCCGAACCTGCGCTGTCTCGGTACTATGTCTCTTTCAAAAACTGGACTGGAGGGGTTCATAGATATAATGGATAGTCAGATGGTCCTCCAACTGTGCAGCCACTACTTTCTCAATCACCTTCCCTAAAAAGGGAAGGTTAGAGATTGGACTTTAGTTTGCATGGCAGTCTGGGTCCAAAGCAGCTTTCTTTAAGAGGGGTGTCACCACCGCCTCTTTCAGGGAGCTAGAAAACTCACCAGATTCCAAGGAGCACCAGACTATCCATGCTAGGACCAGACTGATGACATCAATACAACCCAAAATTAGGGAAGTTGGTCCTGGGTCCAAACGACAGCATGTAGGGCACACACTCTGGATGATCTGCATCCGTGAACTCCAGTCGGTTGAAGGTACTCCCGGAAGGCTAAGGAGCAGTGGCCTCGTGCTGATCCAAAGCAATGCCCATAGAGTGTGCAGGTTGGAGAGCCGCCCTGATGTCAGCCACCTTAGTTGCAAAGAATAGAGCAAGTTCATCGCACTTTATTTGCAAAAAGGCTTTTTGGACTTGTAGACAGGCTGGGTTGCACAGCCTGTCCACAGTTCGAAACAGCTGAGCTGGTCGATTCTGAGCAGCTGCAATCTCCCTGGACAGGAACTCTGCCTTGTTATGGGTGATTGAAGAGTGATAGACTTGATAATGGTCCATCAATCTAAGGTGGTTGGCATCAAGGGTGGATTTCCGCCAGCAATGCTCTAACCTTCATCCTAGATGCCGCATCTCCCTCAAAGTGCCATCAAACCATGGAGATCGAGGGCAAAGGGAGAGAGGACGAACTCGGACTGGAGCAATGAAATCCAGAGCCACTGAAATGGCTGAATTAAAGGCCATCACAAGGGTTTCTGGGTCGTTTGCCACTGGGAGGGACGAAAGTTCAAGTACCGTCGCTAGGCCTTGAGAACTTACATCTCGTAAAGGATGGTACCTAACCATCTTCACAGGGGCAGACCTATGAAGGGGGGCGCTAAAACTAAACCCCACGGTGTAGCGATCGGACCACTCAACTGGTTCCACCCCCAAGTCAGAGGCTTCAATCCCCAGGAGGAAGACCAAGTCAAGGGAGAGTCCGTTTTATGAGCAGCAGTGGTAACTACCTGTGTGAGGCCCAGAGATGTCAACTGTAGGAAGCGCTATCCAAATTGCGAGAGTTCGTCGTCGATCCAGGCATTGAAGTCACCCACAACTATCAGTCTGGGTGACTCAAATGCCATATCGACAATGAAGTCCGCAACTTCCTGAAGGAATCGCTTCCCATCGCCGGGTGGACAGCAGATGATGGTGATCCGATAACCTACACCTGCTACTACGGTACACTCAAATGACTCAGTCTCCTCAACTGGTACACTCGTGAGTTTAAGTTTGGTCTTGAAACAGACCACAACTCCTCCACGATCCAATCTCAGGCGGTGTATCACCGAGTACCATGCCAGAGTTAAAGCTTCCAAAATGGGACCAGAGTTCTCATCCAGCCAGGTCTCAGTGATGCATGCCAGGTCCACCATTTCAACAAGATCTGCAATAATTGCAGTCTTGTTTTTACTGGACCTGGCATTGCATAACACCACCCGAGTTGGACGGACCTTTCAGGCTGCCCAGACCACCTGCCTAACACCATCGGTAGAGCCCTTGGGTATGGAAAACGGACATGGCGGACCATGTTCTGGGTTCCAGTTCACCCCAGGGCGTCTTCTGGATCTTACCACCCCGATGCAATGGCTCCCCTCATTCACCCTCTTTCGCCCCCTGCCCCACTCCCTCCCCTCGCACAGTGCCCAGCACCCCTACAGTGCTGGTTATAAACTGAGGGGAGGGAAAGAGGCCAGGAGGACATGGAAGCAGAGGATGAATATGCACAACCTGAGGGCAGGCCTCCAACACATTCGCGTGACTCAACAGAATAAACAAAATATTCCTTCAAAACCAAATAAATGCACGCTAAACCCAACCCAAATAAATAAAAACCCTCACACAAACTCCTCTAATAATATACTTTATAAGAGTAAAAACAAAATAAATAAAACAATTACATCTCAGGGCCCTCTCACAGCCTCAGGGAATAAACAAAAGAATATTACACTAAAAATTAAAACATCAAAAATTATAAAATCAAAATATTAAAACAGAATTGGTAGATGATACATATACTAACAATAAATTTAAAATACAAGTAACTCGAGGAGAAAAGCAGCAGTTGGGTCAATAACCAATCAAAAAATAATAATAATGTTTCTTGAAGCTGTAGCTTAACTCCAAGTGTGTAGACAAAAAGTAACAAAGCTCTTCAGCCCCTTAAGGCCCTCTCACAGCCTAGGGAGGCCAAACACAGCACAGGTATTCTCACTACTTGAGAAGTTACACCCCTCCTTCCGAACACAAGTAATTTAGCCTTACCACTACGGCCACATGATTGTGTAGGAAAACAATTTATTAGGATACATGGACTGATCAACAGCGGGTTGAAACAGCACCAGAATTAAAATAGCTATCGGACATAGTGATCGCTAGACACAGTAACAGTAAACTGTGACAATGGGAATGTTGTTTGAATACTGTACTGAGAGGAGCAATCACATTCTGGGTATGTAGAATATTAAAAAACACTGGCATTCCGTTTTGTAAACCCACTGTTATGACACAGATGAGAGAGGTTTATAAGGTTCTGACATCACAACAGTGGGATTACAAGGTTGTAAACAGCTTACTTTCAGTGGGTAATAAGGGCTACCCATACATTATAGAACCTTACTTTGGGAACAAGCTCTGCAGTACTGCTGTGCCAAACCTAGCATCACTCCTAGTCTGGATGTCCAGATAGTAATGCTTGGTGATTGTATGAACCGTTTTCCAGGTTGCTGCTTTGCAAATGTCCACCAAGGGAATATTCCTAGCAGCTGCCAAGGAAACAGCTGTACCCCTGGTTGAGTATGCCCTCAGGCCTGAGGGTGGCTCTTTTCCCAATTCCGAATAGCAGCATTGGATACAGGAGACAATCCACGAGGCAATAGATCTTTTTGTGGCAGGTCTACCTTTTCCTACTTCACCGTAGGTAAGAAACAGAGGAGTGCTACCATTCCTGTGAGCCTTAGTTTGCTCTATGAAATAGCTTAGAGCCCTCTTAACATCCAAACTGTGCAGTCTTCTCTCCCTTGAAGAAGAATGGTCAGTGAAAAAGACAGGCAGCGACATAGACTGGTTCAAATGAAAATCTGAAACCACTTTAGGTAGAAACTTTCTGTTTGCCTGAGGACCATCTTATTCCTGTGAAAGGAAATGAAGTCAGGTTCTACTGACAAGGCCTGTAATTCACTGATTCTCCCAGCAGAAGTAATGGCTACCAGAAAGACAGTCTTCAAAGTCAAGTACTTAAGCTCAGCAGAGGATACAGGTTCAAAGGGAGGCTGCATAAGCTGTGCAATGCAGATATTCAAGTCCCAAGCTGGAGTGGGCTCCCTGAAGGGAGGGTTAATGTGAACCAGACCTTTGAAAAACTTACTGAAGACAGGAAGCGATGCCAGGGAAGATCCCTTCCCTGCTGAAAGAAAGGCAGAAACAGCTGCTAAGTGAACTCTACAGGTAGCAGGCCTAAGGCCTAGCCCATTAAGATTAACCAGATAGTCCAGGGCTGTGGCAATGCCTGCAGAATCTGGTTATATGTCTTTCTGAGAAAACCAAATGCTGAACCTTTTCCATTTGGAATTGTAAGTTTTCCTGGTGGAAGACTTCCTAGAAAACTTAAGGATATCCATTACCCCCGTGAGAGATTTAGACCAGCATATTCTAACTCTTCAAGAGCTAAGCCTTGAGTCTGAGAGACTGAAGATTGGGAAACCAAATCCTCCCCCGAGATGAGGTCAGAAGATCATGCCTCCTGGGCAGAAACAAGGGATTTGACACTGCTAGAGACAGCAACAGAGGATACCAAGGTTGCCTGGCCCAATCTGGAGCCACCAGAATCACTGTGCAGGGTTGACACCTGATCTTAATCAGTACTCTGAATATCAGAGGAAAGGGAGGAAAGGCATAGGGAAACCTGTTTATCCAGTCTAACAGGAGAGCATCCAGAGGGACAGTCCCCAGGACCTGAGGTCTGCAGCAGAAGAGGGAAGTTGATGGTGTCTGGGGCTGCGAAGAGATCTATCTGTGGAGTGTCCCATCTCTTGAAAATCACCTGAAGGACATAAGGGGTCAGGGGCCAATCATGGTGACCCTGAGGAATCCTGCTTAAGCTATCTGCCAGCACATTGTCCTTCCCTGGAAGATGAAGTGCTATCAGAGAAGTCTGAAGAGAGTAAGCTAGAGACCACAGCTTTATGGCCTCCGTGCACAAGGCCATGGACCGAGTGCCCCCTTGCTGGTTTATGTACCACATTGTAGTGGTGTTGTCTGTCCTGGCTTGCACCACTTTGCATTTGACTGATTATGAAAAGGCCTGAAGGGCTAGGAACCTTGCCCTGAGCTCCAGAAGACTGATATGAAGGAGAGACTCCTGTTGTGACCAAACACCCTGTGCAGTGACGGCTCCTAAATGGGCTCCCCACCCCAGGAGAGAGGCATCCATGGTCAGGACCACTGAGGGTGCTTGACTGAGGAATGGGGCACCCTGCCTGAGATTGTCCTGATCTAGCCACCACTGGAGAGCCTACACAAGAGTCTGAGTCACAGGAATCAGTTTTGTGAGAGAATCTTTTCTCTGAGATCAAAATGATCTTAAGTGGAACTGAATGTCCCTCATCTGGAACCTGGCTCCTAGAACCACTGCAGTCGAGGCTGCCATGTGGCCTAGGAGTTGAAGAAAATGTCTGGCTGGGCAAGACACCAGAGATCGAAAAGAAGAAGCCAGATATGTAAGGGCCCTTACCCTTGAGCATGGGAGGAAGACCTTTGCCTGAATAGTATCCAGCTCTACCCCTACGAAGGTAAGGAGCTACACTGGTTCGAGGACCGACTTGGAGAGATTTAGGAGGAACCCTAGAGAACTGAGCAGATTCTGGGTAACCTCTAGAGTTAACTTGACCTGGTCAGAAGACTGGCCTACAATGAGCCAGTCATCTAGATAAGGGAAGACAGAGATGCCCTGCCTTCTGAGGAAAGCTACCACCACTGCAAGACATTTTGTGAACACCCTTGGCTGAAGGGCATGACTCTGAACTAGTAATGACCTGAAGGCAAATCAAACCTTAAGTATTTTCTTTGGGAGCACCTGGCAGGTATATGGAAACAGGCATCCCTGAGGTCCAGGGAAGCTACCCAGTCTCCTGGCCTCAGAGAGTGAAGAATTATTCTCAGAGTCACCATTTTGATTTTGGCTTTGTAATATGTTTGTTCAGATATTTCAGGTCTAGGATAGGCCACCATTCCCCTGTCTTTTTTGGGGTAAGAAAGTATCTGGAATACAGTCCTTTGCCCCTGTGTTGTGGAGGAACCCTCTCTACAGCTTTGAGGGTTAGTAGGGAAGATACTTCTGTCTCTCGGGCAATTGTTTCTGAAGTTGTTGCAGGTGGAAAAGATCTGGCTCTCACTCTGGGGAATCTTTTGAAGCTGAGAACCAGCCCCTGGCTTACTATTTTAAGAACCCAACTGTCTGAAGTGATAAGACTTCCAGGCCTGGAAGTAGTAAGCCAGTCTGCCCTCTACTGAGATAGAGGAGGCGACCCGGTCTGACACATCAGGGTGTCTGCTTGGCAGGGGCTTTAGACTGAGAAGAGGATGCAGCTCTGCTCATCCCCCTTCTGCCTTTCCCTCTGAAGAACCCTCTCTGCTGGAAAAAAAGAGGAAGCCTGGGCTTGGTAGAAAGGCCTCTGAAAAGGCCCACCCCTGCCTGCCCCTATACTGCTGCTTCTGAGGAGTAGCTTGTCTTTCCTTGGCCACTGCACTCCTGTAGGTGGTTCTGTATTCATCCATCTTTTTAATGTAAGACTCTGTCTGCTCCCCAGAGAATTACCAAACACAGGGAAATCCATAGCCTTAGCCTGGGTATCCTGTGAGAGGCTAGTACACCTAAGCCAAGAAAATCTTCTAAGAGATATAGATGTAGCCATGACTCTTGATGCCACATCACTGGAGTCTACAGCAGCATGGAATTGTATCTTGGATGCTTCAATTCCATCAGCAGCCACTTCCTCCAGTTCTTTGGCCAGCTGGGGGGGAAGCCTTCTTAGCCAGCTCCAGAACCGTATCCCACCTGGACATCTGGTACCTGGCTGTATAGGCCATATAATTAGCCTGTCTGAGCTACAAGGAGGATGCCAAGTATTGTTTTCTGGCCATGGCATCCACCTTCCTGGGGACTGGGGTTCCACCTGGAGGGACACCAGCCTATACTGGCAGGATGGTCTGCATTTGTCCAGGAAGGGAACAAGTCTTTTGAGCAATCGGTTTAAATGCTTCATTGGCAAGCTTTTAAACTAGTCAAGGGAGGAGGCACTGACAAGCAGCAGGAAAATCCCAGCCTCTCCCTACAAAACAGGGTACTAAATGAGAAAAAGACCGAGGTAGAAAGGTCAGTGGGGGATGCTGCAACAGAAGGAAAAGCCATCAAAAAATGGAAAGCAATGAGTACCAATGCCTGTAATCTGAGTAACAAGTTCCTGAATTAGTGGCCTTGATGGAGGAGGAACATCTGGATATCGTGGCAGTCACAGAAACATGGTTTGCACAAAACCATGACTGGGACGTAAACATACCAGGATACACTATCTACAGGAGGGACAGAGAGGGTAAAAGAGGAGGAGGAGTAGCTCTTTACATAAGGGAAGGAATCAAAGCAACAGAACAAAAGGGAAAACAGGAGAGAAGAAGCACTGTGGGTAAATTTGGAGACCGGCAATGGCACCACAATCCGCACAGGGGTTGTATACAGACCCTCTCCTCAGGGGGAGGAAATGGACAAGGAAATGATAGAAAGTACACTTAGTATGGCAGAAAAAGGGGAGATATTGCTGATGGGTGATCTGAATATGCCAGATGTTAACTGGAGTGCAGTTGCAGCAGCCACTTCGAAGAGTGGGGTTATTATAGATGCCCTACAGGGGGCATGCCTTAGACAACTAGTATTGGAGCCCACTGAGAGGAGCAATCTTAGACCTGGTTCTCTCAAATGGAGATGAAGAGAGGATCACAGATGTAGAAGTGGGTAGCCATCTGGGAACTAGCGACCATCGAACAGTATGGTTCACAATAAACACAGCAATAGAGTCAGGCCTACAAAGGCAAAGGTACTGGACTTTAGGAGGGCTGACTTGCTAAATGGGTGAGTGCCTAAGGAATGCACTAGCAAATGGGCAGGAAGGAGGTGGAAGAACAATGGGAATAATAAAACTGCCATCACAGAGGCAACAAGCCTTTGTGTGAAGCAAATAAACAAAACTAAATGATGTAAGAAACCACTATGGTTCTCAAAGGAAGTGGCAGTGAAGGTTCAAGAGAAAAATAAAGCTTTCAGGAAGTGCAAGGAATCACAGAAGGAACAGGACAGAGAACTGTATCAGTTAAAGCAAAAGGAAGCTGGGAAGGCAGTCAGAACAGCAAAGGCCCAAACCGAGGAAAAGATAGCCAACTCAGTTAAGAAGGGGGATAAAACCTTTTATAGGTACATTAGGGAGCGAAGGAAGACCAAGGGAGGGATAGTGAGGCTTAATAAAGGGGAGGGGGGTGGGCAGAGGGTGACTGTGAAAAGGCAGAGATACTAAACAAATATTTTTGCTCAGTATTTACAAAGGAAGAGGGGGAGGTACCTAAAACAAACAGTAGAAACACTCTGGATACAGAAGTTGATACCAGCCCATTTACAGAAGAAAGGGTTCTGAAAGAACAATTAAAACTGAAGATGGACAAAGCAATGGGGCCTGATGGGATTCATCCCAGAATTCTAAAAGAACTAAGGGTAGAATTAATGACACCACTGACTACCCTGTTTGACAAATCATGGGAGGATGGGGTGGTACCCGAGAACTGGAGGAGGGCAGATGTGATTCCCCTTCACAAAAGTGGGAGCAAGGCAGAAGCAGGAAACTACAGACCTGTTAGTTTAACCTCAGTGGTAGGGAAAATGATGGAATTACTTCTGAAGGAAAGAATTGTCGAGTATCTAGAGGCCAGAGGGGCATAGGACCAAAGGCAGCATGGATTCACAGCAGGAAGGTCATGCCAGACAAATCTGATAGATTTCTTTGACTGGGTGACCAAAGTAGTAGATCAGGGAGGGCTGTGGACATGGCCTACCTAGACTTTAGCAAGGCATTTGACACAGTCCCACACAAAGATTCATATACAAGTTAGCTAGCCTGGGAGTGGGTCCCAAGATGACAGCCTGGGTAAAAATTGGCTGAGAATAGGATACAGAGAGTAATAGTAAATGGAGTCCACTCTGATGAAAGGGGTGAGGTACCGCAGGGTTCAGTATTAGGACCGGTCCTCTTCAATGTCTTTATAAACGACATTGCAGAGGGACTGGAAGGAAAAGTATGTCTCTTTGCAGATGACACAAAGATCTGCAACAGAGTTGATGCACAAGGGGGTGGAAAGGATGAAAAGGGACTTGCAAGGTTAGAGAAATGGTCAAATGTGGCAGCTTAGATTCAATGCTAAAAGTGCAAGGTAATGCACCTGGGAAACAAAAACCCAGGGAAGAGTACACAATGGGGGTGAGATACTAACAACAAAAATGGAAAGGGACCTGGGGGTAGTCATATCAGATGACCTAAAGGTGGGCAAGCAATATGAGAGGGCAGCAAGGAGGGCTGGGGAATACTGGGATGCATAGGAGAAGCATCACCGTAGAAAACAGGAAGTTATTATCCCTCTGTACAGACAGCTGGTCAGACCCCATCTGGAGTACTCGTGCAGTTCTGAGACCCAGTCTTCAGAACATAGACAGGATGGAAGCTGTCCAGAGGAGGGCAACTAAAATGGTGCAAGGTCTGCACCGGAAGACATATGAAGAGAGACTTAAGGAGCTTAATATGCATAGCCTCGAGGAAAGGAGGGAGAGGGGAGACATGACAGAAATTTTCAAGTACCTCAAGGGAATCAACAAAGTCCAAGAGGGTAGCATCTTTCAAAAAAAGAGGTGCGCAAGAAATACAGGTTACTCACCTGTAACAGGAGTTCTAGGAATGGTATATGTTGTTCATCCACACTTATTGGCAGGTTCCTTGCAGCTTTAAATCTTGCCGGAAAGTCTTCAAGCTGGCTCCTCCCACCCACCCGGGTGGTAAAACTCTCGGCTCCGCCCCATGACGCCAGATCTGGCCTGCTGGAAGCTCATGTTGTGCTCCGAAGCCGGAGAGGTCAGGTGGGTCGGATGAACAACATATGCCATTCCTAGAACTCCTGCTACAGGTGAGTAACCTGTTTTTCTAGGGACATGGATATGTTGTTCATCCACACTTATTGGCAGACTCCTAGCAGTTCTCCGGGAGGAGGGAGGCAAGACGCACACCCCCTACTTAGGGAAAAGAGACTGGAGAACCGAGGCCCCAAAACCAGCATCCCGGCGTGACTCAAGGTCGATGGTGGTGGGTGATGAAGGTGTGTGCTGACTTCAGGTAGCAGCCCTGCAGATTTCCTGGATAGGGACGCCCTGGAAGCAGCCACCGATGCAGCGGTATGGCGGGTAGAATGAGCTCTTATCCCTCTGGGAGGCTCCATGCCCGCCAACCTGTAGCAGAGATCTATGCAGGAGGTGACCCACCTGCTTATCGTCCGCTTGGCTGCAGGTCTGCCAGGTGCGGCTTCAGCATAGGTGACAAACAGCTGGCGAACCTCTCCCCGAACTTCAGCCGTCCACTCCTTATAATAAACGAGCACTCTTCTAGGGTCCAAAGTATGGAGCCTATATTCGGCCTCTGAGGTGTGACTGGGGTAGAACACCGGCAGAGTCAACACCTGGTTAAGGTGAAACTCCGACACCACCTTCGGAAGGAATTTCGGGTGGGGGCGCAGGACAACCTTGTCCCTGTGGAAGACCAGGTAAGGAGACTCGATGGAAAGCGCCTGGAGCTCTCCCATCCTTCTGGCTGACGTAATAGCCACCAAGAAGGCGGTCTTCCATGACAGGTGGAGAGATCACACCTGTGCATTGGTTCGAATAGCTTGCCCATGAGCTTTGCCAGCCACCAGCAGTAGATCCCATGGAGGTGGAGGTTCCTCGCACCGAGAGGGAAATGTGATCAAGGCCCTTTGAAAAAGCGCCAGACCACCTTCTCCTGCGCCACCGACTGCTTCCCGGCCCACGCCCGGTAAGCAGAGATGGCTGCCAGGTGCACCCTTAAGGTCGTCGACCTGAACCCTTGCTGAGAAAGGGACCATAAATAGTCCAAGATGCTTGCCAAGGAACAGGAGGAAGGGTCCAGGCCCTTGCCCTGACACCAAATGGAAAACCTTTTCCATTCGAAGGCATAGCATTTCCTGGTCGACTCCTTACGGGACGCCTCAACTACATTGAGGACCTCGTCGGAAAGACCCAAGGCCTGAAACTCTAGCCGCTCAGGAACCAGGCCGTCAGGTGCAGGGATTGAAGGTCCGGATGGAACACCTTCCCCTGATTGACTGAAAGCAATTCCGGGTGAGCTGGAAGCTGCCTCGGGAGCCTGGAGCTGAGGCTGAGGAGATCTGGATACCAGCATTGGCGGGGCCAGTCTGGGGCTACCAGGATCACCTGCGCCTTGTCCCTCCTCACCTTGAGAAGCACCTTGTGGATCAAGGGAAATGGGGGAAAGGCGTAGAAGAGGCCCGGGGTCCACGGCCTTGAGAAGACATCCCCCTGCAGCGAGCCCTGCTGATGTGGGCGGGCATGGAACAGCCTCAGCTTCGCGTTCTCCCTGGAGGCAAACAGATCCACCTCAGATGTGCCCCAATGGGAGAACTGATCTTGTACTACCTCCGGCAGGAGAGACCACTTGTGGGACACAGCCCCTATCCGGCTTAGGGCATCGGCCAGGGTGTTGGAGGCTCCTGCCACATGAATGGCTAGGAGATCCGCCTCCAGGCTGCGCACGAGTGACCAAATGCGGAGAGCTTCCTTGCACAGAGGCATGGAGTGCGTCCCGCCCTGGCGGTTTAGGTAGTACATGGTCGTGGTATTGTCCGTCTGGACCCGAACCACTTGACCCCGTAGAAACGGAGCAAAGGCGGTGAGAGCTAGGCAGACCGCTCGGAGCTCCAGCAGGTTGATATGGCATCGGGACTCCCGCGGGGACCAGAGGCCGTGCGCTGTGTGCTCCCCCAGATGGGCACCCCAACCCATCAGAGAGGCGTTGGTCGATAGAGAGACCATCGGCGGCGGACAAGCCGGATGCCCTCCTGCAGATGAGCTGGAACGATCCACCACTGGAGGCATTCCACATCCCTGGGTCACCGTCCACTAGCTGGTCCAATGGATTGCAGCATTGAGACCACTGGCTGGCAACCCCATTGAAGGGGCACATGTTCCAGCGGGCCCAACGGACCATGCTGGTGCAGGCGCCATGAGACCCAGGAGCGCCAGGCAGTCCCGGGCAGGGAGGCGCATTGCCCAACCAGAAATGTCGGGCAAAGGAGGAAAGAACCTCGGCCCTGTCCGCCGGAGCCGTGCTCTGGCTCAAGAGTTCGAGCTCTGCCCCGATGAAGAGAATCACCTGCTTGGTTGAATTCCGACTTGGCCTCGTTGATGAGGAGGCCGACCTGAGAGCAAACCTGGAGGGCCAGATCTCTGGACCGCTCCACCTCCTGTCTGGAGGGGGCTGCTATCAGCCAATCGTCCAGGTAAGGGTACACCCGGACCCCTCAGCGCCGCAGGAATGCCGTCATCACTGCCATACATTTGGTGAAGACCCTGGGTGCAGGAGACAGGCCGAAGGGCATGGCTTGGAACTCGAAAAGGGATCCTTCCGCTCGAAAGCGAAGGAATCTTTGGTGAGACGGACGGATAGGGACGTGAAAAACCGTCCTGCAGGTCCAGAGAGCAGAACCACACGCCGCGTTCCAAGGATGGTATTATCTGAGCCAGAGTGACCATCCTGAAGGTTCGAGACCTTAGAACTTGTTTAGGTCGGTAGGGGGAATAAGGCGCCAGCCCCCCCGTCCGTTTTGGGACCAGGAAGTACCTGGACACAAACCCCGGGTCTGAGGGAGGGTCCGCCACCTCTCTGATCACCTCTTTCTCGAGGAGCAGAGCGATGTCGGCAGCGAGGCTGCGGACCCCGAGGCCCCCCTGGGGGCGACGGCTCTGAAGGGCGGGGCCTGCTCGAACTCCAGAGGCAGGCCTTTTCTACCACTTCAACACCCACGGTCTGTGGTAATAGCAGACCAGGCGGAAAGGAAGTTGGCCGCCGTCCCCACGGGGAGCCTGGGGTGAGGTGACGAGGTTGGGGTGACACCCTCAACCCGTCACTGTGCAGGCTTGGAGGAGGGACGGCTGAGGGACCTCCTGGGCCTTACCTCCTGCTTCCTGGAGGAGGAAGCGTGGCTTGGGTTTGGGATGCCAAGCCTGAGCCTGCTGGCCCTGATGCTGCTGGGCCAGGCGTGCCGCGGGCACAGACAGGCGAAGGGCTTGGGTTGCAGTCTCGGCCCTTGTCCCTCTGGGCGGATGAGACCGAGTCCAAAGTGGCATTGGACTTTTCGATCCTCTGGAGGTGGCCTTCTACTCCAGGGCCGAAGAGGTCAGTCCCCAGGAAGGGGACATCTGCCAATTTGTGCTGGGTATCCGCTGTGAAGGTGGATATCCTCAGCCATGCCCGACGGCGCATAGCCACTGCGGCCGCGACTGACCTGGTGCATGAGTCTCCAATGTCCAGAGCAGTCTGAAATTGCTGCTTGGCCACTGCCCTGCCCTGGTCCCGCACCTGCCTAACCGTGGTCTGCAGGTCAGCCGGGAGATGAGGTACTACCTCATCCAGGGAGCCCAACAGGGCATGGGAGAAATGTGCCATAAGCACGGCCGAGCTGGCCTGACGAAGGCCAAGGGAGGATGCAGCGTAGACTTTTCACTCGGCATAGTCCAATTTCTTGGACTCCTTGTCGGGAGGTTTGTCCACGCCCTAGTGTTTCCACGCGAAAACGCTGTCGGTAACTAACCCCTTGGCTGAGGGATGTTCCGAAAAAATCGGACAGGGAACCGGTAGGGACCGCATACTTCCTGGCCATCCTGGCTGAAGGCACAGGGCAGGAAGCAGGGTGCTGCCAGAGCTCCAAGGCCGGGCCCACAATGGCCTCAGCCACAGGAAAGGCCTCGTAGGGAAATCCCTCAGTCCAATATCTCCGTGAGGATACTTGGCCCACTTGGATATGGGCTCGAGCTGCATCCCGGTGGACTCCGAGATGAGCCTAAGCAAACCCAGGAAGGATGAAGGGCTATCGTCCAGCGACTGACCTCCAGAGGACTCCAAGTCCACTCGCCTGGAGAAAAGGGAGGAATCGTCGTCGGACTCAGAAGAGTCCGCAAAAAGCTGCCTCAGGCCTGAGTCACCCTCCACCTGCCGAGGGCGATCGGGAGTGAGGGTGACAGACAGCCTATGGGGTAGACCCTGAGCCGACCGAGAGTTCTTGGTCAGAGCCCCAAACAACGGCTGTGGAGGCGGAGTTTCCACCATAATCGGTGGAGCAGCTGGTTTTGGCTGAGCAACAGGCCTGGAAACAGGCGCCTCGGCTAAAGCGAGGGGTTGCTTCGGCCGCTCTGGTGACAGCCACTTAATGGCCGGGGAAGGCGACAACGTCGGCTTGTTCCCAGCCAGCAGAAGCTGTTGCCATATGAGGTCCTCGTATCGTCAACGCAACTTGCGTTGAAGCCTCCCCTCGTCCGAGGAAGAGGACGAGGGCGAGCGGCGGCGCCGCTTGCTGCAGTGCCGAGACCGAGACCGCCTATGGTGGCGGGATCGGCTGGACAGCGAAGAAGTCCAAGACTGAGACCGCGAACCTCAGCTTTTCCGAGGAGGGTGCGGGGAAGGAGCGGGGGAAACCCGCCCTCCCCTCGGCTCGGAGGGAACACCCAAGGGCTCCGGAACCGGAGGCACTGGCAAGCCCACGGGATCCTCAACCACCACCGGGGGAACCGGGGAGAGAGGATTTTCGCCTTCGCCGGTTGACAACCTGTCCAACGGGTCGAGAAGGATCTCGACTGTGTCGACGGGAGTCTCGGTCAACTGACCTGATGGGGACACCATGAAGCCAGTGGCCGAAGCCGAAGGATCGACCGAATTCGATGGTCGACCACTCGGGAAGGGGGACCTCTCCCGCTCCCAAGAGCGTCGACGGAGGGACTTACCCTTGTCCTTCTTTTTGGACTGAGAGGAAGGTCCAGCAGAAGTTGGTCCCTCTCCCTTAGTGGAGAGAGACAGACAAAGCTCCTTAAAGGAAGCAGAATATGAGGATCCCAGGGAGAGCGGGATAAATGCCGCGACCGAGGAAGATCTGACCAGCGCGCCTCCTCTTCGAGGGGCGATCTCTGCCTCTAGCTGTTCCTTGAGACCATACGCCGCAGAAACCGCCAACTGGGCCTCTTTTGACTTTACCGGAGGGTAGCGCTTTTCGGGATGCCCAAGTTGCAGACGGGCAGCACGGTCTTCCAGGACGTAGGCCGGGAAAGAAGAGCACAGGTCGCAAGCCTGCGGGTCATGCTGAAGGACCAAGCAGTAGACGCACGTGGAGTGCGGATCCGTCCGAGACATCTTCTGCCCGCATGGGCACCTCCGGAAACCGGGAGTCGATTGTCCATCGTCAGCCATGTAGGGAAGATAGTTGATCAAGTCTAGAAAACCTTAAAGTTTAATTTTGAAAACCAAGAGTTAGGAACCAGTCTTATACGCTGAGCATTAAGGAGGGAACCTGAGCTTCCAAGCCGTAAGGAAGATCTACGCCATGGGGCAGAGCCGAGTTTTACCACCCGGTGGTGGGAGGAGCCAGCTTGAAGACCTTCCGCAAGATTTAAAGTGGCAAGGAACCTGCCAAAAGTGTGGATGAACAACATATCCATGTCCCTAGAACAAGGGGCACAATTTGAAGATGGGCGGCTCAGAGGTAATTTAAGGAAGTATTTTTTCACAGAGAGGGTTGTGGATGCATGGGCGGCCTTCCAGAGGAGGTCGTGGAGTCAAAAACAGTGGTGGAATTCAAGCATGCATGGGACAGTCATAAGGAAATTCTAGGGGGTGGGGGTAGGAAGAAGCAGGCTGCTGGTTAACTAGGATCTGCAGCTTATCCAGTAGGCAGAGAAATGGGCAGACTGGGTGGGCCAAGTGGTCCTTATCTGCCGTCAAATTCTATGTTTCCTGGAATCCTTATCTGGGGTGTGTGATGCCAAAGGAATATTAGCCCTGTCACAGGCTGCAGCCTACACTACCCCACATATACCTCCTGTCCATCTTCTTATCTACAGAAGGTATAGAAGTAGGCATTTTTTTTTCTCTCTCCCTCCTACGTGCTCCTTGGCAGCTACTCCTTCAGGCTTGTCAAGGCAGTTCCCTGATCCATCTGTCCTTCTGAGACTCCACCTGCCTCAGATCGCAGCCGATCCCCAGGGTGACCCGGCGTAACCCTTACGCCGGATGGGTCCCCCTCCTCCGAGGGGGAAGGCACCGGACCGGGGGAAGCCAGCACTACTATTTCTTTAGCCCCAGGGATGCTGCTGAGGTGGGGAGCTCAGTCGGACTGTTGATGGCCTCAGGGCACTGGGCGGCCGTCATCCAGCTACCGCGAAGCGGTATTTCCGCTTTTCTGGTGTTCCCTCCGTCTTGCACGTCAGCAGTGCTCCTGATCTCCACCAGGAGCCGCTGCAGCGCGGCAAGCCCCCACTACCCACCCCCAGGAGAGTAGAGCAGTCCTCCGGACGCTCGATCCTCTCCCGCCCCTGCCAGCCCCACGATGACCTGAGTCCATTCCCGAACTCGGGTCACCGGCGTGGGCTGAGGTAGGGCGCCAGCGCCTCACCCTCTGCGCCACTGGGCCAGCTGGAAGTAGGCATTTTTTATATTTTTTGAGTCTGTTTCCCTACAGATTTGTGAAGTGGGATAGACAGCCTCTTGGATGTCCATCATTTCTACATAATCAGGTTCCTCTGCTTCCTCAGCAGCTTCCACAACTGGGAGCTGGAGAGTTTCAGCCATTTTTTTTTGTAGAACAAAAAGTGAGAAGGGGATTCAGAAAATCTGGGAGGGGAGACATTCGAAGGCCTGTCTGGAGAGATGTCAGGCTCTATAGGCTCATCTAGGCCTCCAAAAACATCATCTTCATCCTCTGGGTACTCTTCATTTCCCTCCCACACTCCACATCATAGTACATGTCCAGATCATAATCCAATGGAGTTGGAACCATCCGAACCGACTGCTTACCAGAAGGTGTCAGTTTAGATGGAACCAGGCAAAGTGATTGAACTATGCTCACTGCTTTTGCAATTTCCTCAGCGGTTGGGTTCTGTGGGGTGGGATCCGAATCGGCTTTTTCCTTTTCTTAGACAGAACCGACCCCTCGGAATTTGATCTCCTTTTGCCAGAGGAGGTATCGCCTGGTCAGAAGGCACCTCCTCAGGTTTGGCTGGAACCAAACCGGGCTGGCCATCCGGGTCAGCGGACTTCTCTGCCTCCTTTTCCTTCAGCCTACTTAATCTCTTTTCTAAAGTGGCTTTGGGAAATTTTTTACAAATCTGGCAGTCTGTTTTGAGGTGGTCAAACCCCAGACAATACATACATATGAGGTGTGGATCAGCTTTAGCAAAAGCCTCCCCACACTCAGTACAATGCTATAACCTAGTGGGACCATTTTTTGTTTTCTTGGGTTTCTCAGACATAGCCTTTTCTTAAAGTTACCCTTGACAGCCTTCAAGCCAGGTAATGCTACCCTATTGGTTACCAACCATGTCAAGGGTTGTGGGAAAAAAAAAACGAGAAAAAAAATTCAGTTTGTTTGAAACTGGTAGGAACCGGGCACCACAAGCAGAATCAGAGATAGAGAGAGAAACAAATGTGTTTTGGTTCCCAACTGGACCAACCGGTGGAAACCGAAAAAAACAAAATTTCTACACCAAAATATTCACTATCTACCTACTTACACTACCTGTACTGTAGACAAAGATTCGACTACTGAAAAAATAATGAAAACGGTTGTTTAAACTGACCGATTTTACCATAACTGAACCCAAGCAAAGGACAGATCTCCGGATGGAATTCACAGTTAGGCGGAGTAAAGAATCTGACAGTTACACTGAGATGTATTAGAGACAGAGGTTTGAAAACCAAGCTCGAGCTCAACGTTCTATGCTGCTGCATAGAGGTAACCTTTTCCTCTACGGAGCAGTTCAAGTGCTGGGGCTAACTCCATATAGTCAGAATACAGCAAGACTTCATGTTGTTTGAACAGATGCAGATGTTTAACCTGATGTCCTCCAGCATGATATGGGGACATGCTCTGAAATTCAGAGGTAGTAAATTAAGAAGTCATAATAGGAGGGTGGTGAACCTTATGCAGCAACCTACCAACTGAAACAGTGGATATGAAGGTAGCACAGTCCTTTAAGGTCAGCCTGGAATAATTTATGCTTACCATGGACATCAGAAGGTATTTTTTGGGTAGCAAAATGGTTAGGGAAATCCCTGTAAATGAGTTTATGTTTTCACAGATTATCTAGTAATCCCTGTATATGGAGTGGGGGTCACCATGAAGGAACTAGAGTACCTTCTGACCTACAACTGCTGTGCTTCTATGTTATTCACAGGTATCCCATGCTTTAATGCATTATTATACATTAGCAAGAACATTTCTTGCTTTCTGATTGGTTCATATGTGCCTGGAATGGTGAAGTTATCAAAGTATAACATCATTCTATGAAGTCCAGGCCCACACAACCTTTTTACTGACTGGAGAACAAACGGACCCTAGTGCCTCGGCCCTACAAGTGGATCTTCGAGTAGGGCTGAGGCCCTAGGGTCTGTTTGTTCTCCAGTCAGTAAACTGCAGTTTGTATCAACTAAGCTGCTGATGTGTCTTCATTATTTCATCCTTATTTTTTGCGGGACCACGAGTGCCATAACTTTTGCTAAGCTCTAAGTATTTGGGATTTGCCTTCCCTATTGTGATAGCACCCAGGAATTTACCTGTGACTCACCTTTATTTCTGGTTTGCCACATAACCTTTTTACAGATTCTGTATTAAGCATATCACTACACAAAAATCCCCCATACTGGCCACATTCATTCCCTCTCACTTCCCACACCAGAAATGAACTTCCAGTCCCCAAACCAAGTTTTATTTTTCTCTATTTTGTCCTCAGAGAATAAAACAGAAACCATCTCACAGTGGTTTGACAGCTCAAAAGCCAGCATTTAAGGTTCGCTGGTAGCACTAATTCCGGTGGTCAGCTTTGGTGTCCTTACAGGAGGGCAGATATTGACAAAGTGGAGAGGATCCAGCAGAGAATGACCAAAGCAGTCAAAAACTAACAGCATAACTCTTATGATGACAGACTAAATAAACTTAAGTTACACTCCCTAGAGGTTAGGAGAAAGAGAGGTGATCTACTGTTATTTTATGACATACTGCAAGATATTAATCTTATAAATGACTTAAATACAGACTTTAAGAACATAAACTTGATAACAAGAGGTCATCCACTACAAGTCAAGGTCACTAGGTTTAAAACGACTAAAAGGAAGCACTTTTTTTTTTGCACAGAGGGTAGATAATTTCTGGAATAGGCTACCTGTAGAAATAGTTGTGAGTAAAACCAAGGATATCTTTAGGAAAAGGCTGGATAAGCACATAGAAAATGGAGATGATATGAAATATTACATAGAACTTTAAGGAGCTCCTTCTGGGCACACTGCCCTATTTTGCTCCTAAATCATTAGTGACATAGTAAACAGTGTGTTCTTTCTTTAAAACACACATTATGCTGTCATGCTATCAGCAGGCTGGTGGCTTCACACTTCAGCCTTGACACTCCTGCATGCTGCGGCTGTCTGTAAACAGAAATGATTTTATAAACAAACCTTTACGCATGTTCACTTGCTGCCCTCTCAAGAACCACTCCAGATGACTTACCGATTGTGAAAGGAAAACTGGAAGTGCTCAGCCAGATTCTTTACACTGAGACTGCAGTTACAGCAGATCAGGGTTTCAGTGATAAAACAAAAAATCCGCACACATCTTTCATCCAGTCTCAGAGCAGGAAGTAGGGCCATGTCAATTGAACTGGAAGACTAAAGGACAGAAATGGGGAGGTGCCAGACAAAAGGCAGAGAACTATACATGTGTGTGTGTGGTGGTGGTGGGGGGGACAGGGTGGTGAAAGCAAACCTATAGCACCAAAAAAGCAGCACCCCCTTCCGGGCAAAAGAATAGGGTAGTATTACTTTTTCTATATGTACATCTACCCATCAATAAATTCATTAGTAAAATACTTTTACATATATTTGTTGACATCTTTTTCTATTTTTCTTCATATGAGCCACTGTATAATAGTAATAAGGCACTCCAGGGTGTGTGTTGTGCTGGGGTAACGTCATTTTTCAGGTGTTGGACATACTCGGCCTACAGCCTCGTGCCCAACCACTCGAGGAGTAACGCTATCCTGGCATGAAACACACCCTGTCATGCATTACTGCTTAAATACTAAATAGTGCTCACTAAATTTTGGTCCCCAGGTTCCACTGTGTGTTCATGATGTTGTTATAATTCTGGCTGCTGCGCGGTAGAAGAGCTTGAATCCTTGATTCCACTGTGTGCTTGTGATTATCTTGCAGTACTGACTATTGCTCAGGTTTGACTCTCCAGTTTTCCTTGTGTGTTTGTGATAATGCTTTAAACAGGACAGTTCTTCAGTGAGCTATGTGGTTACATAGAACCTACACCTGGCTTTCAGCCGTGGAGCTAATTTAGTGCTGGCTAAAAATTAAAAAAAAAAAAATAAGTAAAGCAAATGACCTGTGCTGTAAGATACACATATTAATATGACAATAAAACATTCTGTTATTTTTTTCTGTAGCAGAATAATTATCAAAAAAGGAGGATGTTATTTTCACTGAAGCTGTTGCTTGCAGATAGACCTCATGAGGCTGATTTAAGCTGCTCCCTTCATGATGCTCAGTAATATACCCACCAAAGAGAATTAGACTTTTGCCCAGGGGTCAAGCATGAGCTGGATCCAGCATTCTCCACATGTACCTTAGCCATCAAGTCTGTCATTCAGGTGTAAGCACCTAGTATATTTTCTGACATGCTCTGTGGATTCCTTTTGGAAAGATATGCTTAAGTGTATATGAAATGAATAAATTCAACACATCAATTTGTAAACTAGAGGTTAACAGATAACTAAATGGATACAAACGTACAAGGGCTGACATGGTATTTTTAACCAAATAGTAGAAGTAGTAGTAGTAGTAGTAGAGTTTATTTATTTTGGGCGCCCTTCCCTGTAGGCTCAGGCACCCTTACAAAGTAAAAAAACAAACAGCATAGGGAAATACACAAAACTAATAACACAATAAATATAAAATTACTAAATTACAGCCTTAAAATTCATCTTAATCAAATCCTAAGCTGTATATTAAACTAGATATATTCCTCAGGTCCCAAAGGCCTGTTGGAAGAGGAATGTTTGTATGTTCTTTTTAAATACTTCAAGGGAGGGTGCCTCCCTGGCAACGAATTCCAAAGGACGGGGGTGGCCACCTCGAATGCCCAGTCCCCGGAAGATTTTAACCTTGCTTTGGGGACTTCCAGAAGGTACTCCCCTGCTGATCTGAGAGAGCGACTAGGGGTGTAGGGATACAGGAGCTCCATCGGGTAGCCCGGGCCCAATCTGTGGAGGGCCTTACAGGTCAACAGGCCAATTTAAAAAAAAGATTTAACCCCCCAATTGTTTTGTTATTTTTCAATGATTCTTACAAAAATGTCCTGTCATTTTTATGGGCCCCCAAAAAATCTGTACAAGTATGCAAGCCATGTTATCATATAAAATCATCAAATAAAATGTGTTTGCTGTTTACTGATAGTTCCTATCTTAACAAAGGACTTTTAAGACCAAACACAAATCTGAGTGTTGCCTTTGTTACTTAAACAAAACAAACAAAATGCACATAAAAAAAATGAAAATTGCAAATTCTGTTCACAGGAGCACCTCTTTAATTAATCAAATATGCATAATAAATCAATAAATGTCACACACATCATACATGGTGGATAAAATAAAAATAAACCTGGTGCAAGGTCCACAAATGGCATATGTACAGGCAGGAGGTAAAACATTATATTGTAATACTATATAAATCCCTCAGTCTGTTTGCTAGCTGAAAACAACAAGCAGAGTTATGGAGCAAATTTGGAAAAAAATATTTAAGCCAAATAAATTCAGTTTAAAATTAATTCAGGATTTGAACGTGCAGGTCTAGGCAGTCCAGCCACCCAACAGAACCCGTCCAAGGCACAAATACTGTCCCCATGTTTACTAACACTGCCTGTCATTTGCGCTAAGGATGTGAAAGAAGGTTCAAGTTTTGAAAAACTGTTTTAGAAAATTTCTCAGGCTTGCAGAATTGATATGATTGCACATACCAGACAACTGCCATATAGACCCATTTAGCTTAGCTATACTGTTCTTGAAAACCCAAGGGAAAAGAGCAAGACAGAGATCAGCAGACAGGGGAAGGGGACGAGATAGGTGGCAGAGCACTTACTGTACAAGAGGAACTATAAAAAGGATCCGTGAAGTGTAACTATGAATCAGATATAAAATTAAAAAGTCAACGATGAGGGCAACATGATGGCCAGCAAAAAATGGTGAGGTAAGATTATAGCCCAATTCTTTTTTGCTTGTGTTAAGCCATGCTACTGAAACCAGTGCTCCTACAAAACTGCCCACCCATACTTTAAGTTCAATTATTTGCAGACCTCTAAAACCAAATAAGCAACCCCCATGCTGATACTGTTGGGCACTCAAACTGCAGCTCTCAGGATATGTAGAGTAATGGGACTCCATTCCTGTCAGTGTTCTAAAATTAATAAAATGAAAAAAATATAAACTTCCATGTATCTACTATTTAACTTTACCTTTCCACTAAATGATCTCTTTGTTCAGTGACTGGTTCTTTCACTAATCTGACAATTTAAAAACAAACCAAAACAACCAAAAAAAAAAGATAAACTGACTTTGGTGTTGCTGGTGAGACTGGAGTCTGAATTCAGACACTATACAGCAGTCAGTTAGCAAGGGGATGTTTTCTACAAGGTCAAGGCAAATGGGAAACCTAACTGTCCCAGTGCAGTTTCAGCTGGGTGCATACTGATTACCAAACGGCAGGTTCCGACAGGCAGCACCTGCTGCTGTTCTAGCCCTGTTTCTCTCAAACGTGGCTAACATGGCAGTGTTGTCTCAATGGACCTACAGGTGCAGTGCTTCAGGAATCGTACAGCAGGATTGAGATCTAAACAGAAATATCCTGATACACTGACAATTCTGTGTGACTATAAAAAGATGAAGCTGTTCATATCCTACTTGTAAATTTCGTAGTATGGCAACCACAGACGATGTGTCCTTCTGCAAGGCCAGCTCTATGCTCTGAAACCAGACTGAATCACTAAAGCAATCAGCACAGATCAGACACGGGCACACTCTCCTTCTTCCACACCCTATACTGCACTGCACTAAATCATGCAGCTTACTCTAGTTTTTAAATATAATATACATTATCAATAAATAATTTTTAAAAAGTGCCACATATATACCGTATTTTGATTTCTGCTACATACACGTTCCATACTCATGGTTACAGACCCAAAAAAGGAAGCTGAATCAAAAATAGTTCCTTGTGCAGTTGGCATGCACAGCTCTCTCTGCAAGGATGTGATGTCTGACAACTCACTGCTAGCATGGAACGCGTGCATGAGGTGGGTGCCTCTCAGCTTACGAAGAAAGAAACCACAGGACACTATTTTGTTTCCCTTTAATTAAAAACAAAGGTAAGAAGTTGGCATTATGGAATCCCATTGTGAATTGCTGCTTTCACTACATGAGTCTTCAGACTTCCCTCCACGAAACTGCACAGTCTGATAGTTGCAGATCAACAGTCCTCATCCTCTGGGTGTGTCACATACATGATTGGTACCAGTCCTGTTTCAGAACCAAAACTACAGTACAACCAGTTGGCATCCACCTTGGCCAAGACCCGGAGACTGTCTCCCTTCTTAAAGCTCAGCTGTCCCTTCTCTGTTGCAATGTGATGGCACAGTGCTTTAACCTCCCTGTGTGGCAAAAAAAAGCAAAGGGTTATTACTGACAAGGAGAAGTAAGGCTTCTTTTTCACCTGGCAGCAGGTACACATCGAGCCCTGTGTTTGAACACTGACAGTGACACGAACTAGTATGAGGCATACCCTCTTTCTCAATGGAGACATTTAACTTGCTTTTATTTAAGTGATAATATGTTAGTTGGCTCACCATATGAGGCAATAATGTGACTGTCATATGAATAAGGCTGAAGGATGAGTGCTTTACCCTCATAAGATAATCACATTATTGCTGAGGATATAGTCAATTAACATATTATCACTACTATGATTCATGTGTTTGAAAAAAAAGCTAGTGATGCTGTTCTATTACCCCTGGGTAAGCCTGTGGAAACTACTGTACTCATCCTTCTCCCTGCACTGCAAATGTTTCCACTGCTGATGTGATTTATGTGAGTGCAGCACAATCAGAATGCAAGGTAGGATGATTATATCACTACTATCAGTTTCTTGACAATAAAATGACTGTTTTAACCTCTCAGCAGTTATTTTATTGAGAATAAAATAATAGTTGTGAGTTTGCTGTGGAATAAAGTGTTTGTAACTCTGACTTGTGGACTGCCTCCCTAACAGTCTGGACAGTAACAGAACTACAGTTTACTTTTCTGCTTGCATTTAGCACAGAACTGTGAACCAGGAGGTCCTGAGTTCAAATTCCAACTCAGCCAATGACTTACTGTGTGACATGAGCAAGCTAGGTTACTTCACTGTGCTTCAGTCCCCAGTTATACAACTGGGGAGACGCAGGACACTACTGTAAATAAGATACTGCCTCCAAGTCAGGCTTTCCTGGATAAAAAGATTGTGAAACAAAGTGCAGATAGATGAGTCCCTCTGAGCACAGTGAAGACCAGTGATGTTAATGTGAGACATCAGTGGAAAGCGGCTCCTTTGTAACTGGAGCAAATAATTCCATGGTAGTACCCAAGTAATTATGGGAGAAGGAGGAGGGAGCATCCTGTGGGACACTCAGTCCTCCTCTAGCTGCCATACTACTGGGTTAAGGCACAAACCTGGAATACTGGCAAGGCAGGAGAGTGCAGCACCCTGGCTCTGCCATGGTACAATCCTTATTAAACGGGGTAGTTTCGTTGAGGCACAGGAAAAACCAGGAGCATTTGTAGAATTCACAAAAAGTGTTTATTAGTACTAGCAGTAATGTTAAAAAATATAATTGTCCAGAATAACTATTTACAAAGGCAGAATAAACAGAGAAGGTCCATCTGAGTTTTTCCTTCAGTCTCTGTGTCTGTGTCTCTCAAAACATTGCATCTATCTCTCTTACAAGTCTTTGCAACCCCCTCCTTAACAAGCATCCTGTTTTTTCTAAATTGCTCTTGTATGTTTCAGGCAGGTGCAGCAAGAACATAATGTCTCAGAACTGAGGCCCCTTCTCCACAGATTCTGAAAAAGGGATTAAAAACTGCTCTCATGTTAACCTCTTGAGTTCCCAATAGCTTTCTGCAATCACCTCAAACTACAATTGTATACATTTCAACAGTAACATTATTTTAATTTCTAAACAAAGGGATCCCAATATCAGTTACATTTCCACATAATGATCTGCATATATTTTTATACCAACAGATATGCAAGGGAGGAAAAAAACAGAAACAGCACTTGAGGGTAGAGAGGCAGCGAGAGGCAGAGAGCTGCGAGACTGTCGGGGGGGGGGGGATCAAATTCTAGGTCTCACGAGAAAATTGGTTGTGCAACCAGACAGACAAGAGACAGGAAAGGAAAGAATACAACACATCCCTGCATTCAAACTCTCCGTAACAACTGGGACAGGGTCCTATTCAACCCTGTCACATACACCCCCCCCTTCCTTATGAGGGAACTTGTTTTATCAAACAGGTTTCCAAAACTTTCTATTAATTCTCTTAACATTAGCGTCTAACTTTCAGAAATTAAGCACATGTGCAGCATCCTTTTTTCTATAACAGTACAGCAAACAGTAACATTTAAACTCATACATTTGTTTTTCAACATTCAGAACCCTGAATTACTGATCCATATCTTGACAGAAAATCAGCATTGCTATTCTCTTTCCTAGATTTGTGTATCACCTTGAATTTAAATGGTTGTAGTGCCAAGTACCACCTTTTAATTCTGGAATTTTTATCTTTCATTTGGTTAAATCAACAGAGAGGATTGTGGTCTGTTGTAAGTACAAAGTCAGTTCCTAGCAACGAAACTTAAGGGACTCCATGGCCCACTTTGCTGCTAAACATTCCTTTTCAATGGTGGAGCACCTTTTCTCTCTGTCATGCAACTTCCTACTTATGTACAGAATAGGATGTTCCATCCCGTCTATATTTTGATTCAGGACTGCACCTAAATCTATCTCTGATGCATCTGTTTGTAACAAAAATGGTTTCTCAAAGTCTAGGCTTCTTAAAACAGGGGCTGAACATAATGCAGCCTTAATGGCTTAAAAAGCTTCATCACACTCTGGGGTCCATTTCACATTATCTGGGTACCGTTTTTTGTGAGTTCCGTGAGGGGAGTAGCTAACTCTGCAAAGTTGGGAACAAATCTCTGTTAATAACCAGCCAGCTCTAAATATGACCTGACATGTTTCTTGGTTTTGGGGGCAGGGTTGTTAGCTACAGCTTCTATCTTAGAAACCTCAGGCTTGACTTCTCTATTTCCCAAAACACAGCCCAAATATCTGGTTTCCTACATGCCCAATGCACACTTGGTAGGATTAATTATCAGACCTGCCTTTTTGATCGATTGGATAACTGCTCATAGGTGTTCCAGGTGGCTTTTCCAGTCTGGACTGTGCACCACGACATCATCTAGGTATGTAGCACAATAACCAGTGTGAGGGGATAAAATTGCATCCATGTAACGGGAGCGCCATGTAAACCAAAGGGCATGGTAGTGAACTGACAGAATCCTATAGGAGTGGCAAACACAGTTTTGTCTCTGGATTCTTTAGCTAGGGGGATTTGCCAGTAACCCTTGGTGAGATCAAGGGTACTGGATATACTTGGCACTCCCTAGTCTGTCCACCAAATCATCTATTCTGGGCATAGGATAACTGTCAAATTCTGACACTTAAGTTTCTGAAAATCAAGGCAGATTCTAATACCCTCTTCTTTCTTGTTTATAATTACCATTGGAGATGACCAAGCACTCCTCGACTCTTCTATGATACCCAGTTCTTTCATTTTTTGTATTTCCTTAACCATGTCAGCTCTTAACCACTCTGGTAACCTGTATGTCTTTTGTCTAATAGGGCGAGCATTCCTTGGCACTATTACATGCTCAACCCCATTTGCTTGGCCTGGTACTGTGGTAAAAGTACTGTTAAATGTCTTTAGCAAGTTTCAAATTTCTATGGTTTGTTTGGGGATTAAGGAAACATTCACCTTTACAGCATCAGCAGTTACAGTTTGTTCCAGTCTATAATAAGCTACATCAGTATCTTCTTTATCAGTTTCTGGTAAAACTAGCAAAGCAGCTTTTGGCATTTTTTCAACCCATTTCTTGAGGAGGTTAGCATGGTATCTGTTAGGGGTCTATGTGATAATGGCAAATGTCTAAAGACAATCACCGTTATCACTCAGTCAGAGCGCCGAACACATTTTCATCACTCTGACAACCCCGGCGCACCAGAACAATGGCGCCAGGACAGCTTTGTACTGCTTTCTGTTGGGGGGCTGGCCTTACACACACCCCTTGAGGGGCTTCACCTCCAGCACCCCCTACTTAAGGATTCTCAGCTCCAGGGGTGCATGTCGAGGGGTGAAAGCAGTGACAAAAATAAAGGTTCAGGCTGGGCGCAATAAAAAAAAAATCGCACCAGTGCCTGGACCCAAACCCGGTACCTTAGCCATCCCAGCCAGTAGCCAATCCCCGATGCCACGACGAAGCTCGACCAGCAACTCCAGCGCCACCCCCTACAGCCTCTTCACCCCCTCCCAGGCCATGCTCACTATGCTTGCTATCACCCCACCCCGTGCGTGTACGTATAGCAACATCCCGTCACCTAGTTCACCCAACCCCTGATCTGGTCGCCCTACCCTCCCATCGCCGTGAATGGATTGTGCAGGGACCGAGTCGCTGTAATGGATGGCGCCCTTCCTCATGCACCCACTTCACGCGTTACCATATCTTAGTAGGATTTTTCCTGTCAGGGGTCTCAATCTCGTAGTTAACGGTGCCAGTACGTCTAAGTACTCTATAAGGCCTTTGCCACTTCATTAACAGTTTATTTTCTGTTGTGGGTAACAGTAGCAAAACCTTTTCACCTGGCTCAAAAACTTTTTCTTTTACTCCATGGTCATAATATACCTTCTGCTGGTTTTGGGCCTCTTCCTGATTCCTACGGCAATTTCAACATATTTTGCTGGCTTCTCTCTCTTAGGGATGTATAAGACTTCATAGATTGTTTCGAGTGGGGTTATCTTCCCATGTTTCTTTTATCACATCCAGTGGCCCTCTTGGCTGCCTACCATACAGCATTTCAAATGCTGAAAACCCTGTTGATGCCTGTGGCACTTCTCTCTAAGCAAAAAGTAGGTAAGGCAAGATTGTTCCCAATCTTTCCCTTCCCCTTTTACAAACCTTTTAATATGCATTTTAGGGTTTGGTTAAAATGCTCAACAAGACCATCTGTCTGAGGGTGATGGGGGTGGTTCGTATGGCAGTGATACCTAGTAGTCTGTACAGCTCTTTAAGTAATGCAGCATCAAAATTACTACCCTGATCAGTAATAATTTCTTTAGGTATGTCCACTCTGCTGAAAATTTTGGCAAGATCTGTTGCCACTTTTGAAGCTGTGAAAGTACGCATTGGAACTGCTTCTGGGTATCGAGTAGCATAGTTGCATACTACCAGGATAAATCTATTACCCTTTTTACTTTTGTCTAAAGGGCCAACCACACCCATTGCAATTCTCTCAAAAGGCACATATATCAAGGGTAGGGGCAACCAGGTGCACCTTGTCTTTTCTAGTGACCAGAGCTACTTTCTGACACTCAGCACAGGAATTACAATAGGTAGCAACATCTTCACGAATTCCAGGCCAGTAAAACCTATACAGCAATCTGGCAAGGGTGTGATCCCACCCTGAGTGACCAGCCATAGGACTATCATGTGCTATTTGTAACAACTCTGTTCTATACATCTGTGGTATAACCAATTGTTCAGTCTGTTCCTATGTCTGAGGTTTAACCCAAACTACACAGCAACTCATTACATTTTTTAAACATTGGTTCACCCAGTTTTGATTGCACCCTCAGCTGCTTAAAATAACCCTGGAGAGAAACATCATTAGCTTGCTCTGAAAGAAAATCACAATCAGTTATCAGTTTAGAGTAGCATTTCCATATGTTAACCCCTTATGTCCATCAATCATTTGTTGCCACAGTATCTTCAGGCATCATCTTTCTTTCCTGGATTTCTGGATCTTGGAGCTGTTCTCAAACAAGTCCAAATCGAAGTCACTGAAAGGAGAAGTGTACCCACTATTTGAGATTTTCTTTGCCTGAGCTCTTGTTACCACTGCTGCTGAAACTGCAGGGTTCAGTTCCTCTGAGATTAACTCAGTAAATTCTGGACAGTCATTTCCAATAATCACGGGTACAGGTAACTTAGGTACTATCCCCACTTTCATTTAGTGCGACACACCCATAATGGTCAGAGTCACTTGGATGGTGGGATAGCGTCGAGTATCCCCGTGGATGCAGATGACACCAGTACCTAGTCCTTTTGCACGTTTTCCCAGCACCTCAACATGCACTAGGGTTTGTCTGCTTCCAGAATCAATAAGTCCCTTTACTGTCTTATCCCCCACCTTCACATCTGTTAAGCACTTGTCCCAATTTGCCAAGGACAAATCTGCTCCAGTGTCACTCTTCTTACAGCAATTTCTTGCAATATGACCTGGCTTATTACAGTTATAGCAAATAACGTCTTTGGGCACAGATTTGTTACCCCCACCAGAGTTCTTACCAGACTTGGAGTTTTAATGAGAAAAAGAGCGTTACCTTGCTGCTGTGGCATCTGTCTGGCCATTTGGTAGTCTTCGGCCAAAGAAACAGCCTTTTCCCCACTTTCTGGTTGGTGTTCCTTTACCCAAAGCTGCACATCTGTAGGCAAGCTGTTGATGAACTGCTCCATGGCAAATGTGTCGATGATCTGTGGGACTGTTTTACCCTCTGGTTGGAACCATTTCATCAGGAGTTCTCTGAGTCGAGTGAAGGCTTCTTGAGGACTGTCGACGGAGTTGTACTTCAGAGATCTAAATCTCTGCCTGTAGGTCCCTCCTGAGATGTCATACCTTTTCAGGATTTTGCTTTTTACCAGGTCATAGTTTTCTGACTGTGCAGTGTCCATATTGATGTAGGCAAGTTGGGCTTTCCCTGTCAGGTAGGGTACCAGTCTGATTGTCCATTGCTGCTTTGGCCATTGTCAGGCTATGGCAACTCTTTCAAAAGTTGTCAGGTATGCCATAATATCATCCAAGGGACACAATTTTATAAATTTAATGGCTTTTAGGTTGCTTGTATTTTGTTGCTCATCTGGATCTGTGCCAGATCCTCTGCCTTTGACAGCTTACAAGGCATCCAGCCACTGCTGCTCCTGTCACTGCATCTCTTCTCTCATCTGCTGCTCCTGTCTCTACATCTCTTCTCTCCTCTGTGCTTCTAAATGTTGAATCTCTTTTTCTCTCTGCTTCTCCATCTCTTTTTGTTGTATAGCCCACCATTTGAAGAAGTCCATCAGGCTTTCAGTTTCCTTCACTGCCAGTTCTTTTTCCATAACTTGTGCTAGCTGTACAATCTCAGCTTGGACTTCTTTCTCTGCTAGTTTGGCTGTCATTCTCCTGGTCCTGGACTTGCTGCTGCAGAATCCATACTTTTCTCTATGCTTCCCTGGTACTAGGTCCAGTACACACGCACAAAACTCCTGGCTTAGAGTATGCACAGCGTAATCCCACTACTCACACCATCTGTCATTGAGGCACAGGTCATGAAGCATAGGAAGAACCAGGAGCAGTTGTAGAATTCGCAAAAAGTATTTATTAGTACTAGCAGTCGCATAAAAAAATAAAATAGTTCAGAATAACTATTTACAAAGGCAGAATAAACAGAGAAGATCCATCTAAGTTTTTTTTTTTCAATCTCTGTGTCTGTGTTTCTCAAAACATTGCAGCTCTCTCTCTCTCTCTCGCAAGTCTTTGCAACCCCTTCCTTAACAAGCATCCTGTTTTTTTCTAAAATCTTCTTGTATGTTTCAGGCAGTTGCAGAAAAAACACAATGTCTCAGAACTGAGGCCCCTGCTCCACAGATTCTGAAAAATGGCTTAAAACTGCTCTCAGGTTAACCCCTTGGGTTCCCAATAGCTTTTTGCAATCATCTCACTATAATTATATACATTTCAACAGTAACACTATATAATTTCTAAATAAAGGGATCCCAATATCAGTTACATTTCCACATAATGATTTGCATTTATTTTATACCAGCAGATATGCAAGGGAGGAAAATAACAGAAACAGCAAGTGAGGGTAGAGAGATAGCGAGAGGCAGAGAATTGTGAGACTGTCGGGGTGATCAAATCCTAAGTCTCACGAGAAAATCTGGTTGCGCAACCAGACAGACAAGAGACAGGAGAGGAAAGAACAGAACAGATCATTGCATTCAAACTCTCTGTAACAACTGGAAGAAGGTTAGACCTATACCCACTACAGCCTATCACTGCGTGCCTTAGATTGAGTCCCAGATAGAGGTGAGTGATAGCTGTGAATTCCGCTTGCACGGAACATTTGCAAAAATTCTGAAATTTTGCAGAATTTTCCGTACTACCGCCATTGGCTAGATTAGAATCTTCCTATGTGTTTGGCAGATTTTTGCTCTGTTCCATGTAATTTTTTGACTGAACTGCAGAATAATACACATGAACTGCAGAATAATAGTTCTGAGGAATAGTTTTTCCACAGTTCAATGCATTTTCCCCGCACTTCATGGAATTATTCCACAGTTCAGTGGTCAGTTCTGAGGACTTTTTTCTCTGCAGTTTAATAGAATAATCTGCAGTTTATACATTTATTCTGCCAATCTAAGTCAGAAGTTCCATGAAAGTTGCTAATTTGATTTCTGCACTTTTGCGGAAATGGAAGTCCAACTTTCGTGGAGATTCTGCTGGTGGAAGTTTTTCTTTGCACACCTTTAGTCCCACATGTGCGCTCCATCCTCCTTGTACCGTTATACTCCTCCCCAACTCCTATAGTCACCCCCCACCCCACCAACTCCCTACAGTAGGTACTGCTCTTTGGAGAAAATGCAGCCCCCAAACTGCTGGGACCATAAGGAAGCGTCATCATACTGAATTATTAAAAAGTGACCCACAAGTACCTGCTTAAGTGATTTCTTTCAAAATGTTCTGATGCAGGCTAGATTTCTCTCACCTGCAGCACTGAGCATCAAACAATGGCAGACTAGGTGGGCTATATGGTCATCTGCTGACAGATTCTGTGTTTCTATGTAACAAATTAAAAAAGGGAAGGACTGTTTATCTGTCCAAAATTCAGTCCCTGAAGCCAAACGTTTTGCTTTTTCCTTTTACCTGCATATGTATTGATTTGACACTCAGTGAAACACCTGGGGCCCCAAACCAAGTTGCAAGTGGTCACAACGACATAGCTCAAAGGGGCTGTAAACCTTTCCCATTCACCTGCAAACCTCTATGGGAGTGCAAAGGAAGTGAAGAGGCAGCCATTATGAAAATGTCCCATAGAGTCATTCTCAGGCCACTGCACACCTGGCACTACCAAGCCTTAGGCTGCTGCAACATGCAGCTTCTACTACTGTACTTGCTCAAACCAGGTGGGACCTTGTGAGAGGCACTAGCAGCTGTGTGAGCAGGTAAGGGAAGACCACTGGACATCAGAGACATGTCTCATGGGCAGCAGGGGGGGGACTACTAGACACTGGGGAAGTGTGCCATGGATCAGGGAGCACTAGAGGGGAACCACTGGATACCAGGAAAGTGTGCCAAGGGGTTAGAACAGTGGATCTACTGACTACCAGGGACTGCTTGGAACAAGGGTGTGTGTGGGCAGGGGATCACTGGAGGACAGTGTGCCCAGTGCCACAAAAGAGGCATAATGTATGAACATCATGACATATACCAGGCATGTCACAAGTGCCACATTTGCAGGCATACACTGGGATGTTACGAGGTGATGGGAAATAAAAAACAGCCAGTAGGCTTAATCCCCAATTTTACCTAACTGGAATGGCAATACTGTATTGCATTTTGCTTTCAGGGGGGTGTCCTTCCCTCTGCAATATGTGGCAGCCTTTGAGTATGGCACTTTTCAGTGGTGAGTCAACAATGTGGGCACAAATCACCTGTTTTGTGCCACCCTGACTGCAACTCATAATCATATCCCTTTTAGACAAACTAAGATTTGTGGTGACAGTGTATCGCTTTGGGATCCAGTACTTCAGTGAATGTGTGATTTAATCTAGACACCAGCATGAACTCTTTATTCCATCCAGACACAGGCACACATAAGAGCTTTATAGATAGTCACCCATATAACACTGATATCAGAGTACTAAACAGTGTTACAGATGCGACTTATCCTCTGCACTGACTCCTACTGTCTCTATATCTGGAGGTTGCCAATGGACATGGGGACCGTAGAAGACCATGGAGAGCCAGAAGAAGAAAATTCAAATTAAGCTTTTCTTGTTTTGGTGGTGATGTGACCCCCCCCCACAATTCACATGACTGATACTAGACAGTTAGGCTGGGCACTTGGTACCGGAGGTGGGGATCTCTCTCCTCTTTGCCCTGTGGTGCATCAAAGAAGTTGGGTGCAATTACAAAGTAAATAAAGCAACACTGCAATGAAAAGTGTGTCTCCAAAAAACTAGACTCAGCTACTACTATTAATAAAAATATTAGCATACCTGTCAAATCTATGTTTCTAGGCACTGCATATGCTGCACACCATGAGTTTTTCTTATTTTCTCAATCCTAGCCCATACCAGGTCTGCAGTGGAATTTCTAAGCCAAATGTGGCGACCATCTTTTTTCTTGAGAAAAAAACTATATTGAAACATTCATAAAATACTCAGATTTTGGCAGAACTACAAAATGTTACCACCAGATGAAACTGGGAGATGCCTGGAATCTTTTATAATGAAACAACGGGTCAATTTTTTTTGCTCGATTTCATTGCACTACTGCTTTAAGTAAAATTTACTTGATTACTCTGTAGTTGCATCCAACATAGTGCACCACTGTATGCCTTGCTCCTGCAATTACTGCCCTCTGTCCTAACATGCTACATTCTTCATTTGGAATCTGCTACTATTGTTGGCATTTGACACTAACTGGTATTTAGTGTTTGAATTTGTAGGACTCATTCTGGCTCTTGACTCTGTTTAAGGATTATGTTATGACCTAGACATCTGACTGTTGTCCATCTTCCTACCCTCATTGGTCTGCTTTGTATTTTCTGCTCTGCCATTTCGACTGAAGCTGTTCCCTTACTGTTTTGCCTCAATAGTCTTTCCCTAAGCCATCTTCCTTTTTCTTTTTCCACCTCTTCATCCTTCTCCTCCCCATTACTAATCTCTTCTTCTAACTCCTCTTTCTCTCCTATCTTTCCCTATCCCCCCATTATCTGCATCCCTTCTTCCCTTCCCCTCTTAACAAACATTACTCTCAAAATCCTCTTCACTTTTCACTGCCCACCTCATTTTTCTTCATAAACACCCAAGAGGAAATGGCGCTCTTGTGGACACCGGTGGTGCTGCTGTGTGTATCGCCAGTATCCAGTAACAACGACCAAACAAGAACATAGCACACACAAGGATCCAGCAGATAATAACACTTAAAGCATGAAAATGCAAGAATAAGGTAAGTTCTTGTGATGACTGCACAAACACCAAAAGCCGATTAACACCCCAATGCTTCGATCAGAGGACCTTCATCAGAGAGTGGGATTAGGTGGTAACTGACAGGTTTAAATACAAAAAACCTCATGTCACTTCATGCACTTAACATCGTGTCATAAAAATACGAGTTTTAGCTAAGTGGCATAAATTAAATAAACTGTGACACATGAGGATGATGCACCAGGTAAGGTGATTTGGAACACCTCTGCAGATACCTCTATGGATTGGACAGAGTTGGATCAAGAAAACATGAACAATTTAGAGGATTTATTAATGGAAACATAAATAAATGTGGACAATCAAGTTAATATGTTGGACTTGGACCTTGAAGCATTGTATTCTGAGGTAACAGCAATGAAATTTGATTCTGCTAGAAAAACAGTTTTCAGAATTCCCCTGATTTTTCTCCTCCATGTACGAATAGTAGTACTGTATTAAGGAGTGTGAGAATGCAGTTTTGAGGGAAGTAAAGGCTATCATCAATTCAACAGTACCCCGTCTGCAGAAACTTACCCATGATGAAAAAAACAGCATTGGAAGAATTAAATAATAATTCTAATTTATAATTAAACCTGCAGATAAGGGAAGTAATGTCTTGATGTCACCACGTTTTTATGAAAGAATGGTGAGAGATTTACGGTCTAATGAACATTACTACAAAACAATTGGTTCAAATCCACTACAAGAGTTCAAAGGAGAACTGCAGAACTCATTACATGTAGCTAGGACTCAGGGCCACATAAATGAGAATGAATTCCAATTTATTTGGCAGGAAAATCCACCTTGTATGACCTACCGAAAATTCATAAATCTCTGGAGAACCCCCCTGGGTAGGCTCATAGTCACAGAGGTGGGTTCTCTGGCAGACAAACTAAGTAAATATGTAGATTTCTTTCTAAAACCATGTGTTTTAACATTACCTTCGTACATTAGAAACACCACAGAGTTGTTGCAGAAACGGGATAGCATCAAATGGGAAGATGGTTATCTTTTCTTAAGAACTGATGTTGAAGCTTTGTACACTTCCATCAAACACAATATTGGTATGAACAGTTGTGAGCATTTTCTGAGGAAAAATAATTTGGCTGATAGACTTCCCATTGAATTCATTTTGGAATCTTTGGGGTTCACCTTGACACACAACATTGTCAAATTTAATACAGAAGCCTAGTTACAGATTTGTGGCACAGCAGTGGGGGACTCTATGGCCCCTTCTTATGCTAACTTGGTGCTGGAGCACTGGGAAGAAATGGTAATCTTTAACAAAGAAAGTAATGCCCACACGGACCACATCAAACACTGGTTTCATTTTATTAATGACATGGTCTGTGTGGGATAGGACCCAGCTAAAGGCTGAGGAATTCATGACGTGGATGAATGTTAATCAGTGGAATTTAAAATTCACTCACACTATACACGTAGAGAAGAAAAAATTATTCACCTTAGTAATCTTATTTCTTCCCAGTGATACTCAGGTATTCATAACTTTCTGCAGTAAGCCTGGAGGGTTGGACTGCCCAGAGAGAATGGAACATATGCAAATGATGGAATCATCTGCACGTGACAGCTTTTCAAATGCTGCCCTATACTAACTGCCAACGTTCTAAGCCTCCTCAGATTTCCTAGGAGCCTGAATAGACAAAGCCATGCAGTAAAATACTGCAAGTACTTATGATCAGAGAGAGAGAGAGAGAGAGAGGGAGAGAGAATTCAAGAAAAAAAAAAACATTTTGATCAGAATAAAAACTCCAACTGGAGAAACACAAAAATTTCAAAGAATCATCATGTCAGAAAAGAAAAAATTACTCACCATAGTAATGTTGTTTCTTCCAACGGAGTCTTGCTGTATTCAGACATAATGCAGTTAATCCCAGCACTTGAACAGCCCCAGAGAGGAAAGAGTTAACTCTATGCAGAAGCATAGAACGTTGAGCTCGAGCTCGGTTTTCAAACCTCTGTCTGTGGTACTTCTCAGTGTAACCGTCAGATTCTTACGAGCACACTAACTAACATACTCTAGTACAGAAATTGTTCAACATATTGCCAAAGGGCAAAAAATTATTTTTGGGCCCAAAAAGACTCAAGTCGAGAACCCAAGAAGGAAAGGTAGTGACAATATTTAAGTATAAAACACCAGAAAAATAATAACATCCACCCCACCCAAGAGGGAGGGTACAAGGTACACCCCTGAGGTGCAACACTGTACCTGCCAGCCCACTTCCCAAAAACCCAGGTTCTGAGAGGGGAGGCGGGGGGAGGTCTGAATACAGCAAGACTCCATTAGAAGAAACAACATTACTATGGTAATTTTTTCTTGAAAACAACATGAAGTCTTGCTGTATTCAGACATAATGCAGACTATCAAGCAGTTCCCTATGGAGGAGGGAATGCAGAACCTACTTTGGGAAGAAGCTCTGCAGTACTTCTGTGCCAAACCTAGCATCACTCCTAGCCTGGATGTCCAGGGAGTAATACTTGGTAAAAGTATGTACTGTTTTCCAGGTGGCTGCTTTACAGATCTCTAACAAAGGTATATCTCTGGCCGCAGCTAGAGAAGCAGCTGTACCCCTAGTCGATTGAGCCCTCAGGCCTGAAGGGGGGCGTTCTACCCAACTTGTCATAACAGAATTGTATACAAGAAACAATCCACCTGGCAATAGTTCTTTTAGTGGCAAGCTTACCTTTCCCCACTTCACCATAAGTGAGAAACAATTGAAAACAGTCATTTCTATGTGTTTAGTATGCCCAATGTAGTAGCTAAGGGCCCTCTTAACGTCCAGACTGTGTAACCTTCTTTCACCTGAAGAAGAATGATCAGTGAAAAACACAGGGAGAGACATAGACTGGTTCAGATGAAAATCCGATACCACTCTGGGCAAGAACCTCCTATTGGTTATTAGGACCACTTTGTCCCTATGGAAGGAGATGAAGTCAGGTTCAACTGACAGAGCCTGTAACTCACTAATCCGCCTGGCAGAAGTAATAGCTACCAGGAACACAGTTTTCCAGGTCAGGTACTTCAATTCGGCCGAAGCCAGAGGTTCAAAGGATGGCTGCATAAGATGAACTATGCAGACATTAAGATCCCAAGGCAGAGTGGGCTCCCTAAAGGGAGGGTTAATGTGAACCAGTCCTTTGAAAAACTTTCTGAAAACAGGATGAGATGCCAGGGAAGAGCCCTTCCCTGCTGAGAGGAATGCAGAGACAGCTGCTAGATGAACCTTCAGAGTGGCAGGCCTAAGGCCTAGACCATTCAGATGAACTAGATAGTCTAAGGTTGTGGAAATGTCTGCAGAATCAGGCAAGATGCCTTTCTGAGGGCACCAAATAATTAACCTTTTCCATTTTATGTTGTAAGTTTTTCTAGTGGAAGGTGTCCTGGAGACCCTCAGAATATCCAGAACTCCCTGAGAAAGATGTAGTGCTGCATATTCTAGCTCTTCAAGGGCCAGGCCTTGAGATTGAGAGGCTGGAGATTGGGGTACCAGATCCGCCCCTGGGAGGAGGACATGAAATTGTATGTCCTGGGCAGAGACAGGGGACGTGACACTGATAAGGACAGCAGTAGAGGATACCATGGCTGTCTGGCCCAATCTGGAGCCACCAGTATCACTGTGCAGGGTTGAATCCTGATCTTGATCAGAACTCTGAACAGCAGAGGGAAGGGAGGGAGGGAAGACATAGAGAAACCTGCCCTTCCAGTCCAAAATGAGAGCATCCTGGGGAACCGTCCCCAGGACTGGAGGTCTGCAACAAAACAGAGGAAGTTGATGATTGTCCAGTGATGCAAAGAGTTCTATCTCTGGAGTGCCCCACCTGGAGAAGATGACCTTCAGTATGTGAGGATCCAGGGACCATTCGTGGTGTCCCTGTGATATTCTGCTCAGAGCATCTGCTAGTACGTTGTCATTCCCAGGAAGGTGAACTGCTACTAGAGAAGTCTGAAGAGAATAGGCCAGAGACCACAGCTTCATGGCTTCTGTGCACAAGGCCGAGGACCGAGTGCATCCCTGCTTGTTGATGTACCACATTGTGGTGGTGTTGTCTGTTCTGACTTGGACCACCTTGCCCTTGACTGAGTCCGAGAAGCTCTGCAGGGCTAGGAAAACTGCCCTGAGTTCCAGAAGATTGATATGAAGGAGAGACTCTTGTGGGGACCAGACTCCTTGAACTGTCAGGGCTCCCAGGTGGGCTCCCCACCCTAGGAGAGAAGCATCCGTAGTTAGAACTACTGATGGGACTTGAGGGAGAAATGGAACCCCTTGTCTGAGGTTGTCCTGGTCCAGCCACCACTGGAGAGCTTGGACCACAGTCTGAGTCACTGGGATCAGTTTGGTAGGTGACTCCTTCTTTTGAGACCAAAAAGACCTTAGATAAAACTGAATGTCCCTCATCTGGAACCTTGCTCCCTGCACCACTGCCGTGGAAGCTGCCATGTGGCCCAGGAGCTGGAGGAACTGTCTTGTTGGGTGGGAGACCTGAGGTTGAAAGGAGGAAGCGAGATCCACTAGGGCCTTCACCCCTTGCCAGGGGAAGGAAGGCTTTTGCTTGTACAGTGTCCAACTCTATGCCTGTAAAGGTGAGAAGTTGAACTGGTTCGAGGACAGACTTTGGAAGATTGAGAAGAAACCCCAAGGAGCTGAGTAGGTCCTGGGTAGTTTGAAGAGCTGACTTGACCAGTAAAGGTGACTGACCTACTAAGAGCCAGTCGTCCAGATACGGGGAGATGGTGATACCCTGTCTTCTGAGGTAAGCCACCACTACTGCAAGGCACTTTGTGAACACCCTTGGAGCTGATGTTAGGCCGAATGGCATAGCTCTGAATTGGTAATAGCCCGAAGGCAACTCGAACCTGAGGTATTTTTTGTGGGAGCACCTGATAGGAATATGAAGTAGGCATCCTTGAGGTCCAGAGATGCTAGCCAATCCCCTGGTCTTAGAGAGGGAAGGATTATTCCCAGAGTTACCACTTCGAATTTGGGCTTTGAAATGTGTTTGTTCAAATACCTTAGGCCTAGGATGGCTCGTCACTCCTTTGTTTTCTTTGGGGTAAGGAAGTACCTGGAGTACAGTCCTTTTCTCCTGAGCTGAGTAGGAACCTTCTCTATAGCTCTGAGAGCTAGAAGAGAGGAAACCTCTGCCTCTAGGGCAATGGTTTCTGAGAGTGATGCAGGTAGAAAAGACCTGGCCCTCTTTTTTGGAAATTTTTTGAAGCTGAGGGCCAGTCCCTGGCTTACTACTTCCAGGACCCACCTGTCTGAGGTCACAGACTTCCAGACCTGGAAGCAGTAAGCCAGCCTGCCTCCTACTGGAAATGGGGAGTCGACCCGGGCTGACACATCAGGCTGTCTGCTTGGCAGGAGCCTTAGACTGAGAGGAGGAGGGAGCAGCTCTGCTCATCCCCCTCCTGCCCCTCCCTCTAAAGAACCCCCTCTGTGGGAAGGGAGAGGAGGCCTGGGCTTGGTAAAAAGGCCTTTGAAAGGGCTTGCCCCTGCCCCTAGACTGCTGCTTGTGTGGAGTAGCTTGCCTTTCTTTGGCCTGTGCACTCCTGTACATGGTCCTGTATTCATCCATTTTCTTCATGTAAGCCTCTGTCTGCTCCCCAAACAGAGAGTTGCCTACTACAGGAAAATCCATAGCCTTAGTCTGGGTATCCTGTGAAAGGCTAGTACATCTGAGCCAAGCATGTCTTCTGAGAGACACAGATGTAGCCATGACTCTAGATGCCACATCATTGGAGTCCACAGCAGCATGAAATTGCATTTTGGATGCCTCAGTTCCATCAGCTGCCACCTCCTCCAGCTCCTTGGCTAGCTGGGGAGAGGCCTGTTTAGCCATTTCAGAACCGTATCCCATCTGGATTTCTGGTGCTTGGCTGTGTAGGCCATAAAAGTAGCCTGCCTGAGTCCCAAAGAGGATGCCAAATACTGTTTTTGGCCATGGCATCCTTCCTGGAGTCCTTATCCGGGGTGAAGCTAAAGGAATGTTAGCCCTGTCACAGGCTGCAGCCTGCACTACTCAACATGGCTGCAATGACTATAAAGGAACTCTGCAGCTGAGCCTGATAACAAATACCTCCTGTCCATTCTCTTATCCACAGGAGGTATTGAATTAGGGGTTTGTAAAATCTTGTGTGTCTGTTTCCCCAAGGATTTATGAAGAGGGATAGACAGTCTTTTGGACTCTGGGATGTCCATCATTTCCACAAAATCAGGCTCTTCATCCTCCTCTGCAGCTTCAACCAAGGGAAGCTGCAAGGTTTCTGCCACCTTTTTGTAGAACAAAAAATGTGAAGGGGACTCAGAGAGCCTGGGAGGAGACACACTTGAGGGCCTGTCTGGGGAGATGTCCGGTTCAATGGGCACATCCAAACCCCCCTGGTCATCATCGTCATCATCATCCTCGGGATAGTCTTCGTCTCCCTCCCACTCCTCATAAAAAGCATCTGGATCATAATCCAGAGGAGACGGATCTGACCGAACCGACCGCCTAACCGGCGGTACCAGTTTGGACAGAACCGGACTAAGCGATTGAACAATGCTAATCGCTTTGGCTATTTCGTCTGCAGTTGGAAAGTGCAATACCGGATCCGAACCAGCAGACTTATGCTTCTTTTTTTGATGGAACCAACCCCTCGGGATCGGCTCTCCTTTTGCCCGAGGAGGTATTGCCTAGGTCAGTAGGCACCTCCTCAGGTTTGACCGCAACCAAACCGGGCTGGCCATCCGGATCTATGGACTTTTCGGCCTCCCTTTCCTTCAGCCTACTCAGTCTTTTATCTAGAGTAGATTTGGGGAAGTTTTTACATATTTGGCAGTCTGACTTGAGATGGTCAAACCACAGACAATAAACACAGATGAGGTGGGGGTCAGCCTTAGCAAAGGCCTCCCCACACTCAGTACAGTGTTGAAACCCAGTGGGACCAGTTTTCTTCTTGGGTTTCTCAGACATGGCCAACCTAACAAATTACCCTGTTGCAGCTTTCAAGCCACGTAATGCAATAACCGATCGGTTACAAACCATGTCACGGGCTTTTTAAAAGAACCGGCAAAAACCTCTGTTCTTTTGAAATCAATCGGTACCGGAACACCACTCTAATCCCAGAAATAAATTTAAACAGAATGGGTCGGTTCCAAACCGGACCAACTGGAAAGAAACCAAAGAAAAGAACAATTTCCAACTTTTCCACAGAATAAAACACAGTCACTACCTATCTACACACTATCTGTACCATAGACAGAGGCTGGAAATCCGAAAATAACAAAAAATTATACAGGTTAAACCGAACGCTTTATTTTTACTGAACCGAGCAGAGGAAATCTCCGGAGCAACTTCACTGTTAGGCGGAGTAAAGAATCTGACGGTTACACTGAGAAGTACCATAGACAGAGGTTTGAAAACCGAGCTCGAGATCAACGTTCTATGCTTCTGCATAGAGTTAACTTTTTCCTCTCCGGGGCAGTTCAAGTGCTGGGGCTAACTGCATTACGTCTGAATACAGCAAGACGTCATGTTGTTTGAACACCTGAAGAAAATAAAGACCATAAGCCTTGTTTACCAACTTGTACCACTATGTGGCAACATGTATACAGTCATAGTGATGTACCCTTTTGTGGTAGTGCAGCATGCGGGAGTGCAGAGGCTTGAGTTCTGGAAGGGGAGGTACGGTGGGAAGTTATGAATACCTGAGTATCACTGGGAAGAAACAAGATTACTCAGGTATTTTTTTTCTTCTAACCACAGTAATATTCAGGTATTTATAACTTTCTGCAGACTACAAAGCAGTACCACTGATTAGGAAAAAGACTTTGCAGGACTGCTGTGCCAAACCTAGCATCACTTCTAGACTGGATATCCAGATTGTAATGCTTTGTAAAGGTGTGTACTGTCTTCCAGGTAGCTGCTTTACAGATATCAACCACTGGAACATCTCTTGTAGCAGCTGTTCCCCTGGTGAAATGCGCCCTCAACCCGGTTGGGGGCTCCCTACCATCTTTTGTATAGCAGAATTGAATACACTGGACTATCCAGTGAGAAACAGATCTCTTAGAAGCTGGATTACCTTTTCCCACATCCCCATAGGTCAGAAACAACAGTTTCCTGTCCTGTCTATGGTCCTTAGTGGCTGCAATATAATAACTGAGAGCTCTCATTACATCCAGACTATGAAGTCTTCTTTCACCAGAAGTAGAATGCCAAGTGAAATGGGTAGGGTAATGGATTGGTTAAGGTGAAAATCAAAGACTGCCTTTGGTAGGAATTTTCTATTTGTTCTCAAAACTACCTTATCTCTGTGAAAAGAGATATAATCCTACTCCACAGAGAGAGCCTGGAGCTCACTTATTCTTCTTGCAGAAGTCATTGCCACTAGAAAAACTGTTTTCCAAGTGACATATTTAAGTTGAGCTGTAGCCATAGGCTCAAAGGGGTGCCCCATGAGCTTGGCTATACAAACATTAAGGTCCCATGCTGGCACAGGTGCCCTGTGAGGAGGGTGCAAATGGGCCAAACCCTTTAAGAACCTCTAAAAATGGGGTCTGAAGCTAGTGAAACCCTGGCACCAGCAGAAATGCAAGCAGACAATGGTGCAAGGTGTTCCTTGAGTGAATTGGGTTGTAGACCCAGAGAATGTAAATGAGAGAGGTAATCCAAAACAGCTGGGACCCCAGCCTGTAATGGAATCAAATCCTTAGTCGAACACCAGATTGAAAACCTTTTCCATTTTGAAGAATACGTTTTCTTTTCTTTTATTTTTAAACTTTATTTGTCGCCACTACCTGTGGAACTCCTTCAGGCATCCTCAGGGACTCCAGCCACTACCTACCTCCCTCCGTGACTGTTACTCCCTTCCCTCTCATGTAACCCAGCACCACCTCCGGGTCTACATCCTTTGGAGGTAGGGTCGCCCTATCCACCAGGGTGCTCTATTTCTAGGGCAAAGTGCTGGGCACGAGAGGTCAGGTAGAGAGGAGGCCGTCCGGAATTGGGAGTGTGGGCTTAGAAGGCCCAAGGTGCCTTCATCTATCCCAAGGAGTGGGGTTTTTCTCTTTTTGTAGTGCCTGTTCCCCTCGGAGTGCAGCTATACAAGGTAACGCTATGCTGCAACTCCGCCCCATGCGTCTACTATGTCGCCATGCTGGGCGCCTCTGATCACCACCAGAGGCCGCTCCAGGAGCGACTGCATCTCCCCAACCCTCCCTGGGAAGAAAGAGCAGTCCTACGGACGCTCAATCTCCTCCCCCCCGCCGACCCCCAGCTGTCCTGTCTCGTTCCCGAACCCGGGTTGCCAGCGTGATGTGAGGTGTGGCGTCCAGCGCCTCAACCCTCAGTGCCACCGGGCCGGCTTAAGAATACGTTTTCTTAGTAGAGGGTTTCCTATAGCCCCTCAGAATGTGAAGCACTGATTCAGAGAGTTGCACATTTGCATATTCTAGTTCCTCAAGAACCAAGCTTTGAGGTTGAGGGACTTGAGGTTTGGGTATATGGAGAGCATTAGAGAGTACCATGGCTGCCTGGGCCAATCCGGGGCTATTAGGATTAGAGATGCTGAGTGGGACCTGAGCTTGAGTAACACTCTGAAAACCAGGGGAAAGGGAGGGAAGGCATACAGGAACCTTTCTGACCAATCTAGAGTCAGGGCATCCAGGGGCAAGGTACCCTGATCTGGTGGCCTGCAGCAATACTGAGGTAAATGGTGGTTCTGGTGGGATGCAAACAAGTCCACCTCTGGGGTGCCCCACCTTCAGAAAATTATTTCTACCACCTATTTGTTCATTCGTGATGGGCCTGGTTCATTCGACTTAAGGCATCTGCCAAGGTATTGTCCTTCCCTGGTAGATGGATTGTCTGCAGGGAGACTCACAAAGAATACACCAGGGTTCACATTTTCATGGCCTCTGTGTAAAGGGTCCCTGACCTGGTGCCTCCCTGTTTGTTGATATAGTACATTGTGGTGGTATTGTCTATTCTTACCTGTACCGCCCTTGACTGTACCAGTCCTGAAAAGGTTTTTAGAGCCAGAAAAACAGCCCTGAGTTCCAGCAAGTTTATGTGCTGGAGGGACTCTGTGGTTGACCAAGTACCCGGGGTTGTATGGTCTCCCAAGTGGGCACCCCAGCCCAGTAGGGATGTATCTGTTGTGAGAAGAACTGAGGGGTATTCTCTCTGAAAGAGGACACCTTCCCTTAAATTGGGTACTTCCTTCCACCACTGCAAAGCTTGCAGCAAAGTTCTTGTGACCGGAATGGGTTTTGAAAGAGAACCTTTTCTTTGACTCCAGTGAGCCTTGAGGTGGAACTGGATGTCCCTCATTTGAACCCAGCACTGTGGCTGTGTACACAGCCATATGACCCAGAAGTTGCAAGAACTGTCTTGCAGGCATGCTCCTGTTCAAGGTGAAGGAATCTGCCACTAGCTGAAGATTTCTGATCCTGTCCAGAGGGAGGTAGGCCCTGCCCTGCAGGATGTCTATCTCTTCCCCTATGGACTGCAACTTTTGTTCAGGAATGAGGACTGACTTTTTGAGATTGATAATGAACCCCAAGGATTCCAGCAGGCCTTGGATAAGGCTTAGATACTGAGTGACCTGTTGTGGTGACTTGCCCACCACCAGTCAATCGTCTAAATATGGAAAAACTGTCACACCCTGTCTTCGAAGGTGTGCTACCACTGGTGCTAGGCACTCTGTCAATACCCTTAGGGCCGAAGAAAGGTCGAAAGGCAGGGCTGAAAATTGGTAGTGACCTGAAGGACGTTTGAACCTGAGATATTTTCTGTGAGACTCCCTTATGGGAATGTGGAAATACGAGTCCAGTGATGCCAACCAATCCCCTTTCTGGATTGTTGGCAGAATCAATGCCAAAGTTACCATTTTGAACTTTGGCTTTTTTCAGATGCCTGTTTAGGGCTCTGAGATCCAATATAGGCTGCCACTTCCCACTTTTCTTTGTGATGAGGAAGTATCTGGAGTAAAAGCCCTTTCCTCTCAGTGGGCTTGGGACAGGTTCCACTGCTTTTAAAAGTAACAGTTTCTGGACCTCTGCCTCCAGCAGATTCCTTTCTGCCAGGGAAGGTGCACTGAAACCCCTGGCTGCTAGAGGAGGAAGGGATTTGAAAGCCAGAGACAGACCCTGACCCACTACCTCCAGGACCCACTTGTCTGTGGTGATGGTCAGCCAAGCCTGGAGGAAGTGGGAAAGTCTGCCTCCAAAAGGGAGTGAGGAGGAGGCCTGTACTTCAGGGGGTCTGCTTGGCTTGGGGTACAGGCTATGCTTGAGCTCCATGCCTAGAACCCCTTCGACCCCTGCACCTAAAGTACCCCTGCTGTAGGTACTGGGGTGTGGCCACTGGCTGGAAAAAGGGCCTGGTGTGGAAGGACCCACCCCAGCCTCCCCTTCCATAAGGCCTGGTGGATGGAGAAGCTCTCTCTCTCTCTGCTAGAGCTGCTTCTGTAAGTGGCCTTATACTCATCCACCTTCTTCATGTATGCCACTGTAGAGTCTCCGAAAAAAGCATTTCCCTATAAAGGAAAATCCAGGGCCTTAGATTGTGTATCAGCAGTGAGATTTGTGGCCCTCAGCCAAGCAAATCTCCTCTGGGCTACTGTATTTGCCATCCACCCGCTGCTGCAGCGTCATGGTATCAAGCAGCCATCTGAATTGGTACTTAGCTGCCTTTTAGCCCAAACCTAGCTGTTTCAGTAGGTCATCAGATAGGGGTGAGCTTTCTGAGAAATGGCCAAAACTGACTGCCACAGGGACTTTTGGTACTGGGCAGCATAGGCCTGAAAGTTAGCCTGTCGCATGGCTAGGGAGGCTGACAGGTATCCTTTCCTTGCCATGCTATCTATTTTCCTAGAGTCCTTATCTGGTGGATGGGATGCCAGAGGGACTCTAGCCTTATCACAGGCTGCTTGTTGAATGACCCCTTGGTGATCTGGACAGGAAAAAAGGAACTCTGCCCCTTCCCTCTCCAACTGATATTTCTTTAAAAAAGATGCTTAATTGTTGCAAACCCAAAATTCTGTCGCCCAACTGATATTTCTTGTATTTCCTCTTATCCAGAGGGGGGACAGAATTTGGGGTTTGCAACAATTTTAGAGCATCTTTTTTAAATAATTTATTCACTGGGAGGAGGAGAGCTTTGGTAGGAGTCAAACCCATCATCTCCAGATACTCTATTTTCTCCTCATCCTCCACTTCTTCTCTTGTGGAGATGTCAAGGGCATCTGCCATTTTTCTCACAAAAGTGAAGTGAGAAGAAAAATCTTCAGATGTCCTAGGGGGTGAACCAAAATCTTGTTCCGGGGATACCTCGAGTAAGATAGGTCCCCCCCCTCATCCTCCTCATACTTGCTGTATTCCTCTTCTTCAATAAGGGGAATTCCGCCAGGCTGTCCTGCTGGAACAGGTGGTTGCAGAGCAGGGGGCACTAAACCCTGCAAAGCCTGAATGACTTTAAAAGCCTAAGTGATTTCCTGAGGAATAGGCATGATAGTAGCAGGTACAGACGTCCCCTGATCAGTATTTGGGGGTTCTGTATGTTTTAGCTTGTGTGCTTTTTTAGAGGGAACCGGGGAGCTAGCCGGTTCAGAAATCCTCTTGGTAACTTTATCACCCACCTCAGGGGTGGAAGTAGCAACAGATGTGGGTTCAGCCACAATAACAGAGGGTATCGGCTGGTCAGAGCCAGAGGGACCCTTGGGGAGCTTCTATTTCAGCCGTTCCAGGTGTTTTTCAACAGTTTTTTCAGGGAATGTCAGGCAGATTTGACAATCCTCTTTAAGGTGCTCATATCCCAGACAAGCGACACACATAGTGTGCTTATCTGCCTTTGCAAAAACATCCCCACACGGTGTACAATATTTAAAACTGGGCTCACCGGTCTTTTACTCCGGTATTTCTGCCATTGAACCGATAAAAAAGAGAACCGCTAAGTAAGAAAGATTTAAATAATAACACTTGCGGTTGCGGTTGGTTCTGGAACCGAAAAGGAACCGAACCGATAGAAAATTTGGAACTGGTACTAGCAGTTCAGTAACGAATTATGGTTACAAAAAAACACTTTTAAACTAAATTTAACAAAAAAATAAAACGGGGCTTGTGTTAGAAAACCCCCAAAATATATAAAACTAACCCGGTTCCCTCCCAGTTATACCGAACCGAGAGAAACCAGCAAAAACAACTAAATAACTACAAAACTAAGTTTAGCTACAGTAAAACAATTAATATAAGGCAGAAAATGAAACAGAAACGATACTTATATATTTTTATAAGTTTCTTCACTTCAGACAGTTGATAGAAGAGCGACACTCCAAGTGACCAGACTGTTCAGGTGAAGAGTAAAATCTGAGGAAGTTTAGAACATTGGCAGTTAGTAAAGGGCAGCATTTAAAAAGTTGTCGCGTGCAGATGATTCCATCATTTGCATATGTTCCATTTTCTCCAGGCAGTCCAACCCTCCAGGCTTACTGCAGAAAGTTATGAATACCTGAGTATTACTGGGGTTAGAAACTCAAATTTTCAGATGTGACCCTGAAAACTGACGCAAGTGATAAGGCTAAGATCAGAACTAGAAATTACAGGAAGAGTACAACTACGAATACCATCTTGAGATTTGACAGAGCACATCCTAGAAAACTGGTCTCATCTATACCTTATGGACAGTTTCTTAGATTTAGAAGGAACTGTTCAGAGTATTTAGAATTTGAGGAAGAAGCCAAAGAACAGTATGAGAGGTTTTTAGAAAGGGGTTATACCAAACAAGTACTGGATGGGGCACTGGGTGAAGTTAGATTGGAACAGCAGATTGGCAAATACAGACCCATTCACCCAGTATATGTTAAAAATATAATTTATATTTTCATGTAACCAGAGAATAACCAGTGTATTGGTTGGAGTGGATCCTGATCTTATACTAACGTTTTGGATTTCTCCTTCTTCAGGTATACACTGGTAACATATTCTAAATAAATACAAAATGTCTTAATCTTAACATGTGCTTCTTCACCTGGATATATGGCAGCTTATGTATTGTGTAAGCATACTCACATTTTTTTACTTAATCAATGTCACTGTTATACCCATTTTCTAGATGACACCTGTTAATTAATTCACCCAGTTTATATTTAGTATAAAACATGTCATAGTGTACAATAAATTGATTAATAGCATAAGCTGGGCTACTCTCCTAATTACTTTAACATCCACAAAAGCAAGAGCTAGCTGGAAGCTTCCCCAGCCCCACAAATGACCCCAAGACATTATGTGATCCTCATTAGCCAATTGGGCAGTTGCTGGTTCAGCACAAAGGACTTTTTGCCACCACTTAATGGCCTCTTTGTCAAGCACTTACCAGCATAGCGGCCCCTAGTGTGAAGGCCATGGCAAGAGGATATCTACTGGCAGGTATTTACTTGTGGGTGTCAGAGGGTGTCTACTTGTGGGTGTCATAAGGTGTCTACTTTTCAGTGTCAACTTGTGGCTGCATGTCATGCTGCTGCCAAATCTCCCTCCCACCCAGCTTTTCTTAAAAAGGTTAGAAATCATAGGAAGCCTGAGGATTTCTCAGATCTCTTTAAGGTTAAATCTCTTAGAAAAACCTAAGATTGTTTCATGGCATAGAAATTGTCTGACTCCCAGCCTTTCTGATGTGTATTCTCAGCCCTGGCTTGAATTTTCCTATTTGCTGTTGAATAGGTTCCATTGCTCATTTTTTCCCCATGAAACATACTTCTAGATGTTAGTCTCTTCATACTCTTTTTTTAGGTGTCAGTATGGCTCAGTTGGTAGCATATCTGCCTTTGGGCCACCCCACACCAAGACTAGGGTGCTGTACTGTCGGGTGTGCCATCCTTCAGATGAGACATTAAATTGAGGTCCCTTCTACCTAACTCTGTTGCTGTCCAGGTGAAAAAGACAGAACACAGCCGGCCCGGTGGTACTGAGGACTGAGGTGCTGGATGCCACACCTCACGCCACGCTGGTGACCCGGGTTCGGGTTGCCAGGGATCGGCAGGGGTGGGCGAGGACTGAGCATCCGTAGGACAGCTCTCCTCTCCTAGGAAGGGATGGGGCACAGAGATCGGCAAAGCTTGACACCTAGCGGAGACTAGGTGTTGACACTCCTGGTCCTGATAGATCGGGGTCGGTAGGCGAAGCAGCCGGCGGGGGTGCTGCATACAGATGCATACGTGGCATGCCCCCTGCTGGCATTGCACACTCCGCCTCCAAAGGCAGGAAAAGGGGTGCCCCGGTTGTAGCGACTTGATGACCATTTGAGTGTACCCGTGCCGACTCCAAGAGGGGATCAACACTGCAGATCCGGACTTGGTGGGGGAGTTGGTCGCCCCCTGCCACCCCGCCACACAGGGTAAGCCACGGGGTAATGGATGATCCCCCGCAGTGGGAGACAGGTGCAGGTCAAACGGCAGCTGGAGATAGGGATGCGAGGACACCAGGTCCTACAGGGGGCCCCAGGGGGAGAAAAAGTAAATAAAAAAAAAAAGGAGAGAGAACCGAAGGCACTTTTCACAAAAGTAAGGGATTTTCCCTGGTGTCCTTGCCAACATTCCCCTTTCCATAAAACTGGTTCATGCAACTGCCTAAAGCCATGTTTCCACAGCAGTAGTACTACAAATATAATACCACAACAATGCGGTCCCTTCCACTTGCCACCCACATCCTGTGTGTCTAAATGGCTCCTCTCTGCACCACTGCAATCTGTGCTGGTGAGGGGCCGTGCATCGGGGGAGCCATCCATCTGCTGGCCGATGGATGGGTTGCTGTGGTGCAGGCAGTTCACATTGCCACTTAAGCCACTGTAAGTCGCTCACTCCTCTTGGCGCTCCCAGCTTGCTAGAGAATCTGGAAGCATCTTAGCAAGCGCCTTACCCCGATCGTATACATGTCCACGCAGTCACATTTGCACTGCAGCAACTCGAGCGCATGGGTTACTCCAGTGCAAATGTGACCGTGTAATCTGGGCTATAGGCTCTGTGTGTGAATTGATGTACAAAATGACTGCCACTACACATTTAGTCACTTCACTACCAGTCTAGCATTGTTTGTAAAGTGCTTTGGGATAATGTTTGTATGAAAAGTGCTAGTTTTATGTATTTAGTTATTTGCTGACTAAGAAAGGAGGGCTAGGCAATTCTGTCTATTTTCAGCCTTGTCCCGGGGACAGATTGAAACTATTAGATTAATCTGTTGGTGCTATTTTTAATGAATGGGGGAATTTAGCCAAGGCACATGGGAAATTCCCCTACTCTTTTCAAGAAGTGCCAGGGATCTATAATGCCCACCTAAACAACCAACCACCAGAAAAGGCTAACAGAACCCCAGTTTAATATCTCATCCAACGACAGCACCTCATGGTGCAGCACCCCCTCATGATGTACTACAGTGTCAGTATTGGACTTTTACCACAAGTTCCTGGTATGGGACTAGAGTCCACAACCCTCTGATCTTCCAGCCCCAGAGGTGAGTGTGCAACCTGCTGAGCCACTGACACTGATATCATAGGGTCAAATAAATGCTGATCCTTCTTCTAATTCTTCCTCTCGTACTGCTCACATAGTTAGTTATATATTTCCCATCAAAAAAATATAATACAACACTGAATGAGTGTCCAAGCACCATTTTACATTACATGCATGCCGTTTCACTTTTGTGCACATAACTGCACACTTCCGAATTTTAAAGTCCATCACGGGAATACCCTTCACAAGCAGAGGTAAGAGTGATTGCTGTAAGTTCTGCTTTTGAATTAAAATGTGACAAAAATCAAGAGAGATTTTAGGTACTGGCAGTAAGGAACATTGTTAACTGAAAGGTTACTAGAGGGGACACTAGATTTCTTTTTCATATTTTGAAGGAAAAATCCAAACAGTAACCTTCTAAAGATTTGTGACTGATTGTTAAGAGCATAAGGTCACGTGGCTCCTGAAGAACTTGCTGCAACACAATCATCTGTAAAATGCCAGTACCAAGGCTATAAAGAAAGCCATGTATAATTACTTTGCTACTAATCTCCAGGATAACCTTAAAGGTGATAGGAAACAGCTTTTTAAACCTGTAGATGCATTCATGTTTTCCTTTTAGTGTCTATCCAAAAATTTAATGTTTAGATCTCTTGTTATATTAATACTCTATTTTTTTGCCTCTGTAACTACCCTGAATCCCTCTCTCCTCAGAAGTTGCTACTGCCACTTTTCATACTGCCTGAACATTCTATGACATCAGTAACACCATTCAGTGCCATTCAGATGAATAGCATGAGAACAGTGTAACTGATGAAATGTAATGTCTTAGAAATATGAAAAATAAGAGCAACAGCTGCTGAGGGGATGATTACTCTATGTAAATCTGAGGGCACCCCAAAGCTAGATTATTTATCAAAAATTGGTCAGAGTGTAACCCCTAGATGGCGCTATCCCAGGGGCTACTACCCCTGCCTGATTTGCCACTAACAGGTTGAGGGGCCTGGATCCAATGGCGGGTGCCTCCACCCAGAGGTCAGGGTTTGCAATAGTTAAACTAACTTGGTCACAGCCCTCTGGGACACTGCAACCCCCCTTTCTTCCCACTAGTGGCCCACACAATATATCAGAATTACCTTCACGGTATACACTTACCCCCAGGTCTGGTTCCGGCACTGGGACCTCCTGTGAAATGAGATACAGTGCAACAATCACAGTACAGTACTTTAACATAGACAAATACCTCAGGCAGTATAACTTTGCTGAAACAAGCAGCTCTGATTTATTTAGGGGATATAACAAGGACAGGGAAATCAGGTTAATTAGCTTATCACTCTAATAATCTACCTATGGCTCTGTGCACAGGCCTATCCCTATCAGTTACTGTCCCTGGGTACCCAAGCCCTAGTGCTAGTCAAACCGTGGCAGCTGGTAGGGCCCTTTCACACAGAGAAAAGGAGAATTAAACAGTCAGCAGTACAGTAATTCCATTTGGATTTAATGTGGCAATTCAACAGGGAGCAACCCTGAATTAGTACTCACGACCTCCAAATAAGATAGGGTCCTTCAATGTCAGCAGGGCTCACTTGAGGTACACAAACCTCTTCACACATCCATATAAAAGAAAGTACTATACCAGGCAGGCTGCATCTGTATCCGATCGCAATTACTGCACAATACGGGAGAACACACAGCAGATTCAGTTCTGACAGACCGAGTGCAATTTTCAGCAATTCTTCCAGTCTTCTACAGGGTGAGCCTGGTTTCTACTCTTCAGAGATCCTTTGATTCTTTTCACAGGACGGATTCAGTCCTAACAAGCTGTTACACAAGCTGCAGACCGGAACTCTGGGCCTTACACACGTTTTTGACTAAAACTGCACACTGAAAACCACAGGGCTCTTCCTTCTTCACTGCCAAAGCTCAACTGAACTCCAACTGACGAACCGGCACTTCCTTTGAGTTCCTCCCAGTTCTTGACTGGATTGGCTGTCACTCACAATAGACTGCTGCTGTTGGTCCAAAAAGGCACTGAAGTCTAAACTACATCTCCCAGAGTCACTGCCCATACAATCCTCTTGTGGCTGGCTCAGATTATGAGTCCAAGTTCTGATTCGTCCAAGGCATCATTTTAGAGCTAGCTTACCCACACTGATTGGTCCAGTTCAGCAGTTCAAAACTAGAATGAGAACTAGCAGACACAGTTCTGACTGCAAAGAAAGCAGGTTAGACAAACTGTAATTTCATTATTACTCTAAATAATTTCTGGCAAACAGTTACATCTTTCAGATAGGTTCCTTTGCACTCCTAGTGACTGCAAAATGAAGTGAATTGCAGCAGCGAGTGGTACTCAATCAAAGAAACACACAGTCCCCATACAAACTATGTCTGCAAGCAGACGGCTCTTAAAGACAGTACCAGAGGTTCTAAAACACTCACTGATAAATGGCTTAAGGCCAAACACCATTCAGGCTTGGAGCATTCAAGCAAGCTCCTGGAAGTCTTTTGGGAACCCCCATTTGCAGGGGGTTACACCTTCCTGGCCTGGGAAAGCTTGACGTCAGCGTCAAGCAAGTACTATAAGTTTCAACTGCAACCATATACATTTGCATTAGGCTCGCACATGTAATCATCAGTCAATATATCATTTTACCAAGAACACATTTCTGAAACATTGCAATACGTCACTCTTTACACAGTATTACATACATTGTACCATAACTCAGTTATTACCTCTTGTACATGAAACCTGAAGAGAGGGGCCCTTCCCTATCAGTTACCTTGGGGCTGGATGGGGCAAGGGCACCATATAGAAGGAGCAACACAAGTAACTTGGAGTTAGCACTGATGCTCAGTTTGGGCAATGAGCTCGGGACACATACACTCCTTTATGGACAACATTGAGAGGCAAGTCCACAGGCCTCCCAAGTGAATCATAACTGAGGTGCACCACAGGCTTTACAGCTCGACCAGTCTTTCTAGGGGAACTGTTATAGTCTCTGCACTCTGAGCCTCATTTTCAGCATTGTCCTCACTTGTCAGGGAGTCTCCATGGGGTAGAGAGGCTAGAACTTGGGGCACTTTCAGCTCCAGGAGTTACAGTTTCTGAGTCCACAACATTTGGCTCGCATGGAGAGCTTTCGGACACTGGCAGTGGACTGTCAGGGCACTCAAAATACTCTTCTTGTTAGATTGTATCACCAGTCTGCCCCAATCTATCATTTTCCTCCCTGAAAGCTCAAACAGTTCAACCATGCACAATGATTCCATTTCATCTGATCTGATGCTTTGCACTTCACTTTCTGGGAGCATTGGCTCCAGGGATGAAGCTGGGGGCTTAGACAGTCCAGAAGGCCCAGCTTTGTCTCCAGTATTGACTAGGGATTGCCCGAGAACAATTGACTCAGTTAGTAAGAAGGATAGTATTCAAAGTCACTCCACTTTCTTCCGATATGGACTGACAGTCATGCTCAACTGGGACTTGTGGAGGAACACTTTAACTTTGCTTCTGTAGGTGCAGACTTTCTTGATCTTTCTTAGCAGCAGCTCTAGTCACTGGTCCAGGGGGGCATCTTCTAGGGCTCAGACTCAATTAAGATTTGTCCAATGGGCAGTAAATGATTTCTATGCATTGTTTTACATCTTTTGAATTATTCTCAGGCCTTACTTTGTACACTGGCAGATCATCTAGTTTGCCCACTACAATGTGAGGAGATGGTGCCATCTGTCAGCAATCTTGTGCTTGCCATGCAGTCCCAGATTTCTTAGCAATACCCGATCTCCCTCCTGGAGTTCCTGTGCTTTCACCTTTTATCATACCTTTCTTTGTTGGCCAGATTTCTTTTGGCAGCCATGGTTTGAGCCAGTTGGTACGCATGAGTTAGCTGGGCCTTTAACTTTGCACATACTGTAAATAGTTGTCAGCTTGAACCCCATCAGGAGACCCCAAACACACATCTACTGGTAGTCGAGCTCTTCCAAACATCAGGCGGGGAGGGAGAATCCAGTGGCATCACTTTTGGTGCAGTTATAAGCATGTACCAGGGTGCTAATTTGTTGGCTCCATCTAGGCTTGTCCTTTGGGTGCAGGGTGCCTAGCATATCTAGCAAAGTGCGGTTGAAACGTTCAGGCTGTGGGTCCCCCTGGGTGGTAAGGAGTGGTTCTGGACTTTCGCACTCCCCACAGAGAAAGCATCTCTTTGATCAGGCGACTCTCAAAGTCTCTCCTTGATCAGAATGGATTCTTTGTGGAGCCCCATAGTGAACAAAAGTTTTCTACAAGTACTTTGGCTACAGTGGATGCTTTCTGGTCTTTGGTGGGAAAGCTTGGGCATATCTCGTGAAATGGTCAGTGACCACCAGCACATTACTGATATTTCTTTGATCTGACTCCAAACTTAGAAAATCAATACAGACCAGCTCCATGGGTGCACTGGTGGTTATGTTAACAAGGGGCAGCCCTCTGAGGCAAAGCTTTCCTCTGTAAGCAGCGACTACAAGTTCGAATGTGTTGCTCCACATCAGCCCCCATCTTAGGCCAATAGAATCTGGATCTCACCAAGTCAAGTGTTCTGTCTATACCAAGGTGCCCCATGTGGTTGTGCAAGGACCTCAATACTGAGTCTCGAAAGGCAGTGGGCAGCACTAGTTGTTGTTTGTCTACTTGTCCCCCTCTGTCTACTGTTTCTCTGTATAACAGTTTATTGATCAGTTTCAACTTAGGACCTTCTTTGTATAACAGTGCAGTTCTCAAATCAGTGGAGCGTAATTTGGACACATCTTTTCCTGCATAGAGGGCTTCTAAAGCTGCTTTGATCATGGGATCGCGGGATTGAGCCCGCCGAATACTGTCATTGTCCAGCTGAGGCAGTGCACCAATGTCTATTGCAGAAAAGTGGCAATAAGCAGCAGGTATGCAATTCTCAGAGGCTCCCAAGCAATCCACCATGCAGTCCACTGCGTCCGTGGACATTTGTTCCTCCCTGTCAAACTTCCGGCAGAGTGCCGAATGTCAGGTTCTGCCAGTCGGACCCAATCATTCTGGGGAACAGGCCTCCGGAGAGAGCATCAGCATCTATGTGGTTCAGACCTGCTCGGTATTCGAGAGCATAGTCATATGTAGATAATGCAGAAAGCCACCTATGGCCAGTGGCATCCAACTTAGCTGAGGTCTGCACATAGGTCAAAGGATTATTGTCAGTTTTACTAGTATTTTAGCCCCATACAAGTACTCATGGAATTGGTCAACAATAGCCCACTTCAAAGCTAGGAACTCTAACTTATGTACAGGATAGTTCTTTTCGGATGGGGTCAGGCTTCTACTGCAAAGGCCACTGGTCTCAGGCCATTCTCGTGCTCTTGGTACAACACAGCCCCAACCCTTGCAAGCTAGCATCAGTGTGCAGGACGTAGGTTTTCTTGGATCGGCATAGGCCAGCACTGGAGCATGGGTAAGTTGATATATGATCTCATGAAAAGCAGTCTCACAATCAGAGTCCAGCGGGCCCCAAATACTTCACTCGGATGAAAATACACTCTTTCAGTCTTGAGGATGCTGACTTTTGGTATTTTTGTGGGTTGGGGATACCCTTGAGTAAGGTTAAGTAAAGGGCGGATCACTCTTGAATAGTCCTTGATGAAGCGCCGATAATAACCACAGAATCCAGGAATCTTTGCAGTTCTTTTAGATTTTGGGCTGTGGCCAGGTGGTCAAGGCCTCAACTTTACTTGGTCGGTCTCTATTCCTCGGTGGATACTATGTGTCCCACATACTTTACTGATGTTTGAAAAATTGACACTTATCAATGGACAGTTTAAGGCCAAAGTCCTCAAGTCGGTCCAATACCTTAAATAATCTGCTCTCATGTTCCTCCAGTGAGCTGCCAAACACAATAACATCATCTAGGTATACCAGGCACTCTAGTAAGTTCATGTCCCCACTGCACTCCATCAATCGTTGAAAAGTGGCTGGGGCACCTGGAAATCATGAGGCATCCTCATGAATTCATAGAAGCCAAGCGGACAGATAAAGGCTGTCTTTTCACGGTCCTCTGGGGCCATCGGGATCTGATAGTACCCACTCGGAGATCCAGCACAGAGAACCACTTGCTCCCGTTTAGGCAGTCAAAGCATCCCTGAATGGGGGCATTGTGTACTGATCAGGGATAGTCCGCCGGTTTAAGGTGCGATAATCCACACACATCCTTACTGTTCCATTCTTTTCCTCACTACCACAATGGGGAAGCATAAGGGCTTCTGGATTCTTGTATTACACCAGCAGCTAACATCTCTTGCAGATGCCGTCTCACATCATCTATGTCAGCAGGTGCCAGGAGTCAGACCTCTCACGAAATGGTCTTTCGTCATGCAGCCGGATATTGTGCTCAGCTCCTTGCACCCATCCTACATCATTCCTTAAAGAAAACACCTGGTCTCTCTGGGCAAGCTTCTCACTGATCTTCACTTTCCATTCAGCTGGCGCGGGAGTCGCTGAAATCAAACAAGTCAGGCGTTACTCTGTCATTCTTCTTGAACTCTTGCTGCTGGGTAGCACTGCAGTGTCTGCACAATGCACATTAGCCAGGATGCAACCTCTGTTTACTCGAATGTCTCTTTCAGACACATTATGAACTTGGACCATTACCCTTCTGGCATAAGCATGGGCTCTAGCGGGCAAAATACTAAACGACCAGCAGTCCCTCTGGCAATTTTCCATCGCCTGGTGCATCCAACATTAATATTTTATTCTTAACATCCTTTCTGATATGGACCTCTCCTGTAAGGTACACTGGGCATTTGGCGCCAGGATCAGAGACTCAGGATCCTTCTTCCATACAATTCCGACGGTTCCTCTGGTTCTGTTTTTCAGCATCTCTCTGTGCCTCATAGGCCTTCTTAATTAAAGCCGGAACTCTTAAAGCTCTACTAGTCTTTGACCCTGTTTTTCATAACACAACTGTGCCAGCCTTCCGAACATATGAGCATTTGTTCCAATCAACAAAGGGACACCATCATACAGTCCAGTGGGGGGACACACTAAGGCTAGGGTCTCTACTTGTTCGGCCACTCCAGCCACGGAGGTGGGGAAAGACAGCCAAATCGGATATACCGGAATAGGGTAGGCCTTCTCACTTAACCCCCATACATGCAGTCCTTCTAATGGTTGTAAGGGTACGTCTGACAAATGCTTCTGATACCAATCTTGGAACATAATTGTCACTTGGGAGCCACTGTCTAATATAGCTCTTGTAGACACTCCGTTCACCTTTACAGTGGTCTCCATGGAGGGACCCACTATTCTGGACCAGTCTGGAGGCGTAGTGGGGGCCTGGGCAACTGACCTTGCCACAAAAGGACGTGAATTAGCATTTTGGTGCCCTCACTGGGATCATATCGTCACCTCTTAACCACTGATTTCTTCTCGAAGCTCTCCTTAGCCTATATGCAACTTTGTCAGTGTCTTTTGGGGACTGGCATTCCCTTTTCATGTGCCCATCTTTCCCACAATTATAGCAAAACATACTTTCTGAGTTTGAGCTGGCGAGGCGCCACACTGGGAGCCGGGGCGGGGTATTACTAACTGGAAACCTTGGTGCCATCTCTGTCTGCGGCGTGATAAGCATTTGGAGACATCTCGTCAGTTCTCCACTTCCATGGTCAAGGAATCGAGTTCGAGCTGTTATCAGCAGGAGATACATGGTGGTACCCCCACCCCATAACAGAATGCAGTCGGATATAGGTCAGAGCCGTACTTGCAGGCGTGGCCTTCATAAAGGGACTGTTTTTGAATTCCGGATCTCTCTCAACAGTTCGCCCATTGTGACATATCTTTTTCCTTGTCAGAGCACTCATTGACTGCCAACCTCTGCCCTGAACTTCACTTGATGGGTCACCCTCAGTCACTCGGGGTAGCCGCAGCTATTGTGCAGGTCCCTCCCGAGGTCGTCTTTTCTCAACTCCTCGAATTTCTCTCATTAACTCATCCATTAGGAGGTGGGGATTCCAGTCGATCTGCCAGGTGTAACTGAAGCAACAGCAGTTCTGAGAAGGGGCAGACTTAAGGATCCTGTCAGCCTGGTTCGTCCAGTTCAATACGGCAAACTACCTTTTCTGAGGCATTCTTGCAACAATTTTCCAGCCGAGATACATACACAGACAACAACTCCCCTTGGTACTGTTGTGCATCTCTTACTCTCCACCATAGGTCCTCATCAGAATCTGGGCTCCCTACACACATTCTCCAAGGCCTCAAGATAGGCCTGTGCAGAGCTTCAGGGTTACTGGCCCGTTTAGCACGGATGGTAGCCAGGGCAGGACCTCGGAGGCTCTCACTAACCTCTTTCGCTTTTCACCTTCCGAGCATTGCCATTCTAGCACTTGGGGGCAACATAGTCTATCCAGGTCTCCCAGTCATCCTCCTTGGGGGTGGGAGGTGCCAGAGAAGATCCTCAACCTTCGGTAAGAGTCGTGACTAATGGCAGGTGCAGAAATAGAGTCTGCATTGGTTCAGCCACCATTACGGGCACTGGAGCAGGAGAGGTGTTGGGGAGGAACACCCCAGGTGGCAGAATAGTTTCTTCAAGTCCTCCACAGTTTTCCCTCTCCCAGCAACCATTCAGCAAATTTCTCCTCAAAGTTTCAGATAGTGGTGGGGCTGATTCCCCGGTCTTTACTGTCCTTAGTTATCACTCTCAAGCAGTGAGGGCTCCTCTGGGGTAATGGTCTGTGCACTTTGGAGCTATCTATGGGATCCTTAAACTCTACTAGGGCCAGGAAAGTGTGGGTGAGCAGATTAGCATGCCGACCCACCACCACAGGGTTTTGTAAACCTTCCACCTTGGAAAGTACTCCCTGCACAGTGTCCGTATTGATACCCAGAGGATGTCCAGGATAAGCATAGCATTTTGGGGTCGATCTCCTCCCCAGTACACCACTCCAGCCGGTGCACAGCCACTTCTGTCGGGTGCCATTTTTTCTTAACAGTGGTTCGTAAATATGGCCACTAGAGGACACACAATCCCAGCGGTGAGCCTCCAAGATGTAACCCCTAGATGGCGCTATCCAGGGGCTACTACCCCTGCCTGATTTGCCACTAACAGGTTGAGGGCCTGGATCCAATGGTCGGTGCCTCCACCCAGAGGTCAGGGTTTGCAATAGTTAAACTAACTTGGTCACAGCCCTCTGGGACACTGCAACCCCCCTTTCTTCCCACTAGTGGCCCACACAATATATCAGAATTACCTTCACGGTATACACTTACCCCCAGGTCTGGTTCCGGCACTGGGACCTCCTGTGAAATGAGATACAGTGCAACAATCACAGTACAGTACTTTAACATAGACAAATACCTCAGGCAGTATAACTTTGCTGAAACAAGCAGCTCTGATTTATTTAGGGGATATAACAAGGACAGGAAATCAGGTTAATTAGCTTATCACTCTAATAATCTACCTATGGCTCTGTGCCAGGCCTATCCCTATCAGTTACTGTCCCTAGGTACCCAAGCCCTAGTGGCTAGTCAAACCGTGGCAGCTGGTAGGCCCTTTCACACAGAGAAAGGAGAATTAAACAGTCAGCAGTACAGTAATTCCATTTGGATTTAATGTGGCAATTCAACAGGAGCAACCCTGAATTAGTACTCACGACCTCCAAATAAGATAGGGTCCTTCAATGTCAGCAGGGCTCACTTGAGGTACACAAACCTCTTCACACATCCATATAAAGAAAGTACTATACCAGGCAGGCTGCATCTGTATCCCGATCAGTAATTACTGCACAATACCGGGAGAACACACAGCAGATTCAGTTCCTGACAGACAGTGCAATTTTCAGCAATTCTTCCAGTCTTCTACAGGGTGAGCCTGGTTTCTACTCTTCAGAGATTCTTTGATTCTTTTCACAGGGCGATTCAGTCCTAACAAGCTGTTACACAAGCTGCAGACGGAACTCTGGGCCTTACACGCTTTTTGACTAAAACTGCACACTGAAAAAGCACAGGGCTCCTTCCTTCTTCACTGCAAAGCTCAACTGAACTCCAACTGACGAAACGGGCACTTCCTTTGAGTTCCTCCCAGTTCTTGACTGGATTGGCTGTCACTCACAATAGACTGCTGCTGTTGGTCCAAAAGGCACTGAAGTCTAAACTACATCTCCGAGTCACTGCCCATACAATCCTCTTGTGGCTGGCTCAGATTATGAGTCCAAGTTCTGATTCGTCCAAGGCATCATTTTAGAGCTAGCTTACCCCACTGATTGGTCCAGTTCAGCAGTTCAAAACTAGAATGGGAACTAGCAGACACAGTTCTGACTGCAAAGAAAGCAGGTTAGACAAACTGTAATTTCATTATTACTCTAAATAATTTCTGGCAAACAGTTACATCTTTCAGATAGGTTCCTTTGCACTCTAGTGACTGCAAAAATGAAGTGAATTAGCAGCAGCTTGAGTGGTACTCAATCAAAGAAACACACAGTCCCCATACAAACTAATTATGTCTGCAAGCAGACGGCTCTTAAAGAGACAGTACCAGAGGTTCTAAAAACACTCACTGATAAATGGCTTAAAGGCCAAACACCATTCAGGCTTGGAGCATTCAAGCAAGCTCCTGGAAGTCTTTTGGGAACCCCCATTTGCAGGGGGGTTACAAGAGCATATAAGAATACATAACTGGGGGACTTTTGGTGACATCAGCACCTGCAATGGTCGAGTGATTCTCAGCTCCTGTCTCAAGTTCCCGATCAATAGTCTAAAATCAGGTTTATTCATCTTCAACACTTCACCAGTTTTACTCACCAGGCTGCTTAAACCAGATGAGGAGGAAAACAGGAAGCAAAATAAGCAAACAAGACCTGGATGCCGACGTGTAAGAGTCAGTGGGATTGACCAGTGAAGCCTTCGTTTCCAGAATGGTGGCCTTCAGAACTATCACCAAATCTGGACCTGCTAAAAAGAAAAAGCTGGACCTTATGCTCTCAGAGCTATGAGAATTTCAGGTGGACAAAAAAAAAAAAAAGACTGATAAAACCCATCAGGAAACTTGAGATCTCCAACAAACTGCCACAGAACACCAAGCAGTGATCTCTGACTTTGATTAAATGGCAGACTGAGCAGGTAGGCTCTTCTGGACACATCATGAAATACAGACCCTGAATGCCAAATGTGAAGACTTAGGGTGAAGATCAAGTAGAAAGAACATCCGTATCTATGGCATCAGAGAAGCAGAATAAGACACTGATCTTATTGCTTTCCTTGAAAACCTTTTTGCAAGAAGCTAGACATCCTACCCTACTTCCCTTTTCATATCGAATGGGCCCATAGAGCACTCGAACCAGTGTCAATATACAAACAGCAGAGACCACGCTCTACTATGGAACATGGAACAACTCCTTAGTGCCAAAAATAAATATTTTTTGAGGGGACTCATGTATATGTGGACAATGATTACTCCACTACTGTTATGGAGCAGAGATGCCAACTGGGCCTACTACTAACCTCCTGAAAGTGAAACAAAGTACAGTTACATAACCCCACCATCAACCATCACACATCGGACTCCACGAAGATAGCGCCAGTTCAGTTGACTGCCAAATCTGTTACTTCTACTTTATATTTTTCTCACCCTAGTTTGTAAATCACTTAATTTTTTTGAAGTGATTTTTGTTGCCATTTATGTTGACCGACCCTGAGAAACTCTTCAGATACTGTGGATGCGGCAAGAAGATCTACAATAAGGACTGCCATGATGCCTGCATCCACTGCCTCGGTGCTGATCACAATGTTAAGGCCTGTGAGGTTTGCTGCGGATTCAACCAGGCTACCCGGCACCCTCGTCAGAAAGCCATAGAATCCTTCCTTCTGGAACAAAAGGTCGCTCAAATGGAAAAGGAGCTCCAGGCAAGAAGCTCCTCCACTTCACCAGTTCCATCCATAGGCTCCCACACCACCAAGGCCCAGGACAAGTCGTCTTGCAAGCACAGGCACCAGGAGAGAGAGCAGAGTAAAGAGAAATCCCCTCCGGTGCGCTCTCAGTCACCACTTCCAGTGCTGACTGTAGCTTGGTTATTGACTGCCTCTGCGGCTGCCCCCACCCTCTCTTCCACAGGGTCAGTCTCAACAGTGCTTCCTGTCAGTTCTTCAATAGCTGGCAACAGCAAGTCAACATTGGGCCTCCTGGCACCCCTACCAATCCCAATGACCCCAACTACTAACCTACTCCAACCCCTGTCGCTTAGATCCCTTCTGGCTCAGAGGCAACAGATTGGGTGCTCTACTGGACCTGCTTTGGCCAGGGCTTGCTCGTTGACTTCGAGATTCCTGTCTCTCCTGTCAATGCCATTGGCCATCCCATCAACACAGGCCATCCAGCCTTCCTTGGCAATGCCTCAGGAGCCCCTGCCGTTCAGACCCCTTCTTGCTCAGGGGCAACAGTCAGGGAGTTTCACCGGGCCTACTTCTACAGGCTCTGGCCCATCAACATCAGGCTTTCTGCTCCCCCACCGTCTACTTGGGCTACTTCATCGATGTTGGGGAGCCAGCCTCCACCATCACCTTCTCCGGCCCCCCCACCAATGCCAGGGCTTCAGCCCCTCTCATCGATGTTCCAGGCTGTACTGCCAATGTCAGGGAACCAGCTCCCCCCATTGGCGCCACCAGGAACTCCTGTGACACCAATGACCATCAATATCCAAGCTATGCTCTCCTCCTTTTGGGACTTTATGCACTGCCTCGCCCCTCCTCCTGGCCCATTGACACCAAGGCCTGTTTGGCATGCCCCCATGCCGCAACCTTTCAGGTCGATGCAACCTGCACTCTCGTGGTCATCTACATCATCCATGCCCCTTTCAGAGCCTGGGGCAGAGGAGGAGTACCATCATGACTGTCTCTGTAACAGGAGATCTTTGAGAGGATCTCTTGCATCAGGCCACACCTATGGAACTAAAGCCACCCTGCACTAGTACCATACAGAAACTTTTTAGCAAGCAGTCTAGTTGGGGCTGCCAACACCGACATCAGATGCCGATGTTCTCCCTATATAAACGTGGGTAGCCGTGTGCCCTCCTCAGTTCCACCAGAGACCATATGCAGAGGACCTCCTCCAGGGGAACTGAGGGAGCGCTAGAGGTTCCTGCAATTAAGGAAGATGGAACAGAAGGTGAACCAACCTGGTCAGAGACAGAGGCAGAGAGACAGGAACTGAGAAGCACTTGGGCTAAGGGAAATGGGGTGGAATGACATGGTCTGATGCAAGAGATCCTCTCGAAGAGCCACCATTATGGTAAGTTCATACTAACTGTACTATCTTCATTGAGGATGTCTCTGGCATCAAGACACACCTATAGAATGAGTCGCTAGCAGTACTGACAGAGAGTCAGTCTGGGTGCTGAAGGCTATAGACAAGGCCAGGCTGAAGCCTGACCTTCTCCTAGAAGCAATATCCAGACTGTAGTGCTTCATGAAAGTGTGGACAGTACTCCAATTGGCAGCAGCACAGATTTCAGCAGCTTACACATTAGAAACAGGCAACAGAAGTGGCCATGCCTCTGGTAGAGTGGCCATGCACAACCCCAGGACGTTCCTTACCGCACCTCCTATAACAGAAAATAATACAGCTGGCCAACCATTTGGACAAGCAATGTTTAGAAAATGGTAGGCCTTCTTTCCCTGGGGTGAAAGAAACAAACAGCTGCGAGGACTTTCTGCAGTCCCTCGTCTGATGAACATAATATCTAAGTATTCTATGTATATCTAAAGCATGGAGCAATGCTTCCCTTGGATTGGCATGCTCCAGATAATACACAGGCAGGTGGATGGCTTGATTCTGGGTAAACTCAGACACCACCTTTGGTAAACACTTAGGATGATATGCAAAGACATGTCTTTGTGGAAAATCGAATAAGGAAACTCACACATCAGAGCCAGAAGCTCGGAAATAGCAACTAAAAATAATGCTTTCCAAGACAGAAAGCGTAGCTCGCATGTCACGTCCGGCTCAAAAGAAGCCAAAGTAAGTTTCTCTAACAAGAACTTTCAGTCCCAAGGTAGGTCTGGATTGTGGATGGGAGGCTTCAAATGAAGAATGCCTCACAAAAATGTAAGGGACACCTCCAGTTGTGCCACTGTATGACCATCAATGGGCATATGGAAAGTTGAAACAGCAGCCAGGTGCACTTTAATGGAGGAGCATTGCAGGCCAGAAGCTGGAAAAGACAGCAAGTACTCCAAAATTGGATTCACTAGACAAGTGAAAGGCTCTAAATGGTGGGAAGCTGCCCACAGAGCAAAGCGCTTCCACTTCATGGAATAAGTGGCACTGGTAGAAGGCTTCCTAGCAGCCATCAGGACATCAGCCACTTTCTGGGATATCTCAAATCTAGCCACGGCTATATCTTCAGGAGCCATGCATGAAGATGTAGTGACTTGAGGTCCAGATGGACCAGGGTGCCCTGCTCCTGTGAGAGTAAGCCACTGGACAGGGGCAGAGGTACTGGAGGTTCCACCATCACCTGCTGCAGAAAGGGGAACCAGATCTGACAAGGAAAGAAGGGAGCAACGAGGAGCATAGTCATTCCTTCCATCTGAAGATTGATCAGCACCCTCTGAATTAGCAGGAAGGGAGGGAAGGCATAGAAGAACCTCCCTTTCCAAGAGAGGGACAACATGTTTTGCCAGAAAACTCCATACCCTGGCACGAGGGAGCAGAAATGTGGCGGTTTTGCATTGAGTGGGGACGCAAAAAGGTCCAACTCTGGACGACCCCACCTGTCGAACACATCTTCTATAACCGAGGTCAGCAGTTCCCACTTGTGCATCCTGGACTGCGACCTGCTTAGCCTGTCTGCCAAGACATTTTGGGTGCCTGGAACATGGACTGCTGACAGTTGTAGACTGCGATCTAGAGCCCAGTATCACACCCTCATCACTTCTCTGTACAGGGGGGTATGAATGGGTCCCCCCTTGCTTGCTAATGTAGTGCACTACACTGTGTTCTCTGTCTGCACTAGCAGAGGCCCCAGGGACAGGTAGTCCTGGAAGGCTTGCAGCCTGTACAGAACAGCCCTCATCTCTAGAATGTTTATGTGGAGGGAACTCCCCACCACTGTTCAAGTACCCTGAGTCTAGTGAGGGCACAGATGTGCTCCCCAGCCTATCCCCGAAGCATCCGTGGTGAGGATATGATGAGGGGAGGCAATCAGCAAAGGGACCCCCTTTGGGCAAGTTGCTGGTTTCCATCTACCACAGGAGCACTTTCTTTACTGGAGAAGTCACTAGAACCTTCTGTTCTAGGTCGTCAGAGCACTGATCCCATTGAACTCTTAAGAGTCCATTGCGGGATCCGCACGTGCAACCTTGTCATGGGAATCATGACAACAGCTGCAGCCATCAAGTCCAGCAGCCACAGGAATGTCCTTCCTGTGACATAGCAGATGTTGTAAAGCAACCAGGCCTGTTCCATCAGGTGCTCTGACATGTCTTGGGGCAAGAAGACCACACCCTGGGCAGTGGCCAGTACAGCTTCTATGTACAGAAAGCACTGACAGGGAGTCAAGACTGACTTGGGCAGGTTGATCGTCACCCCTAATGCATGGAACAGCTGGCTGGTGCGCACTAGGATGCAGAGCAGTTGTTCCTGGGACTGAGATTTGAGGAATTAGTCATCCAGATAAGGGAAGACGTACAGTCCCTCCCTCCTGAGAGCTGCTGCTACCACCACCAAGCATTTGGTAAAGACCCATGGTGCAGAAGATAAGCCAAAAGGCAAGGTCCTGAACTGATAGTGCACCTCCTGGAACAGGAACCTGCAGTACTGCCTGTGGGGAGCACAAATCTTTATGTACAGGTATGCATCCTGCATGGCTAGGGAGCATGAAAATACTGCTCACCATAGTAATGTTGTTTCCTCTAATGGAGTCTTGCTGTATTCTGACTATATGTAGTTAGCTCCAGAACTTGAACTGCTCCAGAGAGGAAAGGGTTAACTCTATGCCAGGGCATAGAACATTGAGCTTGAGCTCAGTTTTCAAACCTCTATCTCTAGTACTTCTCAGAATAACCGTCAGATTCTTACAAGCACTATATTAACTAGCTATTAAAAATAGAAATTGTTTTTTTCAATTTTTAAGCCAAAGGGCAATAAACAAATTTTGGGGTCCAAAAGACTCAAGTCGAGAACCCCAAAAAGAATCCAAGCAGATAGTGAGTAACAATAACATTTTTAAAATGAGAACAAAAACCCCTCCTAATAAGGAGAGGTGATACAGATACACCTATGGGGTGCAGCACTGAACCTGCCAACCCACATCCCAAAACAAAAACAACTAGGTTCCAAGAGGGGAGGCAGGAAGGGAGGTCAGAATACAGCAAGACTCCATTAGAAGAAACAACATTACTATAGTGAGTAATTTTTTTCTTCAAACAACATGAAGTCTTGCTGTATTCTGACTATATGCAGACTACCAAGCAGCACCCCCTTGGAGGAGGGACTTACAGAACCTATTTTGAGAACAGGTTCCGCAGCACTGCTGTGCCAAACCTAGCATCACTTCTTGACTGGATGTTGAGAGAATAATGCTTGGTGAATGTGTGAACAGTTTTCCAGGTGACTGCTTTACAGATTTTCACTAAGGGTATGTCTCTAGCTGCTGCAAGCGAAGCAGCTGTACCTCTGGTGGAGTGAGCCCTCAGGCCTGAGGGTGGCTCTTTCCCCAACTTTGAATAACAGAATTGGATACAGGAGGCAATCCACCTGGCAATAGTTATTTTAGTGGCAGGTTTACCTTTTTCCACTTCTCCGTAAGTGAGAAACAGCTGTGAAGCCATCGCTATGGGCCTTAGTGTGCTCTATGTAATAACTGAAGGCCCTCTTCACATCACGACTGTGTAGTCTTCTCTCCCCAGAGGAAAAATGGTCAGTAAAAAATACAGGCAATGGCATAGACTGATTCAAATGAAAGTATGAAACCACCTTGGGAAGGAACGTTTGTCCGAAGGACCACCTTGTATCTACTGTATGAAATGAAATTAAATCAGGTTCCACTGATAAGGCCTATAATTCACTGTTTCTCCTGGCAAAAGTAATGGCTACCTGGAACACAGTTTTCCAAGTCAAGTATTTAAGCTCAGCTGAAGATAATGGTTCAAAGGGGGCACTGCATAAGCTGTGCAATACAGATATTCAGGTCCCAAACAGGAGTAGGCTCATTAAAAGGAGGGTTGATATGAACCAGACCTTTGAGAAATTTCTTGAAAACTGGATGGGAGGCTAGGGAAAAGTCCTTACCAGCAGAAAGAAACACAGAGATAGCTGCTAGATGAACTTTGAGAGTGGTAGGCCTGAGGCCTAAACTGTTTAAGAGGCACCAAATAATCTCAAGAAGTGGCAATGTCAGCTGAATCTGGCTGAATATGCCTCTGAAAACTCCAGAAACCAAATCTCTTCCATTCTAGCTCCTCAAGGGCCAAGCTTTGAGTCTGAGAGTCTGAAGGTTGGGATATAGTATCCTCCCCCTGAGAAGATGTTAGGAGATTGTACTGTCTGGGAAGACAAATGGGAATTGTCACTGACAGTGACAACAACAGGGAGTACTAAGGCTGCCTGGCCCAGTCTGGAGCCTCTTGAATCACTGTGCAAGGCTGAGATCTGATCTTGATCAGTACTTTGAACATCAGAGGAAAGGGAGGAAAAGCATACAGAAACCTGATTGTCCAATCTAATAGGAGAGCATCTTGAGGAACAGACCCCAAGGGAGGGGGTCAGCAGCAAAACAGAGGAAGCTGGTGATTGTCTGGGGCTACAAAGATGTCTATCTCTGGGGTGCCCCATCTCCTGAAAATGACCTGAAGGATTAGAGAATTCAGGGACCACTCATGGTGACCCTGAGAAATTCTGCTGCGTGCATCTGCCAATACACTGTCCTTCCCTGGGAGATGCACAGCTATCAGGGAAGCTTGAAGGGAGTAAGCCAGTGACCATATTTTCATGGCTTCGGTGCACAAGGCCAAGGACTGAGTGCCCCCCCTGCTTGTTTATGTACCACATGGTTGTGGTGTTGTCTGTCCTGGTCTGCACCACTTTCCCTTGATTTGTGCTTGAGAATATCTGAAGGGCTAGAAAGACAGCTCTGAGTTCCAGAAGATTTATGTGTAGGAGAGACTCCTGATGAGACTATGTTCCCTGAGCAGTGAGTTGATCCAGATGGGCTCCCCATCCCAGGAGGGAAGCATCCATAGTGAGAATCACTGTAGGGGTCTGACTGGAAAGGGACACCTTGCCTCAGGTTGTCCTCCTCCAGCCACCACTGGAGAGCCTGAACCAGAGTCTGAGACACTGGAATTAATTTGGAAGGGGGGTCCTTTTTCTGAGACCAAAAAGGACCTCAGATGGAACTGAATGTCCCTCATTTGAAATCTTGCCCCTTGCACCACTGCAGTGGAAGCTGCCATGTGGCCTAGTAACTGTAAGAAGTGCCTGGCTGGTCGAGATACTAGTGGATGAAAGGAAGAAGTCAGGGTTGTGAGGAACTTTACTCTTTAGACAGAAAAGCCTTTGCCCGAATAGTATCTAGCTCCACCACTATAAATGTGAGAAGCTGGGCTGGTTCCAGAACAGACTTTTCTAGGTTTAGGATGAACCCTAAGGAACCCAGAAGCTTTTGAGTGACCTCTAGAGCTGACTTGACTTGGTCTGAGGACTGACCCACCATGAGCCAGTTCTCCAGGTAAGGAAACAGCAGGATGCCTTGTCTCCTGAGAAAGGCCACCACTACTGCCAGACACTTGGTGAACACCCTTGGGGCAGATGTTAGGCCGAAAGGCACTGCTATGAACTGGTAGTGACCTGAGGGCAACTCGAACCTGAGGTACTTTCTGTGGGAATGTCTGATAGGTAATGTGTGAAAGGAGATCCAGGGGGCTAACCAGTCTCCAGGTCTCAGAGAGGGAAGAAGTATTCCCAGAGTCATCATCTTGAACTTTGGCTTTAGTATGTTTGTTCAGGTATCTTAGGTCTAGGATGGGTTGCCACTAGCATCTTTTTGGGGTGAGGAAGTATATGGAACACAGTCCCCCTCTGCTGATGGGGTACCCTCTCCACTGCTCGCAGAAGCAGTAAAGTGGAGACTTCTGCCTCTAGGGCATCTGTTTCCAGAGGAGTGAGAGGACAAATTGACTGCTCTCATTTTGGGGAACCTTTTGAAACTGAGAGCAAGCTCCTGGCTCACTACTTCTGGGACCCATTTGTCTGAAGTAACAGACTTCCAGACCTGGAAATAGTGAGACAGCCTGCCCCCCCACTGGAACTGAGGAGGCAACACTGACCGACACTTCAGGGTGTCTGTTTGGCAGGGGGCTTAGGATGAGTAGAGGATGGAGTTCTGGTCATCCCCCTTCTGCCTCTTCCCCTAAAGAACCCCCTCTGTTGAAAGGAAGAGGAAGCCTGAGCTTGGTAGAATGGCCTGTGAAAAGGCCTGCCTCTGCCAGCCCTAGATTGCTGCCTTTGAGGAGTGAACTGCTTCTCTTTGGCTGCAGCACGCCTGTAGGTGGTCCTGTACTCATCCATCTTTTTCATGTAAGCCTCTGTTTGTTCCTCAAACAGAGAGTTTCCAGTAACAGGAAAATCCATGGCCTTAGTCTGGGTATCCTGTGACAGACTGGTACATCTGAGCCAAGCAAACCTCCTTATGGAGCCCTGTGATGGCTTCTACCTTTAATCAGTAGGTCACCTCCCGGCAGCTTTCCATACTCCCTTCTCCTACTGTTACAGTAAGTGCTTACATAATGTTCTATCTTCATCAACGATATCTCCTCCATTAAGCCACACCTTTGGAATGACTCAAAAGCAGTACCAAGCGGCAGGGAGGATGGTGCAGCCTGATATGTAACCAGTACAGCAAGATCAAAACTAACATGTCAAAGATGATATCTAGACTGTAATGTTTAATGAAGGTTATCAGTGCTCCGTGTGACCACAGCACATATTGTATGTCAGCAGCAGGGGCATTTTTAGGGCTGCATGGGTGAAGCCCTGCAGTCCTCTTGATAGGACTAGAAGAAAAGCAACTTGCGAATGAACAACCTTATGAGGTGACAAAAGTCGCCTCTGAGTGGTGCACAATGGTGTTCACACAAATTTTTTTTTAACCCGACCTGGAGGACCCCCCCTCCTCAGAAACATAACAGTGACACTGGAGGTACCCAATCTCCCAGTGTTGATCGGCATCTCTGTCCTTTTTTTTTTTTTTTTTGTATTCTCATCCTGTCCCCCTCCACTACCATTCATGCATGGTCATTTCTCTTTTATATATATAATTTTTGACTTTCCTCCCCACCGCCCGACTCTGCTCTGCCTTTAAAACCTAGGCTACAAGGCTCCGGCACCACTGGACCTCTGCCGAAGATATGGAGATAGCCCATGCCCCCCCATCTCCGGACATCAGCGTGACATTCACTACGTGGAATCTGGTGCTGTGACAACGCCACCAAGTAGTCACGAACATCTGCCTCCCTCAAAAAGACGAAAGCAAAACTCCAAATCACTGCTATCAAAGTCCCAGAATTACACCTGTGATGTTAGAGATGTTTGGATGAACTGGGGCATGGCTCTCCACAAACAGATTGGCTCCATTATGGCCCTCAACTCCGGAGCACACCCAGCCAGCTGAACCAGATGCCGGTTCCTTTGCTTCTCCAGTTCTGATTGCTGTTGACTTATCAGAAGAATCAAGGGCATCGACTGCAGCTACATTGTTATCTTTACATATCCACTGTTCAACCCAGACACCTGCTGCACAAGATACAACTGCCATTGAGCACTGTCCTGTAACATCTCACCAACCAAATGAAATGGGGTGAAGTTTTAGATTTTGCCTTCAGCTGTCTTCTTGTTTCAGCTATCCAGGGGAAGGTTGCTCTCTGAGATATTTTGAAGCTTTTTCTATTTGTTTTATTTGTTGCAGGCATGAAGGGGCTCTAGATCTACTATGTCCATGTCCCAATAAGAAGGAATGAAATCAGTATGTTGTGCTGCTGTTATGAAATGATGTAGCACTGTCATAATTAAAAATCAAATGACCGCAGTATGTTATTGATAGGATAGTTCATTGCTTCAAGCTTGTACCCATATCCCCATAAGCAAGAATGAAGAATCCCCTATCCCCTCCACTACCCAGGCTACTTGGTGAGTCCCTTGGGAAGCACATCTCTAACCAGGCATACTGTACCTTAAAGGCTGTACTGTCTTCATGTCCGCTGTCTCTGCTGGTAAGCTGTTCCATAGGTTCATCACCCCCTGGGAGAAAAACTGCTTATAATATTACCCTTGAGTTTACCACCCCTGGGCTTTAAGACATGTTGCTGTGTCCTGCTGCAGAATATCAGATTGGTGAGACCCCATCTGGAGTACTGCATCCAGTTCTGGAGACCCCATCTCTGCAAGGACATAGACAGGATGGAGGCAGTCCAGAGGAGGGCAACTAAAATGGTGCAGGGTCTGTAAGAGAAGCCATTCGAGAAGAAACTAAAGGAGCTTAATATGTATACCCTTGAGGAAAGGAGGTAGAGGGGGGACATGTCAGAAACTTCTAAGTACCTCAATGGAATCAACAAAGTCCAAGAGGGTAGCATCTTTCAGAAAAAGAGATATGCAAGAAATGGAAATTACGTGCCTACTGTAATTCTTGATCTTCTTGGACGAAGTCTCCACCACTCATTCACACTGATGGGATCTACATCGGAGGCGCTAGGAAAGAGCGGGAGCAAACTTTTGTAAGAGGGCCGGCGCCAGAGATGGAGCAGCGAGGAACGGTGCAGTGAGCGTCGGCTAGTGCGGCAATGACTATCTCGGCGTCGACCCTCCAACCACCTCAGTACCTTTTTTCCCCCGAGGAGGTGCAGCATAACTAACCTAGAAGGATAGCTTAACAAAAAACCCGGACATAAGATAGTCCGATCAACCCATAAAAGAAGGGTCAACAAAGAAGTCTTTACAGCCTAAGATTGAAGGAGTGAAGACCAACAACAGAGGTGAGCTCGGTGGATGGTGGGTGGGCGTGTGAATGAGTGGTGGAGACTTCATCCAAGAAGATTAAGAATTACGGTAGGTACGTAATTTCCATATCTTCCTGGACATAAAGTCTCCACCACTCATTCACACTGATGGGAGAGTACCGAGCTAATAATCCCCCTGAGAGGGTGGCAGGAGAGACCAAGAGCTCACAAATTTAGGACAGAAGTCCATTAGGGATAGTCCTGCTAAACGAAAGATGTCGCCTGGCATGGACATCCAGGGCATACTGCTTGCCGAAAGTATGCACTGAGCTCCAGGTAGCCGTATTGCAAATGTCTGCAATTGGCACATTGCGGATCTCTGCCAGGGATGCCGCGACTGATCTAGTAGAGTGAGCATACACTCTGCCTTCCAGCTTAACCTGCGCCATGGAATAACAGTGGCGAAGGCATGTCACCAGCCATGACGAAATGTATCTGATAGCAACAGGTTGACCCAGCCGGGTCTCACTGAAGGAAACAAAAGAAAAAATTACTCACCATAGTAATGTTGTTTCTTCTAATGGAGTCTTGCTGTATTCTGACATATGCAGTGATCTCCAACCTTTGAACTGCCCCGGAGAACAAAGAGTTAACTTTCCATGCAGGGCATGGAACGCTGAGCTCAAACTCAGTTGAAGCCTCTGTCTGCTGTTGTTTAAACTCCAACTGTCAGATCTTTACGAGCTATACTCACTAGGCGTTCTATGTGGAAACTGTAAACTCACACTAGCCAACTGGCAACTAAATTTGTTAAAAAAAGGGTTTTTTGGTTTCAAAGCAAAGACTCAAGTCAGGAAACCCAAAAAACAAGACACAACACACACCCAAAATAAAGGAGGGTGAGAAAAGGGCACCTCTAGGTGCCAACACTGCTCCTGCTCACCCAGATCCCAAAAACCAGGTTCTGAGAGGGGAGGCAGGGGGGAGGTCAGAATACAGCAAGACTCCATTAGAAGAAACAACATTACTATGGTGAGTAATTTTTTCTTCAAACAACATGAAGTCTTGCTGTATTCTGACATATGCAGACTACAAAGCAGTACCTCCAAGGAGGAGGGACAGAATCTAATTTGGGAAAAGGCTCTGAAATACTGCTGTGCCAAACCAAGCATCACTCCTATCCTGGATGTCCAGAGAGTAATGCTTGGTGAATGCATGGAATGTTTTCCAGGTGGCTGCTTGACAGATTTCTAAGATAGGAATATCCCTGGCAGCAGCCAGGGAAGCAGCTGTACCTCTAGTAGAGTGAGCCCTCAGGCCTGAGGGTGGGGTTCTACCCAATTTCTCATACCAGAATTGTATACAAGAGACAATCCACCTAGCAATAGATCTTTTAGTGGCAGGTTTGCCCTTACCGACCTCCCCATAAGTGAGGAACAACTGGGGGGGACTCAAACCTGTGACCCTTGGTACACTCTATGTAGTAGCTAAGGGCTCTTTTTACGTCCAGGCTGTGCAACCTCCTCTCCCCAGAGGAGGAATGGTCAGTGAAGAAAACAGGGAGAGACATAGACTGATTAAGGTGGAAATCTGAAAACACCTTAGACAAAAACTTCCTGTTATTTCTTAGGACCACTTTATCTCTATGGAAAGAGATGAAATCAGGCTCCACTGACAGGGCCTGCAATTCACTGATGCACCTGGCAGAGGTAATGGCTACCAAAAACACAGTTTTCCAAGTCAAGTACTTAAGCTCTGCAGAGGACAAAGGCTCAAAGGGGGTTGCATAAACTGAGCAATGCAAACATTAAGGTCCCAAGCAGGAGTAGGGTCCCTGAAGGGAGGACTGGTGTGCAACAATCCCTTGAAGAATTTGCAAAATACAGGATGGGATGATAGAGAAGAGGGCTTGCTTACTGACAAAAAGGCAGAAACAGCTGCCAAATGTACTTTAAGTGTAGCTGGTCTGAGTCCCAAGCCATTGAGATGAACCATATAGTCCAGGACTGTAGGCAACCCGGCATATTCTGGAGAAATATGCTTACCAGAACACCAAATAGTGAACCTTTTCCATTTGGAGTTGTAAGTCTTTCTGGTGGAAGGCTTTCGAGAAGCCTTAAAAATATCCAGAACACCTTGAGAGTGGTGCAGATCAGCAAACTCTAACTCTTCAAGAGCCAGGCCTTGAGATTGAGAGATATGAGATTCGCATACCAAATCCTTCCCTGAGAGGATGTCAACAGGTTGTAATTCTTGGGAAGAGACATGGGAAGGTGGACTGCTAAGGACAGCAACAGTGGATACCAGGGTTGTCTGGCCCAGTCTGGAGCAATCAGAATCACTTTGCACGGTTGAGACCTGATCTTGACTAGCACTTTGAACAGGACAGGAAAGGGGGGGAAAGCATACAGGAACTTCCCTTCCCAATTCAGAACCAGAGCATCCAGGGGGACTGAGCCCAAGACTGGGGGTCTGCAGCAAAAGAAAGGAAGTTGGTAATTGTCTGGGGCTGCAAAAAGATCTATCTGTGGAGTGCCCCATCTGGAGAAAATCACTTTCAAAATTAGGGGATCTAGGGACCATTCGTGGTGGCCCTGAGATATCCTGCTGAGTGCATCTGCTAGGACATTGTCCTTCCCTGGGAGGTGAACTGCTATCAGAGAAGTTTGCAGGGAATAGGCCAGAGACCACAACTTCATTGCTTCTGTGCACAAGGCCGTAGACCGGGTGCCCCCTTGCTTGTTGATGTACCACATTGTGGTGGTATTGTCTGTTCTGATATGGACTACCTTGTTCTGTACAGACGTGGAAAAAGCTTGCAGTGCCAGAAACACTGCTCTGAGTTCCAAGAGACTGATGTGAAGCAGATATTCTTGAGGTGACCACAGCCCTTGGGTGGTAAGATCCCCCAAGTGGCCTCCCCAGACCAAGAGGGAGGCGTCTGTGGTGAGGATTAGTGAAAGAGACTGACTGACAAAAGGAACTCCTGCCTTAAATTGTCCTGATCCTGCCACCATTGCAAAGCCTGGATCAGGGTTCGAGTCACTGGGACTAGTTTGGTAATGGAATCCTTTCTCTGGGACCAGAAGGCTCTCAAGTGGAACTGAATGTCCCTCATCTAAAATCTTGCCCTGGACCACTGCTGTGGAGGCTGCTATGTGGCCCAGGAGCTGCAAGAAGTGCCTTGCTGGTCGAGACACTTGAAGGGTGAAAGAAGAGGCCAGTTCTAATAGTGTCCTTGCCCTGTCCAGAGGAAGGAAGGCCTTTGCTCTTACTGTATCCAGTTCTGCCCCTATAAAGGTGAGGAGCTGTACTGGCTCGAGAAATGAAAATTACGTACCTACCATAATTCTTGATCTTCTCTTGTATCTTCACCATTCATTACTGCTTGGGGTTAGTGCCGGAGGCGCACTTCCCTTCTGGGGAGTTTTGGGTTTTTGAGTCGGCTCAGCAGGCGCCCGCTCTCGGCCTGACGTCTGTGTCATGCGCGGGGGGCGGCCGTTAGGTGCTGCAGACTCCTCCTCTATCTCAGTTCTGGTAGCCGGAGAGGCGAAAATAAAGGGTAAGAAAAAAGGAAAGCGAGGCAAGAGAGCCGAGGGACAGAAAAAGGAAAGGATATAAACTGAAAAAGGAATAAGCCGGTAGAGAATAGACAGAGGAGAGAGAATTCCTACCCTAAGGGACTGCAGGGCCTCCTTTCCAGGGCGGCTCTAGGGGAGGAACAGAGAGAGGGAAAGAGAAAGAAGAAGGAGAAGAAGAGAAGGAGGCATGTTGAGAGGGAGAATAGTGCCCATCGAGCATTGGTTGAGAGGCTTATAGGCTCAAGACTAACAAGGGAACAAGAATCCCAGTTGCTAGGACTGAGGGGAGGTTCAACCGAACCACCTGGACAGATCCGAATGAGGGCAACATCTCTGAACTCTCAACATGCCAAGTCCCTACATCCTAGCTGAGGGCTCATGGACTGCCCGGGCAGAACCTGTTCCGGGAAGAGCGCCCACCCAGGAAGGGGACTAAGTCCCTTAGCACCCTGTTAAGTGCTAACACAGCCGTGTATGGGAAAATTATACCTTTCCGAAGGCAGCTTTGTATGAAGGATAGAGTGGGAACTCAATCAGACTCCCTAGGCAAGGCAAGCAGACGCTCAAGGCTGACAAGTTCAAGCAGCAGTTAGAATGAGCTCAAAGATAATACCTGTGAGGGGGATTCTAAATGTTGCTGAGGCCGAGTTAGAGCACGGTCTCTTAAGCTGTAAAACTGCATAACCTGAAGAAGGTATTTAGAAGTCGCACCCCAAGGGTGGTCAGAAAGAGTTCCCTCAGAATAAGAGAAAGTGAAAACCGTGCTCATTCCTTCTTACCTTGAGGAAAAAAGGAACCATTCATTGAGAATGGAAAACAGAAGTTTTTTTTTTTTTTTGCATAAAGGCCAAAGGAAGGAAGAGGAACGAAATGGGAGGGGGAGACGCCACAGAAGGAGGCCACTGAGGGGAAGGTGGGAGGGTATCAGTAATGAATGGTGAAGATACAACAGAAGATCAAGAATTACGGTAGGTACGCAATTTTTATATCTTCCTTTGTCAATCTTCACCATTCATTACTGCTTGGGTGAGTACCAAGCCCCCTTTAAAAAAGGGGGGGGTAGAACCCTGAGGGAACAAGACCCCCAGCCTCCTGCTGGTGAGAAACAGAAGGGGAAGACCCTGGGCTAATCTAGAGAGAAGCCTATGGGGGAGAAGAGCTAGGAGGTGCCCCCCGAGGATGGGGAGACGGAGGACGCCCCTGCAGTAATCTCCTAGCTCTGGAGGAAAAGAGACGGGTCCCCCTGGAAAGCGGAGCGAATCACCCTACGCCGGGCCAGGGGTGACAACCTTGATAGACAAAGCCATACTGTCCCCCTAATGCAGATCGCTGTCCCCGCAAGCCTGGAAGCCACCTCATTAGCGTCATAAGATGCCCTTGCTTGGTGTCTTGCCAGCTCCAGGCCTATAGCGGAGAGGGCAATAGCCTGTCTGGTTTGCTCCGTATCAGGCATTGATGCTAAGAGCTGAGAGAGCATTGACCACAGATGCCTACTGTAGGCAGCGTGATGAGCCTGATGTGACGCAATGCAAGCCATCGCACGAGAGGAAGAGAACACTCTTGGCCCCCACCGGTCGGATTGTAGGGAATCCGAATCGGTGGACAGTAAATCGCCGGAGGCGGCACCGGAAGGAGTCTAGGTATACCAAACCCGAGGCGGGTTGAGAAGTGTACCCAGGGATTCTGAAGGGCACAATACCTTCGTCCAACAGTCTGCGGGGCTGGAGAAGGGGCGGCTGGCGACTGCCAGGAACGGATAGCGCTCCCTGGAAGGATAGGCCAGGAAGGTACCACCAGGTGCTGGGCACTGAATTCTCCAAGGAATTCACGCATCTCCCGTTCCCATTCGGTATTGTCTTGCCTAACGTAGGAGATTCGAAGATCCCTCACCATCCTCGAAAGGAATCGCTGATATTCAGTGAAATCAGCATTGGAGGAGATATGAGCAGAGGGTTCCTCTCCCTCAGAGGAGGGAGACGAGGATGATGGAGAGCTCGAGTGTCAAGAAGATTCCTGTGGCGGTGGGGAGAGGCGAAAGACCCGCTCATGCATATACCTGACATATGAGGGGAAGGCCACCGCAGAACCTCTGAACTGCTCCCAGGATAACGGGCCCGTAGGACCGACATGGCCTAGAAGAGCGGGGGGTGGCTGCAGAGGCACTGGAGATGGGCACCTACGAAGAGGCAACTGACCTCTGCTAGGGCTCTGAAATCCGGAGAACGGAGCCTGAGCTGGCGGGATTCCGGACAACAGACCAGGTCGCAAAACGGAACCCTGGGGATGTGAACCCTGGAAGAGCCCAGAAGGGGATCCTCCCCTGTGACGAGCCTGGGACTGCATGGATCCAGAAGGGCAGTCTGCAGCAACGCCACCGGAGAGGACCCTGGGGTCCAAGAGGGAAAGGCGGGGCCCAGCGCTACGGCTCCTAACCACCTCCCCCAGAGACCGCGATGACTGCACCCTGACCCTCGACCCCTCGGACTCCGAGAGTGCCCTCCTCCTCGACCCCAGCGTTCTCCCACCCCGAGTGGCGGTAACAGCACCCGGAAGAGTAGCTGTCACGAGCCACCCAGGAGGGAGAGCCCCTCCCTCCGCCCCTACTCCACTGCCCCCCCAGGACCCAGGACCACCCCCAGCCCGAGGGCCCTCAGGGGAGGACAGTAGCGGGGACAGCAGGAGAGGCCCACTGTGCCGCTTAGCACCACGTGCCACCGGGGACCCCGACTCCGAAGAGTCAGGTTGCCACGTCTGAGTCGTCGACCTCTGAAGAGGAAGAGACCAGCTGAACCACGATGCTAGCAACCCCGGGGGTCCCCGGAGAAACAGCGCCGCGAATGGCGCCGGTGCCAGAGACAGCGCCAGATGACCTTGGCCCACCCGCACCCGCTAGACCTGGCCCTGGCTCCCCTGCGGCGTCGGCTAGGCCAACGGTGCTGCCCTCGGTGCCGGAACCCAACCCGGCGCCGCCGAGAGAGTGAACCGGGCCTATGGTGCCACGAGCAGCGCCGAAGGCCAGAGCAGCACCACCAATGGCGCTGTCTTGATCACCGGCGCCGGATCTGAAACGGCGCCAGAGGGCGGCGTCGAGGGTCCACCGGTGCCGGGACCAACAGGCGCGGGCCTCGACACTGGGGGAGCCTGCACCTCTGAGGAGGTGACTGCCGAGGTGGTGTCCCCGTCACGGCCTCGGGGGGGACCACGACGTTCCTCCGACACTGCGAAAGAAGCTTCCTCTTCGGCAAGAGAAGAGGAGGAAGCCTCTTCCTCCACGGACTGTATAGGCCCGAGAGGGGACCCGGAGGAAGGGCCTAGAGACCTTACCTGGGAATCCCTGGAGCGACGCCGTCCCCCGAAGGTCGTCGGGGCCTTGCCGATCTTGAACGCGCAGACTTTGAGGACACGACGGTCCATGGAGAAACAGGCGTCACACGCGTCCATATCGTGGTTGGGTCCCAGGCAACAGAGACAGACATCATGCCGGTCCGAGACAGAGAAATGCTGGCCACAGGAGCACCGACGCATAGGGGCACGGCCCGCCTTCGATTTACGCTTTGTCCCCGAACCTGACATGATGCGAACTAAACAAGGCAAAAAACAGCAATAAAGCACTCAGCGCCATCGATAGAAAATAAAAGAATGGTCTTACCGGGAGACAGCGTCGAGTGAGTCACTGAAGACGAAACGAGGAGTCTTGACATATAACTGTTAACTATCGCTAACTACCGTGCAGCAGGTGCAGCCTCGACGGTGGGAGAAACAGAACTGAGATAGAGGAGGAGTCTGCGGCACCTAACCAGCCCACGGCATGACGCAGTACGTCAAGGCCGAGAGCGTGCCGCTGGAGCCGACTCCAAAACTCCCGTGAAGGGTGCACGCCCGCACTAACCCCAAGCACTAATGAATGGTGAAGATTGACAAGGGAAGATCTGACTTTGGAAGGTTTAGGAGGAATCCTAAGGAAGTGAGCAGTTGCTGAGTTATCTGAAGATGTGACTTGACTTGGTCTGGAGACTGACCCACTATGAGCCAGTCGTCAAAGTACAGAAAGATGGAGATCTTTTTTCTCCTTAGGAAAGCAACCACTACTGCCAGGCACTTTGTGAACACCCTTGGGGCTGATGTTAGGCCAAAGAGCATTGCTCTGAATTGATAGTGGCCTGAGGGCAACTTGAACCTGAGGTACTTTCTGTGGGAGCACCTGATGGGAATGTGAAAATAGGCATCTTTGAGGTCCAGGGAGGCTAGCCAGTACCCTGGCCTTAGAGAGGGCAGAATTATTCCCAGAGTCACCATTTTGAATTTGGGCTTTAAAAGGTGCTTGTTTAGATATCTCAGATCCAGGATGGGCCGCCATTCTCCTGTCTTTTGGGAGGTTAGGAAGTACCTGGAGTACAATCCTTTGCCCCTGTGTAGGGTAGGAACCCTTTCTATGGCTCTGAGAGCCAAGAGGGAAGAAACCTCTGCCTCTAGGGCAAGGGCCTCTGATCGATTTGCAGGTGGAAAGGATCTGGTTCTCATCTTGGGAAATTTTTTGAAGCTGAGAACCAGTCCCTGGCTTACTACTTCTAGGACCCACTTGTCTGATGTTAAAGACTTCCAGTCCTGGACAAAGTAAGTCAGCCTGCCCCTACAGGTATTGGAGAATTGGCCTGGACAGACCCATCAGGGTGTCTGCTTGGCAGGGGCTTTAGGCTGAGGGGTGGAAGCAGGCCTGCTCATACCCTGTCTGCCTCTCCCTCTAAAGAACCCCCTCTGAGCAAAAGCAGAAGAGGAGGCCTGGGCTTGGTAAAAAGGCATTTGAAAGGGCCTGCCCCTGCCCCTGGAATGCTGCCTCTGAGGAGTGGCTTGCCTTTCTTTGGCCTGAGCACTCCTGTAGGTGGTCCTGTACTGGTCCATCTTCTTCATGTAGTTCTCTAGTCAGCTCCCCAAACAGAGAATTACCAATGACAGGAAAATCCATGGCCTTGGAGTGAGTATCCTATGATAGGCTAGTACATCTGAGCCAAGCCATCTTCCGAAGGGCCACAGATGTAGCCATGACTCTAGATGAAACATCACTGGAGTCCACAGCAGCATGAAATTGCACCTTGGATGCCTCAATCCCATCCGCAGCCACCCGCTCCAGCCCCTTGGCAAGCTGGTCAGGGACCTGTTTAGCTAGAGCCAGCACAGTGTCTCACCTGGACTTCTGGTATCTAGCTGTGTAGGCCATATAGTTAGCCTGCCTGAGTCCCAAAGATGCTGCCAAGTACTGTTTCTTTGCCATGGCATCAGTCCTCCTGGAGTCCTTATCTGGGGGGTGTGAAGCCAAGGGAATATTTGCCTTATCACAGGCAGCATCCTGCACTACCCCAACATGGCTGCATTGCTGGGAAAGGAACTCCGTGTCTGAGCCTGAAAGAGTATACCTCTTGTCCATTCTTCTGTCCACAGGAGGTATGGAATTAGGAGTTATTAGAATTTTAAATGTCTGTTTCCCAAAAGATTTATGTTGGGGAATAGACAATCTCCTGGACTCTGGGATGTCCATCAGCTCAACAAAATCAGGATCCTCCTGATCCTCTACTGCTTCTTCCATAGGAAGCTGGAGGGTTTCAGCCACTTTCTTGTAAAACATAAAGTGGGAAGGGGACTCAGAAAGCCTAGGAGGAGAAACACCTGAAGGTCTGTCTGGGGAGATGTCCGGGTCAATAGGCACATCCAGACTTTCATAATCACCATCATCATCATTAACCTCATACTCTCCCTCCTCCTCCTCCTCCTCCGGTTCATAAAATTCTTCTAAAGTATAATCCAGAACTGGGGGAACTGACCGAACTGAGCCCCTGACCGACGGTGCCGGTTCGGCCGGAACCAAAGTTAGCGACTGAACTATCCTTATCGCTTTGGCTATCTCATTAGCGGTCGGAGAAAGAACTTGTGGATCCGAACCGGATGATTTATCCCTTTTCTTTCTTTTAACCAGAACCGACTCCTCAGAATCGGCTCTCCTTTTGCCCGAAGAAGTTTCGCCCTGGTCAGAGGGCACTCCTTCTGGTTCAGTCGGAACCGAACCGGGCTGGCCATCCGGGTCAGTGGACTTCTCGGCCTCCCTTTCCCTCAGTCTACCTACTCTCTTACCCAGAGTAGCTTTGGGAAAACTTTTACAAATTTGGCAGTCTGAATTGAGGTGGTCAAACCCCAGACAATAAACACAGGTGGTGTGGGGATCAGCCTTAGCAAAGGCTTCCCCACACACACTACAGTGGTAAAACCCAGTGGGTCCGTTTTTTTTCTTGGGTTTCTCAGACATGGCCAATCCTAACCAAAACTTACCCTTTTTTCGGCACTCCGCCAGGCAAGACACCTCTATCGGTTCCTGACCGTGTTACGGGTCTTGGAAAAAAAACGTAATGAAATCCGTTTTTTTTAGAACCGATACGGACCAGTTACCACACTCTAATTAAGACAGAAGTTTTTTACACAAACCTGATTGGTTCAACCGAACCAATCCAATGTTTATAAGTTCCACACAGAAACTAATACAAAAACCTATCTAGTACTCACGGTACCACAGACAGAGACTTAAACCGACAGGTTCAGTAGCAGAAATTCGGTCGAAACCGAGCGAAAAAATGACACTTTAACCGACTTTTTTGAACCGAGCGAAGGAGAAATCTCTGGTGCGACTGTACAGTGAGGCGGAGTAAAGAATCTGACGGTAGGAGTTTAAACAACAGCAGACAGAGGCTTCAACCGAGCTCGAGCTCAGCGTTCCATGCCCTGCATGGAAAGTTAACTCTTTGTTCTCCGGGGCAGTTCAAAGGTTGGAGATCACTGCATATGTCAGAATACAGCAAGACTTCATGTTGTTTGAACAGTTGTTGAGCTTTGCGAATTTCTTTTGTTCTATCCAAATAGAAACGCAGAGCTCTTTTGACATCTAAAGAATGAAGGGTACGCTCTCCTTCATTTTGGAAGTTCGCAAAGTAAGTAGGTAAGACCAAAGGTTGGTTTAGATGGAATTCTGAAACAACCTTAGGGAGAAACTTAGGATGGGTCCTAAGAACTACTTTGTCCTTATGAAACACAGTACACAGAGGGTCCGTGACCAAGGCATGTATTTCAGAGACCCTGCAAGCCGAGGTAATGGCTACCAGGAAGGCCGTTTTCCAAGTGAGAAATTTCAGCTCACAGGAAGCTAGAGGCTCAAAAGGTTTTCGAGTGAGCACGTCTAGCACAAGGTTAATGTCCCAGGCTGCGACTAGACATCTGACAGGAGGTCTGGTATGCAGAATACCCTTAAGAAACCTCTTAACTACTGGTAACTGAGCCAGTGATAAGGAAGAAAAAATTACTCACCTTAGTAATGTTGTTTCTTCTAATGGAGTCTTGCTATATTATGACATATGCAGTATAACCCCAGGTTAGAACTGCTCTGGAGGTGAAAGAGTTAACTTTCCATGCAGGGCATGGAATCTTGAGCACGAGCTCGGTTGAACACTCTGTCTGTTGTAGCTCAAACTTAAACTGTCAGATCTTTACGAGCAAAAACTCACTAAGGTTCTGTGTGGAAGCCGTAAACCTACACTAGCCCACTGGCTACTCACTACAAAAAACAACATTTTTATTCTTGATCCCAAAACAAAGACTCAAGTCAGGGGATTCAAGAAAGAAAAAAAAAATAAGCATAACACCTAAGCACCCGAAGAAAGGGTGAAAATACAGTGGGCATCTATGAAGTGCCAACATTGCACTGCCCACCCACATCCCAAAAATACAGGTTACTCACCGGTAACAGGAATTCTAGGAATGGTATATGTTGTTCATCCACACTGTCTGGCAGGTATCCTTGCCGCTTTAAATCTTGCCGGAAGGTCTTCAAGCTGGCTCCTCCCACCCACCCAGGTGGTAAAACTCTCGGCTCCGCCCCATGACGCCAGATCTGGCCCGCTGGTAGCTCAGGTTGTGCCACGGGGCCGAGGTCGGTGGTAGGGATGAACAACATATACCATTCCTAGAACTCCTGTTACAGGTGAGTAACCTGTATTTCTAGGGACATGGATATGTTGTTCATCCACACTGTCTGGCAGACTCCTAGCAGTTCTCCGGGAGGAGGGAGGCAAGACGCACACCCCCTACTTAGGGAATAGAGACTGGAGAACCGAGGCCCCAAAACCAGCATCCCGGCGTGACTCAAGGGCGATGTGGTAATGGGTGATGAAGGTGTGTGCTGACTTCCAGGTAGCAGCCCTGCAGATTTCCTGGATAGGGACGTCCCTGGAAGCAGCCACCGATGCAGCAGTATGGTGGGTAGAATGAGCTCTTATCCCTCTGGGAGGCTCCATGCCCGCCAACTTATAGCAGAGATCTATGCAGGAGGTGACCCACCTGCCTATCGTCCGCTTGGCTGCAGGTCTGCCAGGTGCGGCTTCAGCGTAGATGACAAACAGTTGGCGAACATCTCCCCGAATTTCAGCCGTGCGCTCCTTATAGTAAGCGAGCACCCTTCTAGGGTCCAGAGTATGGAGCCTATATTCGGCCTCCGAGGTGTGATTGGGGTAGAACACCAGCAGAGTCAACACCTGGTTAAGGTGAAACTCCGACACTACCCTCGGAAGGAATTTCGGGTGGGGGCACAGGACAACCTTGTCCCTGTGGAAGACCAGGTAAGGAGACTCGATGCAGAGCGCCTGGAGCTCTCCCATCCTTCTGGCTGATGTGATAGCCACCAGGAAGGCGGTCTTCCACGACAGGTGAGAGAGTTCACACTTGTGCACTGGTTCGAATGGCTTGCCCATGAGCTTTGCCAGCACCAGCAGCAGATCCCACGGAGGTGGAGGTTCTCGCACCGGAGGGGAAATGTGATCAAGGCCTTTGAAAAAGCGCCAGACCACCTTCTCCTGTGCCACCGATTGCTTCCCGGCCTGCGCCCGGTAAGCAGAGATGGCTGCCAGGTGCACCTTAAGGGTTGTCGACCTAAGCCCTTGCTGAGAAAGGGACCAAAGGTAGTCCAATATGCTCGTCAAGGAACAGGAGGAAGGGTACAGGCCCTTGCCCTGGCACCAAATGGAAAATCTCTTCCATTTGAAGGCGTAGCATTTTCTGGTCGACTCTTTACGGGACGCCTCAACTACGTTGAGGACCTCGTCGGAAAGACCCAAGGCCTGGAACTCTAGCCCAGGAACCAGGCTGTCAGGTGCAGGAATTGAAGGTCCGGATGGAACACCTTCCCCTGATTGACTGAGAGCAGGTCCGGGCGAGCTGGAAGCTGTCTCGGGAGCCTGGAGCTGAGGCTGAGGAGATCTGGGTACCAGTACTGGCGGGGCCAGTCTGGGGCTATCAGAATCACCTGCGCCTTGTCCCTCCTTGCTTTGAGAAGCACCTTGTGCATCAAGGGGAACGGGGGAAAGTCGTAGAAGAGGCCCGGGGTCCACGGCCTCGAGAAGGCATCCCCCTGCAGCGATCCCTGCTGAGGGGGGCGGGCATGGAACAGCCTCAGCTTCGCATTCTCCCTGGAGGCAAACAGGTCCACCTGAGGTGTGCCCCAATGGGAGAATAGATCTTGTACTACCTCCGGCAGGAGAGACCACTCGTGGGACGCAGCCTCTATCCAGCTTAGGGCATCGGCCAGGGTGTTGGAGGCTCCTGCCACATGAATGGCTAGGAGATCCGCCTCCCGGCTGCACACGAGTGAACAGATGCGGAGAGCTTCCTTGCATAGAAGCATGGAGCGCGTTCCGCCCTGGCGGTTTAGATAGTACATGGTCGTGGTGTTGTCCGTCTGGACCCGGACCACTTGACCCCAAAGAAACGGAGCAAAGGCGGTGAGAGCTAGGCGGACCGCTCAGAGCTCCAGCAGGTTGATGTGGCATCGGGACTCCGCGGGGACCAGAGGCCGTGCGCTCGGTGTTCCCCCAGATGGGCACCCCAACCCATCAGAGAGGCATCGGTCGATAGAGAGACCGTCGGCTCGGGGCGGACAAACAGGATGCCCTCCTGCAGATGAACTGGAACGGTGCACCACTGGAGAGCGTTCCACATCCCCTGGGTCACCGTCACTAGCTGGTCCAATGGATCGCAGCGTTGGGACCACTGGCTGGCCAGCCCCCACTGAAGGGGGCGCATGTTCCAGCGGGCCCAACAAACCACGCTGGTACAGGCCGCCAGGAGGCACAGGAAGTCCCGGGCAGGGCGCAATTGCCCAACCAGAAATGATTGGGCAAAGGAGGAAAGAACCTCGACCCTGTCCGCCGGGAGCCGTGCCCTGGCTCGAAGAGAGTCGAGCTCTGCCCCGATGAAAAGAATCACCTGCTTCGGCTCGAGTTCCGACTTGGCCTCGTTGATGAGGAGGCCGACCTGAGAACAAACCTGGAGGGCCAGATCTCTGGACCGCTCCATCTCCTGTCTGGAGGGGGCTGCTATCAGCCAATCGTCCAGGTAAGGGTAAACCCGGACCCCTCGGCGCCGCAGGAATGCTGTCACCACTGCCATGCATTTGGTGAAGACCCTGGGAGCTGGAGATAAGCCGAAGGGCATGGCTTGAAACTCGAAAAGGGATCCCTCCGCTCGAAAGCGAAGGAACCTCTGATGTGATGGACGGATAGGGACGTGAAAGAACGCGTCCTGTAGGTCTAGAGAGCAGAACCACATGCTGTGTTCCAAGGATGGTATTATCTGAGCCAGAGTGACCATCCTGAAGGTTCGAGACCGTAGGAACTTGTTTAGGTTGTGTAGGTCGAGAATGGGGCGCCAGCCCCCCATCCATTTCGGAACCAGGAAGTACCTGGACACGAACCCCGGGTTTGAGGGAGGGTCCGCCACCTCTCTTATTACCTCCTTCTCGAGGAGGAGAGCGATGTCAGCTCGGCGAGCTGACAGCGAGGCTTTGAACCCCGAGGCCCCCTGAGGTGCGACGGCTCTGAAAGGTGGGGCCTGCTCGAACTCCAGAGGCAGGCCCTTTCCCACCACCTCCAACACCCACCGGTCTGTGGTGATAACGGACCAGGCAGAAAGAAAGTGTCGGAGCCGCCCCCCGGGGCACCTGGGGTGAGGCGACGGGGTTGGGGGCGACACCCCTCAACCCGTCACTGGGCAGGCTTGGAGGAAGGACCGGCCGAGGGACCTCCAGGGCCTTTACCTCCCTGCTTCCTGGAGGAGGAAGCCGCGGGCTTGGGTTTGGGATGCCAAGCACGAGCCTGCTGGCCCTGATGCTGCTGGGCTGGACTTGCCGCGGGCACAGATGGACGAAAGGGTTTGGGTTGCGGTCTGCGGCCCTTGTCCCTCTGAGCGGATGAGACCGAGTCCAAAGTGGCATTGGACTTTTCAATCCTCTGGAGATGGCCTTCTACTCCAGGGTTGAAGAGGTCAGTCCCCAGGAAGGGGACATCCGCCAATGTGTGCTGGGTATCCGCTGTGAAGGTGGATATCCTCAGCCATGCCCAACGGCGCATAGCCACTGCGGCCGCGACTGACCTGGCGCATGAGTCTCCAATGTCCAGAGCAGTCTGAAGTTGCTGCTTGGCCACTACCCTGCCCTGGTCCGCACCTGCTAACCGTGGTCTGCAGGTCAGCAGGGAGGTGAGGACTACCTCGTCCAGGAGCCCAACAGGGCATGGAGATGTGCCATAAGCACGGCCGAGCTGGCTGATGAAGGCCAGAGAGGGCATGGCAGCGTAGACTTTTCGCCTGGCATAGTCCAATTTCTTGGACTCCTTGTCGGAGAGTTTGTCCGCGTCCCTAGCGTTTCCGCACGCATGAGCGGCTGTCGGTAACTAACCCCTCGGCTGAGGGATGTTCCGAGAAACCAGACAGGGAACCGGTAGGGACCGCATACTTCCTGGCCATCCTGGCCCAAGGCGCAGGGCAGGAAGCAGGGCGCTGCCAGAGCTCCAAGGCCGGGCCCACAATGGCCTCGGCCACAGGAAAGGCCTCCGTAGGGGAATCCCCTCGGTCCAATATCTCCGTGAGGGGATACTTGGCCCGCTTGGATATGGGCTCGAGCTGCATCCCGGTGGACTCCAAGATGAGCCTAAGCAAACCCAGGAAGGACAAAGGGCTGTCGTCCAGCGACTGACCTCCAGAGGACTCCAAGTCCACTCGCCTGGAGAAAAGGGAGGAATCGTCATCGGACTCAGAGGAGTCCGCAAAGAGCTGCCTCGGGCCTGAGCCACCCTCCACCTGCCGAGGGCGATCGGGAGTGAGGGTGACTGACAGCCTATGGGGCAGGCCCTGAGCCGACTGAGAGTTCTTGGTCGGAGCCCCAAACAGCGGCTGTGGTGGCAGAGGTTCCACTGGAATCGGTGGAGCAGCTGGTTTTGGCTGAACAACCGGCCTGGGAACAGGCTCCTCGGGGAAGACGAGGGGTTGTTTCGGCCGCTCTGGTGACAGCCACTTAATGGCCGGTGAAGGCGATGGCGTCGGCTTGTTCCCAGTCAGAAGGAGCTGTTGCCACATGAGGTCCTCGTATCGTCGACGTAACTTACGTCGAAGCCTCCCTAAATCGAGGAGGAGGATGAGGGAGCGGTGGCGCCGCTTACAGCAGCGCCCGAGACCGGGCTCCGCCTATGGCGGGATCGGCTGGACTGCAAGAAGTCCGAGACAGAGACTGAGAACCTCGGCCTTCCGAGGGACGGTGTGGGGAGGACGGGTGGAACCGGCTCCCCCTCGGCTCGCAGGGTTCACCCAAGGCTCCGGAACCAGAGGCACTGGCAAGCCACAGGATCCTCAACTCCCACGGGGAACCAGTGAGAGAGGATTTTCGGCTGGCGATCGATAACCGATCCAGCGGTTGAGAAAGATCTCGACTGCGTCGACGGGAGTCTCGGTCAACTGACCTGACGGGGACACCGTGAGACCAGTGGCCGAAGCCGAACGATCGACCGAAGTCGATGGCCCACAACTCGGGGAGAGGGACCTTTCCCGCTCCCAAGAGCGTCGACGGAGGGACTTACCCTTGTCTTTCTTCTTGGACCGATAAGAAGGTCCAGCAGACGTTGGTCCCTCTCCTCTAGTGGAGAGGGACAGACAAAGCTCCTTAAAGGAGGCTGTGTAAGAGGAACCCAGGGAGAGCGGGCTAAATGCCGCGGTCGAGGAAGATGCGGCCCGGCCACCTCCTCTTGAGGTGATCATCTGCTCTAGCTGATCCGCCCGGAGCCACTTGCGCCCATGAGCCGACCGGGCCTCTTTTGACTTCACCAGAGGCGTTTCTCAGGCGCCCCAGTTGTAAGCGGGCAGCACGGTCTTCGAGGACGTAGGCTGAGAAGGAAGAGCACAGGTCGCAAGCCTGCGGGTTGTGCTCAGGGCCTAAACAGTAGACATACGTGGAGTGCAGATCCGTCCGAGACATCTTCTGCCCGCAAGAGCATCTCCGAAAACCGGGAGTCGATTTGTCCATCTCACCCGCGAGGGATAAAAGGCCGAAGTCTATAATGCAAAAAACTTTTAAATTCGGAAAACCGAAGAAATAGGAACCAGTCTTATACGCAGAGCGTTAAGGAGGGAACCTGAGCTTCCAAGCGGTAAGGAAGATCTGGCGTCATGGGGCGGAGCCGAGAGTTTTACCACCCGGGTGGGTGGGAGAAGCCAGCTTGAAGACCTTCTGGCAAGATTTAAAGCGACAAGGATACCTGCCAGCAGTGTGGATGAACAACATATCCATGTCCCTAGAAAGAATCTGACAGTTTATGTTTGAGCTACAACAGACAGAGTGTTCAACCGAGCTCACACTCAAGATTCCATGCCCTGCATGGAAAGTTAACTCTTTCACCTCCGGAGCAGTTCTAACCTGGGGTTATACTGCATATGTCATAATATAGCAAGACTTCATGTTGTTTGAAAGTACTGGCTCATAATAAGCTGAAATGGCACAAAGGTGAACTTTGACTGTAGCGTATTGTAGACCTGAATTTGAGAGGTCTAAAAGGTACTCTAGAACTTTATTTGGTGGGCATGAAAAAGGATTCAAAGAGGATTTTTCATATCAGAGAGAAAAACGCTTCTATTTGGCTGTGTAAGTTTTTCTAATGGCTGGCTTGCGTGCAGCCAAAAGAATATCTGAAACTCTCCAAGAGACATTGAACCTGTTCACTTCTATCTCTTCAGGAGCCAAGCATGACAGTGAAGCGACATCAGATTGGGATGGACCACAGGCACCTGGGTCAGAAGGTTCATCTGAAGGGGAAGCGCTTTCAGAGAGGTTTCTGACATACTGTTGAGTAATGGAAACCATTATCTGTCGATGCCAGAAGGGAGCAATGAGGATCATTTTGTCCCCCTTGGACTCGAATTTGAGAAGTACCCTCTGAATTAGTGGAAGAGGAGGAAAGGGGTATAGAAAGCATTTTGTCCACTGCAGCCTGAACGCATCCTGACAGAAAATGCCAGGCCCTGGATTTCTGGCACAGAAGAGAGGCAGTTTTGTGTTGAGTGGGGATGCAAAAAGGTCCAGGTCTGGAGTTCCCCACTCCGTGAATAGTGACTGAACTACGATTGAGTCGAGAGACCACTCGTGAGGATCTGTCTCTGTTCTGCTTAAACGGTCTGCCAGTTCGTTCTGCACTCCCGGCAGGCAGACCACCTGAATTAGAGCCTTGTGCTCTAGGCACCATTCCCACACTCTCATCACTTCCCTGCATAAATGGTAAGAGTGTGCACCACCCTGCTTGTTGATGTAATACATCACTGCTTTGTTGTCCGTCTGGAGGAGAATGTTCTTGTGACAGAGAATGTCCTTCAAAGCTCAGACTGCATAAAGGACGGTTCTCATTTCTAGGACATTTATGTGAAGCTGGGACTCATCCTGAGTCCACGTACCTTGGGTATGGAGATTCTGACAGTGAGCTCCCCACCCCATCAGGGAAGCGTCCGTGGTAATGGAAATCTGGTGATCCAGGGGAGCAAAGGGATACACTTCCAGAACATTGTCCTCTTGCGACCACAGGTGAGTGACCTCTTCAGAGGTTCTGTCACCTTGACGAGAAAGGACTGAGGGTGAGTGGTTGGGGACCGCTGAGTACTGAGCATCCATTGAGAGGTTCTCATGTGGAGGTGTGGTAGGGGTACAGTGAACACCAAGGATGCCATAAGACCCAGCATCCGTTGCATCGAGATAGCTCGAACCGAACTGTTCTCTCTGATGTATCGGGCCATCTGTAGAATATCGCTCCTTCTGTCCTCTGGTAGAAAAACTTTCACACAGGAGGTGTCCAGAGGAGTTCCTATAAAAAGGAGCTTCTGGGAGGGCTGCAGCTGCGATTTTTTGAGATTTAGCAGGACTCCCATGGATGTGAGAAAGTCTGAGGCCGTGGCTATGGCATCGAGAGTTCCTTGCCTGGAAGGACTTGCTAGAAGCCAGTTGTCCAGATATGGGAACACTTGTATTCTGATCTTTCTGAGATGCGCTGCGAGAATTGCACAACACTTTGTAAAAACTCGTGGCGCCGAGGATAGCCCAAAGGGCAGGACTCTGAACTGATAATGCTGGCCCAGAGCTACAAACCGTAGATATTTGTGATGCTTTGGGTGTATAGGAATATGTTGGTAAGCATCCTGCATGTCCAGGGAAGCTAGCCAATCATATTGATGAAGCAAGGGTAAGAGGGTCCCGAGCGATATCATCTTGAACTTTTCCTTAAAAAGAAACTTGTTTAACTTTCTGAGGTCCAGAATGGGGCGCATGCCACCGGTCTTTTTCGGGACCAGGAAGTAATGGGAGTAGAAACCTGTGTTTCGTTGAACCAGTAGAACTATTTCTACTGCCCTGTTGTTCAGAAGGCCTTGTATCTCGGAGGCAAGAAAGTCTGACTGTATTGTTGACAGCCTGGGCTGTCATTTGGGAGGACGATCCGTAGGGGTTTCTGAAAGGTTGAGGGAGTACCCCTCGCAGATTACTCATAGGACCCATTTGTCTAATGTTATGGACTTCCACTGGTTGTAGAACTGAGTCAGATGTCCTCCCACCACTGAGGAAGAGTTCCCCTCGGGCAGTTGAGGTGGGAACCGGGCCAGAAACTCAGAAGATGGCACTGGGTGCTTTGGGCCCTTGTGCCTTCTGTTGCATTTTCTTTTGAGGCTGAGGGGCTTGGTTTTTGTTGAAACTTCCCCTGCCCTTGCTCCGAAAGGACTGACGGTTGTGAAATTGATGCCTGTTAACACCCCCCACCCCAAGCAGGGGGTGGGAGCGGGTCGAGCCATTTTAATGGCTGACCTAGTCTTCTGTGTGGTCTCCAGAGCTTGCTCTACTTGAGGTCGAACAGATACATACTGTCAAGCAGTAGCCATGATCTGCTGTTGGGCATCATTAGTGAAGCCGAGTGCGTAGCCAGGAGTGGCAAATGCCCACTGCCGCGCTCCGGAAGCAGTATCGAGAGCGTCCACAGCTGCTTTAACCTGCTGGCTTATGGACTCGATACCCCTGGTTGTGGTCTGAAGTAGTTCTGAACTAGTGTCTGACTCAGGCAGAGCTTCTACCATCTGTTTGAATGACTGCCAAAGAACATACTCATATTGTGAAAAGTAGCCCTGGTAGCTGGCAATATGCATACCCAGGGTGGAGGCAGCAAAGACTCTCTCACCTAAGGTGTCTATCTTATGAGATTCTTTGTTTATAGGCCGGGCTGTAGATGCCTGAGGATGAAGAGCCTTATTCTCTGCCAAGACTACAATAGGGTCTGCAAAGACCTGGGAGGCCAAAATGGGTCGATCCTTGGGAGCAGCATACTTCCTGTCTATGGACCTAGCCACAGAAGGAATGAGAGTGGGATTATTCCATACCAACTGAGAGAGCGTCTCAAAGGATGGTTGTACCGGGGGAGTTAAATCTATAGGGATCTCCGGGACATGTAGATATTGGAGTCTCAAAAGCTTCCCAGGATCGATATCTATAGTCTGGAGAGAAAGAGTAGAATTTAAAGTTTTCAGCAGAGACTTAAATGACAGGTCTTCAACCACAGGCTCTGCAGCAGGATTAATCCCTGCTCCTTCAACATCATCACCCAGTCAATGATCTGGGTCAGGCTCAATATCATCTCCTGACAGCCCCAGAAGGACTGTATGGATAGGAAAGGAGTGAAAATCAGAAGGAAATGAAGAGGAGAAAGGATTCGGAGTTGAAAACCCTTAAAGGCTGGATAGCACCGCACCCAGCCTCGGCGCTGAAGAAGAACACGGTGCCGAAGGCAAGGGAGACGGCGCCGTTGGAAACAACCCAGCAGATGGTGCCAACAGAGACCAGGCGCATCGGCGCCGAGGACGACGCTGACAACCCCAGTGGCGCCGAGGACGGCACTGACAACCCCAGTGGTGCCGAGGATATGCCAGCAGGCGCATCGGCACAGAGGATGGCGCTGACAGGCGTGACTACACCGAGGATGGCGCAGAGAGACAATTCAACATCAAGAGAGTCCCTGACAGCGCTGAAAGAAATCCAGGGCCCTGAAGACCCGATTTGAAGAAAAAGGAGGAAGAATACCAGGAGATAAAGGCATCGGTGTGGCCCCCTGCGTCGCAGCCATGTGCGGTGGAAAACACCTGAGCGCAGAGTTGACAGTACCAAAGATGGCACCACGTGACTAGGAAGGTCCAACCGCCCTACTCACTCCCATGAAGGGCCCAAAGGCCTCGGAGTGACCGGGCCAGGCAGCTGGACCAACCTCCGAGCCCATTGCTCCATAAGAGCGGCCCACTGATGAAACTGCTCATTGGATGCCCTTTCAGTAGGCAGGGAAGGGCTCCAATGTCGAAGAAGTCAGTCACCAGAGCCAGAAACCAGTGACTCCAGAGGAGGAGACCGGCATCTGACCCCAATGACCGACTGTTGGCGTGCAAACATACCAGAAGGCAACCTTGAGTGATGCATTCTCTTTTTTGACCTGTGGGCCGAGGAAGAGCTTGAGGCCGAATGCTGCCGAGAGTGCGACCGTTTCCTTTTATGCTTCTGGGGGGACCACCCATCCCCTTGGGCATCGGACCGTCCATTGTCAGACCCTCCCTCCGGAGAGGGCGGCAGAACAGACCCAGCCCGGCTGACTGAACAGCTTTCATACAAAGTCTCCCTACCGTCACCTGACCCACTTACGGTCGACTCCGTCAATGGAGGGCTGAAGACTTCTTTTTCTCAATAAGTAAAGTTTAAAAATAAGCGGTACTTTGTTCGAGATAAATTACAAAACAATAAACTGAAAACTATGCTGCTAGTTTGAAGTTTGACTCCTAATGAACAAAAGCGTCCTTGCGTCACTGAAACGCCTTTCGACAGTACAGGAAAAAAGGAACTGAGGCGGTTGGAGGGTCGACACCGAGAAAGTCATTGCTGCATGAGCCGAGGCTCACGGCGCCGCTCCTCGCTGCTCCATCTCTGGGGCCGGCCCTCTTGCAAAAGTTTGCTCCCGCTGGGTCCCAGCACCTCCGGCGTAGATCCCATCAGTGTGAATGAGTGGTGGAGACTTTATGTCCAGGAAGATCAAGTGGACACAATTTGAAGATAGAGGGGGGACGGCTCAGGGGCAATGTAAGGAAGTATTTTTTCACAGAGAGGGTGGTGGACACATGGAACAGCCTTCCTGAGGAGGTTGTGGGGTCTAAAACTATGGGAGAATTCAAGAATACATGGGACAGACAGAAGGCAATTTTTGTGGTGGGTAGGAAGAAATAGGCTGTTGGTTAACTAGGATCTGCAGCGTATCCTGTAGGTAGAGAAATGGGCAGACTAGGTGGGCCAAGCAGTCTTTATCTGCCATCAAAATCATGTTTCTGTGTTTAAACATTTCCACCTATTCGTGTCTTGATCCTCTGCAGTACGAGACAGACTAATATGCCCCCTCTCAGCCTTCTTTTACCCAGGGTGAACATATAAAGGGCATCCAACCTCTTTTCAAAGTTTTTGGCTCTTATTCCACTGAACATTTTGGTGGCCATGCATTGAACCCTTTTGAGTGCCTCAATACTCTTTCCGTATAGAGAAAATGAGAACTGCATACAGTACTACAGGTAGGGCCTAACCAGGTCTTTGTGAAGTTGCAGGATTACTTCCCCTGCTCTACTGGTCACCTCATCATTTTTGTTAGACATACAATATGCCTAGCGGCAATAAATGAAACTGGGACAATGATCTAGACTAAAATAGCAGAACACCTTGATCAATAAGGTGAGGTGATACCTTGGCCTGGCCTTTGTAGCCCTCGGGGCTCCAAGCTTTAGGGGTTTTTGTATGTTACAGGAATACTGAGCAATGTACAGGGAAACTGTTAACATAGACTTATAGTGCTGGAAAATGGGCAATTCAGGTTGGATAGGAAATAGTGCTGGCCAAGAAATGTTACCCTGGAGGAACAGGAAAATTGCCAACTGTTTCAGTTACCCCTGCAACCTGCTTCTGAGATTTACTGACCAGGTTGGTGTGCACATTTATACTACTGTGCATCTATACAATGATTACTTTAGATACTCAGAGGCCATCAAACCAGGTAAAGGCTGTCAAAGTCTGCTAAGACCCAACTATTGCAGTTTGCATGGGTTCAGCTGTAGAAAACCACTGTTTTGTGGTTAAGTGTATACTTGGGAAGTATTTTCTTTTCTGCTACGCCACATCAAGCACACAAAACAGCAGAATGGTGCTGAATCGCACAGTGAAGGATCCTGGTTCTAAAAATTATGTCCATTCATCACTGACGAACCTGACATACTGTGAGGCAATTTCTGGTCTTTTTACTCCAATTTTGTCACCTGCAATCCTATTGGCTCTGGCCAAAACTTGTTTAAATATGCAACAGAAGTGGCCACACCCCTGTGGAGTAACCAACAGCAAAACCATGACGTTCCTAACCATACTTACTATAACAGAATATAATACAATGTGCCATCCATTTGGACAGGCATTGTTTAGACACTGGCACACTCTCTTTCCCAGGGGCGGATGTAATAAAAAGTTGAGACGAAGTTCTGCAGTCCTTGATGTGATCAATACAGTAACTCAGTATTCTTTGTACATCTAAAGTATGGAGCAGCACATCAACAGGGTTGGCATGCTTGGGATAATATACAAGAAGGTGTATTGATTGGTTCAGTGTAAATTCTGATACTACCTTCAGTAGAAGATTGCAGTGTCAGTGGCTCAACAGGTAGCACACTCGATTCTGAGGCCGGGATATCAGAAGGCTGTGGGTTCTATCCCTACACCAGGCACTTGGATTAATATCCCAATGCTAACACTGTAGTGCAGCACGAGGGATTGCTGCACTCCTGAGGTGCGTCTTTCAGATGAGATATTAAACCGAGGTCCCATCTGCCTGTCCTGGTGGTAGTTCAGATGGATGTTAAAGATCCCATGGCACTTCTTGAAAAGAACGGAGGAATTTCCCCGGTGCCCTGGCCAAATTCAACCCCGCCTCCCCATTCACTAAACAAAAATACCACCAACAGCTTAATCTGGTTCAAGGTCAGTTGACATTCATCTGTATCCCCACCCCCCCGGGATCGTGCCTGAAAATAGATAAGAATGTGTCTAGTGTACTTATGCGGTCAGCAAAAACGAAGTAAATAGGAATGCAGGATTCATACGTGAAGATACAATGTCCTTGTGAAACATCAAATAAGAAGACACACATCAAAGACTGAAGCTTGGAAATCCTTCAAGCAAAGGTCGTTAGCAATTAAAAATAACATCTTCCATAATAGGAAATGTAAGACATTAACTTGCAACAGGCTCAAAAGGAGCCAGCGTCAATTTCTCAAGAATGAAATTCAGGTCCCAGGAGGTTTCATATGAAGAATACTTCTCAGACATGTATGTTACACCTGTAACTGGCCAATTGCACGACAATCAATAGGGGCATGGAAAGCTGATATAGTAGCCAAATGCACTTTAATAGAAGAATACTGCAGGCCAGAGTCAGACAGGGAAGTGAGTATTCCAACATAGAATTCCCAGGACATGTGAAAGGGTCCATATTCTGGGAAGCAGACCACAAAGTGAAGCACTTCCATTTCAGGGAATAACTATGTCTGGTAGAAGGCTATCTAGCCACAAACAAGACATCAACAACCTTGGGTGATACCCTGAAATGTGCAATGGCTACATTTTCAGGAGCCACGCATGCAGATGCAGGGCCTTAAAGTCTGGATGGACCACAGACCCTTTGCCCTGTGATAACAGACCCTGACACAGAAGTAGAGGTACAGGAGGCTCCACTGCCAGAGGCTGAAGAAGTAGCAGGCATAGCTGGCAAGACCAGAATGGAGCAATGAGGATGAAAGTGGCACTCTCCAACCGCGGCTTGAGAAGAACCCTCTGTATTACAGGAAAGGGGGGAAATGCATATATGTATTTTCCTTTCCAAGAGAGGAACATGTCTTGCCAAAAAACTCCAAGCCCTAGAGTGAGTGAGCAGAAATGCGGCAGTTGTGTGTTGTGTGGGGAAGCAAAAAGGTCCAGTTTTGGATGACCCCCATCTTATAAAGTGGTCATTTACCAGAGGTCAGCAGTTACCATTTGTGAACCACTGACTGGGACATGCCACAACTCCTCAGTCCCCGGAGGCTGCAAGGGCCACTGAATCTGCCCTCCCCAAATCACAGCTAGGAGCTCGTCCGTGGAGCCCTCAATAGCTCATCAGTCCCCAGAGGCCGCGAGGGCCACTGCAGCTGCCCTCCCCAAATAGCAGCTAGGAGCTCGTCCGTGGAGCCCCCAACAGGTACGGCAGCACTCAGAGCTACCACCGCAGACGCTCGCGCCAAAAGGATTAAGATTTTTGGTGCCAAGTTCAATTTCATATCCCTTACAGGACTGTTGCGGACTATTAGGTCGGCGTAGTGATGGAGATAGTTTTAAATTGCAGCATTTGTGTTGGTAGCTACTGAAATACTGCCATTTTCTAAGCTGCTTTAAGAAATTTGAGGTTTAGCACATGTTTGTTAATCAAATGAATCTAGTAGCTCAACCATGTTGCTAGTAGCCACTGTATATTGCCACGTTTAGCTGACTCTAGAAGCTTAGAAGCTGCAGTCATTGTAAAAAAAAAAAAAAGTTTTATTTAGCAGCTCAAGCTTGTACTTAGGAGCCACTGTATTTCATTCTTTTGCTTGCTCATGAAGCTTAGAAGCTGCATTCATCTTAAGTTATTAGCATCCTGGGCTTTTACTTAGCATCTCTGTATTTTGATTTATGAAGCTAGTAGCTGCATTCGTTTTGTTAACAGTTTATCTGTCAGTTCAGGATTGTAGTTGAAGTCACTGTGTTTCTTATTGCTTTATATAACCAGAACCTGCATTCGTTTAAAATGAATTTGGCAGCCCTACCATTTACTCTAGTAGCCTCTGTATACAAGCATTTCATCTTAGTAGGCAATGTAAGCTTCACCACGGCACTCTAGGAAGTCCGAGGAATTCCTCTGTCCTTCCCCCAACTGGCCCCCCTTTCTGTGTTTTGTTTTATACCTGCTTTTAATCCCATTGCACCTCTGCTCTTTCCACAGCTCCTTAGTCCACAGAGGTCGCGAGGGCCACTGCAGCTGCCCTCCCCAAATCACAGCTAGGAGCTCGTCCGTGGAACCCCCAACTGGTACAGCAGCACTCAAAGCAACCACTGCAGATGCTCTCGCTAAGAAGATTACCCTACCGACGCTTTGCATCGGCTACCCCACCACCACCCTTGGTGAATTACTATCTTTATAATGTGGGTCATGTGTCGTTAAAAACCTATCAGTTTACTTTCCCTCTTGCAGATTATCTTCTACTACCACTAGTGGCTGCTATTTTATAAGTAGTAACATTGAAGTTTAACCTAATTTATTGCACCAAAATTTTACCTCTCTGCCTAGCTCTAGCTGCTTGCCTCCTACCTTCAGTGTCACTCCCTCCCTCCATCTACCCCAAGAAGCAGTCAGGTAATATGCCAGCTAGCATCCGGTCCATCCTGCCTCCAACCTTTGCAACCTCACCAGTACAGCTCCCCCCACGGCCAGACCAAACTTATGGATAATTAGCCCCTCAATTCTACCACCAAGCTTTCCCGCTGGGCTAGTAGCCCTAAATTCATCTGCCCAGCGTACCCCTGTGGTGGCTTCTCAGCCTTATTACACTACCCGCAAGCCTCGGTGACCCACACCATTCACAAAGATGTTGGTGACACCACTACTCCTAATGTCTGGGGATGTCGAGTCAAACACAGGGCCACCCCCAGCCACCAACTACCAAAGGGTCTAAAAATAGTTCACCTTAATATCTGCAGCCTACTGCATAAATTAACCCTGATCCAGCCAACTGTCTTATCCCTAAGGCTGTACATTGTGATAATTTCTGAAACATGGCTAAAGCCTCATAACAAAGACGCCCAAATCACCATCCCAGGCTACACAATCATCCGCCATGACCACCCAGGTAACAAAAGAGGCGGAGGCATAGCTATGTATATTTTATCTACCCTCTAGTGTACCACTGTAAACCTACCTGAGCAGTCCATCGACGCCTTGCTGATTAAACTCTCCCTCCCTCATACTATCCCCATATTCATAGCTGGTTCATACTGCTCCCCTGATTCGCCTATGCCCTTTATCCTTGAACACCTGGGCACTTGGAAATCCAGTGCATCCAAGGGTGAGCTCCATATACTCAGCAATTTCAATTTAAATTGGCTTTCCTGCACTACCTCAAAGTTTCATAATCAGGTGTCTGCCCTAAACCTGACCCGACAGATCACTGAACCCACACATCTCAAACACAAATCGCAGAAGCACTCTCTACTGGACTGGGTCCTTACCTCACACCAACACCAGATAACTGCCTCATGCCTACTATCTGACTCCCTAAGTGACCACATGATATATGTGGTAAGAAAACATTTCCGCCCCAAGGCCCCCCCCACCCAGAACCATCTTTAGCCAGTCATTCAAATCCCTGGACCTTAACTTACTCCTATATGACCTGGCCACCACAGACTGATCTTTCATACCCCAGGCTACACCTATTGATTCTGCACTGGAGTATTTCCAGTCCAAGTTCTTAGCTATCTGGGACAGTTATGCTCCACTCAGGCGGACTCTAGTGAGGGGTGCTCACCTGCCATGGATCACAGCTGAAATTATGACCCATATCAGAGTCAGAGATCAGGCTTGGAAGTCGTGCAAAGCCTCCAACTCCACCACATCACATGCCAAATATCACTCCTTATGAAATGCCTGCACTAGGCTAAACCAGCAGGCAAAAGCTAGTTACTTCAAACTACCTTCCAATCTAACTTAAACCACCTGGCTAAATTCTGGAAGGTGGACAAATCGCTTTTCTCCCCACCTCCAGCCCCAAACCCGGCTTTAGTTGTACATAGATACATAGACAGTGTCGGCAGATAAGGGCCTATGGCCCACCCAGTCTGCCCATTTGAGCTGGTAAATTCAGTTTATGTTTTCCTAGAAGTCTGTTGCTCCTTACCCCTGACCTCCAGAATTCCTTTATGTCTATCCCATGCATTCTTAAATCCCATGATTGTCTCAGCCCCCACCACTTCCTCTGGCAGGGTGTTCCACTTGTCCACCACCCGTTCTGTGAAGAAATTCTTCCTCATGTTTCCTCTGAATCGTCCTCCCTCCAACTTCATCCCATGCCCTCTAGTTCTGGAACATCTTTTTCGCTTAAAAATAGTGTATTTAATTCCTTTTCACAAAATGTACCTCATCACTTTTGTCCTCACTCCCTCCTTACCATCAAAAAGTCACCCCCTTTTCCACCAGTGCATGGGCCAAATCTCATCTCCTCCTTCACGTTCTGTCAGGTCACCCCAATAGAAGTTTACAATGCCTTATCTGCACTAAACCCTTCCAAGGATTCATTCTACCTTCCCACAATTCCTAACCCCCTCCATCCTGCGTCTGCCTCCCCACTCCTCCCACCGTTTCTCTTCCTGACACCTTCCCCTCTGCCTACACTCCAGTTCACTCCCCCTCCCCTACTGCCAGCCTAATATATCACTACCTCTATGCTCCTGGCTTTTGGGGCTCCCCCCACCTTGCACTTAGCTTCTTTCTAGACTCTTTCGCTGCTGACAACTGACTGATATCACCGTTGGGCATTGTAACCTCTATGCATACTGAAACCTCCTCATTGTTTAAGACTTGTACTGTGTTTAATAAGAGTACTTTGTTTTACCTGTAATCATACAATCCTCTGTACAATTTCCCCTACTTGTTTGTTTTGAAAATACTGACACGGAACCTATGTAAAGAGCCTTGAGCTCAAATGGTTTAATCCACAATCTTGAAATAAAAAATAAATAAGGGCAAATGTCTCTCTGGGCTGGACACCAAAACGCTCTACTTAGCTGCTCCTTCCATCACTATCCCCCTTGCTGCTCTTTACAACTTCTCCATCTCCCTGGCTTCTGTGCCATCAGAATGGAAGCATGCAACCGTTATCCTGCTCCCAAAGGGCAGTGACCCCTCCACACCTGGTAACTACCATCCAACTTCCCTCCTCCCCATTCTGGCAAAACTACAGGAGCGCCTCGTACTCTCACAATTTTCCTCATTCCTCAGCTCCTCCTCCTTCTTCTCACCCTACCAGTCGGGCTTCAGGAAGTCCCACTCCACCGCCACTTCTCTCCTACAGCTCACAGACTCCATTCTTGATGTTATGGATAAAGGCCTCACCACCTCAGCTATTTTTGTAGACATGGCAAAGGTCTTTGACACTGTCTCCCACACACTCCTCTTGGACAAGCTCTCTCTCTCGCTGGGCTCTCTACCGAGGCCACCAGCTGGTTCCACTCCTACTTGGTAGGCAGGTCCCAATCTGTCAAAATTGGTAACTCCACATCTACCTCCCTCCCCGTCACCACTGGAGTCCTCCAAGGCTCAGTCCTTGGCCCGCTCCTTTTCTCCATCTTCCTAAACGACAAGCCCTCAGCCTGCCCACACACTTCCGTCCACATGTATGCAGACAACACGGTACTGTATACATCAGGCCCCTCGACTACTGATATGTCAACCAGGCTACAGCAGGACTTCAATGATGTTCAGCTCTGGTTTCACACAAATCAACCATTTCTCAATGCCAAGAAGACAGTCTCAATGACCTTCGGCATGAGGCAGAGACTCTCTCATCCCTCTACCACCCCTTCCTTCCACACCCTGGATGGAACTACTCTGGAGGCTTGCTCCTCCTTTAGATACCTCTGGGTCTGGCTTGACCAGCACCTCGACTTTTCTGTACATGTTGATGCCATCCACAAAAAGCTCCACCCCAAGTTGGGTACCCTATATCTCAACCCTGGTTGCATCCTGCTGCGCCATTGTACAGAAAATGATTCTCCCGATCTTTGACTATGGGGATGTAGTCTACAGTGCCACTCCCAAGTCCACTTTAGGCAGGCTGGACACCCTCTTTCACTCTTTCTGCCATTTTGCTCTTGACTGTCCTCCCTCTACACACCACTGCACACTCTACTGGACTCTCAACTTTCCCTCGCTCCAGGACCGTAGACAGTCCAACTGTGTGAGTCTCACAGCCAAGTTTTGGTCCCAGTCCTTACCACCTTATCTCGCCAGTGCCCTAACAACCCAGACCCATCCAGTGTACCACCTCAGAAACTTTGTCAACCGCCTCCTGCATGTCCTCCTCTGCTGGTCAGGCAGCCTTCAGACATGGCATGCCAGAACTGTGGAACTCCCTCCCTGCTACCATCCGGCTTGTGTCCCCAACTCAACAACTCAATCCTCTCATCAAAGCTAATTTCTCCTCCACCTGTGCTTACGGCTAACTGTCTAGGCTATATGTAGGCTGTCACCGATAAGCTCCTGATATGTCGAAGTGCCTAATCCGCATTCTTGTTGCATGATTGATTTATTCTTACTATGTCTATTGTTGTCTCAATATCATTGCACTATGTTTGTATCGAACTTTAACTTAATTGTTTATTCCTTGTACTACCGTCCATTTTTGTATATTGTATATATTTTATCCCCACTATCCCCATCCCCAGGCACACCTAGAATTGAGCAGTACTTTGCTCAGTGTGCCTTCCTGGTAAAACTTCTAAATAAATAAATAAATAAAAATGCCTAATCTGTCTTCCAAGACATTTTGAGACCTAGGAAAAACATGGGCAACAGCTGGAGTTCATGAAACAGAGCCCAGTACCATACTCTCACTGCTTCACTGCATGGTGGTTAGAAGTGCGTGACCCCTTGTTTATTGCTGTCTGTCTGGATTAGTAGAGGACTGCTGCAGAGATTATGCTGAAAGGCCTGGAGGCTATACAGAACAGCCTGCATTTCCAGGACATTTATGTGCAGCTTGACCTCCACGTTGATCCATGACCCTTGTGTCTAGTAACAGCTGAGAACAGCAACCCATTCAGAGCCCGAAGCATCCATGGTGAGGATCTGCACAGGAGCTGGTACAGGAATGAAACACCCTTCAGAAGGTTTTCCCGATCCATCCACTATAACAATGCTCTATGAAGAGAAGACGTGACAAGAGCCATTTAGTCCAGCTCATCCGTTAAGTGATCCCACTGGACTTTAAGTGTCCACTGAGGTATCTGCATGTGAAAACATGCCAGTGGCACGGTCACGACTGCCGCAGTTATGCGACTCATGAGATGTAACATTGTTTGTGCAGACATGCAGTGGCTCCTGTGTACCACGTGTGCCTGAGCAATCAGTGTCTGCCCTGTCCTATGACAGGAAAGGACATCCCTTCTCTGTGCCCAGGACCAACCCTATGTACTGTAGTCTCTAGCATAGAGTCACCATAGATTTGGGCACATTTACTGTGACTCCCAAATCTTCAAACAACTGATGTGTCTGAGATAGGGTGTGAAGCAGAGCCTCTCTAGAGCTGGCCTTCAGAAGCCAATCATCCAGAAAGGGGAAAACATACAGACTTTTCCTGCGAAGGGCTGATATAACTACTGCCAAGCACTTTGCAAAGACCTGTGGCGCAGAACACAAGCCAAAGGGCAATACTGTTTGCCCTCCAGCATAAAGCGGAGGTATTGCCTGTAGGATTTCCTTATCTTTATATGAAGGTATGCATCCTTCATGTCTAGAGAACAGAGCCAGTCCCCCATTTGCAGTAAGCAAATTAAAGCCTGAGGGATACCATTTGAAACTAGACTGAAACCTCTGAGATCTAACTCAGGATGCAGATCCCCTGTCCATATCAGGACTGAGAAGTATTTGGAACAGAACCCTTTGTTTCTCTCCTGAAGAGAAACCGTTTCCATGGCATGTTTTTGGAACAAAACCTGAACTTCTTCCTTCAGAAGGGACAAGTAGCCCAGAGAGATCTGTAACAGATCCAGAGCATGTCCCTTTGCAATTATCGCCAGAATCCACTTTTCTGTATTGATCTCCTTCCATTGTTTCAGATGCAAGGAGATCCTGCCCCCTACACTCACTCCTGGAAGTAACAGCTGAAGAGGGGGGGAGAGAGATGGAAGAGTCTGGTGGAACCGGGGTTGGCAGGGCTACTGGAACCAATTCCTTTGGGTGCTTTTGCATAGGCACCAGAAGGAGGCGACCCAGGAGGGGACCACCACCTCTATCGTGGCCTTGCTGACGGCAGGCATGGCTACTTCAGGCAGCAGGCCAGTGAATATAGCCCCGACCATGACCTCTAGTAGGACTGGGATACAGGGACTTAAATGTTAGAGTCATTTTAGATGTCTAAAGGCCACATAGGGCTTCTTCAATATCATAGCCACACGATCTGGACCCTTTAAAGGGAGCATTCACAACTGCCTGCTACATATCAGTGGCAAAGTCAGCAACTCTAAGCCAGTAATATATTCTCATGCAAATGCCAGAAGCTGCAACTCTGGCAGAAGCATCAGAGACATCATAAGCTGGGTGCAGCAAATGTATGCCAACCTCAGCACTAGCAGACAATGTTTTAAGCACATAAGTCTTGGCCGAGCCAACAGACAAAAGCCTGAGCAGCTTTCCATAGGCTGTTCTGATATTTGATCATTTGGGCCTGGTAGTTTGCAATCCTATGATCCAGTGATGCAGAGGTATAAGTACACCTGCCCATCATATCCAGTCTCCTAGATTCCTTATCAGGAGGCAAAGTACTCATAGGTATAGGAGTTCTAGATGTATCATGGGAAACCATGAGAACCACAGAGTCGGTTTCAGGCTGGTTAGCATAATAATGCTTAGCATATGGTGCAGGATACTGCTTATCAGCCTTTCTAGGGACTACAGGCAGTGAGTTTTGGTCTGTACCATGCAGCAAAGGTAGCATTCTGTAATGCAGGAGATATACTGTAGGTGAAATGATAATGGAGGTGGGGCAGAGTACCTCCAAAAATGCCATGACATTCCATTTAGTGGAATCTTCCTGTTCCACATCAAAGCCCACGACACACTGCATTTGGTGCATCATGGGTGGGAAAGATGGATCCCAGGAGAAGACCTCAGGGTATAAACCACGAGTCCTCAATATAGGATACGGGGGTAGAACTTGAGTGAGGTGGGACCCTCCACAAATTATTCTTCACCCTCATATTCCTCCTCTAAATCCACCTATAAGTCCAGGAGGTCAGGATTATATTTCATTTCATTGTCATAATCACGAGTGATGATGAGAGTTGTAGAAGGAACCGGCGATGCCGGCGACAGCTAAGAGGCGGGAATCTGTGGTGTACAGATGGAATCTGTCGATGGGCGTGAGAACCAGAAGGTTCCATTGGGAAACTGCCTGCAATGGCAACCCTGGCAGAATGTGTCTAATAATTTCAGAGAATGACACCAGCACAACCTGGGAGTTGGCAGAGACCTGGAAAGGGGCCAGGACTACAAGCATCAACAGGACTTGGTCCAACGCTGATGGTGTCATACTGTCCATAGTAGGTATGGTAGCACCTAAGCCAAGCCCCGACCTTGGTGTCTCAACAATGGTTGGGTGGGCTGTAGCTGACGCTGCTGGAGCAGGCATGGATGAGGGCGTACAGTTTCTCAATGATGATTGGGACCTCGCTGGTAAAGCAAATTTGTCCTTGTCTCTGTGTTTGTGCTTATCGCCGGATGATGAGTAGGCCCGAGATGACAATCATTCCTTGTCCTTAAGCTTAGACTTCAATGACTGTTTCTCGGCCAACAGTGAAGGAGAAGCACATTTCCAGCTCTTTCCCTTCTCCATGGCTTTCAACACCTTTAATACAAGGAACTTTTCTAGAGCTTTCTTACAGTGTTGTCTTGTAGGCTGGTTGAAACTCTGGCAAATCTTACAAGTTCTCACATTGTGAGACAGGCCCAGACAGCACACACAAATCATGTGTGTGTCTTCCTTGTAAACTTTATATCCGCACTTACAATATCGCAACAGGCTGTTTCCATTTTGGCGGCACACAGACACGGTAACAGTACACTAACTAATAGTAAAAAAAACATTAACAGCTGGGTTGACAATGTTTCCTTCAGCAGGTCTGATGAGAATGATCAGCAGTGGGAGAAAAACATGAGGAATGATGGAGCTGCCCACATTATATACGTGTCGATGCTGCACATCATTGTGGGTGGCCCCTGGCAAGCAAAATGTTTCTGAATGGTCCTGACATTGATGGCGTATAGTTTCAAAGGTGTTGCCTAATGGAGGATCCAGATATCCTCGATGAAGATGTACCGCCCCATTTTTCTCCTCCCTTGGCAACTACACCCCCATTTTTATCCTCCCTGCTCTTGCAAAAGTGCAGGAAACACTAGTCCTTTCTCAGTTCTTCTTTCCCTGCCCCTTCCAGTCTGGTTTCTGGAAAACTCACTTAACTGTCTCATGCATCATACAGCTCACTGAGACTCTGTCCTGAATGGGATGGATAAGGGGCCTTCACCACTGCAATCTTTGTTTACTTTGCAAAAGCATTTGACACCGTCTCTCACTCCCTCCAACTTAGTAGCCTGCAGTGGTGGGTCTCTCTAATGTTTTGGCCAGTTGGTTGATTCTACCTGTCTGACAAGTATCAACTGGTCCAAGTAGGTGATGCTTTCTGCCCTCCTCCTTCCCATTACCTCAGCTGTTTCCCATAACTCCATTCTGGGCCCTATCCCATTCTCAGTCGTTCCCAACTACCCCTCCAATCTGTGTCTCTGCTCACATCCACATGTATGTGGATGATGCTGTACTTTTCATTACCTGAGCTCATGTCCCGAAGCTGGAAACAACTTTGCAGTGCAACTCTGACAATGCCCAGCACTGATTCTGCTCAAACCAACTATCCCTCAATGCCAAAAATGGTCTCCATGACCTCTGGTAATATGCAGCAAATTCCCTACTTCCTATACCTCATTGCCTCCACAGGCTCACTCTGAGATTACATCACTTGCCTCCTGAATCACCTGTATACTTTTAACAGTGAATCCTGGGCCTTTCTAAGCAAAATCAAGCCATAGTCAGTATGTTGCAAACAAATGCTAATAGCTCAATAACTGTACATGCTAGACACAAAGTATGAGTGGCAGAGTTATTCAGCGCAAAATTGCCTTTCCAATGGTGGCATGCATGTAATAATAAGTAATTTTGTATTTTTTCTATGCTGGTCGAAAGAGCAAACTAAATATTTTTTTCACTAAAAAAGGGCAACATAAGCCATTTTTTGTTGGAAAATATGTAAAACATCAACACCAAATTAAGCATACAGATATTAGATGGTGTTTTGATATTATGTTTGCTAAAAAAAAGATATCTTTTTACTATAAAATGTAATTTTTCCCCATTTTAGTCAAGGTGCTTTGAGATTTGAGGGCTAAATCTCAACCACACACACCATATCATAAACAAATGCATATAACTCCAAAAGTATACATGATACACACAAAGTATCAGCATGAAAGTTGATTAGCACAAAAATGCCTTTCCAATGGTGCTATGCAACCAGTTGTAATCAATACGGTTTTTATTTTATATCTGCTGAAGTGCCAAAAAAGTGAATTTTATTCAAGCTGCTTAGGTGAATCTTGATGGAAAACATGTCAGCCACACACCATACCATAAACAAATGCAAATAACTCTAAAGTATACATGATATACACAAAATATCAGTGACAAAGTTGTGCAGCATAAAATTATCTTTCCAACGGTGCTATGCAGTCAAATATATATTATATTCTGTTACAATATATATTAAAATATGTAAGTGACTTCTCCAGACGTTGCTAGGGCACACTGGGAGTCAGTAGCCGACTTCTGCAGACGTCCTCAGGACACACCAGTGTTTTTTTACTGACGACTACAGGCGTCTGCTAGGACACAATGAGATACCACAGAGTGTTGCTAGATTGTATTCATGATTTCTCCACAAAAAGCTTTTTCCTAAAGTTGGCACATTGTACCACACCATGTCCTGCCTCCAACTCCTAGTCCATCATGAGATCATTCTCAAGATGATCCTCCTAGTGTTTGACTACCCAGATGTGGTATACTGTGCTGCCTTGAAAACTTCCTTGTCAGACTAAATCGACTCTGGCTCCCAGTCATTTTCTGAATGCTTTCAGAAGGACAATCTGCCGTCTTCTCCCACCCACCTCCCATCAGAAAGTACAGTTATGTAAGAACTTACCGTAACAGTAGATCTTCGAGAGAGGTTCCTGCAGTAGGTCATTACATGTAGGACTGCACCCTCTGGCATCCAGACCGCACGGCAAACTTTTCCAGCAGTGTCTAGCGGGGGACAGCCTACCCGACATCACATGATGGACGTCGGCATGACTCTATACAGTGGGCGGTCCCCGTGCCCCCCTTCCAGTTCTTCCTCTGGAGATCCAAGTAGGATGAGACAAGAGAAAGGATGAAATTCTGGAGCCTAGTTCAGAATGGCTGAAAGAAAAGCAGAAACTAGGGGAAGGAGGGAGGGAAAAGGTGACCTACTGCAGGAACCTCTCTCGAAGATCTACTGTTAGGGTAAGTTCTTACATAACTGTACTATCTTACTTCAAGAGGGTTCCTGCAGTAGGTCATTACATGTAGGAGTGAATCTCAAGCAGTCACTCACAGAGAGACCGAAAGAGTCATGGGAGGAGGAGCAACTGAAAGGCAGCACAGGACCAGCCTAAGACAGTAGGCCCTGCAAGACAGCAAGGCCGAACCCAGCCCTACAACTAGAGACAATGTCCAGACTGTAGTGTTTCGTGAAAGTATGGCTGGAACTCCAGGTTGCTACTGCACAGATCTCTGCTGCAGAAACATTCTTCAGGAACACCGTAGAGGTAGCCATGCCTCTAGTAGAGTGACCTCTGACCTCCCCCGGAAGAGGTTTGTTACCGAGCCACCTAAAAAGGCACTGTTTAGAAACTGCCGACCCCAAGGATTTGGGAGCAAAGGAGACGAAAAGCTGATCAAACCTTCTGGCCTCCTTAGTTCTGTGAATGTAACATCTGAGGATTCTATGAACATCCAAGGTGTGAAGGAAATCTTCCCCCCTGTTCGAATGAACAGGGTAATAAACCGGGAGCTCAACCGTCTGGTTTAAGGTGAACTCAGAAACCACTTTAGGAAGAAACTTAGGATTAGTACGCAGGACCGCCCAGTCCCTGTGGAAAATCAAATAAGACTCCTTATGCATCAGGGCCTGAAGCTCGGAAATCCTATGAGCAGAAATAATGGCAACCAAAAACAGTGCTTTCCAGGAAAGGTAGGGCAAGTCACAGCCCATAGCTGGTTCAAAAGGAGGAAGCGTAAGTTTCTCTAACACAAAATTTAAATCCCAAGGTGGGGTGGGGTTATGTATGGGAGGTTTAAGATGGAGGATCCCTTTCAGAAAGATCTTAGAGACCTCCAACTGAGCCACGATTTCTCCTTCCACTGGCACGTGGTAGGCTGAGATGGCCGACAAGTGAACCTTAAGGGACGAATATGATAGACCCGAATCAAACAGGTGAGGAGGTGTTCGATAACCTGGGGAGCAGAGCAGGTAAATGGGTCCCAGCCTTTGGAAGCCGCCCAAATGGAAAAATTCTTCCATTTCATGGCATAGGTAGATCTGGTGGAGGGTTTCCTCACCTCCACCAGGATCTGAGCAACGGTTTGGGAGACCCCAAAACGAGCCCTGATTATGTCTGAAGGAGCCACACGTGAAGATGCAGGGTTCTGAGCCCCGGATGCACCAACCTGCCTTGATCCTGAGTCAACAGATTGTGCCTGAGAGGTAAAGGAACTGGGGGTTCCACTGAGAGCTGCTGCATTAGCAGAAACCAGATTTGCTTTGGCCAGAGCGGAGCTACCAGGATCTTCCGAGCTCCCTCTGCCTGGAGCTTGAGAAGTACCCTCTGTAGAATGGGAAAGGGAGGGAAGGCGTACAAGAACTTCCCTGTCCAACACAGTGACAATGCGTTGTGCCAGAAAGCTCCAGGCTCTGGACTTAGCGAGCAAAAGCTGTGAAGTTTTGTGTTGGATGTGGAGGTGAATAGATTGATGTCTGGGTGACCCCACCTCTGGAAGAGAGAGTCTGCTACTTCCTGACTTAATTCCCATTAGTGAGCGAGGGACAACGTCTGACTGAGGCTGTCTGCCAGGATGTTGTGAATGCCTGGAACATGCACGGCTGTGAGAAACAGGTCATGCTGGACTGCCCAATTCCACACCCTCATCGTCCCCCTGTATAGGGGGTACGACCGGGTGCCTCCCTGTTTGTTGATGTACCAGACTACCAACATATTGTCTGTCTGGATCAGCAGTGTTCCTCTCGATAGGATGGTCTAAAAAGCCTGAAGATCATAAACAACCACCCTCATCTCCAAAATGTTGAAGTGCAAGGACATCTCCAGCTGGGATCACAAACCTAGGGTTTGATGGTCCCCCAGGAGCGCTCCCCAAGCCAGACAGGAAGCGTCTGTGGTGAGGGTCCAAAAAGGAGGGGAACTTCGAAAGGGAAGTCCTTTGGACAGATTCAGAGGGTCTAGCCACCATAGGAGATCCCGCTTGACTGCGCTGGAGACCAGAACAGGATGGTCCAGGCCATCCAAGCACTGGTCCTATTGGGCGCGTAATGCCCACTGGGAGATCTGCATATACAACCTGGCTAAAGGAACTGTGGAGATAGAGGCCGCCATCAGGCCCAGCAAATGTAGCAATGCTCTGGCCGGAAGAGATCTGGATGAGACCACCAGGGTGACCTGCTCTTGAAGAGTCTCCGCTCTGTCTGAGGGGAGAAAAGCTCTGCACTGGACCATGTCTAAGATCACCCCTATGAACTGACTGCTCTGTGAGGGGTTAAAGATGACTTGGGGAGATTGACTGTGATCCCCAGTCAGGAAAAAAGATCCAGAGTAACCGAGAGAGAGTCCAGAAGGCTGTTCCTGGACGGAGCTGCCAGAAGCCAGTCGTCCAGGTAGGGGGACCACCACTATATCCTGATGGCATAAGGCCGCTGCCACCACCGTTAGGCATTTGATAAAAACCCTGGGTGCCGAGGAAAGGCCAAAGGGGAGGGCTGTGAACTGGAAGTGCTCCCCCTGGAAACGAAACCACAGGAAACGGCAGTGGCCCAGGAAAATTGGGATATGCAGGTAAGCGTCCTGCATGTCCAGGGCACAGAGCCAGTGGTCCTGTTGCAGAAGGGGCATGAGGCTCTGAACAGTCAGCATGCAGAAAGTACAGCTATGTAGGAACTTACCGTAACAGTAGATCTTCAAGAGAGGTTCCTTCAGTAGGTCATCACATATAGGACTAGCGCCACCTGGCGTCGGGCCACACGATAGACTTTTCTAGCAATACCTGATGGGGGACCACCCACCCGACATCACGTCACTGACATCAGCATGACCGTATATAGTGGGCGGTCCCCACACCCGCCCTCCAGTTCTCCCACCGGAGCCAGGAAGAGGCCAGCCAGCAGGTGCGAACAGGATTGGAGTCCCTGTAAACATAAAATAAGGGGAAGGAGGGAAAAATATGACCTACTGAAGGAACCTCTCTCTGAGATATACTGTTACGGTAAGTTCCCATGTAACTGTACTCTTACTTCAAGAGGGTTCCTTCAGTAGGTCATCACATACAGGACAGAGTCCGAAGCAGTCCCTCTGAGGAGAGACCGAGAGAAACTAAGGAGGAGGAAAGCTAACTCCAACGGAAAAAACTGAAGTCCAGAAAGGACCCAGTCTAGGACAGAAGGTCCTGCAGGACAGCTAGGCCAAAGCCAGCCCTCCGCCTAGAAGCAATGTCCAGACTGTAATGTTTGGTAAAGGTATGGACAGAACTCCAAGTAGCAGCAGCACAAATGTCAGCCATGGAAACGCTCCGTAGGAAGGCCACAGAGGCAGTCATGCCCCTAGTAGAATGACCCCTGATGGTACCCGGCAGAGGTTTATCGTACTTCTGGTAACAGTACCGAATGCAGTTGCCTAACCATTTGGAAAGGCCCTGCTTAGAAACCAGTTTACCGTTCGATCTCAGGGCAAAGGAGACAAACAACTGGTCGCAAGAGTGAAACTCTTTGGTCCGTTGGGTGTAACACCGGAGAATATGATGGATGCCTCACCTCTGTTAGAGGGGGACGGGTAATAAACCGGAAGCTCTACTGACTGATTCAGCGTGGCTTTTGATACCACCTTGGGAAGAAACCTTGGATGAGTTCTGAGGACCACCCAGTCCCAATGGAAAATCATGTATGGCTCCTTGCAGACTACAGCGTGAAGCTCCGAAATCCTTTGGGCTGAAGTGATGGCCACAAGAAAAAGCATCTTCCAGGACAGGAAGCGCAAATCACAGCTCATAGCTGGCTCAAAAGGAGGAAGGATGAGCTTTTCCAGAACGAAGTTCAAGTCCCAAGGCCGAGTTGGGCTGCAGATGGGGGGTTTCAGATGGAGATTCACTTTCAGAAAGGTTTTGGTGACCTCCGGCTGAGCCACGGGTTTACCATCCACTAGTTCATGGTACACTGAGACAGCTGAGATGTGGATCTTTAAGGAACAGTAGGACAGACCGGAGTCTGAAAAGTGAAGGAGGTAGTCCAGGACTTGGGGGCCGAGCAAGAAAAGGGGTTCTAGCCCTTAACGGTCACCCAAATGGAAAACTGCTTCCACTTCATGGCGTAAATATAACTCTGGTATTGTTTGCATCAATCCTACCTGTACCAGCTTGTTTGTATCTATGTCTTAAGTTACTGTTATACTGTGTATTTTCGTTTGTCTTACTGTGACAAGGTACCTTTGTAAATGAGCCTATGGCTCAAAGGTTTTCCAAACTGCTGTTTAAATAAATAAATGGAACAGGAAGAAGGTTTTCTTGCCTCAATAAGGACTTGAGCAACCCTGGAGGAAACCCCCAAATGGGATATCGTTATGTCTGCAGGAGACACACATGGAGATGCAGGGTCCTGAGCCACAGATGCACTAGACGACCTTGATCCTGGGTCAGGAGGTCGTGAGTCACTGGAAGTGGAACCGGTGGTTCCCGGGACACCTGCTGTAACAGCGGGAACCAGATCTGTCTCGGCCAAAGAGGAGCAATGAGGATCATTGTTGCCCTCTCCGCCTGAAGCTTGAGGAGAACCCTCTGCAGAACGGGAAATGGAGGGAAAAGGTACAAAAAATTCCCTGTCCAGGATAGAGAAAATGTGTCATTCCAAAAATCACCTTGCTCTGGAACAAGCGAGCAAAATTTTGGAAGTTCTGCGTTTGATTTGGAGGCAAAGAGGTCAATTTCCGGATGCCCCCAACTCCGGAAGATGGATTCCACCACTTCCTGATGCAGTTCCCATTCGTGAGCTAGGGTCCGAGATCTGCTGAGACTGTCTGCCAGGACGTTTAAAACACCTGGAACGTGCATGGCCACAAGGAACATATGGTGCTGGACTGCCCAGTTCCACACCCGTGTCACCTCCCTGCACAGGGGCTACGACCGGGTTCCTCCTTGTTTGTTGACGTACCAAACTACTGACATATTGTCCATTTGGATTAGCAGTGATCCCTTTGGAAGGAGGGTCTGAAAGGCCTGTAACGCATACAGGACCGCCCTCATCTCCAGAACACTGATGTGGAGAGAAGACTCCACGCCGGACCATAGTCCCTGGGCTTGGTGTTCCCTGAGGTGAGCTCCCCACCCCATATTTGAGGCATCCGTGGTGAGGGTAGCGACTGGTGCAGAATCCCGAAAGGGAAGTCCCAAGGAGAGATTGCGAGAATCCGCCCACCACTGCATATCTTTCTGAACTGCTGATGAGACTAGGACCAGATGGTTCAGGTGGTCCAGGAGCTGATCCCACTGCATCCGCAATGACCACTGAGTAATCCTCATATGAAGTCTTGCTAGGGGAACTGTAGTGATAAGAGGCCACCATCAGGCCCAGAAGGTGAAGGACTTCCCGAGCTGGGATGGTCCTGAGGGAGGCCACTTTGAGGGCCTGACAGATAAGAGTCTCCACCCTGTCTGGAGGAAGGAGGGCTCTGCACTGGACTGTATCCAGGACTGCCCCAATAAACTGAATTCTCTGGGCAGGGATAAGGGATGACTTGGGAATGTTGACCGTGATCCCTAGTCTGCTGAAAAGGTCCAGACTGAAGGAAAGAGCCTCCAGCAAAGAATCCCTGGACGGGGCTGAGATCAACCAGTCGTCCAGGTAAGGGAAGACCACCAATACACCCTGCAGCGCGAGAGCATATAACCTGCCAGGCACTTGGTAAAAACCCATTGTGCCGAAGACAGATAAAGGGGCGCTCAGATCTGGAAGTGTTCCTCTTGGAAATGAAAGCGAGGATCGGCAGTGGCTGGGGAAAACAGGAATGTGCAGGTAGGCATCCTGCATATCCAGGGCACAGAGCCAGTGGTTCTCCATGAAGAGAGGGAGGAGGCTCTGGAGCGTCAGCATTCCAAATTTTTTGTACTCGACAAACTGATTTAGCTGACTTAGGTTGAGTATGGGTCTGAAGTCCCCAGTCTTTTTTGGAACCAGTAAAAAATGGGAGTAAAATCCCTTTCCCCTTTGCCTGAAGGGGACGCGCTTGATTGCTTCTTTGAGCAAGAGCGAATTTACCTCCTCGCGGACGAGAAGAGACTGGTCTCGAGAGTAGGAGGACTTCTGCAGTGGAGTTTCCGGGGGCATCTCCAGAAGCTCTACAGTGTGCCCAACGGACACTAGTTGCAGGACCCACTCATCGGAGGTGATCGCCCTCCACTCCTGCGCATGGTGGGTGAACTCCCCCCCCACCTGCTCCCCGTCACGAGACTGAGGAAGCAGTGGGGCCGGGGAGTCAAGAAGTGGTGGGACGTTCAGGGGGAGGACCTCCTGAATGTCTCTGATTTTTGGAGGCAGGAGGGGTGGCTGTACCCATGGCCTTACGTTTCCCTTGGCAGCACACCGGGGCATTCTTTCTCTGCCTCCAGGTCCTTTTCCGAAAGGGCTGCTGCTGCTGCTGGGAGCCCGATCGGTACACTAAACTGACACACCTAAGTGCAACGTCTTTGTCCTGTAGGTTTGTGATAATATCCTTGGTGCCCCCACCAAAAAGGACCGAGCCCCTGAAGGTGGCATCCTGAATTGCTGACTGGACCTCGTTGGTGAGTCCGGAAAGGCGAAGCCATGAATGCCATCTGAGGGCAACAGCAGTTGCCAATGTACAGGCCACTGAGTCGATGGAGTTGTAAATGGCGCATAAAGCATGCCTGCAGGAAACTTTGGAGAGGCGGAGATCCTTGGCAAGTTCCTCCTTCAAAGGCAAGGGATCCATGGACTGGACCCTCGTCTCCTGCCTGGCCAAGGTCGCTTTTTGATGGGACACCGTGTGGGCCATGTAACTGAGCGACCGAAAGGCGCACGTGGCCGAGGAATACACTTTCTTCCCGAACTGGTCCATCTGCCTCGACTCTCTGTCCAGAGGAGTAGTGCTCATGTGCTTGGGCGCTGAAAAGCGATCATGAGCCATAGAGACGACCACAGAGTCAGCCTTGGGATGCGCCTTTAAGAAAGGGGCATCCTTCAGCGCTTGGTAGATCCTGTTCGCCTACTTGGGGACGGCCGGGACAGAATGAGGCATCTGCCAGATGGTAGTGGTGAGGTCTTGATGAGGTGCCATCCATGGAAGAATGGGGATGGGAGACAGAGACTCTAAGTCTAGGTGTTCCACGAGCCTCTGTTTCATGGGGTCCTGTTCCTCCGACTCCCAGTCGAAACAGTCCTTCATGGCCCTCAAGAGGTCCGAGAAGGCAGGGTCATCTGGTGGAGACTTTGGTGAGACCCTGCCTCTGGGCTCCTCATGGTCCTCCAGCACCTCCTCAGAGGAATCTTCCCTTTCCTCTGAGTTGTCTTCATCATTGTCTGCCTCCTCGACAGGATGGTGTCTGGTATCCGTAAGGGAAACGTCCTGTTGAGTCTTCCCGAGATGTGGACAGTGGCTATCGATGAACTGCTCGGGGAAGGGGACCTAGGATACCGCGGTTGTGGAAGCCTGGTCTCCAGGTCCGAGACCAACTCCGACCTAGCCCCCTGCCACCCAGACTGAATTAAGGTCTTGAAATCTGGGGTAACCGGAGAAGGGGGAGGTGGAGTAGGCAGAGGCTGGGGGGGGAGGTGGAGGAGGAATCACTGGTGGTGGTTAAGAGCCCTGGAATCCCGTATAATGGGAGTAGGGATTAAATCCAGGGTAGAACTGCCTGAGATGACTCCAGTCTGGAGTGGGCCCCCCCCCCCGGGTAGTGGTCCCCAGGATACCCCAAGGGTAATGCGGGACAGTTCGGGTTGGGTATAAACCCTCCGTCAGATCTGGCGCCGGGGAACCCATGGCGGACCCGCCAGTATATAGGTTGAGGGTCCGGGCGTCGGACAGCCCACGCCAGAGGAACCGGACGGCCGGAACCGGCACCACCTAATCCGTGCCGAAGGGATCCGGTGTCGGAGGGCCGGCGCTGGAACCGGACGGGGGCCCTAGTGTCGGGCCAGATCCGCATCAGGCCAAAGGCAAGCGCCAGTCACCGGTCCCGACTGCAGGACTGCTCGCTAACGACAACCAGTGTCAGAGGAGGCGCCATAAGCTTGCCGGAATACGGGCGAGGGCCTCCAGTCAGGCCTGTAGGGCCGAGGGGAGGCTCCTCTCTTGACCCCAGAAGGGGATTGCGGAGCCGAGGCACTGACAGGGTCAATGGGCTCTCCGCTGCCATCGCTGGACGTACCCACCTGGGAACTGGAGGGCACGGGCGAGGAAGAAGGAGGAGGGAGAGGGTCTTTCTCCCTCTGGTTCTGCCAGACGTCGGGTGAGGCGCCGTTAGGCCCTGATGGGGGAACTGAACCCGAGCGGTCGTCAGGGATGGATGACTTAGTGGGTGGGGTCGGGCGGTCAGGGGAGAAGCTCCTGGCCGGCTTATCGACTGGAGTCGGGCAAGTACCCACTGCCTGGGTAAATGACTTACCGGCCGCTACGCGGTCCCCAGAGCAGCTGGGGGCCGACTTATTGGCCGAAGCGTTGTGGTCGTCGGAGGAGCCGATGGCCGACTGATCCACCAACGTTTTGCCAGACTTACTGTCTGGTTTTCTGGGCGGCAGCTGGGCATTGCTCGTCGAGGGCCTGGCGTTGTTCGCAAAGCGGGCCCGCTCCCTAGCTTTCTCCTTATGTTTCTTTGAAGGAGAAGATTTTTCGGACGAATCTCTGAGACGTTCCATCTTCCTCTCGAGGGAAGCCAGGCAGGCTTTTAGCATATGGACCTCCAAAGCTTGCTGTCTTCCTCTTTTTAGTGGCCTGGATAAAGGTCTGGCACTCAGGGCAGGAGGAGACTGGATGGCACAGGCCTAAACAGAGGATGCACTTGAGGTGACCGTCTTTGTGTGGGATCTGCATGCCACAGCATGAGCACTTCTTCTTGAGAGAAGACATCAATAATAGAACACGAATTTTAGAGAAAAAAGCAGTGAGGGATAAACTGACGCGATAACTTTCACGACGATCGCTATATGGAAGTCAGCAATGCGACTGACACAAGGCGATGGCGGGAAAGAACTGAAGGGCATGTGTGGGGACCACCCACTATATACGGTCACGGTGACGTCAGTCACGTGATGTCGGGTGGGCAGTCCCCCATCAGGTATTGCTAGAAAAGTCTGCTGTGCAGCCCGACGCCAGGTGGCGCGAGTCCTACATGTGATGACCTACTGAAGGAACCCTCTCGAAGTAAGATCCTCTTGTACTCAATGAAAAGATTCAGACTGCTGAGGTCCAGGACTGGTCTGAGGTCGCCCGTCTTTTTTGGGACCAGGAAGAAGTGGGAGGGGAAAAAAAACCTTCCTCTCTGGGACGCATGCACGGATTCTGTTGCTGCCTTCCATTCCAGAGTCCTGATCTCTTCCTCGACCAATGGGGCTTGGTGTGGGGAGTAGTGCAAGTGACCAGGAGGAGAGCCTGGAGGCAACTCCAGAAACTCTAGCGTGTGCCCTTGAGAAATTAGTTGTAGGACCCATGCGTCTAAGGTGATGTCCACCCACTCCTGGATGTGAAGGCTGAATCTTCCCCCACTGGCTCCATGTTTTGAAGCAGGAGGGAAGATCAGGCAGTCAGGAGGCAGAGGGGCGAGAGGGTAAAGGCCCTCCTGCCAATCTATGGGATATGGTGGCTGGTGGAGAGGAGAAAGAGGAGCGAGTAGCTCGTCTTTTGGTCTGCTTCTCTGGGGCCAACTGCTTCCCTTGGCACTTGAACTGGTGCCGAAATGGCTGCTTCATCTGAGTACCAGCCCTACAGATGGAACGGACCGATCTGAGGGCCTGCCCACTATCTTGGAGGCCTGTAATCAAATCTTTAGTGTCCCCTCTAAAGAGAACCAATCTCTGAAAGGGAGCATCCTGAATGGTTGCTTGTACATCTGTCGACAGACCAGAAATGCGCATCCATGCGTACCTCCTGAGGCTGACTGTAATAGCAGATACCGTGTCCACCGAATCATAGGTGGCTCGAAGAGTATGTCTGTAGGAAATTTTAAAAAGATGAAGCTCTTTAGCAATCTCCTCTTTGAGGTCAGAGTCCTCCAGGGACAAGATCTTGACCTCAAGCTTAGCCAAGGTGGCCTTTTGAAATGACACCATATGTGCCACATAATTCATGGAGCACAGGGCACACGTGTCAGAAGAGTAAACCTTCTCAGATTACTCCAACTGCCTGAACGTCTTGTCTGGGGGGGGGGGGCGTGTTCATGTGCTTGGGGTTAGCCGAGCGGTCATGAGCGGCAGTAATGACAATGGAGTCTGCCTTGGGGGTGAGAGTCCAGGAAGGGAACGCCCTCGGGAGAGCGGTAGACCCTGTCTGCCTTCTTAGAAACAGCAGGAATGGAATGTGGTAATTTGCAAATGGTAGCAGTAAGGTCCTTGTGTGGTGCTAGGTGCTATCCAAGGAGGAACTGGTATGGGTGAGGCAGCTTCTAGATTTAAATGCTCAGTTAGACCCTACCTCATAGGATCCAGATTCTCAGAATTCCAACCACTTGCTTGTTGGATTATGCAGAGGAGCTCGGTGAAAGAGGGGATCTCCAGAGCAGACTTGGGAGACTCTTTGCCCCTTGGGGGAGAGGACAGCTCATCTGAGGAAGACTCCAACATGTCATGGTCAGAGTTGGGGGGCTCTTCACCCTCTGGACACTCAAAATCCGGGAGAGGATGTCCTGAGGGGTAGTTCCTGAGACATGCACCGTATGCAGTGAACTGGTGGTGGTGGTGGTGGGGGTCGGGTGCACTGCCACTGGGTTAGGAAGCCTATGTTCCTGGTCGGAGACTAGCTGGCACCTCGTGTCCTTCCACCAAGACTGGATAAGAGATTGAAAGTCTGGTTGTGGAGGAGGTGGAAGAGTCAGGTTGGCTGGGGGTGTGTAATAATGAGTTCCCAAACCCGCATATTGAGGAGGGGGGTACCCTATATAATATGGGTATCTCTGTTGATACCCAGGGAAATAGCTCTAGGAATAATGAGGCATCGACGGGCCCAACGGCAGAAGGAGGGGCTCCTGATGTCTGGTAAAAATAGGGTCAATGGATGGCAAGTCTTCGCCTAGAGGCCTGGATGGGACTGGTATACAATGAAAATAAGAAAAAACGGAAATCGACAAAGCTGCAGATTACTGCGAGGTACTAGCGCAAGTCGACAACAGGAAAGAACTGGAAGGCAGGAGCGGGAACTGCCCACTATATAGTGTCACGCTGACGTCCGTCATGTGACATCAGGTTGGCAATCCCCCGCCAGACACTGCTGGAAAAGTTTGCTGTGCGGTCCTGACCCCAGAGGGCGCAGTCCTACATGTAATGACCTACCGCAGGAACCCTCTTGAAGTAAGATGCAACATTCCTTCTGCTTTCTACTCCTCCATCTTTTCTCTCCTTCAAAGCCCGGCTCCATAACCTCTCCACCACACCTACTAATGGATCAGACCTTCCACTAAGGGTCCCATGGCAGATCCTCTTTTGTCCCCCTTGGGAGTTTTTCAACCCTACTGATCCCAGCACTTACCTGCCTAACTGCACAACTCTCAATACTGTCTAGTAAATTGTGTATTTAGTATTTCTAAAACATATTCTCCATTTATATATTCTGTAAACTAATTTTGTCGCCGAATTGGACACAGACCTGGGGGTCCGTGAGCAGCTCTCCAGCCTCTCTGCTGCCCCCCTCCCAGAACAACGGATGCTGCCAAAGCTTGCTACAGGAACCCTCCTGCTGCGGCCGTACCTGACTGCTCCTGCGGCTGCCTCTCGCACCGTCTCAGACTCCACTGCACCCTCCGGCACTATCTTAGACCCTCCTCTGCATCCTCTGGTGCTCCATAGAACTGCTTCAGCTGAGGACGTTTTGAATAAAAGTCGCTCCTTGTGACAGTGTGAGCCATCTGTCTTGGGACTTCTGGACTGGTTTACAGCCAATCAAGAAGAAGCACGTAGCTTGGTGACAATTTTCAAACCTCTGGTTGCCAATATAAAGGGCTCCCACAGCGGCCCATAAGTGTATCGCTGCCAGACTGAACACAGACCTGGGGGTCCGTGAGCAGCACTCCAGCCTCTCTGCTGCCCCCGAACAATGGACGCCGCCAAAGCTTGCTACGGGAACCCTCCTGCTGTGGCCATACCCGACTGCTCCTGTGACCGTGCCTTGTACTGTCTCAGACTCCATTGCACCCTCCGGTGCTACACATAACTGATTCAGCTGAGGACATTTTGAATAAAAGCTGCTGCTTGCAACAGAGCAAGCCATCTGCCTTGGGACTTCTGGGCTGTTTTTTTGTCCTGCCGACCCACCCCTGCCCCAACCTCTATTAAATGCTTGCTGTTGTTGATACATAATAAAGGTCAGTAGAGGGAGCTGTTAGCTACTCTCCAGATAATCACTGGAAAACTGAACTGAGAATGTGCTGCCCCCTCTCATACTGTACCTCTGTGCAGTACTTTTTACCCTATTCACACTATTTTGCTCTGTGGTTTCCTTAGCATATTCTGTGTATTTTATTCTGTGTATTTTATCCTGTGCTGCCTGGGTTCAGTGATTTATTGCGTTATGTGCTAATTCCCCTACCACCAGTTAGCTAATACTAAGCTACATGTTTGGCTCAAATGGTATTTACCTAATTTCTGGCTTAATTGTGTCAACTGGGCACTCCTGCTCCAGGTCTTTTCATGAATAGGTTGTTGTCCTTTGTTGTTAATAAAAGCTTCCAGTCTTTTTCTTCTCGGTGTCTCCTGTCACTAGCTAGAATCTTTCACTTGATAGGCCTCATTTACCTGGCTGGGTATGGCACTGGTAATGAAGTCCCTGGGTTTTATTGTCTCTATTGTTTATGCAGCCTCTGTGCCGTTGGTGGACCTGGTTCCCCTTCACTCTGAGGCTCCCTCCCCAGTGGTGGGATACTCCCATCTTCCTCCCTGTGGGCCCCTCCTGGGTGAGGACTGAATGCATCGACCTCCTACTTATTTCAGCATATGGCCTTACTCATCATGGTAACTGTTATAACCTCTTCCGTAGCTGCAATCTACCTGGGAGGAAGAGCTTCCTAACCTACCAGACCAAACTCATTAGGTATCTGATGAGAGTGAAAGAAAAAATTACTCACCTTAATAATTGTGTTTCTTCTAATGGAGTCTTGCTGTATTCTGACAATCTGCAGTTAGCTCCAGCCTTTAAACTGCCCCGGAGAGTATAGGGTTAATTTTCTATGCAGTGCATAGAACGTTGAGCTCGAGCTCGGTTGAGGTCTCTGTTTTCAGCCCTTTGAAACCCAACCGTCAAATTCTTACGAGCAAAGACTCACAAACTATACTATGTGGAAATTGTAAAATTTTTAACTAACCAACTGGCAACAGAAGTTTTGGATTCCCAAAGGAAGACTCAAGTCAGGAAACCAAAAACCAATCCAAATAAGGATAACAATACAAAAAAACACCCAAATAAAAAAGGAGGGTATGAAGAAGCACCTCTGGGGTGCAGCACTGCACCTGCCCACCCACTTCCCAAAAAACAGGTTCTGAGAGGGAAGGCAGGAAGGGAGGTCAGAATACAGCAAGACTCCATTAGAAGAAACACAATTACTAAGGTGAGTAATATTTTCTTCAAACAACATTAAGTCTTGCTGTATTCTGGCAATCTGCAGACTACTAAGCAGTACCTCCATGGAGGAGGAGAGAACCTACTGGGAATAGGCTCTGAAGTACTGTTGTGTTAAACCGGGCATCACTCCTAGCCTGGATATCCAGAGAGTAATGCTTGTAAAGGTATGGACTGTTTTCCAGGTGGCTGCTTGACAAATTTACAGAGGAATATCCTGGCAGCAGCCAGGGAAGCAGCTGTACCTCTTGTGAGTGAGCTCTCAGGCCTGAGGGGTGGAATTCCTTCCCAGTTTCTCATAGCAGAATTGTATACAATAGAGAATCCACTCATAAACAGTTCTCTTTGCGGCAGGTTTTCCTTCCCACTTCGCAAGTGAGGACAATGTTCATAGGAATCAAACCTGTGACCCTTGGTATGCTCTACTTTAGTAGCTAAGGGCTCTTTTAATATCTAAACTGTGTAGCCTCCTCTCTCCTGAGGAATGATGATCAGTGAAGAAGACAGGAAGAGACATAGGACTGATTCAAGTGGAAGTCTGAAACTACTTGGGCAAGAACCTCTATTGGTTCTAAGGACCACTTATCTCTATGAAAAGATAAAATCAGGTTCCACTGACAGGGCTTGCAGTTCACTGATATGCCTGGCAGAGGTAATGGCTACACAAAACACAGTTTTCCAAGTCAAGTACTTAAGCTCTGCAGAAGACATAGGCTCAAAAGGAGGTTGCATAAGTTGAGCAAGTGCAAACATTTAAGTCCCAGGCAGGGCAGGATCCTAAAGGAGGATTGGTATGAAGCAATCCCTTGAAAAATTTACAGAACACAGGATGAGATGATAGTGAGGAAGACTTCCCCACTGACAGAAAAGCAGAAACAGCTGACAAGTGTATCTTGACAGTAGCTGGTCTGAGGCCTAGGCCATTAAGAGGGACCTTATAATCCAGAACTGTATGCAATTCAGCAGTGTCTGGAGAAATATGCTTCTTGGAACAGCAAATGCTGAATCTTTTCCATTTGGAGTTATAAGTCTTTCTGGTGGAGGGCTTTCGAGAAGCTTTGAGAATATTCAGAACCCCCGAGACAGATGCAAATCTGCATACTCTAACTCTTCAGGAGCCATGCCTTGAGATTGAGGGACCGAAGATTGGGGTGCCAAATCCTCCCCTGAGAGAAGGTTAACAGGTTGTAATTCCTGGGAAGAGACAGGGGAAGATGGACTGCTAGAGACAGTAACAGGGGGTACCAAGGCTGTCTGGTCCAGTCTGGAGCAATCAGAATAACTTTGGTAGGTTGTGACCTTATCTTGACTAGAACTTTGAACAGTAAGGGAAAAGGAGGGAAGGCATACAGAAATTTCCCTTCCCAGTTCAAAATCAGAGCATACAGAGGGACTGAGCCCAGGACTGGGGGACTGCAACAAAACAGAGGAAGTTGATGATTGTCTGAGGCTACAAAGAGATCTCTTTGGAGTGCCCCACCTTGAGAAAATTACTTTCAACACTAGGGGGTCCAGGGACCATTCGTGATGGCCCTGGGAGATCCTGCTCAGTGCATCTGCTAGCACATTGTCCTTTCCAGGAAGGTGGACTGCTATCAGAGAGGTCTGCAGGGAATAAGCTAGAGACCACAATTTCATGGCCTCTGTGCACAAGGCTGTAGACTGAGTGCCTCCCTGCATGTTGATGTACCACATGATGGTGGTGTTGTCTGTTCTGACCTGAACTACCTTGTTCTGCACAGACTGAGAGAGAGCTTGCAGGGCCAGAAAAACTGCCCTGAGTTCCAGTAGATTGATATGAAGAAGGGACTCCTGAGGGGATCACAGTCCCTGGGCCGTGAGAGCCCCCAGATGAGCTCCCCACCCCAAAAGGGAAGCATCCGTGGTAAGGACCACCGAATGAGACTGAGTGACAAATGGGACCCCTTGCTTTAAACTGTCCTGATCCTGTCACCACTGAAGAGCTTGGATCAGTGTACGAGTCACTGGAATCAGCTTGGCAAGAGGGTCCTATGTCCCTCATCTGGAATCTTGCCCCTTGGATCACTGCTGTAGAAGCTGCCATGTGGCCCAAGAGCTGAAGGAAGTGCCTTGCTGGTCGGGACACCTGAAAGCTGAAGGAAGAAGCCAGTTCTATAAGAACTCTTGCCCTTTCCAGTGGAAGAAAGGCTCTTGCTTTGACAGTATCTAGCTCTGCCGCTATAAAGGTAAGAAGCTGTACTGGTTCGGAGGACTGACTTGGGGAGGCTGAGAAGAAACCCTAGGGAAGAGAGCACTTGCTGGGTCACTGTAAGGTCTGACTTGATTCTAGTCTGAGACTGACCTACTCAGGAGCCAGTCGTCTAGATATGGAAAAATGGAAATCTTCTGCTCTTCTTAAAGATACTACTACTGCCAAGCACTTTGTAAAACTCTTTGAGCTGATGTTAGCCAAAGGGCATTGCTTTGAACTGTAATGGCCTGAGGGGCACCTCTGGAACCTGAGGTACTTTTGTGGAGCGCACCTGATGGGAATGTGAAAGCAGGCATCTTTGAGGTCCAGAGAGGCTAGCCAGTCCCTGGCCTTAGAGGGAGGAAGAATTATTCCCAGAGTCACCATCTTGAACCTTGGTTTGAAAAGATGTTTGTTCAGGTATCTTAGATCTAGGATGGGTCGCCACTCCCTGCCTTTTGGTGGTAAGGAAGTACCTGAGTACAGACCTTTGCCCCAGTGTAGGGTAGGAACTCTCTCTATGGCTCCTAGTGCCAGAAGAGATGAAACCTCTGCCTCTAGGGCAAGGGTTTTGGAGAGACTTGCAGGTGGAAAAGATCTGGCTCTCATCTTTGGAAATTTTTTGAAGCTGAGAACCAGTCCTTGACTTATTACTTCCAGGACCCACTTTGTCTGAAGTAACAGACACCCAGTCCTGAACGAAGTAAGCCAGCCTGCCCCCTACTGGGATAGGAGAGTTGACCCAGGGAGACCCATCAGGGTGTCTGCTTGGCAGGGGCCTTAGGCTGAGGAGTGGATGCAGCCCCGCTCATCCCCCTTCTGCCTCTCCCTCTGAAGACCCCCTCTGTGAAAAGGGAGAATAGGCCTGTGCTTGGTAGAAAGGCCTATGAAAAGGCCTGCCCCTGCCCCTAGAATGCTTCCTTTGAGGAGTTGCCTGCATCTCCTTGGCCTGTGCACTCCTATACATGGTCCTATATTCCTCCATCTTCTTCATGCAATTCTCTGTCTGCTCCCCAAACAGAGAATTACCTTCCACAGGGAAATCCATGGCCTTAGCCTGGGTGTCCTGTGACAGGCTAGTACATCTGAGCCAAGCCATTCTCCGAAGAGCCACAGATGTAGCCATGACTCTTGATGACACATCACTGGAGTCCACAGCAGCATGGAACTGTACTCACATGCCCAATCCCATCTGTAGCCACCTCCTCCATTCCTGGCAGCTGGGCGGAGGCCTGTTTAGCCAGTGCCAGTACAGTGTCCCACCTGGACTTCTGGTACTGGTTGTATATAGGCCATATAATTAGCCTGTTTGAGTCCCAAAGAGGATGCCATGTATTGCTTCTTTGCTAAGGCATCCATCCTCCTACAGTCTTTATCTGGGGGGTGTGAAGCCAAGGGGACATTAGCCCTGTCACAGGCTGCAGCCTGCACGACCCCAACATGGCTGCATTGTTGGTAGAAAATTAAAAATTATGTACCTACCGAATTTTGATCTTCTCTTGTATCTTCTACTCATTCATTACTGCTTGCTGAAGCAGAGGCGCGACCCGCTACAGGAGGTTTTTTTTTTTGAGTCGGCTCTAATGGCGCCGCCTCGAGCGCCGACGTACTGCATCTATGCACGAGGGCGGCCGTTGGTGCCGCGAGACCTCCTCTATCTCAGCCCTGTAGCCGGAGAGGCGAAAGAAAGGGTAAGAAAAGGAAAGCTAGACAAGAGAGCCGAGGACAGAAAAAGGAAAGGATATAAACTGAAAAAGGAATATCGGTGTAGAGAATAGACAGAGGAGAGAGAATTCTACCCTAACGGGCTTCGAGGGCCTCCTTTCTCGGGCGGTTTAGGGAGGAACAGAGAGGGAAAGAGAAAGAAGAAGGAGAAGAGAGAGGAGGCATGTTGAGAGGAGAATAGTGCCCATCGAGCATTGGTTGAGAGGCTTATAGGCTCGAGACCAACAAGGAGCAAGAATCCAGTTGCTAGGACTGAGGGGAGGTTCAACCAATCACCTGACAGATCCGAATGAGGGCAACATCTCTGAACTCTCAACATGCCAAGTCCCTACATCCCAGCTGAGGGCTCATGGACTGCCCGGCAGAACCTGTTCCAGGAAGAGCGCCCCCCAGGAAGGGACTAAGTCTCAGCACCTGTTATGCTAACACAGCTGTATGAGAAAATTATACCTTTCCTCAAGGCAGCTTTGTATGAAGGATAGAGTGGGAACTCACGACTCCTAGGCAAGCAGGTACAGACGCCAAGGCTGACAAGTTCAAGGCAGCAGTTAGAATGAGCTCAAAGAATACCGCTAGGGGATTCTAAATGTTGCTTGAGGCCTTGTTAGAGCACGGTCTCTTAAGCTGTAAAACTGCACAACCTGGAAGAAGGTATTTAGTCGCACTCAAGGGGTGGCTGTGAGAGTTCCCCAGAATAAGAGAAAATGCAAACCATGCTCGCTCCTCACCTTGAGGAAAAGGAACCATTCATTGAGAGAATGGAAAACAGTTTTTTTTTTGCATAAAGGCCAAAGGAAGGAAGAGGAACTAAATGGGAGGGGAGACGCCACAGAAGGAGGCCACTGAGGGAAGGTGGAGGGAGTTAGCAATGAATGCGAAGATACAAGAAGATCACACTACGGTATATGTACTTTCATATCTTCCTGTCAATCTTCACCATTCATTACTGCTTGCGAGTATTGCTCTCCCTTAAAAGGGGGTAAGAACCCTGAGGGAATAAGACCCCAGCCTCCTGCTGGTGAGAATAGTGGGGAAGACCCTTGGCTAATCTAGAGAAGCCTATGGGGAGAAGAGTTAGGAGGTGCCCCTGAGGACGGGAGACAGGTAGCCCCCTGCAGCAATCTCCCCAGCTCTGAGCAAAGAGACGGGTCCCCTGGAAAGCAGAGCGAATCACCCTACGCCCGGCCAGGGGTGACAACCTTGATAGACGGCCATGTCACCGCTTAATGCAGATCGGCCATCCCTCAAGCCTGGAAGCCACCCATTGGCGCATAAGATGCCCTTGTTTGCGTCTGCCAGCTCCAGGCCTATAGCGGAGAGGGCAATAGCCTGTCTGGTTTGGTTCGTATCAGGCATTGATGCTAAGAGAGCTGAGAGAGCATCGACTCATGATGCCTACCGTAGGCAGCGTGATGAGCCTGATGTGGTGTTATGCAAGCCATCGCATCGAGAGGAAGAGAACATTCTTCACCTCCACCGCGTAACTGTAGGGAACCGAATCCGTGGATGGTCGTGGGGTCAGGCTGGCGGGTATCTGGAAGGAGTCCCTAGGTATACCAAACCGTGAGGGCAGGTTGGGAAATGTACTCAGGATTCCGGCGGCGAAAATACCTTCGGCTGACAGTCTGCCGGGCTGAGAAGGGGCAGCTGGCGATCGCCAGGAACGGATAGACGCCTCCTGAAGGATAGGCCAGGAAGGTACCACTAGGTGCTGGGTACTGAATTTCCAAGGAATTCACGCCGTCTCAATGCCTGGTATTGTCTCACTAACATAGAGATTCAAGATCCTCACCATCCTCGAAAGGAATCTGCTGATATTCAGTGAAATCAACATCGGAGGAGATATGAGCAGAGGGTTCCTCCCCCAGAGGAGGGAGACGAGGATGATGCGGAGAGCTCGAGAGTCCAGAAGATTCCCTGTGGTGGGGAGAGGTGAAGACCACTCATGCATATACCTGACATATGAGGGGAAGGTCAAGAGAACCTCTGAACTGCTCTCAGGATAACAGGCCCGTGAGGACCCGACATGGCCTGGAAGAGCCGGGGGTGGCTGTAGAGGCACTGGAGATGGGCACTAATAAGAGGCAACTGACCTCTGCTAGGGCTCTGAAACTGGAGAACGGAGCCCGAGCTGGCGGAACTGACAACAGACCAGGTCGCAAACGGAACCCCTGGGGATGCGAACCCTGGAAGAGCCCAGAAGGATCCTCCCCTGATGAGCCTGGGATTGTATGATCCAGAAGGGCAGTCCGCAGCAACGCCACCGGAGAGGACCCTGGTGTCCAAGAGGGAAAGACGGGGCCCAGCGCTACGGCTCCTAGCCACCCCCCCAGGGGTGGCCGGCAGAGACCGCGACGACTGCACCCTGCCCCTCGACCCCTCGGACTCCGACAGCGCCCTTCTCCTCGACCCCAGCGTTCTCCCACCCCGAGTGGCGGTAACAGTACCCGGAAGGGTAGCTGTCACGAGCCCCCCAGAAGGGAGAGCCCTTCCCTCTGCCCCTACTCCATTGCCCCCCCGGGACCCAGAACCACCCCTAGCCCAAGGGCCCTCAGGGGAGGACAGCAGCGGGACAGCGGAGAGGCCCACTGTGCCGCCTAGCACCACTGCAACAATCGGGGACCCCAACCTGAAGAGTCAGGGCTACAGGATGGGTCCACGCCTGAGTCATCGACCAAGAGGAAGAGACCAGCTGAACCACGGTGTTAGCAACCCCGATGGTCCTCGAGAAACAGCGCCTGCGTGAACGGCACTGGTGCCAGAGATGGCGCCTGGATGACCTTGGCCCACCAAGACCTGCTAGGCCGGCCTCGGCTCCCCCTGCGGCGCCGGGTTAGGCCCACGGCGCTGCCGGCGCTTGAACCCAACCCCGCGCCGCCAGAGAGCGAACTGGGCCTCACGGCGCCTAAGGTCAGAGCGAGCTGGGCCGATGGCACTGCCTCGATCACCGGGCGCCAGTGGTGCCAGGATCCAAACGGGCGCGTCGAGGGTCCCACCAGTGCTGGGCCCAGCAGGCACGGGCCTCGACACTGGGGAGCCTGCACCTCCGAGAGGTGACTGCCGAGGCGGTGTCCCCATCACGGCCCGGAGGGACCCACACGTTCCTCCCGACACCGCCGAACAGCTTCCTCTTCGGCAAGAGAAGAGGAGGAAGCCTCCTCCTCCACGGGCCGTATAGGCCCGAGAGGGGACCCGGAGGAAGGGCCTAGAGACCTTACCTGGGAATCCCTGGAGCGACGCCGTCCCCCGAAGGCTGGCGGGGCCTTGCCGATCTTGAACGCTCGGACTTCGAGGACACGACGGTCCATGGAGAAACAGGCGTCGCACGCGTCCATATCGTGGTTGGGTCCCAGGCAACGGAGACAGACATCATGCCGGTCCGAGATGGAGAAATGCCGGCCACAGGAGCACCGACGCATAGGGGCACGGCCCGCCTTCGATTTACGCTTTGCCCCGAACCTGACATGATGCGAACTAAACAAGGCAAAAAACAGCAATAAAGCACTCGGCGCCGTCGATAGAAAATAAAAGAACGGTCTTACCGGGAGACGGCGTCGAGTGAGTCACTGAAGAAGAAACGAGGAGTCTTGACTTATAACCGTTAACTATCGCTAAATACCGCGCAGCAGGTGCAGCCTCGACGGCGGGAGAAACAGAACTGAGATAGAGGAGGAGTCTGCGGCACCTAACGGCCGCCCCTCGCGCATGATGCAGTACGTCGCGCTCGAGAGTGGCGCCGTTGGAGCCGACTCCAAAAAAAATAACCTCCCATAGCGGGTGCGCGCCTCCAGCACTAACCCAAGCAGTAATGAATGGTGAAGATTGACAAGGGAAGATACTCCGTGTCTGAGCCTGATAAAGTGTACCTCTTATCCATTATTCAATCAACAGGAGGTACAGAATTAGGAGACTTTAAAATGTTTTGTGTCTGTTTCCCAAAAGATTTGTGCAAGGGAATAGCCTCCTGGACAAAATCAGGTTCCTCTTGATCCTCTGTAGCTTCCTCCATAGGGAGCTGAAGAGTTTCAGCCACTTTCCTGTAAAACATATAATGGGGAGGGGACTCAGAGAGCCTAGGAGGGGAAACACGAGAAGGTCTGTCTGGGGAGATGTCCGGTTCAATGGGCACATCCAGACTTTCTGCTCCATCATAATCATCATCTTGTTCATAATCCCCCTCCTCCTCAAATTCCGGTTCATAAAAATCTTCAGGGGCATATTCCTGAACCAGTGGAACTGACCGAACCGAGCCCCTAGCCAACGGAGCCGGATCGGGCAGAACCGGACGAAGTGATTCAACAATCTAAATCGCTCGGGCAATCTCATCAGCAGTCGGAACATGAACCTCTGGATCAGAACCGGCTGATTTGTCTTTCCTTTTCCTTTTTGTAGGAACCAATCCCTCAGGATCTGCTCTCCTCTTGCCCGAAGAAGTATCGCCCTGGTCAGAGGGAACTCCTTCTGGTTCGGTCGGAACCAATCCAGGCTGGCCGTCTGGGTCAGTGGACTTCTCGGACTCCTTTTCTCTAAGTCTACCTAATCTCTTTTCCAGGGTAGACTTAGTAAAATGTTTACAAATTTGGCAGTCTGTATCGAGGTGTTCAAACCCGAGACAATAAACACAGGTGATGTGGGGATCGGCCTCAGCAAAGACTTCCCCACACACACTGCAGTGTTAAAACCCAGCGGCCCGTTTTCTTTGGTTGCTCTAGATATGGCCAACCTACCCAAACTCACCCCTTTTTCCAGAACCGCCAGGTAAGACTCTTTATCGGTTCCTAACGTGTCACGGGTATTGGGAAAAAACATTTAAAACACGCCTTTTTTTAGAACCGATAAGGACCGGTAACCACACACTAATGCAAAGTACAAGGATTCAGTATACAGGATCGGTTCAGCGGAACCGATCGAGCAAACTTACAATTTCCACAATGTAATGAAAATAACTATCTAGTACTCACGGTACCACAGACAGAGCCTGAACCGTCAATGCAGAACAATTTGGAATAATTTTGGCTTAAAACCGACACTTTAACCGACTTTTGAACCAAGCTGAAGGAAAAATCTCTGGAGCGACTGTTCAGTGAGGAGGAGTAAAGAATCTGACGGTTGGGTTTCAAAGGGCTGCAGACAGAGACCTCAACCGAGCTCGAGCTCAATGTTCTATGAACTGCACAGAAAATTAACCCTATACTCTCCGTGGCAGTTTAAAGGCTGGAGCTAACTGCAGATTGTCAGAATGCAGCAAGACTTCATGTTGTTTGAATTAGCACTATGTGGTGATGTCGAACCCAACTCTGGCCCTGCCCTGCCTAACTATGTATTAAGCTCTCCAACTAATGCTTGTTGGTCTACTAGTAAGGGTCTCAAACTGGTGCACATAAATGTCAACAGTCTAAGGCTTTAGATGCAGGACCTCGAGGCCTGGGCCACCCTATACAAACTAGACATGATTGCTGTGTCCGACGTGTGGCTCATGCCTCAGGTGCTGCCACGTGAAATAGACCTACTGAGCTTTAACGCATTTAGAAAGGACAGAATTGGGGAAGGGGGGGGTTCTTATCTACGTCACAATGCCTCCCAAGTAGATATCCCCCATTGAACAATTCCATGAGCGAATTTTTAATGGTTAAACTATTACTTGGTGATGCAAAGCCCCCATACGTGGGTTGCATCTACTTACCCAGCTTAACTGTGGCCTCCTCTTTGGAGTCCCTCATCCAGGTCCTAGCTGAACTGGCACCTGGGGAAATGATCATCATGGGCGATTTTAGTCAAATCTGGGTTTCAAAATGCAATAATGGGCTTCAGGACCTAGCTCTTGGTGCCAGCCTTACACAAGTAATCAATCTGCCCACTAGGCACAATACCAAATCCGGCAATCACACTTTAATAGACTGGGCGCTAGTCATAAACCTAGAAAGAATACTGGCTGCCGAAATTTTCTCAGATTCCATGAGTGATCAAGTGCCCATTTTTTGTATCTGGTCCAAGAAGCTCCCTAGATTACCCCCCAGGGTCTTCGTGGTGAGAGACTATTCCAGTTTCAACCCTGACCAATTCTGCTTGGCTCTATATTCAGTCAACTGGGACCCGATACTAACACTTCCTAGCTTAGATGAGGCCTTAGATTACTTCTCCAATGTCTTCATGTTTGTGGCCAACCTCCATGCTCCCTGTAGGAAACTTAGAGTGAGAGGTAAGTGTCACAAATGGCTCAGCGCCAACCTAAATAAACTCATGATGCTTAGGGATAAGGCCTGGGGGCTTTACAAGACTTCGCACCTCCGGTCTGACTGGGAGAAATATAGGGATCTTACGAACAAATGTAAGAAAGGTGCCAAAGCAGCAAAATGCCAGTACCTACGTGGTCTCCAAGACTGCCATCTGCGTGGTCCCAAGAAATTCTGGAGTCAAATCAATGCTTTTCTGAAAGGGGGTGCCAGTACGCACGATGGAGCTGTTCTGGTCAATGGCCAACTATCAGATGATCTGTCCACAGTAGCTGAGGCCTTCAATGCCTTCTTCACTGACCCTGACAAAGACAAACCCAAATCTCTCATTCCACCTCCCACTACACAGGGCACCACTACTGCCCCCAATTTCATCTCAAGCTGGTCAGAATATCTGAAGTGCTGCCCCTGCTGAGGGGGTATAAAGCCCGACTCATCCCCTGGTTCGACCAACTTGAACCATGATAACTTAGTGTTGCTGCCCCAGCAATTGCCCTTCCTGTCACTATGCTAACCAACAAGTCCTTCATGGAAGGGTGTGTCCCTAGTAAGTGGAAGGTGGCAGTGGTAGTCTCCATCCACAAGATGGGGCCACATGGAAATATTGAGAACTACAGGCCAATTTCCATTCTCTGCCCTCTAGCTAAGATGCAGGAGAGGCTGGTTTGCAACCAGCTACAGGATTACCTAGAGCACCACCAACTTCTGGCTAATAATCAGCATGGCTTTAGAAAGAGCCATGGCACTGACAAGGCCTTGATTAAGTTTACAACTGACACCATGAGTGCTGTGGATAATGGATCTTCCACTGGGGCCATATTCATCGATTTGACAAAGGCATTTGACCTGGCCAGTCATGGACTGCTCCTCAGCAAGCTGCAACTCCTAGGCCTTGACCTGCTCTCACACACTTGGTTCACAAGTTTTCTGATGAACAGAATGCAGAAGGTAAAGTGGAGAGATGTGCACTCAGGCTGTCGACCAGTAACAGATGGCATACCCTAGGGCTCTATTTTAGGCCCCTTACCATTCACCCTCTTAATTAATGATATCCAGGGGGGCCAACAGCGCGGGTACTCAAGTGCTTGAGCACCCACAAAGTTAAATTGAGCACCCTCATTATTCTGCCTGCTGTTCACCACTCTCGTTCAGCCCACTGCCCACCTCACGTCTGATCCTTCCCATCCCAACAGGTGACCTGTCCTGCAAAACTGGTTCTCTTTCAGTGTCCCCCCCACCCCGAACCTGCACCTGGCATCCATTCAGATTCACTTGTTGTTGTCTGTTGCTAAGTTGCAGGCCGCCTGCTGCTGCTGTGAGATCCGACGGAGACTGGAGTCCTCCTCGCTGACTGCCATGCATACCATGGACCTCATCTCTAGTCTCTATGGCTCCCCCAGTGGATGATGTGATGCTGAATCGAACAACATATTGTACAACATGGACAGGCACTGTAGGGAGTCTGCAGCCACACGGACATAGGAAATGCTGGACCAGCACTTCCACAGCACTTCTCTCAGTTTGCTGTAGCGGCAGTGGCACCCTAGGGTGGCATGGTACTTGAACCAGAAGCCACTGTCCTCCTTCCTCTGGTCTGCATCCCCCTCCCTTGGGGAAAGCTGAGGCCATCACCAACAGCAGCACTCCACACCTGACTAGCAGCAGCACCTGGGCCGTGACACAATGCCTCCTGTCCTTGTCACCGGACCTCACCATTTTCTGCCTCTGCTGGCTTTGCGGGTCCCCTCCTCTGAAGTACTAGAGCTTGTCTCTGACATCAGGTAGGAAGGTAGCAGTATCCAGAAGCACAGACCAGGAGTGCATCAGCAAAAGAACAGTCCTCCTGAGAGCAGGGCAGAGCAGCTAGTCAGCTGGCATTAGGTAGGCAGTATGAATGAGTATATGTCGACTGGGGTACAGGGGTATATGGATATGTATATTATAGCAGCAGCAGAGGGATGCAGAATTGGTAGAGGCAACACAGCCAAGCAAGAGCCCCATGTGTCTTGTGCCCTAGTCCTGTACATCCCTCATGAGGACAGTATGCCTAAGACAAAGAAAATGTTCTGTGTTTGAACATGTCAGATGGTTGTCACCCACTGGGAATATAACAGACAATTGTGTCTTCATACCCACAATTCATACCTCTGTTAGCTGCTTGTAAAAAAACATCTTGAAATGGCAAATAGGGAATGATATTTGAGAGAAGAAAATGTGAAGTTTAATGTTGTGAAACATTAGAGACTCAGATGAGGGGGACTGTGTGCTCGTATTTTAGAATTTGATCTGGAAGCAGGGCCACTGGGGCTCCAGTGCTTTTAAACATCCAACAAAAAGATCACTTCACTTAGTCTATAACTACTGTAGCTACTGATCGAAGGAGGCTGCACACTGGTATCTGGAGCTGGCAAACACTCACGTCATGTTATCCTGTCCTCCACTTGCAATTATGGCATTAGAATTAAACAGTTTTATCGTGGTCGGTGTTGCAGTTTTTGTGGGTAACGATTAGGATACAGTGTGTGCTCAAGTAGTCATGTAATTATGTTTTGCACATCCTCCCTGAAAAAGCAAGAAACTTGTCTTTGGGAAAGAAAGTGTCTCATGCCTTTCAGATGTGGTATGACTGTCTAAGCAGGGAGTGCAGTGATTGATACCTTGATTGACGACCAACCGACAAGATTGAAGACTGGGATTGAGAATCAGGCTCGACTGGGTCCCAGTGGTAGGAGCACCCCCGTCCCTCGAGCAAATACTGCTGCTTTAACAGGGATGGGTTAACTGACCCAAGACAATTTCAGTCCTCTTCAAACTTGTGGGATTTCACTTTAAACAGCATCTCAAACAAACAAATCAATTTTGGTGGCTCAAACTGGGAATGGGAGAAAAAATTACAAATTCTAGAAATAAGCCTAGCTGGCTCCTACGTAATCAAATGTGCTGAAGGGGAGGGTGTCAGCAAAAACACTGTCATGGGGGAGCAACATTCTTTAAAAAGATTGAAAGCTATTCTTTGTTCCTTTTATATAATCCTTTTCTGTCTACTAGTTGCTTTGGTGAGTCCATCTCCTTCATAAAAAGTTTTACATGATTTTATTTACTGCTACAAAGTCCTGCATTGTGTACTATACAGTCAAGGCATGTATGTGTGTGTGTGTGTGTGTGGGTGGGGGTGGGGGGATACCCAGGAGTATACTGTCCATATTGGGGGCTATACCAAGCGTATATACATTCCAAAGAAAGACATATAAAAACACAATCAAAACATTTTAACACGCTTTTAATTACATTTCTATAATTTTAGCAGCATGAAGGTCTGTCAGAAAAGAGTGTCACTGTCTCAAACACTGTAAGAAAGATACTATGTACATCAGCTGCAAACTCATAACCTGGTTCCTCACTTTATGCTAAAAAGGGGGTGGGGTTGGGGGCCATAATTGACTCCTTGCATTTATATTTCAGGGGTATGATTTTTTTACTCCAAAAACAAGGAATGGGGTAATTTCTAAAAAGTGCAGACGAGCATGGGTACCATTTTTTATAGAGAGTGCCACCACCGGGGCACACACATATAACTTTTGCAGGGGGTATCCTTTTGTTAAAGCTTGCTGCCCCTAGCCTCCACATAATGTCCGATTGCAGTTACAGGCGCCGAGCTTTAGCTTTAGATTGGAGTTCGTCCTCAGCCTTCTGTCACCCAGGTGCGTGCGTGTGTTGGGGGGGTCATTGATATTCGCATAAAAAGCATATGCGGTCTAGGTTCGCCAGAGCAGTGGCACACAGTCGTGGGAAGAATGGTGCAAACTTAATTATACCCGTCATAAACATTTCCCATCTGAGCATCCCTAAGGTAATGTGAATTGTACTGTGGGTGGTTGTGGTGGAGGGGGGCATGGGTAGCCCCGAGGGTAAAATGAGGGGCGTTTCCTCACCAGTGGTGGAAATGGGGGATCCAACCCGGGGAAACTCAATTCCAGAGGTCTGCAGTTCCTGAAGCACACCTGGGAAGGAATGCTCCTCTGTTAAAATGTAGAACCCCACCAGACATACAGCTGACTAAGGCCCCGTTCGCACTACAGCACGTTTCAGCAATCCGTTTTTGAAAATGGATTACAGCTTACCGTGTTGCAGGGTTCGCACTGTAGTCCACTTCATTGACCCATTTCAGCTGATGCATGCTAGAGTGTTCTCACTAACTGTTAATCCATTTCCCCTTCTATTCGGATTCAGGAGCACTTGCACAGCTGCTTAATGCTTCTTGGCGATCGAGAGGTGGGAGGACATACAAACACGAATGGATGTGACCCTGTCTGTTCACATTGTGAGTAGCTCACTTCACTTTTGAAGCGGATTTCTGGAGCGTGCTCAAGCCCTGGTCTCATCAGGGTTTGACAGCTTCAAAAATCAGAGAGCTACAACAGAGTTATGTGCGAGGCGCGATCCGAGCCAGCATGCATTTGAAACGGTTCAAGCGCTCAGAACCATTTCAAATGCCCTAGTGCGAACGGGGCCTAAATGAAATGAAGAAGTGGGTCCCAGACCTCTGTCAGGTATGACTGATCCCACATCAAAGGATGTGGGCTCATTTCCAACACTATATTTCTTTGTGTGGGGCTGTAATTGGGAATAGTGGGTGATCAGACCCGACTTCAAAGCCTTCTGAAGTTGATTGGTATAGGATAGGCATCTTCTCTGAACCAAACATTTTTGTCCACCGGGAAAGACCATATTGGGCAAAAACGCCTAATTTACATGCAGGTCCTTGGGCAATGCAAAAGTGGTGACATGTCAAGCATGCTTGCAAAACTGAGAGCATGATAGATCCCTCCAGGGCACTCTCCTACTGATCTTAGCACCTGTTCAGGCTTCAAAGAGCCTACAATGGCACCCTTGCATCCTCTGCAGTGGAGTGGTTGTGATGGCAGCATACACATTCCAAAATGCACCACAAAGCATGCAATACCCCATAGCTTCTGGGGGCCCCTAGATCCCTGGCTTTTGTAATTACCCTGAGCACCCACAACATTTTTCAAAACCTGGCACCCCTGATGACATTGGTCGAAACTGTGGTACAGAAAACTTAATCCTGCATGCAGATGACACTGTGGTATACTGTAGCAATCCCCAACCTAGTGTCATAGCTGCAAGTTTAGCTGCCAGTCTGAACTCCCTAGAAAACTGGTTTGCATCCAGTTTGTTTGTACTGAATGACAAAAAGACCAAGGCTGTACTTTTTGGAACCAGTCGTCTGGGCGAGCATAGGCAACACCTGTTACTGCTCTATGCTGCAGCGGGATCACAGACAGAAGTCATTGATAAGGTTAAATACCTTGGTGTCTATTTGGACCAAGAAATGTCCTTCGAATCACTTGTAGAGCACGTAACATAGGCCATACACCGGAAACTTGGCCTTCTCTACAGGCTTGGTAACTCCTTGACTGATGATTCAAGGATTGCTGTTGCTAAGAGCACCCTGCTCCCCACCCTTCTTTATAGCGCCCTGCTTCTACACTTCCTTAGGGAAAGTGAAAACTGCAAACTGACTGTACTATATAACAAGATAACTCGTTTCGCCACTCCCTCCCCCCCACGGAGGCACCACTGTGAGGTCCTTGCTGACTTTAATTGGCCCTCCCTTGAATTCATAGAAACATAGACTTTGACGGCAGATAAGGACCACTAGGCCCATCTAGTCTGCCCATTTCCCTACCTACAAGATAGGCCGCAGATCCTAGTTAACCAACAGCCTATTTCTTCCTACCCCCTGCAAGAATTGCCTTATGTCTGTCCCATGCATTCTTGAATTCTCCCACAGTTTTAGACCCCACAACCTCCTCAGGAAGGCTGTTCCATGCATCCACTACCCTCTCTGTGAAATAATACTTCCTCATTGCCCCTGAACCGCCTCTCCTTCTATCTTTAAATTGTGTCCCCTTGTTCTTGCAAGTCTCTTTTCTGAAAAATGCTACCCTCTTGGACTTTGTTGATTCCACTGAGGTACTTAAAGTTTCTATCATGTCCCCCTCTCTTCTTTCCTCAAGGGTATACATATTAAGCTCTTTTAGTCTCTCCTCATACGGCTTCTCTTGCAGACCCTGCACCATTTTAGTTGCCCTCCTCTGGACTGCCTCTATCCTGTCTATGTCCTTGCGGAGATGGGGTCTCCAGAACTGGACACAGTACTCCAGATGGGGTCTCATCAACTGTCTGTATAGAGGGATAACAACTTCCTGTTTTCTGCTGCTCATGCCTCTCCCTATACATCCCAGTATACCCCCAGCCCTCCCTACTGCCTTCTCACATTGCTTGCTAACCTTCAGGTCATCTGATATGATTACCCCCAGGTCCCTTTCCTTTTTTGTTGTTGTTACTACCTCCCCACCCATTGTGTATTCTTCTCCTGGGTTCTTGTTTCCCAGGTGCATTATTTTGCACTTCTTTGCATTGAATCCTAGCTGCCATACTTCTGACCATTCCTCCAACCTTGCCAAGTCCCTTTTCATCCTTTCCACGCCTCCTTGTGTATCAACCCTGTTGCAGATTTTTGTGTCATCTGCAAAAGGCATACTTTTCCTTCAGTCCCTCTGCAATGTCACTGATGAAGACATTAAAAGGACTGGACTCAATACTGAACCCTGCGGTACCTACTAGTAACCCCCTTTCTTCAGAATGGACTCCATTTACAATTACCTTCTGTGTCCTGTTGTCCAGCCAATGTTTTACCCAGGCTACCACCCTCGGTCCCACTCCCAGGCTGGTTAATTTTCTATTAATCTTTGTGTGGGACTGTGTCAAATGCCTTGCTAAAGTCTAGGTAGGCCATGTCCACAGCCCTCTCCTGGTCTACTACTTTGGTCACCCAGTCAAAGAAATCTATTAGGTCGTCTGACATGACCTTCCCTTGTGAACCCATGCTGCCTTGGGTCCTGTGCTCCACTGGCCTCTAGGTACTCGACTATTCTTTCCTTCAGAAGTGACTCCATCACTTTCCCTACCACAGAGGTCAGACTGACAGGTCTGTAGTTTCCTGCCTCTGTCTTGGACCCGCTTTTGTGAAGGGGAATCACATCCGCCTTCCTCCAGTCCTCGGGTACCACACCATCCTCCCATGATTTATTAAAAAGAGTAGCCAGTGGTTTCACTAGTTCCTCCCTTAATTCTTTTAGAATTCTGGGGTGAATTCCATCAGGACCCATTGCTTTATCCACCTTCAGTTTTAGGAGTTCTTGCAGAACCCTTTCTTCTGTGAAAGGACTGGGATCGACCCCCCTATCAAGAGTGCTTCTGTTAATTGGATTAGGCACTTCCCTCTTTGTGAATATTGAGCAGAAATATTCGCTCAGTATTCCTGCTTTTCACTGTCCCCTCTGCCCACCCACTGTTCATTCTATTCAGCCTCACTATCCCTCCCTTTGTCTTTTCTACGTCGCTGATGTACCTATAAAAGGTTTTATCCCCTTCTTAACTGAGTTGGCTATCTTTTCCTCAGTTTGGGCCTTTGCTATTCTTACTTCCTCCTGCTTCCTTCTGCCTTAACTGGTACAGCCTCTGTCCTGCTCCTTCTGTGTTTCCTTATACTTCGGAATGCTATCTTTTTCTTCCTGACTTTCACAGCCACCTCTTTTGAGAACCATAGTGGCTTTTTCTTTCGTTTTGATTTGTTCATTTGCTTCACACAAAGGCTTGTTGCCTCTGTGATGGCAGTTTTGATAATTCCCCATTGTTGCTCCACACCTCCTTCTAGCCTGTTTGCTAGTGCTTTTCTGAGGCACTCTCCCATCTTGCCAAAGTCAGCCCTCCTAAAGTCCAGTACCCTCACTTTTGTATGGCTTGACTCTGTAGCTGAGTTTAACGTGAACCACACTGTTTGATGGTCACTTGTCCCCAGATGGCAACCCACTTCTAGATCTGAGATCCTCTCACTGCCCCGTTTGAGAGTAAGAGTCTAAGATTGCTCCCTCACAGTGGGTTCTGAAACTAGCTGTCTAATGCCTGCCACCTGTAGGGCATCAAGAATGGCCTGCTCTTGGATGTGGCTGCAGCAAATGTGCTCCAGTTAACATCTGGCATATTCAGGTCTCCCATCAACAGTATCTCCCTTTCTCTGCCATTCTAAGAATGCCTTCTATCATATCCTTGTTCATTCCTTCCCTGACATGGGGTCTGTACACAACCCCTCAGCGGATTGTGGTGCCCTTTCCAGTCTCCAAGGTGACCCACAGTGCCTCCTCTCTCCTGTTTACTCTTTTGTTCAGTTGTTTTTATCCCTTCCTTTACATGAGAGCTACTCCTCCCCTCTTCTCCCTGCCTGTCTCTCCTGTAGGTTATGTACCCTGGTATGTTAACATCCCAGTCATGGTTCTCTGTGTACCATGTTTCTGTGACTGCTACGATATCCAGGCATCCCTCTTCCATTAAGGCCATCAGCTCAGGGAGCTTGTTGCCCAGACTACGGGCATTGGTACTCATTACCCTCCATTTCCTGATGGCCTTACTCCCTTTTGCCCCATCCCTGTCCTTCTTGCCTTTGTCACTTTCTCCATTTACCCCTGCCCTTCTCCCTATCGACACCTCTATGTTGGTGTTTGCCACTTACTACTGTGATTATTTGGGGGCTAGGATTTTCCTGCTCCTTTCCAGTGCCTCCCCCCTTGGCTAGTTTAAAAGCTTGCCAATGAAGCATTTAAACCTATCACCTAGGATCCTGGTTCCCCTCCTGGACAGATGCAGCCCATCATGCCAGTATAGGCTTGCATCACTCCAGGTGGACCCCCAGTCCCCAATGAAGCCAAATCCCTGAGCTCCACACCAGTTTTCAACCACTGATTGAATCCATGGTATGAACACCCTAGCCTCTCCTATGCCATAGATGGGTAGCACCTCTGAGAAGGATACCGTGCGTGCTACTTGACTAAGGCCCCTCCCCAATTCCACAAACTCTTCCTGCACTTCTCTAATCCCTTTCTTAGCCAGGTCATTTGTCCCTAGGTGGACAATGACATCCAGCTCCCTCCCCTGTGCAGCTGCTCCGGCAATCCTGAGGATTCGCTTCCTGTCCCTGCAAGCCATGGCGCGAGGCAGGCACCTTACCTCCCTCTCCCCTTCCTCCCCCAGTTCTACCTTCCTAACAATGGAGTCCCCCACCAGGAGTTGTTTCCTTCCCCTGCAGGTTCCCCTGCCACCCTCGTGTGGGTCTCCTTCATGGAGGTTCCCAGCATCCTCCTTGGTCTCCACTGTGGATGCCTCCATAGAGAAACCACACTTTGCCAGAATGGCATAGGAATTGTGGAGAGGTACAGTGGGAGGGATGCGCCTCTGTTCCACCACCCTCACCCTCCCTGAGCCCACTGTGGTCCAACCACTCCTCTTTCTTGGCAACCTCTGAGGCAACGGCAGTGGCACTGGTGGTCCCTGGATGGAAGAGGAGGTCCCACAAATCCTGGCCAACTCAGCCTGGAGATGAGCAACCTCCTCCCTCAGCCCAGAGAGGTGCCTGCAGATGGGACAACACCGCATCCTCCAGAACATCTCCCGGAAGACTGCTGCTCCACAGCCACTGCACTGCACCACTCCAATCATGTCTTATTTCTGGCCCCTTAACTGTTTGCAATCCTTACTCTTTCCTCTGTTTTTTTTCTCTCTCTCTCCTTACTTTCTGCCTGTGTGCCCTTTAAGCTCCTGATTGTCCTGTTCTGAGACAAGAATATCCTATATTTCGCAGTAGACCACTTACTTGCTCAGAGGCAGACCTCCAGCAGCTAGAGGGGGCTGGAGAGCTACTCTTGCCCTTCTAGGATGGTGGGTCCTTGGTGGTTCTGTGATCACTCACTTCCTGCCCCTAAACAGGAAGTTCCTGTTGTCAGTCAAATTCTGTGCCTATAAAATAGAACTAGCTTTGGGTGGGGTGGAGCGGAGGGAAGGAGGGCAATATAGTCCCAGCAGAGAAGTTCAGTCACACAGCAGTCCTTTCTCCTGGTGTCTTCTGCCAAGCTATTAGCAGAAACTTTCTAAGGCAGTCTTTAAATGTAGCTTCCTTCTAGCTAAGCCAATCCCCCTACTTAACAGATCTTTCTACAAGTAATTTAAACCTCACAGCAGTTAAGTCCTTTCAGTCACCTGAGATTTACACCTAGATAACTCTTCAGATACCCATTCAGTTCAGTTAACCCAAACACACCCTTTTTTTTTTGTATGTTAGTTTTTTTTACCCTAAATTAAAGGTCAAATACAAAAGTTCTTCTACTTTAGTCCCAGCAGAGAAGTTCAGTCACACAGCAGTCCTTTCTCCTGGTGTCTTCTGACAGGCTATTCAAGCTCTCCTATCCCCTAGTCTGTCTCAGCTACAAACTCTCCAATGTCTACACCCCACCCAACCTGGTAGGTCTGCTTAACCCTAAGGTTTCCTGACGAAACCTTCGCTGCTCAGGTAGCAACCTACTTGAAATTCCCCAGGTACGCACTATTTCAGGTAAAAGGTCGTTCAGATACTCTGCATCCTACTACTGGTGTTCACTCCCTGAGAATCTGACCAGTAGCTCAACCCTAGAAGGGCTCAAAGCTGGTCTAAAGGTGTACATGTTGGAATGCTGCCACTGCAACTGCTACTGTTGAGCCACTACCCTTGCCCCTGGAGGTAAGATTCTGTGTACTGGTTCTTATTCAAACTGAACTTATGTGGTTACAGAGTACTGCAAGACCCTATGGAAATAATGATCCGGACTATTTTATTTATGTCTATTGTCTGCATCATGCCTACCTACTTCAGCAACTGTTCGTTTCCTCCTCATCAATATAGCAGATTACTGAATGACTTCTCTTTGTGACTAATTACTACTGAGATTATGCTGTAACTATGTATCCATCTCTGATGTGTTCCTCTGTTCTTTATTGTTGTAAACTGTTGAATATATATATATGCTGTACGCAACTAATTCCGGGTCGCCCCTGAAAAAGGGACCTTTGGTCTCAGTGGGGTTATCTGGTTACCAAAATGCTATAAATAAATTAATTAATTTTGCACAGTACTTTTTGTTTGCCGTCTCCCCTCCCCCAACTATTCCCATTACCCCCCCCATAAGTCTCACTTGGAAACAAGCAGAGTGTGCCTTTCCCAGGTCACTAAATTTTAAACAAATAAACCAGCCCATATTAATGCCTAACATAGTTTAAAACATTGGCTAGTGTAATTTGATTCATTTTTCAAAGTTTAAAAGACTTTTCTTGACAATAAAAATACCTGCTCACAATTTCTAGGGGCACCACAGAATTTACCGTAATTATTAATTACGGTGATGCCCCAGAAGACTCGAGAGAGCCAATTCTTTACCCAAGAGAGAGAGAGACTGACTAGAATAAAGGATTGGGAACCCGGAGTCTGGATTTAAATCTCATCACAGCTGTTTACTGTGTCACCCTGATCAAGTCACTTAACCTGTTAGTGTGTCAGTCCACTCAGCTGTAAAAATGAGTACAAACATGAACCCACTGGAAATCAGACATTGCAACTCAGCAAGGCTACCCTGGATAAACAAACTGTAAAACAGTGACAGTGAACAGATTACATATAAAATATGTAAGTAGATTAAAGGGACACCGTCAGCCACCCACACTGGCTTTTTATGACCCTTGTTTACTAGTTCATTATGGCCCTTTTAAACACCAGGGATGATAAGCAGCATTATTTTGTTTTAATTTATATTTTTCACTCAGCACCTCCTGCCACTCACTAACCAGAAGTCCCATTTCTGTTGCCCAAGGCTGTCTCTGCTGAATCCCCAAAACAAGTGAAGTCCAGGTCAGGCAGTGAAATTTGGTGTCCTCTGCAATTTAGAGGATTAAGGTGTGTGGGACCTTTGGGAGGGGGCTGGCAATTCTTTTTTTTTTTTCTTAGTTATTGGACCAGCCTACCTGGAAATGCCAGTATATTTGGGCTCAAGTGTGTTCACAGTGAGAACGACTAGTGTGCCTCTCCTGAATGAGCCCAGGCACCGCACCTCTCCCCAAGGCTACTGGGTGTCACTCACATTCAGTAAATGGCAACCACTCCACCAGATGATCGAAAGTGTTTGATGGGATGGTACAACAAGCTTCAATGGCCAGTTATGGAGCCATAAACCTGTATCCCATTGCTGTCACTTGGCCTGGCCTCTTCCTAGTACTGTTAATGGACAATATGCTTCTGCATTTATTTAAAAAAAGAAATAGGATTCTTTAACAAACAAACACAATCTTTGATATATATGACAGACTTAAATTTGAGGAAATTTGCAGATACTTGTGTTATTAAGGCCGTCTGTAGGCTAAAAGAGTTTATAACTGATAATAATTTACTGATTTTGAATGAAGGGGGAGGATCCCAAGGGAGCATACACATATCACTCCCCATTGGGGAATAGTGTAATTGATTATGTATTAACTCCTGAAAGCTATGAATATGTACAGAACTTCTGGGTATCTGTAAGACCAGAAAGTGATCATGCTGTTTTGATGATTATCGTTGATACTATTAGGGACAAAAAAACTTTTAACATCAAGTGGGTTTCACTTGGTCCCAATACCCCCAGTAGGGAAATTCAAACTTAGTTTAAATATTAAGAATATGAAGAAAGTAGAACATGTCATCTACTCCTCTCAGCCATCTTTATTTGTTAATAACTTGCAACCTGAAAATTTCATCCAGGATACTACTAGAAACTTTGAGAAATTACTTTCCAGAATTAGTACTGAAATATATGCACATAAGGATCAAACAACTTTTCCTCTGACTTGGTTTGATACTCGGTGTCTAAATGAAAAACAGAAACTGGGAAAGATAATAAGGAAGAACCTTAAGAATCCTTCGGGAATTGGAAAGACAAATTTAAATCAAGCTCGAAAAGCATATAAGACATTTTTAAAGTTAAAGAAATTTGAGTTTACCCAAAAATGAGTAATTATGCATCAAATCATAGAAACAAATGACACAAAAGCTTTTTGGAGCATGGTAGCAAAGGGAGTCGGAGCTACACCAAACAACATTAACTTCATATATCCCTAAGGAAGCTTGGGTCACTTACTATTCAAATTTATTTAATAATGATAACATTACTACTAATGATAGAATTCTCCCATCTTGGGTTTGTTCAGATTCATATAAGCCCCTAATCTTTAGAACTGGCGATGTTGCTCTGGCCATTTCAAAACTCGCGCAAATAGTAAAGCTCCAGGTCTGGATAAAATTCCAGGCGAGGTTTATAAGGAAAATCAGAACTTTCGGATACCTTTCTTACTAAATCTTTTTAATACTTGTTTAAAAGAGCAGTTTATCCCCAGTTCATGGCATAAAAACATAATAATTCCCATTCATAAAAAAGGTTCACTTTATAAGCCTAGCAATTATCATCCAGTAAGTCTTTTGGACAATGTAGGAAAAGTTTTTGCTAGTATTCTTTTAAATAAACTACAACAATGGGTAGAGATAACTAGCCCCCTCTCTAAATTTCAAGCAGGATTTCGCCAGGGTTTTTCTACAATAGATAACGTTTTTGTATTATCTCTACAGGAAGATAAGATTGTTTGTATTATTTATCGATTTCTCTGCTGCCATGGACTCAGCAGTGAGGAAGACTTTTAGGGAACTCCTTAAAATTCGAGGTCTTCCCCTTTCCATGTTACTTCTCATTTGTCTCCTTTATTTTAATACTTGCACAGCTGTGAGGTTTGACCAGCTGGGAAATATTACTGATTATTTTCCAACAAATAAAGGGGTTAAACAGGGTTGTTTATTGGCGCCATTGTTGCTTAATATTTATATAGACTCTCTATTAAGCTTTGATCTGATTGGACAATTGGACTCCCCAAAAATAAAGAATCAACAAGTCCATACATTAGCGTATGCAGATGATCTGATCCTTTTGTCACTGTCTTCTAAAGGACTACAAACTAAATTTGATCATCTGATGGATAAATGTAAAACTTTAGAGCTGGGGATAAACTTGGATAAAACAAAAGTAATGGTTTTTGGGAGTCAGTCATTAAAACCAAGGATTTATGATAGAGATAAATGTATTGAATTGGTAACATCGTATAAATATTTAGGCATAACGCTTCATGCTAGAAATTTTTGGAATTTACATATTAAGGAACAAATAATTAAGCCTAAACATGTTGTTAAAGCATTGTGGAGGTTTAACTTTAAATATGGAGGTACCTCAGTAATTCCTGCTATTAAAAGCTGGGGAAGCAAAAATTACCCCACTTCTTTTATATGGTGCAGAAATATGGGGGGGGCGGGGGTTAAGCATTATTCACAACTAGAATTACCCTTGTTGTATTATTATGAAGTTATTTTACAAGTACCCTCTTCAATGGCCGGAGTAATTGTAAGAGCAGAATTAGGTAGATTACCTTTGGCATCCTTTGTTAATTTGAGGCCAATTACATATTGGCTTAGAATAACAAATAACACAAAAAATATTTTACCCTTAATATGTGTAAAAGAAAAAGATGCACGATATAAAGAAGGTTTCCCTTTCACCTTGGCTAAAGGCACTTCTCCAAATATTACAAAATATTATGCATTTATAGCAGGATCAACAAGCCAATATAAGGATACATGAATCCTATAAGGATAAAATAAAAAATAAAATGTTTGCCCTGGAAACAGTAACCCAAATGAACCAAGTTCATAATCAAAGGCAAGCTCCCGGGTTCAGTCAGCATAAAATTGATTCAAACCTTGAAGATCATCTTCAACTTCCATTATCCCTACATCATCGTAAAGCAATTACTTGGGCAAGATTTGGGTTAATCACATCGTAATTCATTTATTTTAATAGGTTAGTGAAACAAAATAACTTAATAGAGGTAAAATGTTTATGTAACAAAGGTTTTACTGAAACACTATCACATGTTATAACACAGCGTCCTCTTTTTAACTATCTTCAATTTAAATTCCTTGAGATTTTTTTGATAAAATACGCAGACTTATCATATGATCCTGTATTTATTTTGATGCACCCAGGAACTGTTGAAGATGCAATAAGGATTGGAAAATTTATAATGTCTGTAATCAGTTTTTAAAAAAAAAAAGCATATATCAAGCGGTGCAGAAGTGAGCAAACAAAATGTACATAACTGTAAGAAAATGTATAAAATGTTTTGCTTTATTTATAAACATTTATATCTCTAATAGAGATTTTTTATTCAAACAAAATTACATTTTGACTCATGATTTTTATGGATGTAACTTGAAAAGTTTGTAATGTCCAACATTTTTTTACCAAAATTATTGGAAGATCAATAACATAGAAACATAGAATTTGACGGCAGATAAGGACCGCTTGGCCCACCTAGTCTGCCCATTTTCCTACCTAACAGATAAGCTGCAGATCCTAATTAACCAACAGCTTATTTCCTCTTACCCCCCTAGGACTGCCTTATGTCTGTCCCATGCATTCTTGAATTCCCCCACTGTTCTTGACTCCACGACCTCCTCAGGGAGGCTGTTCCATGCATCCACAACCCTCTCTGTGAAAAAATACTTCCTCACATTACCTCTGAGCCGCCCCCCTCTATCTCTTCAAATTGTGCCCCCTTGTTCTTGCACATCTTTTTCTGAAAGATGCCACCCTCTTGACTTTGTTGATTCCCTTGAGGTACTTGAAAGTTTCTATCATGTCCCTCTCCCTCCTTTCCTCAAGGGTATACATATTAAGCTCCTTAGTCTTTCTTCAGAGTCTTCTGGTGCAGACCCTGCACCATTTTGTTGCCCTCCTCGACAGCCTCCACTCTATGTCTTTGTGGAGATGGGGTCTCCAGAACTGCACACAGTACTCCAGATGGGGTCTCACCAACTGTCTGTGCAGAGGGATAACAACTTCCTGTTTCTACTATTGAGGCCTCTCTATGCATCCCAGTATCCCCCAGCCTTCCTTACTGCCTTCTCACATTGCTTGCCCACCTTTAGGTCATCTGATATAATTACCCCAGGTCCCTTTTCATTTTACTGTTGTCAGTATCTCACCCCCCATTGTGTACTCTTGCCCTGGGTTTTTGTTTCCCAGGTGCATTACCTTGCACTTCTTTGCACTGAATCTGAGCTGCCATACATTTGACCATTCCTCCAACCTTGCCAAGTCCCTTCTCCTCCTTTCCACTCCATCTGGTGTATCAACCCTGTTGCAGATCTTTGTGTCATCTGCAAAGATATGAAAATTACGTACCTACCGTAATTCTTGATCTTCTCTTGTATCTTCACCATTCATTACTTCCTGGGTGTGAGCGGGAGGCGCATCGCAGGGAGCTTTTTTTTTTTGTTCACCAACGGCGCTGCTCCCTCGAGAATGACGCATGTGTCAAGGCGCGAGGGCCGTTAGTAGCGACTTACCCTCCTCCAACTCAGTTCTGTGAGCCGGAGAGGCAAAAAGCAAAGCATAGAAAGAGAGATAGCGAGGCAAGATAGCCAAGGGATAGCAAAGTAAGGAAGAATGAACTGAAAAAGGAATAAGCCGATGGAGAAAGGACAGAGGAGATAAGAGCATTCCTAACCTAGGGATCACAGGGCCTCCTTACCTGGGCGACTCTAGGAGGAGAGAGAAGGAAGGTAATGAGGAAGAAGAAGAAGAAGAAGAAGAGAAGAGAAAGATGGGATGTTGAAGGGACCAGAATGCCCAACGAGCATAGTTAGCTGAAAGCTTAAGGCTCGATTAGCAGGGAAGCAAGAATCCCCGGTGATAGAGCTGAAGAGAAGGTTCACCGAACCCGCTAGACAGACTCAGGAGGGCATAGTCCTCGTCCTCAACATGCCATGGTCCTTGATTCCCACTTCGGGCTCCTGGCCAGAAAAGGCCTTTAACTGGAGTACACCCGAGTAGGAAAGGATAAATCCCAGGCAGCATGTAAGAGCTGCTCAAGGGTTTAGAAATGGAAAATCTAGGCCTTTCAGGCGGTTTATAGGTATTGAAATGGAACTCAGTCGGACTTGCCAAGGCAGGGCCAGAGGCTTGGGCTGGCGAAGATTGGTCATGGTCAGCACTGCTTCTCTGCAAAACTGTCCAGGAAGGACACTTGAAGGGAAAAACAATCATCAATATTATTATAAGAAAGAATTTTCTTTGCCTTTGTTTTTTTTTTTTTTTTTTTTTTGATAGAGCATAACTTGCAGGCTTAGGAGCATGACCCTAAAAGCCAGAGATTGCCTTACAGCAGTCGGAGAGAGTTCCTTCAGTTTTTCCTTTTTTTTTTTTGAAGGAAAAATAATCGTACCTGTTCCTCTGCTCTGCTCTGCAAGAATAAAGGGGGGGTTTGTGATTCTAGGGCTTAACAGCTGGTAGCAGGGAATTGCGGGATTAAAACTGTATAGACAGAGTCGGGCAAAAACCCTTGTGTATCTCGCCAGAAGGTATGGCAAGAGATATTAGTGCAGCCTGATCACCACACTGCAATTCTAGGAAAACGGCCCAAGAATCTTAGAGTAAATTATTTTTCTGGATAGAAATAAGGGCCCCCTAAAAAATATATATATATTTCTTTTTGGGGAAAATTGAGTAATTTTTCCTTTTTTTTTTTTGTATATTTTTTTTTTTTGCAGAGAGAGGAAGAGACGGAGGGGAGAAGCCACAGGAGGAGGCCACTGAGGGGATGGTGGGGGTAGTAATGAATGGTGAAGATACAAGAGAAGATCAAGAATTACAGTAGGTATGTAATTTCATATCTTCCTTGTCAATCTTCACCATTCATTACTTCCTGGTGAGTACTAGCTCCTCTCGCTGGGAGAGGTAAAATACCCTGAGGGAACAAGACCCCCAGCCTCCTGTTGGTGAGAAACAGAAGGAGAAGACCCTGGCTTATTCAGAAAAGCCTAAGTGGGAGAAGAGCTTGGAGGTGCCTCCCGAGGACAAGGAGACAGAGAGAGCCCCTGCAAAAGTCTCCTAGCTCTAGAGGAGAAGAGACGGGTCCCCCGGAAGGCGGAGCAAATCACCCTATGCCGGGCCAGGGGTGACAACCTAGAGAGACGAAGCCATGCCGTCCGCCTGATGCAGATCGCTGTCCACGCAAGCCTGGAAGCCACCTCATTGGCGTCGTAAGATGCCCTTGCTTGGTGTCTTGCCAGCTCCAGGCCTACCGCAGAGAGGGCAACGGCTTGTCTGGTTTGCTCCGTATCAGGCATTGATGCCAACAGCTGGGACATCATCGACCACAAATGCCGGTTGTAGGCAGCGTGGTGAGCCTGATGAGATGCAATACAGGCAACCGCACGAGAGAAGAGAACACTCTCCTCAGCGGTTGAACTGGAGAGTCCGGATCCGGTGGGCGGCGCCAGGCAGCGGCGCCGGAAGGAGTGTCCAGGTAGACCAAACCAGAGGGGTTGGGAAGGGTACCTAGAGACTCTGAGGGTGCACAATACCTACGCGACAGTCAGCCGGGCTGGAGAAGAAGCGGCTGGGGACTGCCAGGACGACAGACGCCCTGGAAGGGATAGGCCAGGATGGTACCACCAAATGCTGGGCACTGAATTCACCGAGAATTCCGCCTCCCATTCAGTACTGTCTCTCCGAACATAGGAAATCCGAAGATCCCTCACCATCCTCAAAGGAAACGCTGATATTCCGTGAAATCAGCATCGGAGGAGAGATGAGCAGAGGGTTCCTCTCCCTCAGAGGAGGGAGACGAGGATGATGGGGAGCTGGAATGTCCAGAGGACTCTCTGCGGCGGTGGGGAGAGTCGAAAGACCCGCTCATGCATGCATCTAACATATGAGGGGAAGGCCGCAGCAGAACCCCTGAACTGCTCCCAGGATAACGGACCCGTAGGACCGACGTGGCCTGGGAGCGGGGGTGGTGGAGGCAGAGAGATGGGAGAGGGGCACCTCCGAGGAGGCAACAGCTCTCTGCCAGGGCTCTGGAATCCGGGGAACGGAGCCCTAGCTGGAGGGGTCCCGGACAACAGACCAGGCCGCAGAACGGAACTCTGGGGAAGCGGAGCCTGGAAGAGCCCAGGGGGAGAACCTCCCCTGTGACGACGCCGGGACTGCATGGATCCAGAAGGGCAGCCCACAAGAACGCCGCCGGAGGGCACCCTAGAGCCCCGGCGGGAGGGGCGGGGTTCGGCACTATGGCTCCTGGCCACCCCCGAGGTGGCCAAAGAAGACCGAGCGCCAGACCCTCTGCCCCTCAACCCCTCGGACTCTGAGAGGGCCCTCCTCCTCGACAGCAGTGTCCCCCTGTCTCCAGAGGGGGCAACAGCACCCGGGGGGGTAGCTGTCACCGGCCCTCCGGAGAGGGGAGCCTCCCCCTCCGTCACCCCCACGCCTGCCCCCTGGGACCCCCGGCCACCCCCAGCCAGGGAGCCCTCAGGAGACGATGGAAGGGGGGACAGAGGAAGGGGCCCGCTGCGCCGCCTGGTACCTCTAGCCACAGGGGACCCAGACCCCGAAGAGTGGGGGTGCCAGGATGGGTCCATGTCTGAGTCATCGTCCTCCGAGGAGGACGAGACCAGCTGGACCTCAATGCTGGCCACCCCAGGGGTCCCAGAGGCCACGGTGCTGCGAACGCACCGTACCAACGGGCGCGCCGCCGCCTCAACGCCGCAGCAGCCAGGCCCGACTTCCAATCCTCACGGCGCGGCAGGATAAACGCACTGGCCCGTGCCGAAACCGACCCGGGCGAGCGAGGAGGTAAGACCAGACCCACGGCACCACACGGCGCCGAGGCAGGGCGGCGCCGCTGACGGCGCCGCCATGACTATCGGCGCTAACGGCGCGAGGCCCGTGCCGGCACTGCTAACGGCGCCGCCATGATCACCGGCACCGCTGAATGGCGCCGATCCAAAGCGGCGCCGCCAACCAGCCACTGATCACCGGGCTGCGAACGGCGCGGATCCAAAAACGGCACCGAAAGGCGCGCGAGGTCCACCGTGCCAGGCCCAAAAGCCCAGGGCCTCGACACGGGGAGCCTGCACCTCCGGGAGGTGACTGCCGAGGCGGTGTCGGGCGCTGGCGTCCTGGAGGGACTACTGACGCCCTCGACACCGCAGAAGGGGCCTCCTCCTCGGCAAGAAAAGACGAGGAGACCCCCTCCTCCTCGGACCGTATAGGCCCGGGAGGGGACCCGGGGGAAGGGCCTAGAGACCTTACCTGAGAATCCCTTGAGCGACGTCGTCCCCCGAAGGTCGGCGGGGTCTTGCCGAGCTTGAACGCACAGACTTCGAGGACACGGCGGTCCATAGAGAAACAGGCGTCGCACGAATCCATGTCATGGTTGGGTCCCAGGCAACGAAGACAAACGTCATGCCGGTCCGAGACAGAGAAATGCCGGCCACAGGAGCACTGACGCATAGGGGCGCGGCCCATCTTAGAAAAACGCTTAGCTCCGGAACCGGACATAACGCGAAACTAATGAGAAAAAACAGTAGGAAAACACACCTGGCGCCGCTTTAGAAAGAAAAGGAACAGTCTTACCGGTTGGCGTCGAGTGTGTGGAAAAGAGGAGTCGCTGACGCAGTCAAAAATACAAACGCTCCATGAGCAGGTGCTGCCTCGACGGCGGGAGAAACAGAACCGAGTTGGAGGAGGAGTCGGTCGCTACTCAACGGCAGCCCTCATGCATGACGTCACCTCGAGGCGCGCTATTGGTGCGCTTTTTAAAAAAGCTCCCCGTGATATTGCGCCATCCGGCTTACACCCAGGAAGTAATGAATGGTGAAGATTGACAAGGGAAGATACATACTTTTCCTTCCAGTTCCTCTGCAATGTCACTTATAAAGACATTAAAAAGGACCGGTCCCAGTACTGAACCTTGCGGTACCCCGCTAGTAACCCTCCTTTCTTCACTGTGGACTCCATTTACTACTACCCTTTGCGTCCTGTTGTCTAGCCAATTTTTTATCCAGGCTACCACCTTGGGACCCACTCCAAGGCTGGCTAACTTGTGTATTAATCTTTTGTGTGGGACTGTATCAAATGCCTTGCTAAAATCTAGGTAAGCCATGTCCACAGCCCCTCCCTGGTCTACTACTTTGGTCACCCAGTCAAAGAAATCTATTAGATTCGTCTGACACGACCTTCCCATCGTGAATCCATGCTGCCTTGGGTCCTGTGCCCCACTGGCTTCTAGGTACTCAACAATTCTTTCCTTCAGAAGTGATTCCATCATTTTACCTAAACTTGAAAACAAACAAACAAAAAAAAAAGATGAAAAAGCAGTATGACACATGTATCATTTTAATATTGCCACTGGAAGTATGCTCAAAAAAGTTGAGCAGAGTGCTATAAAGTACCTCATCTGTTCTTTCAATTGTAAAAAAAAAAACTAATACTATCATGAACCCTTCATTTTAGTTAAAAGGATCACAATCGCCCCTAAGGGTGTTATCAGTGTCCCTTTAAATATCATATTTACATAATAAATAATATACATCACAGTTGTATTTTTTAAAAAAGTGTCCTGAAAAAGATGATGAGATAAGAATTACATCCTAGACCCCAAACATCATGCCGGTTGACAGACTCCAGAAAGAAAACAAGTTAGATACATAACATGACACATCCCTGAGCACAAACTAATGTACTTTTCTAGTTCACCTTTTAATCAGGGGGCATGCTGCTTACCGAGGTGGTGTCTGTGCGTTTGATACACATGCAGTCTGCTCCTGCTGGTCCTGCACCTGACCATCTGAGGGGGGTCGGACCAGTTCTGGTTGCATCTCTCTCCATTTCCCTGCACAGACTGTCTGTGCCATCAGATGTAATACTGATCTATCTAGACCCAGCCAGCCAGAGGGTAACCTAACAAAAAAAAGACAACAAGTAACAGAGTTTTGCTTTTTTTTCGCCATGCAACAGGTCTGATTAAACTGAAAGGCTGTCACAAAAACAATCACAGCTGCTGCAGTGTACCAGGAAAAAGTTTGTCCAAACACTAGGGATGTGCATCGAATCCCAGTCAGTCCAATACAGCATACATGAATACCTGTTCATATTCTACTGTACTTGGGTTTCTGTCCCCATCCCCAAAAAAACACTACTCATGTCCCCAGTCTGCTTGGTGGTGGTGGTGGGGTTCTAAACTGTCAAGGCCTCTATATAAAGAGAACCTGTTAAAACTGAATGCATGTTACTGTACCTGTTTTTAAAATGAATTGAATTGTATGCATGCTACTGTAATTGTTTTTAAAATGATCATGTTCTTGCATCATCTGTATGTCATGACCACAGCACTTGTACCGTATCTGTATGTATTACGGAGCATTGTTTGTTCCGTGAGGTAAATTGTCGGCGTACGTGGAGGACTAGGGTCCCTGCCATATAAGGTGTTCCAGAATACCGAATGCTAGGAATGTGACAGTCTGCTACATTAGTTTCTTAGCATAATGCTCCATGAGAAGCTGTACAACTGAAAAAACAGTGGTGGTGGTGGTGGTGGTGACTAGAGAGCCCATGTAACAGAAGCCTAAATAGCTGGCTTTGCTAAGAAGGACGGGGGGCTTCACCCCCACACTCCCAATTATATTTTTTTTTTACTTGAATGCTAGTTTATGATACATCACTACTGCTAACATAGAAACATAGACTTTGACGGCAGATAAGGACCACTTGGCCCACCCAGTCTGCCCATTTCCCTACCTACTGGATAAGCTGCAGATTTTAGTTAACCAACAGCCTATTTCCTGCAACCCCCCCACTATAATTGCCTTATGTCTGTCCCATGCATGTTTGAATTCCTCCACTGTTTTAGACCCACAACCTCTCCAGGAAGGCGGTTCCATACGCCCACCACTCTCTCCGTGAAAAGAATTTCCTCACATTACCCCTGAGCCGTCCCCCCTCTAACTTTAAATTGTGCCCCCTTGTTCTTACACATCTCTTTTTCTGAAAGATGCTACCCTCCTGGACTTTGTTGATTCCCTTGAGGTACTTAAAGGTTTCTATCATGTCCCCCATCCCTCCTTTCATCAAGGGTATACATATTAAGCTCTCTCAGTCTCTCTTCATATGGTTTCTGATGTAGACCCTGCACCATTTTAGTTGCCCTCCTCTGGACTGCTTCCATCCTGTCTATGTCCTTGCGTGGATGAGGTCTCCAAAACTGCATGAGTACTCCAGATGGGGTCTCACCAACTGTCTGTATAGAGGATACCCACTTCCCTTTTCTACTTGTGATGCCCTCCCTATGCATCCCAATATCCCCTGGCTTTCCCTACTGACTTCACATTGCATACCCACCTTTAGGTCATCTGATATGACTACACCCAGATCCCTTTCCATTATTGTTGTTAGTACCTCCCTGCTATTGTGTACTCTTCTCCTGGATTTTTATTTCCCAGGTGCATTACTTTGCACTTCTTTGCATTGAATCTAAGTTGCCATATGTCTGACCATTCCTCCAACCTTGCCAAGTCCCTTCTCATCCTTTCTACCCCTCCTTGTGTATCAACTCTGTTACAGATCTTTGTGTCATCCGCAAGGAGGCATACCTTTCCTTCCAGACCTTCTGCAATGTCATCTATAAAGACGTTAAAGAGGACTGGACCCAGTACTGAGCCCTGAGGTACTCCACTAGTAACCCCCCTTTCTTCAGAATGTGTTCCATTCACTATTACCTTCTGTGTCCTGTTGTGCAGCCAGTTTGCTACCCAGGCTACCACCCTGGGACCCACTCCCAGGCTGGCTAACTTGATTATTAATCTTTTGTGCGAGACTGTGTCAAATGCCTTGCTAAAGTCTAGGTAGGCCATATCCACAACCCCTCCCTGGTCTATTACTTTGGTCACCCAGTCAAAGAAATTGACTAAATTTGTCTGACATGACCTTCCTGCTGTGAATCCATGCTGCTTTGGGTCCAGTGCCCCGCTGGCCTCTAGGTACTCAACAATTCTTTCTTTCAGAAGTGATTCCATCATTTTCCCCACCACTGAGGTCAAACTAACAGGTCTGTAGTTTCCGGCTTCTGCCTTGCTCCCACTTTTGTGAAGGGGAATCACATCTTCCCTCCTCCAGTCCTCAGGTACCACCTCATCTTCCCATGATTTGTTAAAAAGTGTGGTTAGTGGTGTCACTAGGTCCTCCCTTAGCTCTTTTAGGATTCTAGGGTGAATCCCGTCAGGCCCCATTGCTTTGTCCACCTTGAGTTTTAGAAGTTCTTTCAGTACTCTTTCTTCTTTAAATGGACTGGTATTAACCCCACTATCCAGAGTGCTTCTACTGTTTGGTTTAGGTAACTCCTCCTCTTCTTCTTTTGTGAATACTGAGCAAAAGTATTCATTCATTATCTCTGCCTTTTCACTGTCTCCCTCTGCCCATCTCCCCTCTCCTTTATTAATCTTCCCTATCCCTCCCTTAACCTTTCTATGTTCCCTAATGTACCTATAAAAGGTTTTATCCCCCTTCTTAACTGAGTTGGCTATCCTTTCCTCAGTTTGGGCCTTTGCTTTTCTGACTGCCTTCCCCACTTCTTTCTGCTTTAATTGATACAGTTCCCTGTCATGTTCCGTCTGTGATTCCTTATACTTTTTGAATGCAGCCTTTTTCTCCTTAACCTTCCCTGACACTTCTTTTGAGAGCTATAGTGGTTTTTTATTCCGCTTTGTTTTCTTTATTTGTTTCACACAAAGGCTTGTTGCCTCCATGTTGGCAGTTTTGATTTTTCTCCATTGTTCTTCCACCCCTCCTTTCTGGCCATTTGCTAATGCATTCCTCAGGTATTCACCCATTATGCCAAAGCCAGCCCTTCTAAAGTCCAGTATCCTTGTATTTGTATGGCTTGTCTCCATGGTTTGTTTATTGTAGGCTTCACTGTGCAGTGGTCGCTTGTTCCTAGGTGTCTACTGACTTCTAAGTTTGTGATCCGCTCTCTATTTGAGAGTACCAGGTCTAATATTGCTCCTCCCAAGTGGGTCCCACCACTAGCTGTCTAAGGCATGCTCCTGTAGGGCATGAGAATGACCCTGCTCTTGGATGTGGCTGCAGTCCATGTTGCCCAGTTAACATCTGGCATATTCAGGTCCCCATCAACAGTATCTCCTTTTTCAGCCATTTTGAGAATGCCCTCAATCATTTTCTTGTCCATTTCCTCCCCTTAGAGACGGGGGTCTGTATACAACCCTGTGCGGATTGTGATGCCATTCCCTGTCTCCAATGTGACCCAGAGTTCCTCTTGTCCTCCCCCTTTACTTTTTAGTTCTGTTACTTTGATCCCTTCCCTTATGTAGAGAGCTACTCCACCTCCTCTTTTACCCTCCCTGTCCCTTCTACTGTAGTTAAGTGTAGCACAGAACAGCGTGTGCAACTATCCCACAGAACAGCTGTGTAGGTTGGCAGCATTACACTTCATAACTCAGGGGGCCCTCAGTCCTTCACTTATGCCAAACTGTCTAGGTACAGCCTATAAATAGGTATTAAATTGCCAAGCGCACTTGTCTGCTTAACAATAATAATTAACTAAAATATAATTGTTGTGCATCCGAGGGGCTAGCCCTAATCCCACAGCCATGAAGAAATGAACCACTCCATGTTCAATGCTATAAACAGAGAATCTTCCCATCTCCCCATAAAATAATTACTTTAACAACCTTGACTCAAATGGGGGGGTGGGGGGAGAGATACCTGAGGCAGTGGATAGGAGCATTTGGCTCTACGTTCCTCTGCCAACAACCTACTACACTGTGACTACCTCCTCTAAAATGGATGGATTTGGAGGGCAAAGACACTTCATATAAAAGGTACTGGGAAAATCTGGGTGCTGCAGTTGAGGGGTGGGGAGTAAGGGAGAGACTGAAGTTGGATGATGTGATGCTTGCAGGGAGGAGAAAGAATTTTACTAGGCTGCCAGCATAGGAACTAGCCCCTTCAAGGTCCAGCACCTGTGGCCACTGGGTATTCAATGACTGCCAGGGCTGCAGATGGCTCCTCCAGTGAACCAATGATGGGATCATTAGGTAGTTTAAGCCCCCCTTCCCTATTTGGCTGGGAAAGAGTGTATGGGATTTGTTAAATGGAAGCATGCTCCTCTGTTTTGTTCCACAGGAAGAAAGGAAGCCCAGAGTAAAAACACTGCATACTTGAAAATGGTACCAAATATATTGTACTCATTTAGCAGTATTTGTCACATATTTGCTGAGTGAATCATTTTGGTATTTGCACATTCCTACATACCACTAAAAGATGACTCAGAAGTTCATTCTGCATTAAGATACAGCGGAGCGTAGGGTAGGTATGAGTTGAACAGATACCTTCTGCGGCCTGTCTGCCCACTAGACCAGTACTGGATAAAGCATCACTTTGTGAGACCAGTGTTTCACTGTCCTATTCTTTTTAAATAAGAAAGGTCATCTTGCTGCCCCCCACCAACTCTCACTAAAAACATTACCTATCCCTTCCAGCACTCACCCAAATAATTTATTTAAAAGTTTCAATATGTCCCTCAACGGTTCTCCCAGCTCCATCCTCTAAACTCCTCCTAGACCCATCTCCCTGTGTTATTTGCCCAATGCAGGCACATTGTATGTATGCAGATTTGGGGGGGGGGTGTGGACTGCAGAATCTTATAGCAGACAGTACATCGTGGAGGGAACTTGGAGGACTTTGAAAAACAGAGCTGGAAGGATTATACTGGGGTATATTGAAACTTAAAAAGAAATTATTCGTAGGTGGGTATTGAGAGGAGACATCCTATAGAGGTTGTTTTTCTCATTCTTCAGAAACAGGACCAGGTTTGAGCCAGTTAAAGAGTGCCAAAATGGACAGTTTTCAGATCATATGAAAGATTTCATGTGTCCACTGCTCCTGGTATGGGGCCCAACCTTTGTTGATGCCCACTGTTTTAAAATCTGTGACAGCAGACAGGCTACTGACAGGTTGGCTAAATACTGAAGTAATATAGTGTTTTTCATGGGGAGGCTAGATTCACAATGGAAAAAGCTTAGTATTTTTTTTGTTATAAATGAGAGCCATTATAGGCCAAGGAGGAAGAAGTATGGCTGATAATTAGGGTTACAACATGGGAGATAACCTAGAGCCAATGGGGTTGCTCAAGCACCATCAGCTGAGCGTGCATTAAATCCCTGTACATGCACGCTCACTGTGATGGTCCCTCAGCTTGTATCCTGGTGCTGAGCAGTACTTGTTATACAGAACATAGTCAGACTGTGAAAGGCAGCCATCTTCTGAAATTCCTTAGTGAGCGAGAGCTGTAACAGTGCCACACATGAGCAGGACTGTCCCTCATTGTGTCCAGCTGTCTGTCTGTCATGTCAAATGAAGTACCTGCACTATCTCCCCACCCAGCCCACACACGCACCACATTTCTGTCTGAACTGAGAATGAGATGTAGCCCTCAAGTGTGTCAGAGACAGAGAAGGAATATCCTCAGAGACACTGGCACTCTTGTTCTGTGCATCCCTGAATGTCTGTCCTCATGCATCCGTGCCGTACTGCTCTGACCCCATGCGATGCACAGTGCAGAACACAGTGTTACTGTCCATTCATGGAGAGTGGCCAAAGAGTGGTTTGCTTGCAGGCGATTTGTACAGTCTGCTGGTGAAGCACTGGGCTCCCCCGCTGCCTGATATGTATTAGGCACCGGCATTATAGTGCTGCAGTGAAAGTGAATTGCGCTGGTCTGTCTGTCATCCTAGCAAGCTCTGTTCACTGAACACTATCCCGATAATCATGCCAGAAAAGTGTCACACCCACCCGCCTTGTGAGCACTTGGGGAGAGCGGGCAAATAGTGCCTTGTCTATGGCCGTTGTGAAAACTGTGTTCCTGGTGCCCCCCCTCCCAGTATGGTACCTGACATCCCTTAGCATGCTCCAGTGTCACTCGACTGGACAGTATCCCAATACCTCTGCCAGAAGTGTCCCACCCATCCAGCTGCCCGGTGGGCATTTCGGGACAGTGGGCAAACAGCGGCTTCTGTGTGGTCATTGTTAAGATGATGTTGGCACCTGTCAAGGTGCACAGAGACCGCAGCATGTGCTAGAAGCCTTTTTTGGGGTGGGGGGGAGAGACTCTGTTTGTCTCTGTGATGAGTTTTATCTCCAGTAAGGAATGAGCCACACTACACAGAACAGACTATAACCTAAACAACATATATGAAGTCTGTGCTCTTTTTGGAGCTTTGGATGAGGAGAGGCGGATGGAGGGGGAAGGAGCAGTGACAGAATAGCCACTGAAAGCTGATAAACACAGCTCTTGTGACCTGCGCACAGAGCGTAGCGTTTTCTCTGCTTTGCAGCAAGTAAACATAGCCTGGCAGTAGATAAGACATGCATCTGGAGCATAGCACAGTGCAGTAGGTGCTAAGAAACGGCTTTGTCAAAGGAGACCAACTGCAAGGCTCTGCAGAACAACTGAGAATTAGTAATGCAGATAAGCAATCTGCAACAGAGTAAAGAGTAACTATGGATCTGAATTTCTCCTCGTTTGGAGACGTGAGCATAACATACTGGTTGGAGGTGAAATTTGCACGGGGAGAAGCACCACTAGTAGACGTCGATATTGTTGACATTGGTGATTGCACCAGCAGTTATGAAGCGTGTATAAGTGTACTAGATAGAATCTGTAGCAGCAGCTATGAGATGTCAATACCAGCAAGTCAGTGTAAGAATCTCACTGACTTAGGAGACATGAAAAATGTATCCACCCAGAAAAAAAAATGTGTTGTACAGAGTACTAGCAAAGCAACTCACTATGTGAATAATATGCTGAATGTCAGAATCACAGAGAAATCTGATAGTGAATGGAGTGAACACAGGACAAGTACTGAACATATATGCAGTACTTTCTCACACTAAAAGCATGTAGCTGCAGTACTGTGGAGGAGCTTTGTAGTCCCTCACAATCTATACCACAGTGTGTTATCAGTACAGAGTACAATAAAACCACTAATATGCATGTGTTGGACAGTGTTACTGGTGCTATCAGGCAATCTGCATATCGTGGAAATGATGCATCCATAGCAGACAGGAGCAGAATTATCAAGTGGACAGCCCTGTACCACTTAACACAACATCTGCGGAAACACACACCATGTTTGATCGCAGTGAAGCACAGAGTAGTAGCAGTGGTTTTCTCGACAGTGAGCATTCCACACAGCAGTTGGACACCACAGACGCACGTACTGACTGTGATAATAGTGTCATGAGAAAACATGCAGACATCACTCAACATGTGAGTAAAAGTGCGACCTGGCCTCTCTTTCCTATTTTTCATCCACCCAAGCACGATAGGCACAGGAGTACAGTAGGGAGCAGCAGCACTGCAGAAGTGCAGTCCTGTCAATCAGCACATTCAGTTTCTCACTCAAAGCAGAATAGCAAGGTGAGAGCAGCACAAAGAAGCAATACCAGTGCACATGCAGCATAGCTCTCATCACTTAGCACAAGTTGGACACATACAAAGATAGATACCACTAGAGGCAGACATGAGAACATTTCCACCAGGGAGCTTGATATGCTCCAGCAAGCAAAGGATGAGCCAAACACACAGAACAGTACTGCTTGGGCAGTCAACGTCCTCGAGGACTGGCTCTGTACCAAAAATATTGTCGTCAGTTATAAACAAATCCCAGTAATGGAACTAAATATTCTGTTGACAGAATTCTATGCATGTGTACAAGGATTTCAGATCAAAATGTACATGGTCAGCTCACTTCTATGATTCAGAGCTGGAATGAATTGATATCTGAACAACACTGAAAACAACTGAATGGTTAATATTGCCACTGATCAGCCATTTAAACCCACAAATGATGTCTTCATTGCTGTATTAAAGCAACTTCATAAAGAGGATGGGGACCGTGCATGTCATCACCCACCCATAACACACACAGACTTAGCTAAATTAAAAGCATCCCCCACAATGTCATCAGATGCAATTCCTGGATTAGTCAGGCATGTGTGGTTTGAGCTGCAATTGAGGTTAGCTCGTTGAGGTCGCAAAGGGGTTCGGCAACTGAAACAAGATTGTTTTGCACTGAAAAGAGATGAGCACGGGAAAGCGTTCCTGACGTTCAGATTTAACCCCCACACAAATAACCACAGCAGTATACATGAGAAAAATAAAGAAAGTCAGTGAGGGTTCTGTTCTCAGACCCTAGTAATCAACAATACCCTGTACAACTGTTTAAAATGTATATTAGCAGATATCCACCAGATGCAGTCATCCTGTATTTGCATCCTAAGCGTGTTATCCACCCACATGATCAACACTGGTACACACAACAACCAATGGGTGTGAACTTTCTTGGAGGTCTAATGCCCAAAATCTCAGAAGAGACTGGATTAAGTCAGCACTACACAAATCATAGCATCCGTAGTACCGCTGTCCAAATGTTGTCGCAGGTCTAGTGTCAAGAGGAATAATGGCAATAAGAGGACACAGGTGTGAGACTAGTTTAAGGAACTACTGATCCACCTCAACTTCAGATCTAGAGAAGTGGAGCAACCTACATTACAGAGAACTGTTGACACTCCACAACATGTGCAGTGACCAGTAAGTCACCAACTGCACCAGGAAATGCAGAGAGCACCATGTCCGAGGGGAACCAGTTGCCACTGCAGCCACAGATTCAGTGTATGTCAAGCACAGCAGTTGCAGCAGGAGAAGAACATAATTTTGTCACCATCTCTGCTACACCAAGCAGCAGAGCAGTAGATCTCACCACCTGCACATTCCCCGGCTTTGATTTGGAAAATCTGAGCAACCACAGAACCATTAACTTCCATTATCACAGCAAATAAGTATGCCTAACCTCCTGCCATGCCAGTGACCCGTGTTTGGTGATGAACACAGTTGCTAGGGGTTGGCCATGGGGGGGGGAGGGCTGGTGAGGACTGAGCAGCTGCTTCGCAGCTCTCCTCTCCCGGACAGGGGAGGTTGGCTCTACCGGCCTTTGACTGCCACCATGTGGAGGCATGGTGGTGGTACGGGCGGATAGAGGGGAGTCAGGTGCTACACCAGAGGTGGGCGGAGCAGAGACACTCAGGTCAAGGCATGTGTGCTCGCCTCCACGTGCACGTCCTACCTTGTCTGGGACTCCGGGGGTAACTGGGAGAAAACACAGTGGAAAAATGGGGGTAGCAGCTTAATGAAGCCCCCCTGCTAGCACGGATGGTTCACCAGAGGTTGAAGGAGATGTGACTCGGGACGGACGTGGAACTGGAACGGGATGGGCTGACACAGCTGCAAAGCCTGCCAAGGAGGATAAAGAAAATGATAGTAAAAAAAAAAAAAAAAGAGCTGCCAACATCAATATCAATGTAGTAAACTGGATCTCCAGCTGGCTGAAAGGAAGATCGCAAACAGTAAGAATAAAGGGTACGATATTTGTGGAAAGGGCAGTCATGAGCGGAGTCCGGGCAATGTTTGGTGCTTGGGCTGGCACTTTTTTCCTTCTTCACTGCAGATCACCATAAAGATGTAACTAGCCTAATTACAAAATTTGCAGACAATATTACATTTTGGGGAATAGTGGACAGTTTGGCCAGCAGAAAAGTTATTACAAAGGACTTACAAAAAAAGGAAGCATGGGCCTTAACAAATGGAATGCAATTCAATTATGATAAGACTGTAGTTATACATATGGGGAAAGGCAATATCAAGCAGATTTACAAAATAAATAGGAATGTTTTAAAGCAGGTGGAAACAGAAAAGGATTTGGGGATCACAATAAACCAAGATTTAAGATTCGAGACACACTGTAATAAAATATTAGGGATGGCAACTAGACTTATTAAAAACATAAAAAAATGGCCGGCCCGGTGGTGCTGAGAGTTGAGGCGCTGGATGTCACACCTCATGCCACGCCAGCGACCTGGGTTTGGGAATGGGCCCAGGTCATCGGGGGTCAGCGGGGAGGAGAAGGATTGAGCATCTGTGGGACTGTTCTCCTTCTCTGGGGAGGGGAGTGTGCTGCCATTGGTGCACTGGTGGCCTCTAGCGATGGCTGGAGGTGATGCAGTGCACAGGCAGTTTGTGGGGGACGTGCTGGGGCTGACACTGGGAAGGAGAGTGTGTGTGGCAGGGCGCGCGCTTCTGTCCACTGGCATCATGGCACATCACAAACGTCAAGGGGAATCCAGAACAAGGAAAAGGGCACCAGTCACGGCGGCATGGTGGCTGTCTCCATGGGGGAACTGCTCGCCGCTGAGTGCACATGGCAGTACTGGATCCGGTCCTGGTGGCAGAGCATAGGGGGTCTCTCCACCTCCTCGCCATGGGGGGGAAAGCCGCAGGGCCCAAATGGGAGCTGAGAACTCCTCAGGACGGTGGCTGGAGACCTAGGAGGATGCCAGGACATGCAGAGAGGTAAGGCAGACTGGTTGCCAGGGGAGAAAAAGTACCAAAAAAAAAAAACATATTTTCATAACCAGAAATGAACAATGTATCATTCCTATATATAGATCCTGCATCCGGACGATACTGCACCATGGTTCACAAATCTGGAGCCCAAACTACATTAAGGAAATAAAAAAATAGAAAATGTGAGGCACAGAATAATGAAGATAGAAACACAGAAACATAGAAATTGTTGGAAGATGGTCCCTGATCTGAAAAACTGCAGATACCAGGATGGGTTGGAGACCCTTAGTCTTTTCATACTAGAGGAGAAAACATGGAGACAGGAGATGTTGGAAATGTTTAGAATACAGCACAATAAAGAGCTCATGAGTAGCATGAATCTGAAGATACACAACAAAGAGACCAATTTATGATCACATGATAAAAATACAGGTTACTCACCTGTAACAGGAGTTCTAGGAATGGTATATGTTGTTCATCCACACTGTCTGGCAGGTATCCTTGCCACTTTAAATCTTGCCGGAAGGTCTTCAAGCTGGCTCCTCCCACCCACCGGGTGGTAAACTCTCAGCTCCGCCCATGATGCCAGATCTGGCCTGCTGGAAGCTCAGGTAGTGCGGGCCGAGCCGGGAGTCTGAGGAGTGTGGATGAACAACATATACCATTCCTAGAACTCCTGTTACAGGTGAGTAACCTGTATTCTAGGACATGGATATGTTGTTCATCCACACTGTCTGGCAGACTCCTAGCAGTTCTCCGGGAGGAGGGAGGCGAGTGCACACCCCTACTTAGGGAATAGAGACTGAGAACCGAGGCCCCAAAACCAGCATCCCGCGTGGCTCAAGGTCGATGTGGTAATGGGTGATGAAGGTGTGCTGACTTCCAGGTAGCAGCCCTGCAGATTTCCTGGATAGGGCGTCCTGGAAACAGCCACAAGCAGTGGTATGGCGGGTAGAATGAGCTCTTATCCCTTTGGGAGGCTCCATACCCGCCAACCTATAGCAGAGATCTATGCAGGAGGTGACCCACCTGCCTATCGTCCACTTGGCTGCAGGTCTGCCAGGTGCAGCTTCGGCGTAGGTGACAAACAGCTGGCGAACCTCTCCCTAAATTTCAGCAGTGCGCTCCTTATAGTAAGCAAGCGCCCTTCTAGGGTCCAGAGTATGGAGCCTATATCGGCCTCCGAGGTGTGATTGGGGTATAACACCGGCAGAGTCAACACCTGGTTAAGGTGAAACTCCGACACCACCTTCGGAAGGAATTTCGGGTGGGAGCGCAGGACAACCTTGTCCCTGTGGAAGACCAGGTAAGGAGACTCGATGCAGAGCGCCTGGAGCTCTCCCATCCTTCTGGCTGACGTGATAGCCACCAAGAAGGCGGTCTTCCACGACAGGTGAGAGAGTTCACACCTGTGCATTGGTTCGAATGGCTTGCCCATGAGCTTTGCCAGTACCAGCAGTAGATCCCACGGAGGTGGAGGTTCTCGCACCGGAGGGGAAATGTGATCAAGGCCTTTGAAAAAGCACCAGACCACCTTCTCCTGCGCCACCGACTGCTTCCCGCCCCGCGCCCGGTAAGCAGAGATGGCTGCCAGGTGCACCTTAAGGGTCGTCGACCTAAGCCCTTGCTGAGAAAGGGACCAAAGGTAGTCCAATATGCTTGCCAAGGAACAGGAGGAAGGGTCCAGGCCCTTGCCCTGACACCAAATGGAAAATCTTTTCCATTTGAAGGCGTAGCATTTTCTGGTCGACTCCTTACGGGACGCTCAACTACGTTGAGGACCTTGTCGAAAGACCCAAGGCCTGGAACTCTAGCCGCCAGGAACCAGGCCATCAGGTGCAGGGATTGAAGGTCCGGATGGAATACCTTCCCTGATTGACTGAGAGCAGGTCCGGCGAGCTGGAAGCTGCCTCGGAGCCTGGAGCTGAGGCTGAGGAGATCTGGGTACCAGTACTGAGCGGGGCCAGTCTGGGACTATCAGAATCACCTGCGCCTTGTCGCCCTTGCTTTGAGCAGCACCTTGTGCATCAAGGGAACGAGGAAAGGGCGTAGAAGAGGCCCGGGTCACGGCCTCGCAGAAGGCATCCCCTGCAGCCATCCCTGCTGAGGGGGCGGGCATGGAACAGCCTCAGCTCAGATTCTCCCTGGAGGCAAACAGGTCCACCTGAGGTGTGCCCCAATGGGAGAATAGATCTTGTACTACCTCCGCAGGAGAGACCACTCATGGGACGCAGCCCCTATCCCGCTTAGGGCATCGGCAGGGTGTTGCAGGCTCCCTGCCACATGAATGGCTAGGAGATCCGCCTCCAGGCTGCGCACGAGTGACCAGATGCGGAGAGCTTCCTTGCATAAAAGCATGGAGCGCGTCCCGCCCTGGCGGTTTAGATAGTACATGGTCGTGGTGTTGTCCATCTGGACCCGGACCACTTGACCCCAAAGAAACGGAGCAAAGGCGGTGAGAGCTAGGCGGACCGCTCGGAGCTCCAGCAGGTTGATGTGGCATCGGGACTTCCTCGGGGACCAGAGGCCGTGCGCTCGGTGTTCCCCCAGATGGGCACCCCAACCCATCAGAGAAGCATCAGTCGATAGAGAGACCGTTGGCTCGGGGCGGACGAACGGGATGCCCTCCTGCAGATGAACTGGAACGGTCCACCACTGGAGAGCGTTCCACATCCCCTGGGTCACCGTCACTAGCTGGTCCAATGGATCGCAGCGTTGAGACCACTGGCTGGCCAGCCCCCACTGAAGGGGGCGCATGTTCCAGCAGGCCCAACGGACCACGCTGGTACAAGCTGCCATGAGACTCAGGAGGTGCAGGAAGTCCCGGGCAGGGCACAATTGCCCAACCAGAAATGATTGGGCAAAGGAGGAAAGAACCTCGACCCTGTCCGCCGGGAGCCATGCCCTGGCTCGAAGAGAGTCGAGCTCTGCCCCGATGAAAAGAATCACCTGCTTCAGCTCGAGTTTCGACTTGGCCTCGTTGATGAGGAGGCCGACCTGAGAGCAAACCTGGAGGGCCAGATCTCTGGACTGCTCCACCTCCTGTCTGGAGGGGGCTGCTATCAGCCAATCATCTAGGTAAGGGTAAACCCGGACCCCTCGGCGCCGCAGGAATGCTGTCACCACTGCCATGCATTTGGTGAAGACCCTGGGAGCTGGAGATAAGCAGAAGGGCATGGCTTGGGAACTCAAAAAGGGATCCCTCCGCTCAAAAGCGAAGGAACCTCTGATGTGACGGACGGATAGGGACGTGAAAGAACGCGTCCTGCAGGTCCAGAGAGCAGAACCACACGCCGTGTTCCAAGGATGGTATTATCTGAGCCAGAGTGACCATCCTGAAGGTTCGAGACCTTAGGAACTTGTTTAGGTTGTGTAGGTCGAGAATGGGGCGCCAGCCCCCCGTCCGTTTCGGAACCAGGAAGTACCTGGACACGAACCCCGGGTTTGAGGGAGGGTCCGCCACCTCTCTTATCACCTCCTTCTCGAGGAGGAGAGCGATGTCGGCTCGGCGAGCTGACAGCGAGGCTTCGGACCCCGAGGCCCCCCGAGGTGCGACGGCTCTGAAGGGTGGGGCCTGCTCGAACTCCAGAGGCAGGCCCTTTCCCCCACCACCTCCAACACCCACTGGTCTGTGGTGATAACGGACCAGGCGGAAAGAAAGTGGTGGAGCCGCCCCCCCGGGGCACCTGGGGTGAGGCGACGGGGTTGGGGGCGACACCCCTCAACCCGTCACTGGGCAGGCTTGGAGGAAGGACCGGCCGAGGGACCTCCAGGGCCTTTGCCTCCCTGATTCCTGGAGGAGGAAGCCGCGGGCTTGCGTTTGGGACGCCAAGCGCGAGCCTGCTGGCCCTGATGCTGCTGGGCCGGATGTGCCGGGGCGCGGACGGACGAAAGGGCTTGGGTTGCGGCTTGCGGCCCTTGTCCCTCTGAGCGGATGAGACAGAGTCCAAAGTGGCATTGGACTTTTCGATCCTCTGGAGGTGGCCTTCCACTCCAGGGCCGAAGAGGTCGGTCCCCAGGAAGGGGACATCCGCCAATTTGTGCTGGGTATCCGCTGTAAAGTGGATATCCTCAGCCATGCCTGGCGGCGCATAGCCACTGCGGCTGCGACTGACCTGGCGCATGAGTCTCCAATGTCCAGAGCAGTCTGAAGTTGCTGCTTGGCCACCGCCCTGCCCTGGTCCCGCACCTGCCTAACCGTGGTCTGCAGGTCAGCCGGGAGATGAGGGACTACCTCGTCCAGGGAGCCCAACAGGGCATGGGAGAAATGTGCCATAAGCACGGCCGAGCTGGCCTGACGAAGGCCAAGGGAGGACGCAGCATAGACTTTTCGCCTGGCATAGTCCAATTTCTTGGACTCCTTGTCGGGAGGTTTGTCCATGTCCCTAGCATTTCCAGCACACCGGAAAACGCTGTCGGTAACTAACCCCTCGGCTGAGGGATGTTCCGAGAAACCAGACAGGGAACCGGTAGGGACCGCATACTTCCTGGCCATCCTGGCCGAAGGCGCAGGGCAGGAAGCAGGGCGCTGCCAGAGCTCCAAGGCCGGGCCCACAATGGCCTCGGCCACAGGAAAGGCCTCCGTAGGGGAATCCACTCGGTCCAATATCTCCATGAGGGGATACTTGGCCCGCTTGGATACAGGCTCGAGCTGCATCCCGGTGGACTCCGAGATGAGCCTGAGCAAACCCAGGAAGGACGAAGGGCTGTCGTCCAGCGACTGACCTCCAGAGGACTCCAAGTCCACTCGCCTGGAGAAGAGGGAGGAATCGTGGTCAGACTCAGAAGAGTCCGCAAAGAGCTGCCTCGGGCCTGAGCCACCCTCCACCTGCCGAGGGCAATCGGGAGTGAGGGTGACCGACAGCCTATGGGGCAGACCCTGAGCCGACCGAGAGTTCTTGGTCGGAGCCCCAAACAGCGGCTGTGGAGGCGGAGGTTCCACCGGAATTGGTGCAGCAGCTGGTTTTGGCCGAACAACCGGCCTGGGAACAGGCACCTCGGTTAAGACGAGGGGTTGTTTCGGCCGCTCCGGTGACAGCCACTTGATGGCCGGGGAGGGCGACGGCGTCAGCTTGTTACCGGTCAGAAGGAGCTGTTGCCACATGAGGTCCTCGTATCGTCGACGTAACTTATGTCGAAGCCTCCTCATCCGAGGAGGAGGGCGAGGGACGGCACCGCTTGCCGTGAAGCCAAGACCGAGACCGCCTATGATGGCGGGATCGGCTGGACTGCAAGAAGTCCGAGACCGAGACCGAGAACCTCGGCCTTCCGAGGAGCGTGGGAAGGGACGGGTGGAACCGGCTCCTCCCTCGGCTCGGAGGGTTCACCCGAGGGCTCCGGAACCGGAGGCACTGGCAAGCCCGCGGGATCCTCAACTCCCACCGGGGGAACCGGTGAGAGGGGATTTTCGGCTTCGCCGGTCGACAACCCATCCAATGGGTTGAGAAAGATCTCGACGCGTCTGACGGGAGTCTCGGTCAACTGACCTGACGGGGACACCGTGAGACCAGTGGCCGAAGCTGAACGATCGACCGAAGTCGATGGCCGACAACTCGGGGAGAGGGACCTTTCCCGCTCCCAAGAGCGTCGACGGAGGGACTTACCCTTGTCTTTCTTCTTGGACCGAGAAGAAGGTCCAGCAGACGTTGGTCCCTCTCCTCTAGTGGAGAGGGACAGACAAAGCTCCTTAAAGGAAGCTGTGTAAGAGGAACCCAGGGAGAGTGGGATAAATGCAGCGGTTGAGGAAGGTGCGGCCCGCGCCGCCTCCTCTTCGAGGGCGATCATCTGCTTTAGCTGATCCGCCGAGCCCGCCGCCGCGGAAACCGCCGACTGGGCCTCTTTTGACTTCACGGGAGGAAAACGTTTCTCGAGACACCCCAGTTGTAAACGGGCAGCACGGTCTTCGAGGACGTAGGCCGAGAAAGAAGAGCACAGGTCGCAAGCCTGCAGGTCGTGCTCAAGGCCTAAACAGTAGACACACGTGGAGTGCGGATCCATCCAAGACATCTTCTGCCCGCAAGGGCACCTCCGAAAACCAGGACTCGATTTGTCCATCGCAGCCGCGAGGGATAGAAGACCGAAGTCTATAAATGCAAAAAACTTTTAAATTCGGAAAACCGAAGAATTAGGAACCAGTCTTAGACGCAGAGCGTTAAGGAGGGAACCTGAGCTTCCAAGCGGTAAGGAAGATCTGGCATCATGGGGCGGAGCCGAGAGTTTTACCACCCGGTTGGGTGGGAGGAGCCAGCTTGAAGACCTTCCGACAAGATTTAAAGCGGCAAGGATACCTGCCAGACAGTGTGGATGAACAACATATCCATGTCCCTAGAACAGATAATTTTAGAAATAAAAACAAACAGAAACAGACAAGGGTTCTTCACACAGAGAGCAGGAAAAGCACAGAACAGCTCACCCAGGCACACTGTGGAAGCAGAGAATTATGACACCTTCAAAAACAAACTGGACAACTATATAATAGAAATCGGAAAATCTGAACCCATTAATATGGGAGACAGAATCACAGGTATAAGGCTTTCTACTGTTTAGGCTTTAGTACATACAGCACTTAGTACATAAGATAAGAAGGAAAATTCGACTCAAGTGGAAGCTGTACTAGAACCATTTTTGAAGATAAAAGAAATGGTTTGGACCATGGAAAGCGAAGAAAACATGCCTTAGGAAGCAGAACTACAAGGGCTATCGTCGAAATTCATGCCATCAGTAAACCTGCCTCAGCCAACCTCCAGCAATACATCTCCAGAGCTCAGTGCAGAAACAACTCCAGCAACCATTCCTTCAGCAATGGCGAGATAAATCCTGTTTTTTTCTATTACCAGCACTAATATGTCTCCTAGAAAATTAAGTAACACTGGGGTAATAGGTGCTTTAACTGAGCCATGTCAGAATGAACAGGATTATAATTCAGGAACACAGGAAAAATGTATGGCTTCACGTATTAAGTAAAAAAAAAAAAAAAACCTAACTGTGGCCTGTAGATAAACAAAGCAGATGGCAAGGTCACGGTGGATATACAGCTTACTGGCATTTCCTCAGTTCGTGGTCGGCTTTGAAAAGTGCAGACATGTTCCCGGTCCACCGAAGATCATCACGCCAAGCTCTGGAGGTAAGTATGGGGTGAGGGGTGTGGGGAGACAGGTGCGCAGTGGGTGGGCGGGGTAGGGGTCAAGACAGCAGCGAGGAAGGTTTTTCTTTCAGGGTTTTTTTTTAAAGGAGACGATGTGGGGCGTTGCCACGCTGAGGTGGGCTCCAGCGTGGCAGCTGGAAGGCTGTTTTGGGGTCCTGGAGCCGACGGGGATTGGGCACCCCCACGGCCATATACGGACTTGCGCCATGCTGAGATGGGCTCCCAGCGTGGCGCTGTTTGGGGGGCCTGAGCCACGGGGGATTCAGCACCCCTGGCCGCCGTAATAATGTTTGCCCTAGCGTGGCACCAGGAAAGCTTTTGGGGATGGCGTGGTGCCAACGGGGTGCCATACAGTATGCATGGGGAGGGCATGAGCACGCAATGTGCGTGCGTGTGGAGCGGGGGAGCGCTGCTCACTGAAGTGTAGCTCTCCCTTTCAACTGTACGGCACTGCATTTTCAACTGCTGTCATAGACAGCTGCAGCGTTGATTGAAGAACTGCGACCGTGCCTGCAAACACACTGACTGAATTGGAAGACAGCTGCCACACCTCCGAAAACTCGGATGATGGCACTATGTTTCTTGCACATGTGTGCAAGCAAACATAAAAACTTAGGTGAAGACCTCTTAGCTACCCCTCAAAAAAAAAATCCCAAAATGATATAATTAAGTTATTTGTAACTCTGGGCTTTGAGTTTACATTCCCAAATGATCCACCAAGAATAGGTTGTTCACCTGTAACCATAGTTCTAGGAGTGGTATATGGATATAGTTCACATCCACACTCTGGCAGTTCCACTGGAATGTTATTGGCCAGAACATCTTTAAGCTAAGCTCCTCCGACCACCTGGTGGTATAACCCCTGACTCCACCCATGATGTCAGATCTCGCACGCTGGAAGCAGGATCAGATGCTACTTGCCAGGGGAAGACAGGTGGGTTTTATGGATGTGAACCATATACCACTTCTAGAATTATGGTTATAGGTGAGTAACCTATTCTTTTAGGGGCATGGGTATGGTTCACGTATCCACACTCTGGCAGAATCCTAGCAGTTCTCCAGGAGGAGCACTTAAAGCACGCACTTCTAGTTGGTGAACAAAGACCAGAGAACTTAGGTCTCAAAACGCGCATCCTGGTGTGACTCGAGGTTGATGCGGCAATGGGAAATGAAGGTGTGTGCTGACTTCCAGGTGGCAGCCCTAGAGATCTCCTGTATGGGGACATCCCTGGAACCAGCCACTAAGGCAGCAGAATGTCTGGTGGATGAGCTCTAATCCCTATGGGAGGCTTCCAACCAGCCAACCTATAACAGAGGTCAGCGCAAGATGTGATCCACCTTGCAGTCATCTGCTTTGCTGCCAGCCTGCCAGGTGCAGCTTCAGCATAGGTTTCAAAGTTTCATAGTTGTGTACAGGTTCCTAAGGTCAAGGCCCATAACAAACCCACCACAGCGTGTGAGCCTGTCCCCGAACTCCAGCCATACACTCATAATAGGAGAGCACTCTCCTAAGGTGCAGGGCATGGAACCTGCTGTCAGCCTCCAAAGATGGGTTGGTAAAATATACCAGTAAGTTAATCACCTGGTTAAGATGAAATTCTGATACAATTTTTGGGAGGAACTTCGGGTTGGGGAGAAGGATAATGTTGTCCCTGTGGAAGACCAGATGGGGAAGAGTCCACTGAGAGCACCTGGAGGTCCCCAGTCCCTTTGGTAGATGTAACTGCCACCAAGAAGGCTGTCTTCCATGACAGGTGTGACAGCTCACACCTGTGCATCAGCTTGAAAGGCTTGCCTGTGAGCACAGTCAGAACCAGCAATAAGTCCTGTGGTGGCGGTGCCTCACACACTGGAGGAGACATGTGATCAAGGCCCATGAAAAAGTGCCTGACTACCTTCTCCTGGGCCACCGTTGGCATACTGGCCTGTGCCCAGTAAGCAGAGATGGCTGCCAGGTACACTGTAAGAGTGTCACTCGCAGTCCCAGCTGGGAAAGGGCCAGAGGTAGTTCAGGATACTAGTCACAAGGCAGGCAAGGGTATCAAGCACCTTGCCCTGACACCAAATAGAAAATCTCTTCCACAGCCCCTGTGAGTTGACTCCTTCCCGGAGGCCTCCCTCACGTACTCTGGGTACTGACTATTTAAGTTATTAAGAAGCGCAACAACAAACGCGATCAAGCTGCACCTGTTTGGATTAAACTGTTAAATCTTTCCATGTATAATTGGCTAAAGAACAGCCACGTCACATCATGGTTGTAGGTTGAAGGTGGAGGCCCACAGTTTAAAAGGAGGTATGTTGTGAGCTATACCACACCCCCTGATGAAGCTTTTGAGCAAAGCGAAGTGCTGGGGTTTAGCTGCTGGTAGCTGTGGGAGGTCCTATAAAGCTTTAAACATTGTTTGTCATGTAATGCACTGATATTTACAGCACTTTCATTGTGTTTGCACTGTAGCACTGACCACACTTTTGATGCTGCTTTGTATGTGAGCAGCCCAACCAGGCAAATAAATTTTGAACAACCAACTTGTAATAAAATCATTCATGTGACAAGGTTGAAGTGACTCTTTTCAAGTACTTGTAGAAGTTCAGTGCATGTATAAGTGCTACTGTATACAGTAACCCCTCACTATAACGAATGACTTGGGAGCCATAACGACCATTTGTTATAGCTCTATGTTCGTTACACCGAGAGACACTGAAATATCCAGTAACTGTGCTACATCCGTGCCTCTCCCTCCTCCCATCTGCTTCCCCCTGACTGTAATTAACAGCACATTTGTATAATTTTTTATCTCTTCTTATACTGTATATTTAAATCATTATCTTTGCTTATCTAAATGCAAATACAGTGCACTGCTGCACTCACCTTTGGTCACTTGCTTCTCTAAACTCCCTCTCCCATGTCAGTCCGCAACTCTGGACTAGACACAGTACAGCTACGTACACTGCTGTACTCACTCCCAAGACTTGCCTTTCTCAACTCCACAGCTCTGCTTCATTTAGATTTTGTGTTTACCTGGCTTACAAGGAACAAGGAGAAACAAGCGGTTGCCTCAGTGCAGAGTGAGCATGAGGAACACACAAGAGAACAACAGGACTGTGTGACTTCTACAGTAACTGCGGCTTGAATTAAGCAGACACAAACAGTAGTCTTAGTGCTGTATTTAGAGTGTAGTGTGAGCATATGATCCCTTCTGCTGTTTTCTGTTTGAGTGAGAAATGCAAGTGTTATAAAGAAAGAACCACTCACTGTTTCTGCTAACTGTTAGAGGAATTGGAAACTACAGTTATTAGTTTAGTTTGGAAGCCACACGGCTCATTCATAATAACCAAATTTCATTATACCAGGATTCAGTATAGCGAGGGGTTACTATATTTAGCCGCTGAGCGCTCCCCCACTTTTTGGATTTTTTTACTCACAAAACCGAGGCTTAGCCAGCTTAGGTGCGAGCATCAACCCTGCTATCCACTGTGCGACCTTGTGTGAGGTCCGTTTACAAAACAGCCTCTGTCTGGCTCTCCCACGAGGCAAACAGGTTCACTGAGGGTGAGCCCCACAGGGAGAACAGGTGGTTCACCACCTTCTTATTCACAGACCACTCATGCAACATCTCTCCTACCCAGCTCAGAGCATCTGCCAGCTGACTGTTCTGTCCCATGAAAAGAATCGCCAGGAGATTGGCACCCTGGCTGTGCATGAGTGTCCAGGTGCAGAGTGCCTCCCGTAACAAATGAAGCGAGTGTATGCCACGCCTTTTCAGGTAAAATATGGTCATGGTGTTTTCCATCTGGACTTGAATGACTCGATCCCTGACTAGTGGAACAAATTCCATCAGAGCCAAGCACACTGCATGGAGCTCCAGCAGGTTTATGTGATGAAGTGACTCTCGGGGCAACCAGAACCCGTAGACCATGTAGTCTCCCAGGTCTGCTCCTCACCCTGACGGAAATGCGTTCATCATCAGTGTAACGGTCAGCTCTGGGCAGACAAACACGATTCCTTCCTCCAAATGTTCTAGGACAAGTCGCCGCTAGATGGCATCCCACATTGACTCGGTCACTGTGAACGGCTGGTCCAAGTGGCCAAGGCACAGGGACTATTAATGGCCCATCTCTCACTGAAGGTGGTGCATCTGCCAGCGGGACCGGTGGACCACACTGGTGCCGGATGTTATGCACCACAGCAGCCGTATGAAATCCTAACCTGAAATAATGAGGCAAATGAGATAAGATCCTGTGCCTGATCTTCTGGGAGGCAGGCCCTGGCATGCAGGGAGTCTAGTTCTGCCTTGATGAACTTGATCATCGGCTTTGGTACTAGTTCAGATTTGTCTAGATTGACCAACAGCCTCATGTCTTGGCAGTGCTAGACAGCCAGGTCTGTGGATCTATAATAACAAGAAATTGGGCACTCTCCAGCGATATAAAACAGGACTCCATACCTTAGAAGTCTATTTGAAACATTTAAAAAACTCAATTTCAGACCCACAGACAAATCTGTGCATGTCTAACGTGTTTCAGATTAGAGAATACTTTATCAAAGCCCTTTGATAAAGGATTCTCTAATCTGAAACACGCTAGTCGTGCACATATTTGTCTGTGGGTCTAAAATGGAGTTTTTTTTAATAAGTGTTTCAAATAGACTTCTAAGCTGTGGAGTCCCATTTTATATGGCTGCAGAGTGCCCAGTTTCTTGCTATTGCTAATGCCATATCATGAGCACTACTATCTCAGTGTACACTTTCTTGTTTCTAAGGTCTGTTGATCTCTCCATGGCCTCTCTGGATGGACCAGCTACCAACCAGTCATCCAGGTAGGGGTACACTCTGACTTCTAGGTGACACATGTGGGCTTCTATCACTGCCATGCATCTGGTGAAGACCCTTGGTGCAAAGGAGAGGCCAAAGAGAATGACCTGGAACCGGTAAAAGACCTGTTTCGCTTGGAAATGGAGGTAGCAGCGGCCAGACCTGCAGACGAGAATGTGGAAGAATGCTTCCTGGAGGTCCAGGGAGCAAAACCACATGCTCTGCTCCAGGGATGGTATAATCTGGCTCAGAGTGACCATCAGGAACTTGTGCTTCTGCATATACTGGTTGAGATTGTTCAGAACCAGTATGGAGCATCTGTCCACTATCCGTTTCAGGACCAGGAAATACCTGGACATGTAACCCTGACTGGCCATGTTATCTAGGACGTGGGCTATTACCCGTTTTGCAAACAGCAGAGTGATGTCCTCCCTAAGGGCAGAGAGCGTATCCTGAGAGACCTCAGATTTTCCAGGTGCCTGGAGACAGTAGGGCGGAGGAGCATCGAGGTCTAGAGACAATCCTCTGCCCACTATATCTAACACTAACTTGTCTGCTGTGATAGTGGACCAACATGGCATGAAGTGATGTAGCCAGCCTCAACCAGAAGAGCAGTCTGGGGCAGGACAGGTAGAAGCATGACAGCCCCCAACCCGTCACTAGGCAGTTTATCCTCCTCCCCCCATTTTGGACCTTGGGCCCCAAACCTCTGCTTGGGGTGCCAGGCCTGAAACTGCCTCTGCTGGGGCGGTTGTGACTGAAAGGATCAGAACTGAAAAGTCTTGTTTCTTAGGCTTTTTCTTCAGGTCCTTCTGGGACAAAGTTCAAAGAGTCATAGGTGGCACTGGATTTCTCAGTCTGAGTGAGATGCCCTTCCACCCCAGGGCCGAAGAGGTCTGTGCCCAGAAAAGGGACATTAGCCACTTTCTGTTGGGTGTCTGCCATGATGGTGGATAAATGCAGCTAAGCCTTGCGATTCATGGAGACAGCACTGCATAGGCAAACAAACTGCCCATATCCAAGGCTGTCTGGAGCTAGTGCTTACCCAGTGATTGACTGTGGCCTCTGATGAGCTCCACCACCACCTGCTGCTCTAGATGGAGGTGGGGGAGGACCACATAAAAGATTCCCATCAGGGAATGATCATAATTAGCCAACATGATGGCATAGTTAGCCTGATGGAGACCCACAGTGGCTGCAGCGCTCACTTTTTTTTAGCAGCGTAGTCAGTCTTACGGGACTTCTTGTACAAATGCTTGTCTACGTCACCTTGGTGTCCAGATTTACATAACATGGAATTTGCTACCAGCCCATTGACCAAAGGGAGGTCTGACAACACTGAAAGGCCCATAGGGACTGTGTACTTGCTGACCATGCTGGCCGAGGGTGCCAGCCAGGATGCTGGATGCTGCCAAAGCTCCAGGGTCAATAGCAAGATGGCCTCAGCTACTGGGAAGACAACCCCTGGGAATTCATCCCAGTCCAAAATGTCCATGAACGGGTATTTACCCTCTTCTGTACTGGCTCAGACAGGATTGACATGGACTGTGAGATAACTTGGAGCAGCCCACTGAAGGACACTGGCCCATGTTCAGTGGAAGGCTCCTCACCTGAGGTACGAACGAAGAGCTGAGTCCCTCAGGAGGCCATAGACTCCTGATGTGAGTTATCTGATGACTCCTTGAAGATAGCCCTTGGCCGCTGTTTGCCACAGACCTCCTAGAGATCCTCACCCATGGTAATACATAGATACATAGAATGTGCCAGCAGATGGGGACCACGAGGTCCATCTAATCAGCCAATTTTTTCTGCCCCCCGATTTGGTATCGCTTGTTAACTTACTGGCATGTCTGTCCCATACTGTTTTAAACTGCTTGACCATCTTTGCCTCCACCACCCACTGAGGCAGTCCATTTCATGGATACACCACTGTCTCGGTAAAGAAGAACTTTCTACCATTACTCCAAAACCTACCCCCACTTAATCGCATGTCGTGCCCTCTTGCCTACTACAACTGCTAATCTGGAAGAGGTCCTGTGATTATACCTTGTTGATACCCTTTAAATACTTGAAGGTCTCGATCATGTTCCCCCTCTGCCTTCTTTGTTCCAGGGAAAAGAGGCTTAGTACCTTCACTCTTTCACCATACGTTGTTTGGGGGAGACCATGAATCAATGACTTAATTCATGAATGGATAAGAGATTGAATGAAACAGGGTGCACTAGACAGGAAATCAAATTGATTATCAACAGGCAACAGGATATCTAAGCTGGAAAATACAATATCTGATGCAGAAGACTATATTGCTCAAATTGATTCCAAAATGTCCATGCACACCAAGAATATTAAGGAAATAAGGGATCAATTGAATAAATAATCTGAATTTCCTAAATCTTCTAGAAGGTATCGAAGGGCTCAACATCCAGGGGTTTATGGAGAAATGGCTAAACGAGATGCTAATAAGAGACTTAAAACCTAACAAAATAGAAACTGATAGAACGCACAGACCACAGCATGTATCCCAATTGGAGTCCAGGGATATCCCAGAAATGTTTACGTAAGAGTTCTGAGATACCAAGACAGAGAAGATGTACTCACCAATGGCAGAAAAGAAAAAATGACTCACCTGTAGTAATCTTGTTTCTTCCAAAGGGATCCACTAATATTATTACTCTTGCAGTTCTCTTTCAAGATAGGACTGCGCCAGAGAGAATAGAATGCTATGCTGATCATGGAATGTCTTAGCTCATGCATCTATTTTCAAGTGCCTTGTACCAATTGCATACATTCTCCCTCAGATTTCTTTGAAGCCTGCAAAGAGGCCATAACAACATGTGAATTATAATTAAATAACCATAAAAGATTTTTAAATGCCCAACACAGCCGTTTCAAAAGAGTAGCCAAGGGCTAACAGAAGCAAAAGCCCCTTTTCTAAAGTCAGATATGCTCTAAGAAAAGAACCTACAAGCTATAGGTATTACCAGAATGTGCCAGCAGGTAGCATACATTCCAACTGTGTAACTTATTAACTGTGGAGAGTATTTTTCTAGTTATCGATTATGAAGGGGAGGAGACAAGGGAGGGGAGTAATAATATTGGTGGATCCCTTTGGAAGAAACAAAATTACTACAGGTGAGTAATTTTTTCTTCTAACCCCAGGAATCCACTAATATTATTACTCTTGCTGACTATGAAGCAGTACCTCTAGGAGGTGGGCAGAATCTATTTAGCAAAAAGACTCTGCAGAACAGCTTTGCCAAAACTGGCATCACTACTAGACTGGGTATCCAGGCTATAGTGTTTAGTAAAGGTGTGGACTGACCTCCAGGCAGCTGCTTTACATATTTCCAGTAGAGGTACCTCTCGGGCAGATGCAATAGATGCAGCTGTGCCCCTTGTAGAGTGGGGTCTAAGACCAGAAGGAAGAACCTTGCCTGCTTTTCAGTAACAAAACTGAATACACTGGACTATCCATCGAGATAAAGTCCTTTTCGAAGCAGGAGCACCGTTACCTACTTCCCCATAAGTGAGGAACAGCTGTTGTCTGGCCTGCCTATGGACTTTGGCATGGGTCATATAGTAACTCAGTGCTCTGTTTACATCCAGGCTGTGCAATCTATGCTCACCTGAGCTGGAGTGTTCAGTAAAAAAGACTGGTGTTGCTGACCTATAAGACCCTACACGGACAGGGACCGGGTTACTTGCAAGACCTCCTTCAGCCATATTGACCCATTCACCCTCTCCGGTGACGAGGGATTGCTAGAGGTTCCCAGGGTCCATTTACAGACATCTGGCGCTAGGGCTTTTTCTTTTGTATCCCCGACCCTGTGGAATTCTCTACCTCGCCGGATTAGAGAGTGCCTCTCCACCGAGGCTTTCAAATCCTCACTAAAAACATATTTATTTGAAATGGCATTTTGAGAAATTTTCAATTTCAATTCATTTCAACTTTATTTTTAAAAGGCGCTTTTCTTAAAACCAAAGCGCCTGTACATTTCAAACAATAAATACAATAAAATTAAAACTAAATTGTTTAGTATTGTTACTGCTGCCTTGATTTTTATTTTTGGATTTAAAGTTTTTATATTGTATATGTGCTTTTGTTTATTGAAAAGCGCTTTAAAAATAAATTTTGATTTGAATTGATTGACTGGTTCAAGTGGAAGTCAGAGACCTCCCTGGGGAGGAACTTCCTATTAGTTCCCAACACTACCTTATCCCTGTGAAAAGAAACATAGTCCTTTCCACACAAAGGGCCTGTAGCTCATTTATCCTCCTGGCAGAAGTGATTGCTACCTGAAAAAAACTACCCTCCAGGTAACAAATTTAATCTCTGTGGATGCCATAGGCTCAAAGGGTGGAAGCATAAGCTGGGCAATGCAAACATTAAGATCCCATGCTGGCACTAGTTCCCTGTGAGGGGGAAAAAGTGACAGAGTCCCTTAAATTCTTCTTGAATATGGGATTCGATGCCACTGAGTTATCCTTTTTAGGTGATAGGTAAGCTGAAACTGAAGTCAGATGCACTTTCAGAGTCGAGTGCTGCAGCTCCTAGGAGTACAGATGAGACAGATAATCCAGAAGGGTTGGAATCCCGGCCTGGACTGGGACTAGACCCTTATAATTGCACCAAATTAAAAATCTTTTCCATTTTGAGGCAGAGATTTTCTTAGTGGAAGGTTTCCTATAACCCCTAAGGACTTCCAAAACTGCTTCAGCGAGTTAGCAGTCTGCATATTCTAAGTCCTCAAGAGCCATGCCATGAGCTTGAGAGACCTGAGGCTGGGAAACGCTACCCTCCCCTGAAAGGAAGTCAATAGATTGTACCTCTGAGGAAGGTGAATCGACTTGCTCACTGACATCGAAAGCATAGGGAGTACCAAGGTTGCCTTGCCCATTCTGGTGTTACCAGGATCATCGAAGCTGGTTGTGATCTGAGTTTGATGAGAACCCTGAAAATCAGCGGAAAGGGAGGAAAGGCATAAAGGTATCTGCCTGTCCAATCAAGAATCAGGGCATCCATTGGAACTGTCCCTTTCACTGGGGCCCTGCAACAAGAGAGAGGCAAGTGATTTTGGTGGGAAGGAAAAAGGTCTATTTCTGGGGTCCCCCACCTCCTGAATAGAGCATGAGCATTCATCATTTGCCTGTTCAATGCCCATTTGTGATGGGCCTGATTTATCCTGTTCAAGGCATCTGCCAGGGTGTTGTCCTTGCCAAGCAGATGAATTGCTTGTAGAGAGGCATTTAGGGAGTAAACAAGGCTCCAAATCTTCATTACCTCTGTACAAAGAGGAGTGAACCTTGTCCCTCCTTGTTTGTTGATGTAGTACATTGTTGTGGTATTGTCTGTTCTGACTTGTACCACCTTTCCTTGAAGTAGATGAGAGAAAACCTGAAGGGCCAGGTATACAGCCCTCAGCTCCAGCAGATTTATGTGCAGGAGTGAGTCTGCACTGTCCCAGGAGGCATGAATGGTGTGATCCCCTGAGTGGGCACCCCATCCTAGCAGGGAAACATCGATTGTGAGAACCAAAGAAGGAGGCTCCTGCAGAAATGGAACCCCTTCCCTTAAGTTTTCTAGTTCCCTCCACCATTGGAGGCCTGTAGCAAGGTTTTTGTTACTGGTACTGGCTTTGAGAGTGGGTCTCGCCTCTGGCACCAGTGTGCTCTGACGTGGAACTGGATATCTCTCATCTGAAATCTGGCACCTATGGCTGTGCTCATTGCTGAAGCCATGTGCCCTAATAGTTGAAGGAAATGTTTTGTTGGCTTTGGCCTGCCCAGGGCTCATGAGCCTGCCAAGAGCGGAATAGCTTCTGCCCTCTCTGAGGGAGAAAAGCTGTCCCCACTACTGTATCCAGTTCTGCCCCTATGAACTGCAGAACTTGCACAGGGGTCAGCACTGACTTTTTGGTACTGAGAAGGAACCTCAGGGACAGCAGCATATCCTGGGCTACCTGTAGGTGGTCTGACACCTATTGGTGGGATTTTCCTACGACTAGCCATTCATCCAGATAAGCAAAGACTGTAATACCCATTCTTCTGAAGTGTGCCACTACCACTGCTATGCACTTGGTAAAAACCTTTAGTGCAGAGGTGAGGCCAAAAGGCAGTATTGAAAATTGGTAGTGGCCTAAGGGGAGTCTGAATCTGAGATACTTTCTGTGTGACTCCCTTATGGGTATATGGAAGTATGTGTCCTTTAAATCTAAGGAGGCTAGTCAGTCTCCTTTTTATAGAGTTGGCAAGATTATTGCCATTGTGACCATTTTGAACCTGGGTTTTACCAGGTACTTGTTTAATAGTCTGAGGTCTAGTATAGGCTGCCATTCTCCGTCTTTTTTGTTGTTAGGAAATATCTGGGATAGAACCCTCATCCTCTTTGGTTGTGGGGAACAGACTCGACTGCTTTTGCCAGTAATAAGGCCTGTACCTCCTGCTCCAGCAATTTTCTTTCTGAGAAGGAAGCTGGTAAAACTGTTTCAACCTTGGAGGAGGAAGGGACCTGAAACAAAGGGAGAGACCTTGACTCAGTATTTCCAGGACTCAATTGTTAACTTTGACCATTCCTTGAAATAGTGCGCGAGTCTGCCCCCTACAGGATGGGGAGAGGCAGCCTGAAGGTAAAAGGGCAGGGGTTCTACAGTACCTCTGGCCCTATAAAAACCAGTCTGCTGTGGTTGGTACTGCTGCTGAGTGACAGGCTACACCTGGAAAAAAGGTCTCCTAAACGAAGACCTGCCCCTGCTTCCCCTAGAATAAGAAGTCGAAGGAGAGGGCCTGTCTTTAGTTGAGTTACTTCTAAAAGAAGCTTTATATCTGTAACCCCCTATAAATGGGGGTTCCCGAAGAGTCTTCCTTGAGCTTTCCTAAATGCTCACTGCCAGGCTGGTATCCTGCATTTTAGCAGTTTAATGCAACTGCCAGAGAGTGCCTGTACAGCCTCTGTGTACTGTCTCTTTAAGAGTTGTCTGGATTGCGATCATAAGTAATCTGAGAGGGAGCTCTGTTGAAAGATGTAACCATTTGCTGAAAATCATTTAGAGTGATAATGATAATGCAGTTTGTCTAACCTGCCTTCTTTGCAGCAAGGACTGTTTTGTTTATCTCCACTATCTTGGTCCTGGACTGCCGAATTGGACCAATCAGTATTGGTGGGACCTAAAATGGAGCCGGACTACAGGAGCTGTCTGGAGTCAAAATCTGTAGAAATTGTTAGGCTTTTGGCACCTTTTTGCACCTGCAGGGGGAGCCTTTGTTGTGGCTGACAGACAGATCAGCCAAACAAACCTTTTGGATTCTGGGGAAAGTCCCAGGCTTGCTGGCAGTTGAGTCAGATCTAAGTTGGGAGCTGAAGAAGCAACAGCTTGAGACAGTCAAGCAGCTGTCTGAGTAGTTTCAAGCGGGAGAACTGTGGAAAGGCCTGAGTTGTGGCCTGCATGTCTGCCTGCTGCCCCTGAGAAGGAGAAAAGAGAATTATTTCGGACTAAATCCAAGTTTGTGAGAACGAAGTAAGCCACTGATTTTTTTACCAGGCTCATACCTGAAGAAGAATGAAGATTTTGCTCAATGCGATCGGCCTGTCAGGATTTCCAGCTGCTTCTGAATCCCTGGTTTGTGCAGAGACTCTGCCATCGTGACCGGAGAGCGCTTTGCCTGGTACAGTAGAATTTCCTTACATGTAAATGTGCTGTGAGTTGTTAGTGGGTCGTGATGTGGTTCCCCACTGTGTGAACTGTGTTCTGCTTGCTGGAAGCTGTATCCAGCCCAAAACAGACTATATCCGAATTTGTCTCCATTTGGCCAGGGCCTTGCCACACTGGCCCCACCAGACTACCTGCTGCACAGAGAAAGCCATTGACGAGACACCTGCCTGGGGATCAGCCCCCTGCTCCATGCTTCAACAGAAATGACGCCTCGGCGATCCGTGTGGGCCCTGCTTTTCCTGGCACTCTAGATTAACTACCTGCTGTCTCGATTTTTGTCCAGCCTGTGTCCAGTCTTGGTTATCGTGAGTAATCATCAGGGTAGCTCCCCGCAACAACAGCCTAATCTAAAAGTGTGTCATCTGATTATCTTGTTGTTTTCTTTTCATGAACTGAGCCCTCCAGCTCCAGATTACAAATAGTGTGTGTTGTGCATGTTGTTTTCTTCCATCCCAGGGCTCCAACCAGCTGCAATGTTCCTGGCTAGCCCACCATTCTCCATCTGGGTACCCAGAGTGTGTGACTGTTTATGGACCCTGAAGTGCATGCATAACTGTTTGACTGATACAGCCTTTAAGCAAATTAACCTGATTACACCCCTCCCTTGTTCAAGTCCCTTAAATAAATCAGATCTCACTCTTTTTTGCATTTACCCTAACTGTGGTTCCAGTTTGTGCAAGAGTCCTGTACTGCTGTTATTTGCTGTGTATAACCTTGTCTTACAGGGTGACCCCAGGGCCGAGCCAGAGAAAAGCCCTGGTGGTAAGTGCAAATAGTGTGGGTACTTGTGTGGTGTATCGGGGTATTGTGAAAGTGATTATTCTGTATTGTTCCAGCCACTAGTAAGGAAAGAGGGGTGGTTATAGTGTCCCAGAGGGCTATGCCCAGGTTAGCTTGACCATTACCAACCCTGACCTCCGGGTGGAGGCACCCGTTTCAGAAGTCAGGCCCCTTAACCTGCTACTAGCCAAGCAAGCAGAAGTAGTAGCCCTTGGGATAGCGCCACCTAGGGGTTACATATTCATCTACTTTTTCCATGTAAGCTTCAGTCTGGGCACCAAAAAGAGAGTGGCCCTCGACTGGAAAATCCATCTTTCAACAGTATCATTAGTGTCAGCTGCCATTTGAAATTGGTATTTGGAAGCCTCCATACCCAATTTTGCTGTATCCAATAGCTCTGACACAGTTAAAGAGGGGTTAGCTTCAGCATTGTTGACAACTGACTGACAGAGAGCTTTCTGGTAGAGGGCTGCATAGGCCTGGTAACTAGGAAGCCGAAAGTTGCCCCTTTTTAAACCATATTGTCCACCTTTCTGCTTTCAGGTGGGTGAGAAGACAAATGAGTTTTGGCTTTTTCACAGGCTGCCTGCTGAATTAGAAGCCTTAAGGATTTCTAACACATTTTTTTTTAATTATAGATGGGTAAAAAAGCCTTTTTGAGGGTGTCAGCCCCATAACCTCCATATACTGTGCCTCCTCTTCATCATGGATCTCTTCAGCTGTTTGCAGATCCAGGGTCTCCGCCATATCCTTCACAAAAGAGAAATGGGAAGAGAAATCCTCTGAGGAGTTTTTTTTTGGGGGGGGAGGTTGTCAAAATCCTGTTCTGGTGACACCTCAGGTTCAATTCCATTCTCATCCTAGTTATCATTATCATCATCATCACCATATGCCAATGTAGCAGTAAGCACTAGAGGGGGAACAACAGCTGCTTTTTCAGCAGGAGTAAACACAGGCTGCTGAGGGGGCAATAACCCCTGCAGCACCTGGAGCAAATCTAAGGCTTGTGTCAGATCAGCAGGAGAGGGAGCTTTAATAGGCACCTGAGGGACCCCTTGAGGCATTTCAGCCGGGGTGTCAGTGTGCTTTGTTTTCTTAGCTTTTTGGCAGGCACTGGAGAATCAGCCAGCTTACTGCTGTTCTTGCCAAAGCCCTCAAGTATCAGGGGTGGAATTAGGGGCTCTGTAAGGGCTTGCCACATTCATGGAGGGGGTGGACTGGTTAGCATCCAGGAACCCCTCCTCTAGTTTCCTTTTAAACTTGCCACATTCATGGAGATGGTGGACTGGTTAGAGCCCAGGGACCCCTCCTCTAGTTTCCTTTTAAACCTCCCCCTGTGTTTTTCCCACTGTTTTACCAGGGAAAGACTGGCACATATAACTCAATCTTCATTAAAATGTTGTTTCCCAAGGCAGATCAAGCAAAGATCATGCTTATCTGGCTTGGCAAACACCTCAGCATACTTCAGCAATTCTTAAAACCAGGAGGACCTGTTAAAAAACTTAAACATTTTAAACAGGGTTTTACTTACTCTAAAAATTGGTTAGCTTTTTTTGCTCATAAAAGTGGTAAAACATTGTGAAAATGTATAGCACTTGCTTCACTTTGTTAAAAAACATAACACTTCTAGAAAACCTATATAAATACTTTCATTACAGTTAGTACTGCTAATCAATTATATAAAAACCCTGCTATGAGGAAAAATAGGAAAATAACAATAGACACAATGCAGTAATGAAAAATAAGACAAAAATACTTAAGGTTTTTGGTCTTAAACAGTAATTAGATGATCTTGATTGAGAGAGATCTCCAGGGCATCTGATCTTTGCAGCAGAGAGAAACAAGCATTTCTCAATGCTGAATGTTGTCTCGCTGGCATTGGCATTGGTAGTGCCGGAGTTAGAGACGCATAATAGGAATGGCAGTGAAGTATTGAAGTAACACCAAGCCCATCCCCACCCTGTACAGACTGACAGGCATTGGGGTGTGCCTTTGGGGCGTCAGCTATAATGCTCATGCCATTGTACCTCACCCTATCCTGTAGACACTGACAAGTGTCTTGGTGAGCTTTGGGGTCTTTGGGTGTTATACTTACCCCATTCCATAAGGAAATACGCTGAGGTGGGTGCAGTATAGGAGAATATGGGTGAACTGTGTGGCCGAACAGTGCAAGGCACACCACAATGCCTGTCACTGGCTGCAGGGTGGGGCTAGGGTTGGAATGGCGTGAGTATTACAGCCGATGATCCCAAGTCACACCCCTGATGTCTGTCAGTCTCTACAGGGTGGGATGCTACAGTTGGGAACCCTAACACCACAGGCGTGTGTTGGTATTTTCACTCCAAATTTTCAACATGGGCTTTCTGTGAGCCCACCTCATGAAAAACGGCACAATCAGTTTGTTAGCTGAAAGGTGGGTTTGCACAGTGTCTATGCCATTTGGCGACAGGGACGAAAACACATTTTGGGCAGGATGTGCAAAATGACAACTGTATTGCTCATGAGGAGGCGTAAAAAATGGCAATGTTGAAAATCTGGAGTGAAAATATGAAAAGTTGGTGAAGTCATGAGCATGCATAGAAACTGCACAATACATACGAACATATGAAATTTGCCAGCAGATAAAGGCCTAGAGGTCTATCAAGTCTGCTCGGATGTGCAGCTAGCACCCCTTATTCTGCAGCTGCCCCTCCCTTCCACCCTTCCCCTTCATTAACCCTCCCCCTTGTCCTGTCCCATCCTCGTTTGAAGCAGTCCTCTGTTCTACTGCATACCACTTCAGCAGGTAACGCATTCCACCCATCCACCACCCTCTCTGTAAAAAAGTGTCTCCTCATCTCCCTCCTGAACCTTCCTCGCTCCAATCTCATATCATGGCCCCTGGTGGCCCTCCCCTCCCTTACTTTGAACAGCCCCTCTGTACCCGTCTTTTTTATTCCTTTCATGTATTTAAAGGTTTCAATCATGTCACCCCTGTCTCTCCTCTCCTCCAGTGAGTACATGTCAACTCCTTCAACCTCCTCTCATATGATAAGTCCCCCAGCCCCTTGATCATCTTTGTCGTTCTGTGCTGCACCCCCTCCAGTAACTTAATGTCCCTCTTCAGATACGGACGCCAGTACTGCACGCAGTACTCCAGTTGTGGTCTAACTAATGACCTATATAGTGGCAGAATCCCCTCCTCCCTCCTCGAGGATATACCCTTGCAATACAACCTAGCATTTTGTTGGCCTTTGCAGCTGCCTTCCTACATTGTGCCGAGTTTTCATGACCCTGTAATGAGCACACCCAGATCCTTCTCCTCCTCTGTCTGGGCTAGCTGCACTCCCCTAGCTGGCAACGCCCTGAGTTCTTTTTCATCCAAATGCAGCACCTTGCACTTTTTGGCATTAAAGCTCAGCCAGGTGTCTGACCAGGTTTCAAGCTTTGCCGGATCATCCTGCAACCCCTGCCATCCCCCAGGTCATCCACCACGCGCTTACCTTGGTATCATCAGCAAACAGACTGATCTTGCTCTTGATGTCCCATGATATGTCTGCAATGAATATCCCAAACAACACTGGTCCCATCACCGAGCCCTGTGGAACACCGCTCGTCACTGCCCTTGGGTGTGAGAGCTCCCCACCCACCACCACCCTCTGTTGCCTTCCCTGCAGCCAGTTTCCTACCCATCTCACCAGCTTTGCACCCGCCCTGTGCCTACTAACTTCCTTCCCAGCCTTCCATGTGGCAATGAGTCGAATGCCTTACTGAAGTCCAGATACAGGACATCCACTGCATGGCCCCTGTCCAGTTGCCTACTTACCCAGTCATAGAACTCGACCAGGTTGGTTTGGCAGGATCTGCCACGTATGAAGCCATGCTGTCTGCTGTCCTGTAGTCCTTTGGCCTCTAGGAGGGCCACCAGCCTCTCCTTCAGGATAGTCTCCATTAGCTTACCCACAATGGATGTGAGGCTCACTGGTCTGTAGTTTCCTGGTTCATCCTTGGGGCCACTCTTGTGGAGGGGCACCACATGAGCCATCCTCCAGTCCTGAGGTACATACCTCGAATGTAGTGAGGCATTAAATAGGTCTGCCAAAGGTCCTGCAAGGACCTCTGCCAGCTCCTTCAGTACCCTGGGGTGGATGCCATCTGGGCCTGGCGCCTTGTCCACCCTCAGTGCCTTCAAACCCTCTCGAACTCTGCTCTCCATGATTTCCCCATCTGTCACCACTTCCCACCCTGCTTCTGCCATTTCTCCCATCTTGGGTGTCACACCCCTCCTCTCTTTAGTAAATACTGAGCAGAAGTACTCATTTAGTGCTTCCGCCTTATCGCACCCCGCTTCCACCCAATCTCCCTCCTTCCTAATCCTTACTATGTGGTCCTTACAGCTCCTTTTCTCCCTGATGTACTTAAGAAGTCCTTCTCCCCCTTCTTGATGCCTTGTGCCAGCCTGAGTTCCGTAGATGCTTTGGCTCCCCTTACTGCCCTTGTCACCTCCTTCGATTCTGTCAAGTACTCCTCCCTGTCCTCCCCTCCCTGTTTTCTTGTACTTCCAAAGGCAGCTCTTTTCCTCCTTACCTTTTCCATGACCTCCTTGCTCAACCAGATCGGTTTCTTAGCCCCAGCCTTCTTGCTCTGGGCTTTGCAGCAGGTTTTGGTTGCCTCCACTATCCCCAGCTTTATGAGCTCCCACCTCTGGTTAGTGTCCATACTAGATTGAATTCTGGCCAGGTACCCTTTGACCACTTCCCCCATCCTCCCAAAGTCGGCCCTCCTGAAGTCCAGCACTACTGTGCCAGATTCCACTCCTTCCTTGCCCATATCCAATGTGAGCCATACTGAGTGGTGGTCACTCCCTGACAGTGGTTCCTCCACTGTAAGTTCTCTCACAAAGTCCCCATTTGCCAGCACAAGGTCAAGGGTATTCCCTAACCTGGTTGGTTCACTGACCATTTGCAGCAGGAAGCTGTCCTGGAAGGCATCCAGCAGTACCTGTTCCCTTCTGTTCCTGGTTGTTGGGGTGCTCCAGTCCACTCCTGGCATGTTGAAGTCCCCCACAATCACCACACTACCCTTCTCGCAGGTCCTCCTGATCTGTCCCGCTAGTTCCCTGTCTAACTCCTCCGTCTGAGATGGTGGCCTGTACACCACTCCCATTCTAAGAATCCTATTCTTGGAATCCTGGATTTGAATCCAAAGTGACTCCTTACTACCCTCCTCCCCTTCCTCCCTTACACACTCCAGTCCTTCCTTCACATATAGTGCCACCCCCCCTCCTTTCCCAATCACCCTGCCCCTATGAAATAACCTGTATGTAACCCCTCTGCAAATGGGGGTTCCCAAAAGACTTCCAGGAGCTTGCTTGAATGCTCCAAGCCTGAATGGTGTTTGGCATTTAAGCCATTTATCAGTGAGTGTTTTTAGAGCCTCTGGTACTGTCTCTTTAAGAGCTGTCTGCTTGCAGACATAATTAGTTTGTATGGGGGACTGTGTGCTTCTCTGAGTACCACTCAAGCGCTGCCAATTCACTCCATTTTTGCAGTCACTAGGAGTGCAAAGGGAACCTATCTGAAAGATGTAACTGTTTGCCAGAAATTATTTAGAGTAATAATGAAATTACAGTTTGTCTAACCTGCTTTCTTTTGCAGTCAGAACTGTGTCTGCTAGTTCCCCATTCTAGTTTTGAACTGCTGAACTGGACCAATCAGTGTGGGGTAAGCTAGCTCTAAAATGGTGCCTTGGACCTAATCAGAACTTGGACTCATAATCTGAGCCAGCCACAAGAGGATTGTATGAGCAGTGACTCTGGGAGATGTAGTTTAGACTTCAGTACCTTTTGGACCAACAGCAGCAGTCTATTGTGGTGACAGCCAATCCAGTCAAGAACTGGGAGGAACTCAAAGGAAGTGCCCGGTTTTGTCGGTTGGAGTTTCAGTTGAGCTTTGGCAGTGAAGAAGGAAGGAGCCCTGTGCTTTTTCAGTGTGCAGTTTTAGTCAAAAACGTGTAAGGCCCAGAGTTCGGTCTGCAGCTTGTGTAACAGCTTGTTAGGACTGAATCGTCCTGTGAAAAGAATCAAAGGATCTCTGAAGAGTAGAAACCAGGCTCACCCTGTAGAAGACTGGAGGAATTGCTGAAAATTGCAGTCGGTTTGTCAGGAACTGAATCTGCTGTGTGTTCTCCGGTATTGTGCAGTAATTCGATTGGGATACAGATGCAGCCTGCCTGGTATAGTGCTTTCTTTTATATGGATGTGTGAAGAGGTTTGTGTACCTCAAGTGAGCCCTGCTGACATTGAAGGACCCTATATCTTATTTGGAGGTCGTGAGTACTAATTCAGGGTCGCTCCCTGTTGAATTGCCACATTAAATCCAAATTGAATTACTGTACTGCTGACTGTTTAATTCTCCTTTTCTCTGTGTGAAAGGGCCCCTACCAGCTGCCACGGTTTGGACTAGCCACTAGGGCTTGGGTACCCAGGGACAGTAACTGATAGGGATAGGCCTGTGCACAGAGCCATAGGTAGATTATTAGAGTGATAAGCTAATTAACCTGATTTCCCCCTGTCCTTGTTATATCCCCCTAAATAAATCAGAGCTGCTTGTTTCAGCAAAGTTATACTGTCTGAGGTATTTGTCTATGTTAAAGTACTGTACTGTGATTGTTGCACTGTATCTCATTTCACAGGAGGTCCCAGTGCCAGAACCACACCTGGGGTAAGTGTATACTGTGAAGGTAATTCTGATATATTGTGTGGGCCACTAGTGGGAAGAAAGGGGGGTTGCAGTGTCCCAGAGGGCTGTGACCAAGTTAGTTTAACTATTGCAAACCCTGACCTCTGGGTGGAGGCACCCGCCATTGGATCCAGGCCCCTCAACCTGTTAGTGGCAAATCAGGCAGGGGTAGTAGCCCCTGGGATAGCGCCATCTAGGGGTTACATGTACACTGGTACAGACAGGTCCCAGTCATTGTATTGGGTGGCCCATGTTTCCGTGATGGCTGCAATGTCCACCTCTCCCTCTGCCATGAGAACCTGTAACTCTGCAGTTTTCCTCCCAAGGCTTCTAGCATTAAGGGTAACCACCTTCCACCCTTCCCCCCTCCCATCCTGCCCTCCTTTCCTAGCATCACCAACAGTACTTGACATTTGTCCTTTGTCACTGTTATGGGGGGTAAGCTCATATGGTTTCCCAACCTGTGGTCTCTGCATATCTCTTCCCCAACTGCCACCCCCCACTCCTAGTTTAAATTCCCAACTTCCTCTATGTACTCCTCCATCCTCTGTTTCAACACTTTCTTTCCCTCCTCACTCAAGTGTAGTCTGTCCTTGGCATAGAGACTACTGTCCTTCCAGGTCCCTCCCACCCCCAACAGCCCAAACCCTTTAGCACAACACCAGGTTCTTAGCCATCCATTAAATTCCTCTATTCTCAGCTTTCTTGTTGTGCTTGCCTTTGGCACCGGAAGTATCTCTGAAAAAGTTACTGATCTTCCTGCCCCCTCACATAATTGTGCTAGTTCCTTAAACCTCCTCTGGACTGTATCTACTATCTTGTCAGTCAGGTCGTTTGTCCCAAGATGTATAATTAAATGAGGCTTGTCCCTACCCCTTCTAGCATATTTCAGAACAGACTGTCCCACCCTTTCTGCTGTCATTCCTGGCATGGCCTCCACCCAAATGTGACTATGCCTCTCCCCCTTGCTACCCCACCTAACTCCTCTTAGTATTGAGTCCCCCAGCACTTAGATTCCACCCCTCTTACTCCCTGCTTGCTTCCATTCATCTCCCTCTCTCATTTCCAGCTCCTCTTCTTCCTCCTGTACATTATTTCCCCCTTTTACCCCTGTTGCAATTCTCCCAGAACTTCCCCCACTCCAGTTTGGTCCAGGCATTTATCAATTACTCCTCTAATTTCATCATTTCCCTCCTCCACCTTCTTCCTCTCTAGCAGTGCACAACTATTTTCTGAAGGCCCTTCACAAATGCCCGCTCCCTCTCTCTTCATAGTAACCTGTTCTCTCCTTTCCACTCCATGACTTTTGCCACTTCTTCACCTCCCCCTCACAAGTCCCTATCTCCTCCTTCCATTTGTCTTTTGTCTTCTGACCTGGTTTCCCCGGCAATTGTTCGTCCTGGCCTGGGCCCATTTGTCTCTGCTTCCCTTCTTCTGACCCTCTCCTCACCACTGTTGGCTTAAACCTCCCTCCCTCATCTCCCCTTCTTCCTCCCTCCAGTACTGAGCTAAACCCAATGTACAATAATAGTTACATGTCCGTAACCCAATTATTTTGGGAAGTTTGTTAGGCACATTTTTAACATAGGCATTTTGGGACCTCCCCTCATGAACAGTGGTGCTGTGATTTTGTTAATCTGTCCCAAAAGTTGATTTCCCACAGCGACCACACCATTATGCGCCACAGGTATGGAAACACATTTTGGGCAGGATGTAAAAAAATGACAGCTGTACTGTTCATAAGGAGGTGTGAAGAAATACCAGTTTTGAAAATCTGGCATGGAAATATTGCAAATTTGCGAAGTTACAAGGGTGCATGGAAACTGCTCAACGCACACTTGTAACACAGTCATTTTATGGATTTTTAGCACCAAATTGCCAACATAGGCATTTTTGGACCTCTGCTCATGAACGATGTCACCATCATTTCCTCAAACTGTCCTGAAAACTGATTTCGCACAGCAACCGTGGTATTCTGCGCCGACATGCCCAAACACATTTCGGCCAGGATATGTAAAATGACAGCTGTACTGTTCATCAGGAGGTGTGGAAAAATGGCAATTATGAAAATCTGGAGTGAAAATATTACAAATGCACGAAGTTACGAGCGTGCGTGGAAACAGCGCAACGCACAGTTGTGAAACAGTCATTCTGTGGATTTCTTCCACCAAATTTGCAACATAGGCTTTCTGAGAACCCCCCTCATGAGCAGTGGCACTGTCTTTTCGTTACTCAGTCCCAAAAGGTGACTCCACTCAGTGACTGCAAAATCACCTTCCGGGACTGAATAACACCATGACAGTGACTGAACTCAAGAGTAGGGGTCCCAATAACCCCACGCTGAAAATTTGGTAAAATTCCAAAAATGCCCGAGATATGCACCAAAGTTGAAAAAACCTATTTATGCCATTACACAGCTTAACAGCATTTCTTCAGTTCACGGTCGGCTTTGAAGAGTGCAGACGTGTTCCCGGTCCACCGAAGATCATCATGCCGGACTCGGGGAGGCAAGTATGGGGTGGGGGGTGGGGAAGCAGGGTGTGCAGAGGGTGGCGCGGGTTATTACAGGAGGGGCAGGGAGACAGTGAGGACTGTTTTCTTTTCACAGGTTAAAAAAAAAACATTGCAAAGAACGTTTTTATTTTTCAGGAGATTTGGCACACACTGGGGTGCAGGCTCCAAGCGTCCACCTAAGTGTTTTTGGGGGAATGCTTTGGCTGGCGGGGGGATTGGGCACCCCTGTCAGCACACAAGGAAAGCGGGTGGTGGGGCAGCAGCCGAGGGGATTGGGCACCCTCGGCATATAACAAATGGGGAGTGTTATGCCGATGGGGAGTGGACTCCCATCGGTACATACATTGGGGGCAGGGCATGCCGACAGGGGGATCAGGCACCCCCGAAGTCGGCATTATGGCTGGCAGTGTGCCGCCATGTTTTTTTTGTGTCTTAGTAGGGTAAGCACGTCAGGAGGTCCGCTGCATGTGATGAGCTTTGCTCGCATTGCAGTGGACCTTTTCTTAGATGTGCTCGCCCACACGCTGGCTGATTGGGGAATGAGGGACACACCTACTGATGCATGCCCTGCATTCGCCCAACAGTGACCACGCCTCCAAATGTGCTACTACCCCAATATGTTGGCTGCGCATGCACAAGCCAATATAAAAATCTGAGGTAGAATGTAGGCAGTTGGCACGAGGCACTTTGAAAATAGATGCATGAGCTAAAACATTCCATGATTAGCATAGCATTCTATCTTCTCTGGGGCAGTCCTATCTTGAAACAGAACTGCAAGAGTAATAATATTAGTGGATTCCTGGGGTTAGAAAAGGTTTATACTTGAAAGAAAAACACATTCTGTTATTCCCAGACTTTGGACCTAATCTGTACAAACAAGACAACGTTTTAACCTAATAAAATCCATACTTCAGGATAACCGTATCAAGTTTCAACATCTTATGCCAAATATCTTAAAAGATTTTTCCATCGGGGTAAATATAAAGTTTGTGAGTCCCCTGAACCTGCTAGAACTGTTTGTAAAAGACGTACTGGGCATTCCTGGATTGAACAGAAGTACTAGACAAGGGAATATGGACCCACCTACCGTAGGCCATCAGATAACAAGGAGACTGAATCTGGGACACATAGAGATTCCAGTAATAATTTACCTATAGATATATCTGTTCCTGCACAGCCTTTAATATTGCTTGAAAATTTAACATCTGCCATTATTCAGGAAGAAAAGAAGGATGGTTATAATCCTATTTTGGAACCAGTGTGCATTTGTTTACAGGAAACAGGTTCTAATCCACCCAGAGCCACTGCCTGGGTTAGCTTGGTCTTGACTGACACGGACTCTCTAAGTCATTGTTACAACATCAGTTTGCATTTTTCTCTTATTTGTTTAGCTAACTGAAGACTTGAACCTAGATCCAGTGGGACTAGAGTATCCCTGACTTAAATGTTGTGTAGGTTATGGATTTGTATTTTGGCTATATATTTGTTAAGTAAATTATAAAAAGAAGTAATGGTTGACCGGTAGAAGCTGGTTTTAGTAATACAGTAGTCTTACAGGTTAAACCATTACAAGTTAAATACAAACTTGCAGTTTCTAAATAACATAAAATACACATAAACAGAGAATTACAGAAACATAGAATTTGTCAGTAGATGAAGACCGTTTGGCCCACCCACCTGCCATTTTCCCCTACCTACAGTATCCCTGCAGATCCCACTCAATCTCTGGCTTATTCTCCTTCCCTACTTCCTTTCCATTAATATCCCCTTATGCCTATCCCATGCATTCTTGAACCCCACCACTGTTTTCGCTCCCATCACATCCGCTGGTAGGCTGTTCCAGGAATACACCACTCCTTCTGCGAAGTACTTCCTCAAATCTCTCCTGACTCTACCTCTCCCAGCTTCATATCATGTCCCCTTGTTAAGGATCTTTTTCTCTTAAAAATAGATTCTTCCTGTACTTTCCATATCCCCAGTGAGGTATTTAAAGATCTCTACTGCAGCCACCCCCCTTTGTTCCAGGGTGTACATACTGAGTTCCTTTAGTCTCTTCTCATAGGGCTTTTTATGCAGACCCTGCAACATTTTAGCTGCCCTCCTCTGGAACTCCTCCACTCTATGTCCTTCCAGAGACGTGGTCTCCAGAACTGGACACAGTATTCTTGGTGGGGTCTCACTAGTGATCTATACAGGGGCAGCACCACCTCCCTCTTTCTACTGGAGATACCCCCCTCTCTATTCACCCCATCATCCCACTATCTCTCCCAATTGCCTTGTCATACTGCATGGCCACCTTTAGGTCATCCAATATGACTACCCCAGGACTTTCCCAGCTTGGTGGTCTTCAATAACACTCCACCTATTCTGTACTCTGCTCTTGCATTTCTGTGCCCCACTTGCATAATTTTGCACTTTTGCATTGAAACACAGCTGCCATACCCCTGACCACTCCTGTAGTTTTCTCAGGTCTCTGCCCATCCCCCCCCGCCAGAGTGTCTACCCTATGAAAAATTACTCACCTTAGTAATGTTGTTTCTTCTAATGGAGTCTTGCTGTATTCTGACAAACTGCAGTGAGGTCCAACCTTCGAACTGCCCCGGAGATGAAAGAGTTAACTTTCCATGCCAGGCATGGAACGCTGAGCTCGAGCTCTGTTGAGACTCTGTCTGTTGCTGTTTGAACTCAAACCATCAGATCTTTATGAGCTAAACTCACTGAGTGTTCTGTGTGGAAGCTGTAAACCTACACTAGCCAACTGGCTACTAAATATAATAAACAGATTTTTTGGTCCCAAAACAAAGACTCAAGTCAGGAAACCCAAAAAATTAAATAAACACAACACCCACCTACACAAAGAAAAATGGGTGATAATAAAAAGGTGGGGCACCTCCTGAGTGCCAACACTGCTACTGCCCACCCACATCCCAAAAACAAAGGTTCTGAGAGGGGAAGGCGGGGGGAGGTCAGAATACAGCAAGAGTCCATTAGAAGAAACAACATTACTAAGGTGAGTAATTTTTTCTTCAAACAACATGAAGTCTTGCTGTATTCTGACAAACTGCAGACTACCAAGCAGTACCTCCATGGAGGAAGGACAGAACCTACCTAGGAAATAGGCTCTGAAGCACTGCTGTGCCAAACCGAGCATCACTCCTAGCCTGGATATCCAGAGAGTAATGCTTGGTAAAAATGTGAACTGTTTTCCAGGTAGCTGCTTGACATATCTCTAAGACAGGAATATCCCTGGCAGCAGCCAGGGAAGCAGTTGTACCTCTGGTAGAGTGAGCCCTCAGGCCTGAGGATGGAATCCTACCTAGTTTTTCATAGCAAAATTGAATGCAAGAGATAATCCACCTGGCAATGGATATTTTAGTGGCAGGTTTTCCCTTACCAACCATAAGTGAGGAACAGTTGGAGGGAGTCAAACCTGTGACCCTTGGTACGCTCTATGTAGTAGCTAAGGGCTCTTTTCACATCCAAACTGTGCAGCCTCCTCTCACCAGAGGAGGAATGGTCAGTGAAGAACACAGGAAGAGACATAGACTGGTTAAGGTGGAAGTCTGAAACCACCTTAGGTAAAAGCTTCCTGTTAGTCCTGAGGACCACCTTATCTCTATGGAAAGAGATAAAATCAGGCTCCACTGACAGGGCTTGTAACTCGCTTATGCACCTGGCAGAAGTGATGGCCACCAAGAAAACAGTTTTCCAAGTCAAGTACTTAAGCTCTGCTGAGGACAAGGGCTCAAAAGGGGGTTGCATAAGTTGAACAATGCAAACATTAAGGTCCCAAGCAGGGGCAGGGTCCCTGAATGGCGGCTTGGTATGAAGCAATCCCTTGAAAAACTTAGAGAATACAGGATGAGCTGAAAGGGAAGAAGGCTTACCTGCTGAAAGAAAAGCAGACACAGCTGCCAGATGCACTCTTAGTGTAGCTGGTCTGAGTCCCAAGCTATTCAGATGAACCATATAGTCAAGGACTGTGGGCAGGCCAGCAGACTCTGGAGAAATATGCTTCCCAGAGCACCATATGGAAAATCTTTTCCATTTGGAATTATAAGTAGCCCTGGTGGAAGGTTTTCTAGAAGCCTTCAGGATATCCATTACACCTTGGGAGAGGTGTAAATCAGCAAACTCTAACTCTTCAAGAGCCAGGCCTTGAGATTGAGAGATTTGAGATTCGGATACCAAACTCTTCCCTGAGCACAGGTTAACAGGTTGTAATTCCTGGGAAGAAACAGGGGAAGGTGGACTGCTAAGGACAACAGGAGAGGGTACCAGGGCTGTCTGGCCCAGTCTGGAGCAATCAGAATCACCTTGCAGGGTTGAGACCTGATTTTGACTAGCACCTTGAACAGGAGAGGGAAGGGGGGAAAAGCATACAGGAACTTCCCTTCCCAATTGAGAACTACGGGCATCCAGGGGTACTGAGCCCAACACTGGGGGCCTGCAGCAAAAGAGGGGAAGTTGGTGATTGTCTGGGGCTGCAAAAAGATCTATCTGTGGGGTGCCCCATCTGGAGAAGATCACCTTCAAAACCAGGGGATCCAGGGACCATTCGTGATGGCCCTGAGATATCCTGCTGAGAGCATCTGCCAGGACATTGTCCTTGCCTGGGAGGTGTACTGCTGTAAGAGAGGTGTTCAGGAATAGGCCAGAGACCATAACTTCATTGCTTCTGTGCACAAGGTCGAGACCGAGTGCTCCTTGTTTGTTGATATACCACATTGTGGTGGTATTGTCTGTCCTGATCTGAACTACTTTGTTCTGAACAGACTTGGAAAAAGCCTGAAGTGCTAGAAACACTGCTCTGAGTTCTAATAGATTGATGTGAAGCAGAGATTCCTGAGGAGACCACAAGCCTTGGGTGGTCAGGTGTCCCAAGTGGGCTCCCCACCCCAAAAGGGAGGCATCTGTAGTAAGGATTAGAGAGTGAGACTGAGTGACAAAAGGAACTCCCTGTCTTAGATTGTCCTGATCCTGCCACCACTGCAATGCCTGGATCAGGGTTCGAGTCACTGGGATCAGTTTGGTCAGAGGATCCTTTTTCTGAGACCAAAACGCTCTCAAATGGAACTGAATGTCCCTCATCTGAAATCTTGCTCCCTGCACCACTGCTGTAGAAGCAGCCATGTGCCCCAGGAGCTGCAGAAAATGCCTTGCTGGTCGAGACACCTGTAGGGTGAATAAAGAGGCCAGTGCAATAAAAGTCCTTGCCCTGTCCAGGGGAAGGAAGGCTCTTGCCTTTACTGTATCTAGCTCTGCACCTATGAAGGTGAGGAGCTGTACAGGCTCTAGAACTGACTTTGAAAGATTCAGAAGGAAACCTAGAGAAGTGAGCAGTTGCTGAGTTACCTGAAGGTGTAACTTGACTTGGTCTGGGGACTGGCCTACTATGAGTCAGTCGTCCAGGTATGGGAAGATGGAAATTCTTTTCCTTCTCAGGAAGGCAACTACTACTGCCAGGCACTTTGTGAACACCCTTGGAGCAGAGGTTAGGCCGAAGGGCACTGCTCTGAATTGGTAATGGCCTGAGGGCAGCTCGAACCTGAGGTATTTTCGATGGGAGCTTCTGATGAGAATATGGATTAAGGCATCCTTGAGGTCCAGGGAGACTAGCCAGTCCCCTGGCCTTAGAGAGGGTAGAATTATTCCCAGAGTCACCATTTTGAACTTTGGCTTTAAAAGGTGCTTGTTTAAATATCTGAGATCCAGGATGGGCCGCCATTCTCCTGTCTTTTGGGGTGAGGAAGTACCTGAGTACAATCCTTTCCTTCGTGTAGGGGTGGAACCCTTTTTACAGCTCTGAGAGCCAAGAGGGAAGAGACCTCTGCCTCTAGGACAAGTGCCTCTGAAGGATTTGCAGGTAGAAAGGATCTGGTTCTCATCTTTGGAAATTTTTTGAAGCTGAGAACCAGTCCCTGGCTTACTACTTCCAGGACCCATTTGTCTGATGTTAAAGACATCCAGTCCTGGACAAAGTAAGCCAGCCTGCCCCCTACAGGTGGTGGAGAATTTGCCCTGGCAAACCCATCAGGGTGCCTGTTTGGCAGGGGGTTTAGGCTGAGGGGTGGAAGTAGGCCTGCTTGTACCTCGTCTGCCTCTCCCTCTAAAGAACCCCCTCTGAGCATAAGCAGAAGAGGAGGCCTGGGCTTGGTAGAAAGGCCTATGAAAAGGCCTGCCCCCTGCCCCTGGGATGCTGCCTCTGAGGAGTGGCTTGCCTTTCCTTGGCCTGAGCACTCCTATAGGTGGTCCTGTATTCATCCATTTTCTTCATGTAGTTCTCTGTTTGCTCCCCAAACAGAGAATTACCCACAACAGGAAAATCCATGGCCTTAGTCTGGGTATCCTGAAATATGCTAGTACATCTGAGCCAAGCCATCCTACGAAGGGCCACAGATGTAGCCATGACTCTAGATGAAACATCATTGGAGTCCACTGCAGCATGGAATTGCACCTTGGATGCCTCAATACCATCCGCAGCTACCTGCTCCAGCTCCTTGGCAAGCTGGCCAGGGACCTGTTTGGCTAAAGCCATTACAGTGTCCTATCTAGATTTCTGATATCTAGCTGTATAGGCCATATAATTGGCCTGCCTGAGTCCCAAGGATACTGCCATGTACTGTTTCTTTGCCATGGCATCAATCCTCCTAGAGTCCTTATCTGGGGTGTGTGAAGCCAAGGGTATATTTGCCTTATCACAGGCAGCAGCCTGCACTACCCCAGCATGGCTGCACTGTTGGGTAAGAAACTCTGTATCTGAGCCTGAAAGAGTATACCTTTTGTCCATCCTCTTATCCACAGGAGGTATAGAATTAGGAGTCTTTAAAATTTTTATTGCCTGTTTCCCAAAAGACTTATGAAGGGGAATAGACAGCCTCCTGGACTCCAGGATATCCATCATTTCAACATAGTCAGGCTCCTGCTGGTCATCCACAGCTTCTTCCATAGGAAGCTGAAGGGTTTCAGCCACTTTCTTGTAAAACATGATATGGGAGGGAGACTCAGCAAGCCTAGGAGGAGACATTTCTGAAGGTCTGTCCGGGGAGATGTCCGGGTCAATGGGCACATCCAGACTTTCATAATCACATTCACTTTCCTCATACTCTCCTTCCTCCTCCTCCGGTTCATAAAATTCCTCTAAATCATAATCCAGAACCGGTGGAACTGGTCGAACCGAGCACCTTCCTGATGGTGCCGGTTTGGTCGGAACCGGGGATAGCGACTGAACAATTTTTATCGCTATTATTTCATCAGCGGTTGGAGAAGAAACTTTTGGATCCACACCGCCTGATTTATCCTCTTGTTCTTCTTAACCGGAACCGACTGAATCGTTCTCCTTTGCCCGAAGAAGTTTCGCTCTGGTCAGAGGGTACCTTCTGTTCGTTGGAACTCGAACCGGGCTGGCTATCCGGGTCAGCGGACTTTTGGCCTCCCCTTTCCTGAGCCTACCAACTCTTTTCTTTAGGGTAGCTGCAGGAAAATTTTTACAAATCTGGCAGTCTGAATCGAAGTGGTCAAACCCCAGACAATAAACACAGGTGGTGTGGGGATCAGCCTTAGCAAAGACTTCCCCACATACACTACAGTGTTGAAACCCAGTGGGCCCGGTTTTTCTTTTGGGTTTCTCAGACATGGCCAGTCCTAAACCAAACTTATCCTTTTTTCGTCAATCCGCCAGGCAAGACACTCTTATCGGTTGCTGACCGTGTTACGGGTCGTGGAAAAAGAAGTAATAAAACCCGTTTTTTTTAGAACCGATAAGAACCGGTAACCACACTCTAAAAGTAGAAGTAAAGATTTTTAAACAACCTGATCGGTTCAAACCGAACCGATGACACGTTTACAAGTTCCACACAGAATAGAAAACAATATAAACCTATCTAGTACTCACAAATACCACAGACAGAGACTGAACTGATAGGTTGCGGTTTAAATTTGGTGGAAAACAGAGAAAAACGGTACTTTAACCGACAAATTGAACCGAGCAAAGGAGAAATCTCCGGAGCGACTGTTCAGTGAGGCGGAGTAAAGAATCTGACGGTTTGAGTTCAAACAGCAACAGACAGAGTCTCAACCGAGTTCGAGCTCAGCGTTCCATGCCTGGCATGGAAAGTTAACTCTTTCATCTCCGGGGCAGTTCGAAGGTTGGACCTCACTGCAATTTGTCAGAATACAGCAAGACTTCATGTTGTTTGAATGCAGATGTTTGTGTCATCTGCAAAGAGGCCAACCATCCCCTCCAGCTCCTCCCCAATGTCAATTATAAAGACAATAAGGAGGACCATTCCCAGCACAGATCCCTCAGGCACCTTGTTGGTCACCCTCCCCTCCTCTGAGTGAATTCTGTTTACCAACACCCTCTGTCACCTATCTCCTAACTAATTTCTTACCCAGTTTATCACCTTTGTACCCACTCCTAAGCTACCCAACTTACTCATCTCCTATATGGAACAGAGTTTAAAGCTTTACTGAAATCTAGGTAGACCACGTGCACTGCTCCACCCTGATCTAATACCTTGGTTACCCACTCAAAGAAATCTATCAGATTAGTTTGACATGATCTTCCCCCCAAAGAATCCATGCAGCCTCGGGTTTTGTAACCTGCTGGAGTCAAGATATTCTACTATCCTTTCCTTCAGCAGTGATTCCATTAAAACTCGTTACCTCCAATACCTCCATATGAAGCTCAAACTATCCGTTGTTTACCTGATACAAAATGGCCAACCAGGAGGTAATGAGTTAACTTTCCTACCACTAATGTCAGTTGACTGGCCTATATCTTCCAGTCTCCTTCCTGCTACCACTTTTGTGAAATGGGACTACATCTGCCCTCCTCCATTCCTCCGGAACCACTCCTGTTTCCGGTGAGCTGTTAAACAGGACGGTCACAAGGTGCAGCCAGTACCTCTCTGAGCTCCCTCAATAACCCAGTGTCGGTGCTTCAGTAGGTAGCACACTCACCTCTGAGGCCAGGACATCAGAGGACTGTGGGTTCAGTTCCCACATCTGGCACTTGGGTTAATATCCCAGTACTGACACTGTAGTGCAGCATGAGAGGGGTGCTGCACTTCTGAGGTGCCGTCTTTCAGATGAGATGTTAAACTGAGGTCCCATCTGCCTGGATTGGTGGTAGTTCAGGTGGATGTTAAAGATCCCATAGCACGATCGAAGAAGAGGGAATTTCCCAGTGTCCTGGCCAAATTTCCTCATTCACTAAAAAATACCACTAACAGCTTAATCTGGTTCAAGGTCTGTTGGCATTCATCTGTACCCCTCCCCGGTCATGCCTGAAAAGAAAAAATGACTCACCTTAGTAATTGTGTTTCTTCTAATGGACTCTTGCTGTATTCTGACAATCTGCAGTTAGCTCCAGCCTTTAAACTGCCCCAGAGAGTACAGGGTTAATTTTCTATGCAGTGCATAGAATGTTGAGCTTAAGCTCGGCTGAGGTCTCTGTCTGCAGCCCTTTGAAATCCAACCATCAGATTTTTACGAGCAAACACTCACTAACTATACTATGCGGAAATTGTAACATTTTTAACTAGCCAACTGGTAACAAAAGTTTTGCATTCCCAAAGGAAGACTCAAGTCAGGAAACCCAAAACCAAAAACCAATCCAACAAAACACCAGAAATGAAAAAAGGAGGGTGTGCAAGAAGCACCCTTGGGGTGCGGCACTGCACCTGCCCACCCACTTCCCAAAACCAGGTTCTGAGAGGGGAGGCGGGGAGGGAGGGAGGTCAGAATACAGCAAGACTCCATTAGAAGAAACACAATTACTAAGGTGAGTAATTTTTTCTTCAAACAACATGAAGTCTTGCTGTATTCTGACAATCTCCAGAATACCAAGCAGTACCTCCGTGGAGGAGGGAGAGAACCTACTTTGGGAATAAGCTCTGAAGTACTATTGTGTCAAACCGAGCATCACTCCTAGCCTGGATATCCAGAGAGTAATGCTTGGTAAAGGTATGGACTGTTTTCCAGGTGGCTGCTTGAAAAATTTCTAACAGAGGGATATCCCTGGCAGTAGCCAGGGAAGCAGCTGTACCTCTTGTACAGTGAGCCCTCAGGCCTGAGGGTGGAATCTTTCCCAGTTTCTCATAGCAGAATTGTATATAAGACACAATCCACCTGGCAACAGTTCTTTTGGTGGCAGGTTTGTCCTTCCCACTTCCCCATAAGTGAGGAATAACTGAAGGGAATCAAACCTGCGACCCTTGGTACGCTCTATGTAGTAGCTAAGGGCTCTTTTAACATCTAAACTGTGTAGCCTCCTCTTTCCTGAAGAATAATGATCAGTGAAGAAGACAGGAAGAGACATAGACTGATTCAAGTGGAAGTCTGAAACCACTTTGGGCAAGAACCTCCTATTGGTTCTAAGGACCACTTTATCTCTATGAAAGGAGATAAAATCAGGTTCCACTGACAGGGCTTGCAGTTCACTGATACGTCGGGTAGAGTTAATGGCTACGAAAAACACAGTTTTCCAAGTCAAGTACTTGAGCTCTGCTGAGGACATAGGCTCAAAAGGAGGTTGCATAAGTTGAGCAATGCAAACATTTAAGTCCCAGGCAGGGGCAGGATCCCTAAAAGGAGGATTGGTATGAAGCAATCCCTTGAAAAATTTACAGAACACAGGATGAGATGATAGTGAGGAAGACTTCCCCACTGACAGAAAAGCAGAAACAGCTGACAAGTGTACCTTGAGAGTAGCTGGTCTGAGGCCTAGGCCATTAAGACGGACCATATAATCCAGAACTGTTGGCAATTCAGCAGTGTCCAGAGAAATATGCTTCCTTGGAATACCAAATGTTGAATCTTTTCCATTTGGAGTTATAAGTCTTTCTGGTGGAGGGCTTTCGAGAAGCTTTGAGAATATCCAGAACCCCCTGAGAGAGATGCAAATCTGCATACTCTAACTCTTCAAGAGCCATGCCTTGAGATTGAGAGACTGAAGATTGGGGTACCAAATCCTCCCCTGAGAGGAGGTTAACAGTTGTAATTCCTGGGAAGAGACAGGGGAAGATGGATTGCTACAGACAGTAACAGGCTGTCTAGCCCAGTCTAGAGCAATCAGAATTACTTTGCGAGGTTGTGACCTTATCTTGACTAGAACTTTGAACAGTAGGGGAAAAGGAGGGAAGGCATACAGAAATTTCCCTTCCCAGTTCAAAATCAGAGCATCCAGAGGGACTGAGCCCCCGGACTAGGGGTCTGCAACAAAACAGAGGAAGTTGATGATTGTCTGGGGCTGCAAAGAAATCTATCTCTGGAGTGCCCCACCTTGAAAAAATGACTTTCAACACTAGGAAGTCCAGGGACCATTCGTGATGGCCCTGGGAGATCCCGTTCAGTGCATCTGCTAGCACATTGTCCTTTCCTGGAAGGTGGACTGCTATCAGAGAGACCTGCAGGGAATAAGCCAGAGACCACAATTTCATGGCCTCCGTGCACAAGGCCATAGACCGAGTGCCTCCCTGCTTGTTGATGTACCACATGGTGGTGGTGGTGGTGCTGTCTGTTCTGACCTGAACTACCTTGTTCCGCACAGATTGAGAGAAAGCTTGCAGGGCCAGAAAAACTGCCCTGAGTTCCAGAAGATTGATATGAAGAAGAGACTCCTGAGGGGACCACAGTCCCTGGGCTGTGAGATCCCCCAGATGAGCTCCCCACCCCAAAAGGGAAGCATCCGTGGTAAGGACCACGGAATGAGACTGAGTAACAAATGGGACCCCTGCTTTAAATTGTCCTGATCCTGCCAGCATTGAAGAGCTTGGATCAGTGTCCGAGTCACTGGAATCAGCTTGGTAAGAGGGTCCTTCTTTTGGGACCAAAAGGCCCTCAGATGGAACTGAATGTCCCTCATCTGGAATCTTGCCCCTTGGACCACTGCTGTAGAAGCTGCCATGTGGCCCAAGAGCTGAAGGAAGTGCCTTGATGGTCGGGACACCTGAAGGCTGAAGGAAGAAGCCACTTCTACAAGAACTCTTGTCCTTCCCAGGGGAAGAAAGGCTCTTGCTTTGACTGTATCTAGCTCTGCCCCTATAAAGGTAAGAAGCTGTACTGGTTTGAGGACTGACTTGGGGAGGTTGAGAAGAAACCCCAGGGAAGAGAGCACTTGCCGGGTCACTTGCAGGTCTGACTTGACTTGGTCTGGAGACTGACCCACTATGAGCCAGTTGTCCAGATATGGAAAAATGGAAATCCTCTGCCTTCTTAAATAGGTCACTACTACGGCCAGGCACTTTGTAAAAACCCTTGGGAGATGATGTTAGGCCAAAGGGCATTGCTTTGAACTGGTAATGGCCTGAGGGTAACTTGAACTTGAGGTACTTTCTGTGGGAGCACCTGATGGGAATGTGAAAGTAGGCATCTCTGAGGTCCAGAGAGGCTAGCCAGTCCCCTGGCCTTAGAGAGGGAAGAATTATTCCCAGAGTCACCATCTTGAACCTTGGTTTTAAAAGATGTTCGTTCAGGTATCTTAGATCTAGGATGGGTCACCACTCCCCTGTCTTTTTTTGGGGGGTAAGGAAGTACCTGGAGTACAGACATTTGCCCCACTGTAGGATAGGAACTCTCTCTATGGCTTCTAAGGCCAGAAGAGATGAAACTTCTGCCTCTAGGGCAAGGGTTTCGGAGAGACTTGCAGGTGGAAAAGATCTGGCTCTCATCTTTGGAAATTTTTTGAAGCTGAGAACCAGTCCCTGGCTTACTACTTCCAGGACCCACTTGTCTGAAGTAACAGATACCCAATCCTGGACGAGGTACGTCAGCCTGCCCCCTACTGGGATAGGAGAGTCGACCCTGGCAGGCCCATCAGGGTGTCTGCTTGGCAGGGGCCTTAGGCTGAGGAGTGGATGCAGCCCTGCTCATCCCCCTTCTGCTTCTCCCTCTGAAGAACCCCCTCTGTGAAAAGGGAGAAGAGGCCTGTGCTTGGTAGAAAGGCCTATGAAAAGGCCTGCCCCTGCCCCTAGAATGCTGCCTTTGAGGAGTTGCCTGCCTCTCCTTGGCCTGTGCACTCCTATAAGTGGTCCTATATTCCTCCATCTTCTTTCATGTAATTCTCTGTCTGCTCCCCAAACAGAGAATTACCTTCCACAGGGAAATCCATGGCCTTAGCCTGGGTGTCCTATGAGAGACTAGCACATCTGAGCCAAGCCATTCTCCGAAGAGCCACAGATGTAGCCATGACTCTTGATGACACATCACTGGAGTCCACAGCAGCATGGAACTGTACCTTAGATGCCTCAATCCCATCCGCAGCCACCTCCTCCAGCTCCTTGGCCAGCTGGGGAGAGGTCTGTTTAGCCAGTGCCAATACAGTGTCCCACCTGGACTTCTGGTACCTGGCTGTATAGGTCATATAATTAGCCTGTCTGAGTCCCAAAGAGGATGCCATGTATTGCTTCTTTGCCAAGGCATCCATCCTCCTGGAGTCTTTATCTGGGGGTGAAGCCAAGGGAACATTAGCCCTGTAACAGGCTGCAGCCTGCACGACCCCAACATGGCTGCATTGTTGGTAGAAAAACTCTGTGTCTGAGCCTGATAAAGTGTACCTCTTATCCATTCTTCTAACAACAGGAGGTACAGAATTAGGAGACTTTAAAATTTTTGTGTCTGTTTCCCAAAAGATTTGTGCAAGGGAATAGACAGATCTCTACAAAATCAGGCTCCTCTTGATCCTCTGTAGCTTCCTCCATAGGGAGCTGAAGAGTTTCAGCCACTTCTTGTAAAACATATAGTGGGAAGGGGACTCAGAGAACCTAGGAGGGGAAACATCAGAAAGTCTGTCTGGGGAGATGTCCGGTTCAATGGGCACATCCAGACTTTCTGCTCCATTATAATTATCATCTTGTTCATAATCCCCCTCCTCAAATTCTGGTTCATAAAAATCTTCAGGGGCATATTCCTGAACCAGTGGAACCGACCGAACCGAGCCCCTAGCCAATGAAGCTGGATCGATCAGAACCGGGCAAAGTGATTCAACAATCTGAATTGCTCGGGCAATCTCATCAGCGGTCGGAACATGAACCTCTGGATCAGAACTGGCTGATTTGTCTTTCCTTTTCCTTTCTGTAGGAACCGATCCCTCAGGATCGGCTCTCCTCTTACCCGAAGAAGTATCGCCCTGGTCAGAGGGCACTCCTTCTGGTTCGGTCGGAACCAAACCGGGGTGGCCATCCGGGTCAGCGGACTTCTCGGCCTCCTTTTCTCTAAGTCTACCTAATCTCTTTTCCAGGATAGACTTAGGAAAATTTTTACAAATTTGGCAGTCTGTATCGAAGTGTTCAAACCCCCGACAAAAAACACAGGTGGTGTGGGGATCAGCCTTAGCAAAGACTTCCCCACACTCACTGAAGTGTTGAAACCCAGTGGGCCCGTTTTTTTTCTTGGGTTTCTCAGACATGGCCAACCTATCCAAACTTACCCTTTTCTTGGCAACCACCAGGCAAGACTCCCTTATCGGTTCCTAACCGTGTCACAGGTATTGGAAAAAAACATTTAAAATACGTTTTTTTTAGAACCGATAAGGACCGGTAACCACAAACTAAAGTAAAGCACAAGAAATCAATATAAAGGATCGGTTCAGCTGAACCGATTGAACAAACTTACAATTTCCACACTGTAATCAGAAACAACTATCTAGTACTCACGGTACCACAGACAGAGCCTGAATCGCGATGCGGAATGAATTCGGAATAATTTCAGTTTAAATCTGACACTTTAACCAACACTTTAACCGACTTTTGAACCGAGCAGAAGGAGAAATCTCCGGAGCGACTGTTCAGTGAGGCAGAGTAAAGAATCTGATGGTTGGATTTCAAAGAGCTGCAGACAGAAACCTCAACTGAGCTTGAGTTCAACGTTCTGTGCACTGCATAGAAAATTAACCCTATACTCTCCGGGACAGTTTAAAGGCTGGAGCTAACTGCAGATTGTCAGAATACAGCAAGACTTCATGTTGCTTGAATAGGCAGGATTTGTCTAGTGCACTTACCCTTTCAACACAAAATAAATAAAAACCTGGATGCACCCCGTCTAGTCCCACAGTTTTGTCTACTTTCAGATTTGCAAGTCCCTTGAGTACTCTCTCCTCCAAAAAGGGACTAATGTCTGCCTCTCTCCCTCTGGTGCTGATGTTAATTTTTTGTGACCCCTTCCCCTTCTCTTTCCTCTGTGAAACACTGAACTAAAGTATTTATTCAGGACACATCCCTTTTCCTGGTACCCCTCTGCATAGTCCCCCTTCCCCTTTTAACCTTATAATCCTTCCCCCTTGTCTTCCTCTTTTCACTTACTGTAGTACCTAAAAAAAATGTCATGTTCCCTTTTCTTACTGCTTTCTTTCTTCTGTATGAGCCTTTGCGGACTTACTGCTTTTCCTGTTTCTGTGTTTCCTCTGATACACCTCCCTATCTTCCTCACTCTGCATCTCCTTGTACCTTCAGAATGCTACCCTTTTAACCTTTACCTTTGTAGCCAGCTTTTTTGAGAATCACAGTGGTCTCTTCTTCCTCTTCCTTTTTCTCACCTGCTTGACACAGAGGTTTGTTACCTTCACTATACCCCCTTTTAGCTTTGCTCACTGTTCCTCCACCCCACCCAGGCCCTCTTCCTTTGAAAGTTCATCCCTGAGGCATTCACCCATCTTTATAAAAATCTGCCATCCTGAAGTCCAGGACCTTTGTGATTCTGCAGCCATCCTTATAGTAAACCACACTGTACAGTGATCACTGGTACCCAGGTGGCCTCCCACCTTTACATCTGCAATGCTGTCCCTGTTAGTCAGTACCAGGTCCAGTACCGCCCCATCACAAGTAGATCTGCTAACAAGTTGCGGAAGAATGCCTCCGAGTCCAAGATGTTCCTGCTTCTAGCCAAGCAGCAACCAAAAGGCTCCATTCTACATCTGGCAGACTGAAGTCCCCCACTAACTGCACCTCCCGCTTTTCTGCTGTCTTGCCAATGGCTTTCACCAGTACCTTCTCCCCCTATGCTGGAGTTCTGTATATCACACCAGTATGATGATTGGCTCTGTTCCCCTTATCCAGGTTGACCCACAGTACCTCTGCTCCCCCTTTATTCCATGTACCTATGTTGCTTTTAATCTTTCTCTCATGCAAAGCAACACACACCCTTGTTTCCTTCCTAACCACAGTATAGCCTGGTATGGCCATGTCCCAGTCATAGTTTTCCGTACACCATGACTCAGTAATAGCAACATTCAGGTCAGCCTCTGCCATGATGGCATTTAGTTCCGGAATCCTATTTCCTAGACTTCTAGCATTTGTACACATGGTCTTCCAGATTTTGTTACCACTCTGTTTGTTACTCTTTAATGATCCCATTCCCAATCCCTGTCATAGCTACCCCCCTGCGTCCTTTATTAATTAGCACCATAGGGGTATTTCTCTCCATACCTCTCAACCTTTTGTCCCCCAAATGTGGAACATTGCCTCTCAAAATGTGGAACAAATGAACAAAATGTGGAACACTTAATCAAATCTTTGCTTAAGAGGCTCAGAACACTGTTAAAATGTTTACATTTATGTTCAGAAAGACTGTTATTAATTGAATAATATAGTTTTTGCATAATTTACTATAGATTTTTGCTTTAAAATGTTAATACTTAATGTGGAACAAGCCCTCACAGTGTGGAACAGGGAGATTTTGTGAAGTAAAATGAGGAACGTTCTTCGTAATGTGGTACAGTTGATAGGTATGTTTCTCTTCTCTAGGATTCTCCGTACTTTCTACATTAGCCTGTAGTAGGGGCAGTTTCTGCCTCCCTGAGGTCTTCCGACATCCCCCTCAGCTAGTTTAAATGTTTATCAAAATAACAGTTAAACATTTCACTAAGGACTGCAATTCCCCTTCCAGTCGAATGCAAACCATCAACCTTGTAAAGGCCCTTGTCTTTCTAGGTGGGTCCCCTTTCCCCAGTGTAGCTGATCCCCTCCTCTCTGCACCATTCCTTCAAATAAGAGTTAAGTCACCGGGAAAAGAGTTCCTTCTCCTGCCCCTGTCATGGACAGGCAGCACCTCAGCAAAGGCCACTGGATGCGTAACCTGCCTCTCTCCCCGCTTCTTGAAATCCCCCTGCACTGACCCAGCCCCATCCCTATCCAGGTCATTAGTCCCCAGGTGGACAATGACATCCAGCTCTGCCTCCCATGCAACTGTCCTAATGATCCTCAGGATCTGCTTCCCATCCCTCCAGGCTATGGTGCCTCACAGACATCTAACCTTCCTCTCCCTATTCCCAAATCTGTCCCCCCACACAATCAAGTCCCCCACCAGAAGTTGCTTCTTCCTTCTCTGGGGTCCTCTTCCACCCTTCTTGGGGTCCGTACTATGGAGGACCCCCACATCCTCCCTGTCCACTACCACAAGTGCCTCCTCCCGGCAGTCCCACTGTGCCAGAATGGTGCAGGAATTATGTAGTGGTCCAGATTGAGTAATGTGCCCGAGACCCACCACCCCCACCCTTCCAGATCCCACCACAGTCCAGCCATTCCTCCTCCCAGGCATCCTGTGAGACAATGGTGTCAGACTTGGTGGACCCTGGGTGTGGGAAGAGGTTGCTCAAAATCTAGCCAACCTGGCCTGGAGTCTAGCGACCTTCTCCTTCAACCCAGAAAGGTGCACACAGATGGGGCAGCGCTGCATTTGCTTGAAAGTCTCTCTGAAAACTGCAGGCCTGCAGCCACTGCACTGCTTCCAGTTCCCTGTGTTACTTGGAAATAGTTATGCACCTTTAGAAAATGGGTAGGGAGAGTTCCTGGTCTCTGACTGGCTGAGGCCTCTGGCTAAGGGTAAATTTATTTGCTAATAGAGACCAGGGAATAATAAGTCCCAGTGCCAACTGACTCTTTATCGCAGCAAATCAAGCAGTGGTTTGCATTTTTCAAAACAAAAACCCACCATATTTTTTCTCACAGTGAGCCAGAGCAGCCCCCCCCCCCCCACACACACACACACACACACATGCACAAAACACAATGGTACCTTCCATTTTTGAGCTGGCACACACTCTACCAGTTTTCTCAAAGTTTTCCCATAGTAACAAAAACAAAGAAAACTTTTTTCTTTTTAAATTACTAGCACTAGCACATTGCATGCTCAGCACTACTCATAGACTGCACTTCTGTAAACATTCTAACTAACTCACCCTGGTTCTACTCCCACTTGAGCAAAACATTTAGAAATGTTTTTTTTTTTTTTTAACACAAATCAGCTTTGTTAATTTGTCTAGTGCCTCCATTCCTGATGGCACTGCACCTCTCACTTCTCATGCAATGTGGACTACTCCAAGTCCGTTTCCTTGAGCGCACTGCTACTCTCAGCCACCTGTCTCCCAAAGGACAAAAAAATAAACACAAGTGAGCGTGGGGGGAACAGTTCAAGAGGTGAGGAAGGGGATATGGTGTTTACAGCAGTAAAAGAAACACAAGAGACAGTAAAACAATGTGGAACGCTGCACCACCCTCTACTGGCTAGTATGCAGGAAAGGGGACTGCTTCACTAACAAAACAACTTTAACTTAATATTTAGTCTCTCTTTATATTTTTTTAATACTATGTATTTATTATATTTTCATTTGCAAAATCATAGGACAGTTTTTACAGTGTATAAGTTAAGACAGTACATAATTACATCAGATACGTAGCAATACATTAGTCAAAGGTCTCAGGACAACTTACATATTTTACAAAGCAATTCATATAATGAGCATTAAGACATTTACGTTATCCATCATCAGGGTCGATATGTTTCTAAGGTACAAAAGTAGGATCTAAAGATGAAATATATAGAATCCATTTCCTCCATTTAAGCTCAAATGCAGACCATTTATCTGTGCTTTTAGCTATTAATCTCTCCGATACATACATTTCTCCCATTATTCCCCGCCAGTTCTGTATGTTTGGAGACATCTTCTTTCCCCAGTTTCTAGTAATTGCTTTTTTAGCTGCCAACATATAAGTGATTAACAGTGATCCTCTGGGTATTTGGAGACCCTCTGACGGAATTGAGAGTAATACTAGCTCAGGGGTCAACACAGCTTCTGCATTTACCAACTCTTTTAATGCCTCTAAAATATCTCTCCAGTAACCTGCTAACTGCGGGCAGGCCCAAAAAACATGGAACTGATCTGCAGATATTTCTCCACAATCTCTCCAGCAATTGCTTAGTGTCCCTGATGAGAACCTGGCCAGTCTTGCCGGAGTATAGAAAAATCTATTTCTAACTTTCAAGGCAAATTCTCGCCAATAGGGGGCTCCCAAAAGTCCAATTGAGAATTTAATATACTTTTCCCAATCTTCCTTTGATACCTGGAGTAGAAGCTCTTTATTCCAGGCATTCAGATTTCCTTAAGTTGAATTTTTTGATAATTCCCTCAAACCCCTACATATTAGTCCCACAAAGTGGGGCCACAACTGTCCTCTCCCTGTGGTCATGGCTAAAGTAAGCAATGGGGGGGGGGCCTGGGAGTCTACTAAAGGCTGGTCCTTTACGTTCAATGCCCTCTCTTAGGCTTGTATAAATTGGAAAGTCTTGTTGTGGAAGACTGTAAGTTCCTTGAAGTTTAGTAAATGAGAGGACCCCCCCCCCCCCCGGCATCCACCAAGTGGAACATAAATTTAAAACCTTTTTGTCTTCATTGAGCCAAAGTACCCTCCTGTTCCAGAGTAAGAGTTTGGATTCCGAAATTTAATAGATTAAAATAGGGACCTACTGGTTCTAGCTCTCTTAAATGGATGAGTCTCCTCCAAGTCCCCATAGTAGAATTTATACATAGTAGAATTTATACTATAAATAAATCTAGGTCTTTTATTTACTGGGGCATATAGCAATTGTAAAAGTTCACTCCCCTCCCTTACCCCATTAAGGGTGAATTCTAAGTTCTTCCAGGGTATGTCATACATTGGATTATTCCAACTGAAAACTCGAGCTATCACTGTAGCATATGCATACATCTGAAGATCAGGCAAATTTAAGCCTCCCTCATTTTTTGGTAACATTAATGTGGACCACTTGATTTGGGTTTTTTTCCCGGCCCAGACAAATCTCGCTAAAGACTTATTCCAAGAGGGAAAGTACATTCCATCTGGCGTCATCGGTATGGTCTGAAAAAGATATAGTAGCCTTGGAAGAATATTCATCCTAATAAGATCCCCCTTAGAATATAGTGATAAATGAAGTTGGGACCATTGATGTAGATCAGACTCTATTTTTTGTGTTAGAGGTTCATAGTTTACCATAGTGAGATGCATTAAGTGGTTTGGTAACTGTATGCCTAGATATTTTATCTTGATGCTGTTCCAGCGCAGAGGAAAACTACCCTTTAGTGTCTGTGAGGGGGAGAAATGAAAGGGAAGAACCTCTGCCTTAGAAGAATTTATTTTATATCCAGAGAATTGAGTAAATTGCTGAAGTACCTCCCTTATTGCTGGAATAGAGGACTCTGGATCTGCTACTGACAATAAAATGTCATCTGCATATAAAGCCAACTTCCACGATTGATTGCCCAGCTGAATGCCCTTAATTTTTTTCAGATTTTCTAAGCATCATAGCCAAAGGCTCAATATAGATGGCGAATAACAAAGGTGATAGGGGGCATCCCTGTCTAGTGCCTCGCTGTAACTTGATATGAGATGTGATATCGCCATTAAGTTTTATATAGGCCCTTGGTTCAGAATATATTTGCTCCAGCCAATTCACAAATTCCTTCGGAAATCCAAACGACATTAGTATTCCCCATAAAAATCTCCAGGAGACACTGTCGAAAGCCTTACAGGCATCTAAACTGACTAAAGCCAAGGGGGTAGCTGAGTTAGCCATATAATCCATCAAGTGGATTGTTCTTTGTATATTATCTGTAGTCTGACACATGCGTAAAAATCCTGCCTGATCTGGGTGTATCAGGGTAGGCAGTATAGTTTCTAACCTATAGGCTCATATTGCCATGTATATCTTACAATCATTATTTAGAACTGAAATGGGTCTGTATAACTCTAAATTTAATGGATCTTTACCTAGTTTCAGTATAGCTGAGATGGCCGCATATGACCATGAGGGTTGGGGGGCACCTCCATCTTGCACCTCTAAAAAGGTTTTTTGCATCGGCTGAATTAATTTTGAGAGAAATGTCTTATACCATTCGGCTCCAAAGCCGTCTGGGCCTGGGCTTTTTAATGTTTTAGAATTTTTAACTGCTTTCTGGATCTCTATAGTGGAGATAGGGCGTAGAAGTGAAGCCTGCTGGGATTCATACAAGTGTGGGAAGTTAAGAGGTGACAAGTAATATTTTATATCCTCCGGGAAGGGGGGTGTGGGATCAGAGTACAAATCTGCATAATATTGTTGGAATGCTTTCAAAACTGCTGGGGTTTAACTAAGAATGTCACCTGTTAAGAGGTCTCTAATCTTTGTAATAGTGGCAGTCTGATTAAATTCTCTAGTACGCCTAGCTAAATTTTTGGCACCTTTAGGACCTCCCTCGTAGTAGTATCTTTTAAGATATAGTAAAGACATTTGCGTCTTATAATCTAGAATGGATTGTAATTCCGACTGAATTTGTCTAAACTCAAGTTGTGGAACTCGTTCTCATCTCTCTCTCTTCTGCTGTAATTCTTGTAATTTATCTTGTAATATTTTGTATCTGGATTCTCTCTGTTTATTTAGTCTAGAGGAATAAGAGATAATCTCTCCACTAATCTCAACCTTCAGAGTATCCCAGAGGATAGTAGCTGAAATAGAAGGGTCTGTGTTCTCCTCTAAGATTTGTGTTATGCTGTCTACCATTATGGTCTTAAACACTGGATCCTTTAAGAAAGAAAGATTCAGTCTCCATAAAGTTGTTTTATGAGTTTTGTTTAATCCCACCTTAATTAAGAGAGGTATATGGTCTGAGAGGAGGCAAGCTTCCAGGGATATATCTTGGATTATATCTAAGTGCTCTGTAGATGTAAAAAAAATAACCTATTCTAGCTGAAGTGTGAAATCTAGGGGAGACAAAAATATGGCCCTCCATAGAGCGGTAGAAATGGTGCCATACATCTGTAAGACCCATCTTAGGTATCTGGGTTTTTAAAAGTTTTTGAGTGGGAGTAAACTTATGTTGTTTAGAAAAAGTAGAATTTTTCTGTGTAGACATTATTAAGTTGAAGTCGCCTCCTATCAGCATTACCCCCTTTTGCTTTTCGAGCAATCTGCTAAAGAACTGTCTCAGTAGTGAGGGAGATGCTCATGGTGGCAGATAAACACTCGCCATTGTCACATCAATGCAACCTCCCTTGTACTATGACAAAATGCCCATTATTATCTGAATAGACCTCCCTTTCAGTGAATGGAGTAGTAGCTGGAATCAAAATTGCCACTCCATGCCTTTTCCCTGACTTATTAGATGAAGAAAAGACAGTGTATCTACCACCTGCAGCAAGCTTAGCATGTTCCCCTTGCAAGAAAAATGTGTTACCTGTAAATAAATGCATTCTGCGTTCTGCTTCTGCAGATATTGTTGTAGTCTAGCTCTTTTTATGGGATGATTAATGCCATTAATATTTAATGACAATATCTTAGTTGTTTCTAATACCATATTTTGTTTTCATTTGATAAAGCATTACTGATTATTGCACTTTCGCCCCTCGACCACTCCCCCTCCAATCTCCACAAGGATCCACAAAGTCTCCAGAATGTCCCAACAATGGTACCAGCTAAAAATATCCTATCTTGTCTTAGATATCCTGTCATCTGACCAGTGATAAGTAATCTAACTAAAGTTTTCTTACTGTCCCTTATCAACCCAAAATAACTTATTATCACATATATAACTGTGATTAGCCACTGTAAACTGCTAATGTAAGCAGTGTATCCAGTAATCTGGAAAGATAGCTGTCCAATAATGATTGACAATAAATCAAAAACATATATACATATAACTATTGCTTTTAGTATTATTCTGTGCTGTAGAAGCTTTAGGACTTCCAAATGTGGGGAGAGAAATAAAAAACTGAAAATTTCCAGTAGTAACTGCTCCTGGAGCATTTGAACTCTCCCTAAAAGTGAAGGGAATCCCTTAACATTATTGTTAGGGGCCTTCGAGGAGCCAGTAAACTGTTCTCCTTTAAATAAGGCAAAAATAACATAGGAAAGGAGTATATAACTCCAAAGAAAATCTTTAGGGATGTCCCCCAAAAGCAGCATACAGCTCAAAAACAGCTCCCTTCCACATTCCCTGCTCCCTGAGCTTTCTGAAAAATTTTTCCCCCTTATGTTACTTCGATTATCGATGGAAGAAGAAAGAGCCTGCAATTAGCATAATCAAATAATTATATCTATAACTTCTAGTCCACCATTAGAAGGCACTTAGGTTATTTAGTTACTGGCTGTTACTTATCCAGTAGATTATGTAAGGTAGTGTCTGTTCATCGTGCAGTTGCCTATTCCAGGCTCAGAGCAGCTCATTAATATAGAGAGCACACTTCAGGCCCGAGAAACAGATGGCACAGCACGTATTTTTCAAACTGTCTCTCCTGCTCACTTCAGCTGAATGAGCTTCTCAGTAAGTTTCAAGTATTATCACTTTTTGCTTCCTTCCTGTAAACTGCTAGGATAGATTTGATTGTTCCCAGTTCTTGTTGTTTTCCCTGTCTTCTGTTAGAATTAGACTGCCAGCCAACTTGGTGTTTTTCTGGACTGTTGCCACCCAAACTTCATTCTGGAAAGTGCAGGCCCATTTTTGTAAGTTCTTCTTTTGCTTCTTGAGCTGTGGAGAACTCCCTCTTTCCAGCAGACAGATGGACAATTAGCTGCACTGGATATGGGGTTGTAAATTTGTGTCCTGCTGCTTTCAGTACTGGAAGTAACGGTAAATAAGCACGTCGCAGACGAGTGGTTTTTGGTGCACAGTCATGATCAAGATATATGTGGGTTAAGCCATAGAAAACTTTCTGGCGCCGCCATGCTGTAAGCAGAATATGTTCTTTTGTTGCATAGCTGTTGAAACGAAGAATTACTGACCTTGGTGGAATATTTGCAGAGGTAGGTTAGGGTGCCAATGCCCTATGCACTCTCTCGAGATGAAGTTTAAAATCTTTTGGCAGTTCTAAGGCTGTGTGTAGCAAAGCTTCAACAAATTCCTTAATGTTAAGTTCCCTCAGAGTCCTTGGGTAAACAATAAATTCTAATGCTTTTGCGGCGTGCTCATTTCTCGAAATCTTCTTGGCGATCAATTATTTGTTCTTGCATCTCTTTCATCTGCTGTACCATTAGTTCCAAATTGTCTATTCTATTCTCAGTTGCCGTCACAGTTCTCTCTTGTTCGTCTACTCTCTGCTCTAATTGTATCACATCTCTTCGTAACTTACTGTACATTTCTTTGATTTCTGCACGAAAAGTAAGTATCTCTTGGTAAATTAGGTCAAGTTTTGCCTTCTTCACTTTGGTTTTTGGTTGTTTCCACTGAGATTTAAACAAGCCCCTTTTAAGATCTGCAGAGTCGCGGTTATCTGATGCGACGGAGGCCTCTGATTCGGTTCCATCAGCTATCTCTTCCATCATGCTGTGTTTTGTTTCTAAGTTCAATCTCTCCAATTCTCTACACTTTCCTCTGATTTTGTAATGAGAAATCTATTTAAGAAATATGCAGAATTACAGCCGAAGTATAGTTTTTTTAGCTCATGGTAGACGCAGTTCTCTTTAGGCTGCCATTACTCGGGGACCAGAAGTCTTTTTATATATTTTTTTTATTTCTTAAATATTTCATAAAACTTTTCCATATAACCTGTTTTCTAAGTGCAGTAATTCCCTCCAGGATGGGATGTATGGACTATACCAAACTGCCCAGGCTATATAATGCCCTCTGCCTGTGGTGTTGGGCCTCATTACACCACTGGGATGGTCCAGTATAACCTAATACCACTAACCCTGTCAGGTATTACTGATAGCTTAACCCTGATAGGGTGTTAGCTTAACCCTGATAGGGTGTTTATAGTTTTACTTTACTTTAAACAAGGTAAAACTATGTGACTCCTACAGCATCGTACCTCAATCTGCAACGTTAATTTATCTCAGGTTGTCACAGACTAGCCAAATTGGATAATAATGTAAAACTGATGTATTTACAGAAAGGAACGAATAAGATACTGTATCGGGGGGAGGGGGGGTCTGCTCCACTCTCCCATGTAGTGCTTGTACTATCCTGTACATCGGTAGGTAGTACTAAGGGGTGTTACAGTTCACTATCTACGTTGTGAACTCTGGAACATTCTGTAGGGAATGAGGGGGATGGAAGTTTAATAGATTTTTACTATTATCAAGTCTTAAGGCTAAGCATTGGAGAGGGAGGAAGGTTATGGGGATGTATCTATTATGCAATATGGTAAAAAGTCATGCTTATACAATTTATGAGTTGTGAACAATTTGTATCATGTATCTAAATATGCTTATGATACAGAAGCAGCATGTATATGTATTTGTACTACAATATGTAGGATTATGCAGGAGGGTATAAAATTTATGACTTGGAATATTAATGGGTTCGACAACCCAATAAAGAGAAAAAAAATCTGAATTTCATTAAATAAAATAGATATGTGCCTACAAGAGACACAGTTGACGAAAGTTGAAGCAGACATGTTAGATACAATTTGGGGTGCTCCTGGATATCATTCTTTTTACACTTTAAAGTCAGGGGGGACATCCATCTTACTGAGAAGAGGCTTTGTAGGTAAAGCTGAAAAGTATTATTTATATCAGGACGGATGATACTGTATAACTCTTATAAATAACAAGGGTAAAAAATTAGCAATTGCATCTATATATGTACTGAACAGTAGCATTATAAAATGCATTTCTGAATTCTATATGAAATTGGTAGAATTCCCACATCCATACATAATAAATGGTATATCAACATGATTCTGGAAGATGAACAGGACTCTGCATCTAATAAACAACAAAGAGTATAATAAAAGAGACTCAAAGTTCCTTCTCAGCTAGATGGAAAAGCTTGCTCTGCTAGACTGTTGGAGAGTTAATAATCCACTAAATAAAGAGTACCCTTATTTCTCACCAATATTCAAAAGACAGTCTTATATTGGCTTCTAGATGGTTATAGCATGATGTAAGTGATGTAAAGTATGATCCCATTCTTGTATCTGAGCATGCTCTAGTTTGTCTTGTGTTAGCATTCAGGGACAGCACCAAGCAAGGATCCTCTCTTACAGATAGAGGCAGCTTTTGTAAATAAAATTGTTGAGGAAAGATTTTAATTTTGAAAATAATGTTTCTGTAGATTCTTCTCCGGGCATGGTGCGGGATGGTTATAAGGCATACAGTACATTCATGGAATATGCATAGCATGCGCATCTTATAAAAAAAAGAAACAGGAAACAAGATTAAAGGAACTTGAACTAGAAATAGCAAATGCTCAAAGCCTGCACTCAGAGTCTGGTAATAATGTACTTTAAAAAAAATTAAAACAACTTAAGCACAAATGCAACCAGATATACAGTCAAAAAGCAGAACATATAGCTGGTCTGTTGGCACAGCGATAGCAGTACTGGTGACACTGGCTCGGGAATGAGCTCGGGCTGCCAGGACTAGTTGGGGGGAGGCAGATTGAGCATCCCAGTTGATGCTCAATCTTCCTTGGGGAGGGAGGAGGTCACTGCCCCCACTGCAATACTGCCTCTTGGGTGACCACAGGTGACGGCGCAGCTCAGGGGCACGAGGGGAGGACATCAGCTGAGATCCGAAGCAGCAGCACACCCTGCATACACATGCTCCTTGAACCTCCATGCATGTAAACATCCTCAGGAATGGGAGAAACGATGGAAACGACCCCACAGCTGGCCCGACGACAGCCCAGAGGTATCACAACAAAAGGACCGAGCCCGGAAACTCATTGCCACCGCCTGATGAAAGTTTGTGCAGGAAGGGGGAGTATAAAGGGGTGCTCTCTCCTTCCCCACCTGGGGGGGCGCAATACGAGGCAGGGTGGAGGCAGAGTACCAGGGATAGTATCGTAGTACACCTAGCCAGAGGTACCTTGGAGGATCCTGAGGGAGTGGCTCGACTGCGGTGTAGAGGGGGGCATAAACAGAGAATTTAAAAAAAAGTAGAACGCATGATGCTGTTTGCTCAGTCTAAATAATATGCTCACACTGAAAGAAGCCAAAAGCTACTAGCTTATCTATTACAAAAATAGCAGGCAGAAAGCCAATCACAGAAATAAAATATGGGGATGAAAACAACATAACAAAAATTACAGAAAATAAAACATTGCTATAGAATTTGCTAAATATTATGGGGAGTTATACTGATCCCATGGAACCCCAAAAATAAATAGTAAATATCAACAAACTCCTTTGATTAATACAGAACAACAAATGTTATTAGATAAGCAAATGTAGTATAGCGAAATATAAAGTCCAGTAGGCCTATTAAAAGCTGGTAAAGCACCTGGCCTAGATGACTTCATCATAGATTTTTATAAAACTTTTAAAAAAAGTGCTTATCCCCAGACACTTTTTGTAGTTCTGTTCTTTTAGAGATCAGTCTCCTACTTCCTTTGATGAAGTTCTTACTCTGGTCGTCCCCAAAAAGGACAAGGACAAGGCACTGTGTACATCCTACTGTCCTATACCTCTGCTTAATGCAGATTATAAAATATTTACCATAGCATTAGCCATGACACTGGAGAAGGTTCTGCCATCCCTGATGAGGGACGACCAGATGGGCTTCGTAAAGGGAAGCAGGAGCCATAATAACATTAGAGACACATTAAGTTTTATTCAAACAGTTAAGGATCAGAATGCTATGGTGGTGTCCCTGGATGCTGAAAAAGCATTTGACAGGGTGGAATGGCATTATTTGTTTGCTTTATTAAAATCTGCAAACATAGGTGCTATTTCTATAGTTGGACAACAGCAATATAGGTCACCAAAAGCATGGGTCCTGTCCAACAGCACCACATCCCATGTTTTTTTCATTAGTTTGTCATACAAGGGTACAAGACAGGGATGCTCCCTTCCCCCTCTGCTTTTTGTTCTAGTAGTAGAACCTTTGGGAAATGTGATAAGAAAATCTCCTTCTATAAGTGTATTGTAATAAGGTAGACAGCAGGTATTAAAATTAGCTCTTTTCGCTGATGATGACATTTCCTTATATTTAAAAAATCCAGAAAAAGAACTAGAAGGTATCTTGCAGCTTGTAAAGGAGTATGAGGAACAATCTGGTTATCTTGGAAAGTGAAAATAATCTTAAGGCACCCCTCTCTCCACCCTGAAAAATATAAAATAAACTACAAAGACTTTCCAATAACCTTAAAAAAATAATATGATATACCTAGGTGTACATTTTTCCAATAATCTGTATAAATAACTAAATAGTAATTTGAATCTCTTAATAGCTGCTATTGGTCAGGACTTGGAAAGATGGAAGGGCCTCCCCTGTCTCTGCTAGGGTATGTTCAGGTTATAAAAAGGAACATACTTCTATGATTTTTGTATTTATTTCAGGCACTACAGTCATTAATCCCTAAAGAGACTTTTGCTAAAATAGAAAACAAAAATATTAAGTACATTTATACAGAGGAATGAGTTACGTAGACTCACAAAATAACAATTATGCATGAATTATGAACAACTAGATTTACAGTTTCAGAATTTGTAATATTATCATTGGGATGCATTGACAGAACCATTAAACGAATCATTCCATGACACCCCATCTCGGGTATTTTTGAAATGGGCAGTCCTTCTGGCATATAGTTAATTGTTTCAAAACCTGAATAGCAAAAAAGTGGAATGGAAATGACAATTTGTTCCTTATACCTACCTGTCAAACACAGAACAAAATAATGAAAACAACAGGACAGGAAAACTGTCTGTAAATCTTACCCCTTTTTGCTTAAAAACTTTCACCCTTTATTCAATCACCCCCATGTACTAGTGTGGCTGAATTTTGAGATCCTTTCAATTGGAGACTTTTTTGAGGGTAGCACTATTAAATCATTCTGATAGATGCAGAACCAATTTGGGGTACATAAATAAATGTTTTTTGGTTACCTACAGTTGCAATCTGTAACTGGGGATTTGTTGTATAAAGGCAAATTCAGTTTGGATAATAATCCTTTACATGAACTGTTAGAGGCAGCACCTGATACAGCGATGCTTATTTCATAAGTCTATACCTTTATTATTAATAATGTAAAGAATAACCTTTAAAGAATAAGTGGGAATCAAATCTACAAGTTACTATTTCTGATCAGAAATGGGACACTATTCTTGCAACATGGGACAGAGTGACCAACAACAGAATGCATCAGATACAGTTTTTTATTATTAATAGTCTTTACTACTCTCTGTATCGTCTGAATAGATTTAATGGATATATTTCTCCCATTTGTAACAGAGGATGCAGAACAGTGTCAAACTCAGCACATGTGCTAGTTCTTTGCTGATATACACATTTCTTTTGTACACAGGTTTTGAGAAAGATAAATGAAACCTTAAATTTGAACCTGAATTATGCCTGATAAATGCCTCTTCAATACAAGATATCCCAGAAGGTCAGAACAGTTTTTTGTTGCATACTCCCTTTTTAAATGCAAAAAAAGATGTATTTACTTATTTATTTAAAATATCAGATTTACAGACCTTTGAGTCAGAGACTCATTTACAAAGGCACCTCATCATGGTGAGACAGAGACAGAACAATAAAACAATAGTTCCAGGTACAAATTAACAAATATAGCAAATCATACCAGTAGTTCCAAGTAATAACAGACAGTAATAACAATCCTTCACTGGAGTTACATGCGTGGCATCAGTCAACCGTATACATAGTTTAGATACCAAAGGTACCTCGTCAAATGGAGACAAAGACAGTATTACAAAACACAAAAGCTAATGCCAGAGTAGTAGCAGGTAACAATAGGAGTTACAGATTTCCCAGAATGTTCACAAAGGGGCTGCAAGCAGTCCAAAGGACCTTGTCATGTCAGTTGAAGATACAGCAGGGGGAATTATGTACATTTGCAGCAACGGGAACCAAGCAGGTGGCTTCAGGGGGCAGCCTTGAAGGGACCTAATTTAGTGGTGTTAGCTATGTTGGCTGGGAGGGGAACTGAACCAGGTGGGTGCTCTATAGTCGAAGGATCTCTGGGTAATAGACATTCTAGCTCTGGGGACTAGAAGTGAGGTCTTGATAGTACAGTGGGTGGATACCGTGGGGGAGGCCTGTTGGAGGGAGGCGGTAACCCCCGGGGGAGGGGGGGAGCCCAACAAGTGTTTTTTTTTTTACTAGAAGGCAGGTTTGGAAACGGAGTCTCTTCTCAAGGTTGAGCAGATTGGTGGTGCAGTATAGCAGACAGGTATGAGTGCACCTTGGGGCACCTGTCAGGAGCCTGCAGGCCTTGTTTATGGAGAGCTGGATTTTGGCAAGGGCAGTATTATCAGTAGCAGCATAGATGGCCAGGAAGGGAACAAGTCTTTTGGGCAATCGGTTTAAATGCTTCATTGGCAAGCTTTTAAACTAGTCAATGGGGGAGGCACTGACAAGCAGCAGAAAAATCCCAGCCTCTCCCTACAAAACAGGGTACTAAATGAGAAAAAGACCAAGGTAGAACGGTCAGTGGGGGATGCTGCAACAGAAGGTAAGGCCATCAAAAAATGGAGAGCAATGAGTACCAATGCCCGTAGTCTAGATAACAAGCTTCCTGAATTAGTGGCCTTGATGGAGGAGGAACATCTGGATATCGTGGCAGTCACAGAAACATGGTACACACATAAACCATGACTGAGTACGTAAACATACCAGGATACACTATCTACAGGAGGGACAGGGAGGGTAAAGAGGGGAGGTAGTTCTTTACATAAGGAAAGAATAAAAGCAACAGAACAAAAGGTAAACAGGAGGAGAAGAAGCACTGTGGGTAAATTTGGAGACAGGCAATAGCACCACAATCCGCTGAGGTTGTATACAGACTCCTTCTCAGGAGGAAATGGACAAGGAAATGATAGAAAGTATACTTAGAATGGCAGAAAAAGGGAGATATTGCTGATAGGTGATCTGAATATGCCAGATGTTAACTGGAGTGCAGTTGCAGCTGCCACTTCGAAGAGTGCAGTTATTCTAGATGCCCTACAGGGGGCATGCCTTAGACAACTAGTACTGGAGCCCACTCAGGAGGGAGCAATATTAGACTTGATACTCTCAAATGGAGATGGAGAGAGGATCACAGATGTAGAAGTGGGTAGCCATCTGGGAACTAGCGACCATCGAACAGTATGGTTCACAATAAACACAGCAATAGAGTCAAGCCATACAAAGACAAAAGTACTGGACTTTAGGAGGGCTGACTTTGCCAAAATGGGTGAGTGCCTAAGGAATGCACTAGCAAATGGGTGGGAAGGAGGGTGGAAGAACAATGGGAATAATAAAACTGCCATCCACAGAGGTAACAGAGCCTTTGTGTGAAGCAAATAAACAAAAACAAGACGATGTAAGAAACCACTATGGTTCTCAAAGGAAGTGGCAGTGAAGGTTCAAGAGAAAAGAAAGCATTCAGGAAGTACAAGGAATTAGCAGGAGCAGGACAGAGAACTGTATCAGTTAAAGCAAAAGGAGGCTGGGAAGGCAGTCAGAACAGCAAAGGCCCAAACTGAGGAAAAGATAGCCAACTCAGTTAAGAAGGGAATAAAACCTTTATAGGTACATCAGGAGCAAAGGAAGACCAAGGGAGGGATAGTGAGAGCTTAATAAGGGGAGGAGGGTGGGCAGAGGGAGAATGTGAAAAGGCAGAGATACTAAACAAATATTTTGCTCAGTATTTACAAAGGAAGAGGGGAGGTACATAAAACAAACAGTAGTAACACTCTGGATACAGAAGTTGATACCAGCCCATTTACAGAAGAAAGGGTTCTGAAAGAACTCTTAAAACTGAAGGTGGACAAAACAATGGGGCCTGATGGGTTCATCCCAGAATTCTAAAGAACTAAGGGTAGAACTAGTGACACCACTGACTACCCTCTTTAACAAATCATGGGAGGATGGGGTGGTACCGAGGACTGGAGGAGGGCAGATGTGATTCCCTTCACAAAAGTGGGAGCAAGGCAGAAGCAGAAACTATAGACTCTGTTAGTTTAACTCAGTGATAGGAAAATGATGGAATCACTTCTAAAGGAAAATTGTCGAGTATCTAGAGGCCAGAGGGGCACAAGACCCTAGGCAGCATGGATTCCAGCCGGAAGGTCATGCCAGGCTAATCTGATAGATTTCTTTTGACTGGGTGACCAAAGCAGTAGATCAGGGAGGGGCTGTGGACATGGCCTACCTAGACTTTAGCAAGGCATTTGACACAGTCCCACACAAAGATTAATATATAAGTTAGCCAGCCTGGGAGTGGGTCCCAAGATGACAGCCTGGGTAAAATTGGCTGGAGAATAGGACACAGACAGTAATAGTAAATGGAGTCCACTCAGAAGAAAGGAGGGTTACTAGCGGGGAGTACCCACTGGGGGTTCAATGTGGGACCAGTCCTCTTCAATGTCTTTATAAGCGACATTGCAGAAGGACTGGAAGGAAAAGTATGTCTCTTTGCAGATGACACTAAGATCTGCAACAGAGTTGATGCACAGGGTGGGGTGGAAAGGATGAGAAGGGACTGGGCAAGGTTAGAGGAATGGTCAAATGTATGGCAGCTTAGATTCAATGCTAAGAAGTGCAAGGTAATGCACCTGGGAAACAAAAACCAAGGGGAAGAGTACACAATGGGGGTGAGATACTAACAACAACAAAATGGAAAGGGACCTGGGGTAGTCATATCAGATGACCTAAGGTGGGCAAACAATGTGAGAAGGCAGCAAGGGAGGGCTGGGGGATACTGGGATGCATAGGGAGAGGCATCACCAGTAGAAAACAGGAAGTTATTATCCCTCTGTACAGACAGCTGGTGAGACCCCATCTAGATACTGTGTGCAGTTCTGGAGACCCAATCTCCATAAAGACATAGACGGATGGAAGCTGTCAAGAGGAGGGCAACTAAAATGGTGCAGGGTCTGCACGGAGGACATATGAAGAGAGACTTAAGGAGCTTAATATGTATAGCCTCGAGGAAAGGAGGGAGAGGGGGGACATGATAGAAACTTTCAAGTACCTCAAGGGAATCAACAAAGTCCAAGAGGGTAGCATCTTTCAAAAAAAGAGGTGTGCAAGAACAAGAGGGCACAATTTGAAGATAGAGGGGGGGCGGCTCAGAGGTAATTTAAGGAAGTATTTTTTCACAGAGAGGGTTGTGGATGCATGGAATGGCCTTCCGGAGGAGGTTGTGGAGTCAAAATCAGTGGTGGAATTCAAGCATGCATGGGATAGTCATAAGGCAATTCTGGGGGGTGGGGGTAGAAAGAAGTAGGCTGCTGGTTAACTAGGATCTGCAGCTTATCCAGTAGGTAGGGAAATGGGCAGACTGGGTGGGCCAAGCGGTCCTTATCTGCCGTCAAATTCTATGTTTCTATGTTTCTATGGGCAGACCATAATCCACTAGAGACAAGACAGACGAGGTGACGGCCAACCTGAGAGCTTCAGGGGGAGGCAATCCCTGTGGCAGTATAGGAGCCCGATCCTGACATTGGTGGTGGCTGAGAGGGGGCTGATGTGGGGGTGGAAGGTGAGGGCCAAGTCGAGGTACCCAGGTACTTACAGGAAGATACTTGTTCGATGGGGTGTACTGTGCTGGGTAGTATCACAAGGGGGGCATTTCTGGCTTTGCTTTGGCGATGTGAGAAGATCATAGCCTTGCTCTTTTTAGGTTCAGGACCAGTCTGTGGACAGAAAACCACTGTTCAGCTTGATGGAATACACGCTGGAGGGTGGTTTGAAGTGAGGTGGGGTTGGGATCTGAGGCAAAAAGCACGGCGTCATCTGCATAGAGGAGTAGCCCACTAGAAAAGGCTGACGGGAGAGTGTTAAGATAGAGGCTAAAGATGACAGGTCCCAGGACAGAGCCTTGGGGGACACCGGAGTGGACAGGACAGGACAGGAGCCAGATAAGGTGCAGTTAATTTGTATGCACTGTTCTCTGGATGAGAGGTAGCTGTTGAACCATGCAAGGGGACCAGCGGAAAAGCCCAGGCACCTGAGGGAGTCAAACAGGAGGGGATGGCAGACCATGTCAAAGGCCTTTGAACACGGCCCCGGCGGGGTTGCCGGCATCAAGGCTAGAGTGCAGGAAGTTAGAGAATTCAAGTAGGGCAGTAGTGGTGCTGTGGCCAGCATGAAAGCCGTGCTGCTCTGGGCACTGAATATCATGCTTGGCCAAGTACTCCATGAGTTGGTTGGCTACCACTTTTTCCAGTGCTTTAGAGAGTTGGGGGAGGATGGAGATTGGCCGGTAGTTACTGGGGAGGAATCAATCCCCACTCTTAAAAATGGGTGTGATGACAGCAGTTTTCCAAGCACTGGGGAACTGACCCAGACACAGTGAGCGGCTTAGCAGGTTAGTGAGTGGGACCAAGACAACATCCAGAACCTGGCGTAGGATCCTAGTGTCCAAGGGGTCATTACTGGGGCAATTACTATTGATGGCTTTTAGGAGATAGGGTCTGGCTTCAAGTGGGGGTGATGGTGCGAAGGCAGAATGGTAGGCAAGGGGGGTGGGTGGTTAAGAGGCTGGGACGGGGTCGAAGAAATTGCTGGGTAGTATGGTGCTAAGGTCAGAGAATGAGGAGTTTAGGAAGTCTGCAGTGCCAAGGGGATCGTAGTAGACAGTGCCATTAAGGGAAAGTTGGGAGGGAAGGGGGCAGCGAGATTTCCCATTCAGTTCTTTGATGTTGTTCCAAAAGATTCTGGCAAACCCCAGTGAGGAGGAAAGGGTGGACCGTTAGTACTGAGCTTTAGCCTGCCGGATGGCCCAGGTACACTTATTACGCTCAGCATTATACACCTGCCTGTCAGCCGGCTTGCTGGATTCCATGGCAACGTGCCAGAGGTTATCCCTCACTTTAAGTTTCTGGAGGAGGGAAGCAGTGATCCATGGCATGTTATGTTTTTTGATACGTGTCCTGGTGATGGGGGCAAAGAGGTTGCAGGCTTTGCTAAATAGAGCGTAAAGAAGTCGAGGGCCATGTTGATGGTTGGGGCATGGCCGATGGGGGACCAGTCCAGTTGGACAAGGTACAGTTTGAGGTTTCGGAGGCCACCAGGGCGGAGGCTCTGGAGCAGGATGATTCTTGGGGCAGGTTTACTGGTGGCAAAGGACCATGAGAATACGACAGGGAAGTGGTCACTTAGCAAACTGGAGAAGATGTTATCAAGGACTTTCTGGGGTGGTTGGTAATAATAACGTGCAGGAGGGCACTGGTTCCAGTAGAAGGGTTAAGCCTTGGGGGGGGAACTAGCTGAGTCATGTCGAGGGCAGCAAAGGAATCTCTGGATTGGGAATCTGCGTCTGAGAGCCAATTGATATTGAGGTCTCCAGTGATTACCTGCTCTGCTTTGGGAGGTAGGCCTGCGAGGTAGTCAGTGAGAGACAGGACAGCAGGGTTTTGATTTCTTGGGGCAATATAGGCAACGGCGAAAAAGAGTGGGCCCCTGGCAGGATCGGGGAAGATTTTTAGTGTAAGAGCTTGTGCCCACTGTCAAGCTGGGAGGTGGCAGCGCATGTCCAAGAAGGGTGTCTCGCATGTAAACAGCACATCCGCCCCCGCGCTTGCCCACTCAGTCTTCCCTGAAGAGGGTGTACCCTGGGAGAGAGACGAATGAGTTGGGGGTGGATTTGGTTACCAGGTCTCCATGAGGGAAATAATGTCTGGCTGGTGCTGAGTGACCCAGCACTGGAGTGCCGCAGCCTTCTTGAGGAGGCTGCAAATGTTCAAGGTGGCGATGCGGAGACCTTGCACCGGTATAGGCTTGTTTAGGTTGGTGGGCATAGGACCTGGGTTTGGGTGAATGTTCCCAGACAGTAACAGTAGTAGGGTGATTACTCTGACCAGGAGAGGGTAGTGACTGGTGCTCCTCACAGGGTGTCTGGACAAGGGGCTAGACGCAGGAGTGCAGGGGGTGGGTAAGGTACAGTGGGTGGGAGTGGAGGGAAGCGTTGTCTAGGGTGGGTGAGGGAAGGAAGCAGTGGCTGGAGAGTCAGTAGGCGGGGGTGTGGTGGGTTCAGGGGGTGTTAAGTGTTGGGGAGTCGGGGCAGGGTGGGGAAGATAAGTGGAGCAATACTGTGTGAGAGGTGTTTTTCCTGACTGTGGAGAGTCTGGCATCAGGAGGATTAAGACGGTCATTGGTATTAGGGGGGTATGAGTACCCGTCGTGCATGCTGCTTTGAGCATTGATGCAGATAGGAGTTGCATCTTGCTGTACTTTGAGTGTGACTGCCACTATGGAGTAGTGGTAGGGCTCTGGACTTTGGCGACAAAGGTACCAGGTTCCAGGAGAACTTTGTATTCCTGTGGGCACAGGTTCCAGGAGAGCTTTAAGTTTCTGTGGAAACATGTTCACTAGTATCCAAACCCTTTCCACAGTCGACTCTGGCCTCCCAGGCTACTAGCCAATATAGCACTAAGAGTACTTACTGCTGGGCTGTGAGACCCTTAGCTGGCTTGTGCTATCTGTAGCTCAGTGACAGTTTCTGGGAATGTGGCAGGTTTTAGAGATATTTTTGTGTCTGTGCCTTAAGGGCGGCCTCTAGTGGTAGCAGCTGATAAGCTGCAGATGGGGAAGTAGGCTGATTGGCTCAGAGACAACGCATGACCTGGCCTATTTAAGGCACAGTCCACCAAGGGTGGTGGTGGGGGTGGTGGGGCAGCTGACTTGTTGCATCGGTGTGGCTCCTCTGCTGTGCATCTGTGTCTCTGGAACCTAGAGGACTGGCCGAACCTCGTACTTGGTCACGATCTGTGGTGTGGGAGGAGGTCTTCTGCCTGGCTCCCCCAACCGGCCTGTCCATCCTCAAAGGAATCGTTAAGAAATTGTGAGAGGGAGACAGAAACGAGTTAAAAAGGTAAGGGGGCTGAGTTTCACCTAAGGGGAGGAGGGGGGAGAGATTAGGGAGGGCTGAGCTTTCCACATCGTAACAGTACTGCTGGAGATAGAGACGATTGTAAGCATGCACTGTTGGGCTTAGTAATTAATTTGTTCTGTTTTTTTTTCCTAAATTGGGCAGCAGATTCAGATAAAGTGAAACTTTGGCGCAGGTGAATTTTTAAAATTGGGAGCCAATTCAGATTACAGTAGAAACTACTCACCCTGCACGGGCTAATTCAGTAAGCTGCACTATAGATCACAGAAGAAAAAAACAAATGCTCCCTAACTAAATTAAAGCATTCCCAAGCTGTAGTCTCACTGTCTGAAGTACTTGATGCGGGGCTAACATTTAAGGCTCCCTGCACAGAAATTAGCACTAATTTCTTTAAATAATAAGGCAACTGGCAGGAGAACCTCTATAACCAGTATTATAGTGAGTAATGCCCCTTACAAGCAATAAACTATCTACATTTATTTGCCCAAGAAAAATAGCAGGGAGATTAGTCCAGGTTTGAATTAAAAATTGGTGTCAAAGATCCTCTGCTGTGTGTCTGTGTCTCTGGAGCCTACAGGACCAGCCGAACCTCGTACCTGGCCACAATCTGTGGTGTAGGAGGAAGGGCTCTTCTGCCTGGCTCTCGTGACCATCTGTCCATCCTTGGGGGGGGGCGTCCGGTAACTGTGGAGAACTGGCCACGATCTGTGGTGTGGGAGGAGGGCTCTTCTGCCTGGCCCTTGCGACCATCCATCTGTCCGCCCTTGGTGGCAGGGAGCCATCTGATAACTGGAGAACTGTCCATGATCTATGGTGTGTGAGGGAGGGCTCTTCTGCCTGGCCCTCGCAACCATCCGTCCACCCTGGGGGGGGGGAGTCATCTGGTAACTGTGGAGAACTGGCCATGATCTGTGGTGTGCTAGGGAGGGCTCTTCTGCCTGGCCCTCGTGACCGTCCGTCCGTCCGCCCTGGGGGGGGCGTCCGGTAACTGTGGAGAACTGGCCACGATCTGTGGTGTGGGAGGGAGGGCTCTTCTGCCTGGCCCTCACGGCCATCCGCCCATCCATCCTCGGGAGGGGGCTGTCTGGTAACTGTGGAGAACTGGCCACGATCTGTGGTGTGGGAGGGAGGGCTCTTCTGCCTGGCCCTCGCGACAGTCCATCCATCCGCCCTCGGGGGGAGAGGGAGCCATCCGGTAACTGTGGAGAACTGGTATTACTCATATGTGGAAAGAAACATCAACTCCTGAACTCGAATTATGTAAAAAACTAATGTGTGGCAAGTATGAGGTTGGAAAAAAAAATCACAATCTAAAAAACAGACAGTACAGTTACACAAGAACTTACCATAACATTAGATCTTCAAGAGGAGCTCATGCAGCAGGATATAACTATAAGGACTAAGCCACCAGGTGCCAGGACCCCATGGAAAACATTTAACTAGCAGTCTTCAGTGGGGACTGCCCCCTGACATCCGTCCGCTCTTGACGTCAGCCAATGTTATAAAAGAGGTGGTCCCCAGCCCCACCTCGGTTCTCCCACCGGAGATCTGGCCTTTTGACTGAAAGGAGAACCAAGAAGGTTTGAAAACAAACAAAGGGAAAACAGAAGAAATACCAGGGGGAAGGAGGAAGGGGAAGCCGGCGCCTGCCGCAAGAGCTCCTCTCGAAGATCTACTGTTAATGTAAGTTCTTATGTACCTGTACTATCTTACTTAGAGTTGGAGCTCTTGCAGTAGGCTATAACCATAAGGACAGAGTCCCAAGCAGTCAAGGAGAAAAGACTGATAGGCAAGGGTAGAGGCTAAGGATAGACAAAGACCTTCAGGACAGCAGGCCATGAAGAACAGCAATGCCAAAGCCAGTCCTACACATGGAAGCAACGTCCAAACTATAATATTTGACGAAAGTGTGAAAAGAACTCCAGGTAGCAGCTGTAAAATATCTGCTGCGGACACATTCTTCTTGGAGGCAAACAAAGTAGTAACACTCGTGGTAGAGTGGCCTTTTACCAGGCCCAATAAAGGTCTGTCGTACTTACGATAACAGTAAACAATGCAGACAATGTCTGCTTAGTAACTGGGGCCCCTTCAGGTCTTGGGGCAAAGGAAACAAACAACTGGTCAGTCTTTCTGAAAGGACTGGTGTGGTTAAGATAATAACAAAGCATCTGGTGAACATCCAGAGTATGAAGAAAAGCCTCCCCTCTGTTGGAATACTCTGGGTAATAGACTGGTAAATGGATGTCCTGATTCACAGTAAACTTGGACACCACCTTAGGCAGAAATTTAGGATTTGTCCTCAAGGACACCCAGTCCTTGTGAAAAACTACACATCAGAGCCTGGAGTTCAGAAATCCACTGAAGTAACAGCAACCAAAAATACAGGTTACTCACCTGTAACAGAAGTTCTAGAAGTGGTATATGTTGTTCATCCAGACTTACTGGCAGGTTTCTTGCCGCTTTAAATCTTGCCGGAAGGTCTTCAAGATGGCTCCTCCCACCCACCCGGGTGGTAAAACTCTCGGCTCTGCCCCATGATGCCAGATCTAGCCCGCTGGAATCCAGGTTGCGCGTCGAAGCCGGGGAGGTCGGGTGGGTTGTGTGGATGAACAACATATACCACTCCTAGAACTCCTGTTACAGGTGAGTAACCTGTATTTCTAGGGATGTGGATATGTTGTTCAATCCACACTTACTGGCAGACTCCTAGCAGTTCTCCGGGAGGAGGGAGGCAAGGCACGCACCCCCTACTTGGGAAATAAGGACTGGAGAACCAAGGTCCCAAAACCAGCATACCAGCGTGACTCAAGGTCGATGTGGTAGTGGGTAATGAAGGTGTGTGCTGACTTCCAGGTAGCAGCCCTGCAGACTTCCTGGATAGGAACATCCCTGGAAGCAGCCACCGAAGCAGCGGTATGGCAGATAGAATGAGCTCTTATCCCTTTGGGAGGCTCCAGGCCTGCCAACCTGTGGCAGAGATCTATGCATGAGGTGACACACCTGCCTATCGTCCACTTGGCTGCAGGTATGCCAGGTGTGGCTTCAGCATAGGTGACAAACAGCTGGTGAACCTCTCCCCAAACTTCAGCCATCCACTCCTTATAATACGAGAGCGCTCTTCTAGGGCCCAAAGTATGGAGCCTATATTCAGCCTCCAAGGTGTGAATGGGGTAGAACACCGGCAGTCAACACCTGGTTAAGGTGAAACTCCAACACCACCTTCGGAAGAAATTTTGGGTGAAGCAGGACAACCTTGTCCCTATGGAAGACCAGATAAGAAGACTCTATGGAAAGCACCTGGAGCTCTCCCATCCTTCTGGCTGACGTAATAGCCACCAAGAAGGCGGTCTTCCACGACAGGTGGGAGATATCGCACCTGTGCATCGGCTCGAATGGCTTGCCCATGAGCTTAGCCAATACCAGCAGTAGATCCCACAGAGGTGGAGGTTCTTGCACCGGAGGGAATATGTGATCAAGGCTTTTGAAAAAGCACTCAACCACCTTCTCCTGTGCCACCGACTGCTTTCCAGTCCATGCCCGGTAAGCAGAGATGGCTGCCAGGTGCAGCCTTAAGGATCGTTGACCGAAGCCCTAGCTGAAAAAGAGACCACAGGTAGTCCAGAATGCTAGCCAAAGAACAGGAGGAAGGGTCCAATCCCTTACCCTGACACCAAATGGAGAATCTCTTCCATTTGAAGGCACAGCATTTTCTGGTCGACTCCTTACGGGATGCCTCAACGACGTTGAGGACCTCGTCAGAAAGATCCAAGGCCTGGAACTCCAGCCACTCAGGAACCAGGCCGTCAAGTGCAGGGATTCAAGGTCCAGGTGGAATACCTTCCCCTTGTTGACTGAGATCAGGTCCAGCGGTCTGGAAGCCGCCTCGGGAGCCTGGAGCTGAGGCTGAGGAGATCTGGATACCAGAACTGGCGAGGCCAGTCTGGGGCTACCAGAATCACCTGCGCCTTGTCCCTTTTCGCCTTGAGAAGCACCTTGTGGATCAAGAAAAATGGAGGGAAGGCATAGAAGAGGCCTGGGGTCCACGGCCTCGAGAAGGCATCCCCCTGCAGTGAGCCCTGCTGAGGGGGGGCGGGCATGAAACAGCCTCAGCTTCGCATTCTCCCTGGAGGCAAACAAGTCCACCTGAGGGGTGCCCCAGTGGGAGAACAGATCTTGTACTACCTTCGTCAGGAGAGACCACTCGTGAGATGCAGCGCCTAACTGGCTGAGGGCATCGGCCAGACTGTCAAAGGCTCCTGCCACATGGATGGCTAGGAGATCTGCCTCCAGGCTGATCACGAGAGACCAAGTGCAGAGAGCCTCCTTGTACAGAGGCAAGGAGCGCATCCCGCCCTGCCGGTTGAGGTAGTACATGGTCGTGGTGTTGTCCGTCTGGACCTGGACCACTGACCCCATACAAATGGGCAAGGCGGTGAGCTAGTCCGGACCTCGAAGCTCCAGCAGGTTGACATGACATCGGAGACTCCTGAGGGACCAGAGGCTGTGGGCTCTAGAGCTCCCCAGAAGGGCACCCAACCCATCAGAGAGCGTCGGTCGTGAGTGACCGTTGGGTCGGGCGGATAAACAGGATACCCTCCTCCTGCAGATGAACTGACGAGCCACCACTGGAGGCCGCTTCCATCATCTCTGAGTCATGGTCACTGGCTGGTCCAGAGGACCGGGAGCTGTGACCATTGGCGGGCCAGCCCCCATTGCAGGGGACGCATGTGCCAGCGGGCCCAAAGGACCATGCTGGTGCAGGCCGCCATGAGGCCCAGGAGGCGCAGGAAGTCCCAGGCAGGGCGCAACTGCCCAATCAGAAATGATTGGGTAAAGGAGGAAAGGACCTCGGCCCTGTCCGCCACGAGCCATGCTCTGGCTCGAAGAGAGTCAAGCTCTGCCCCAATGAACTGAATCACCTGCGATGGCGCGAGTTCGGTTGGCGCGTTGAAGAGGAGGCCAATGAGGAAACGAGACTTGGAGAGCCAGACCTGGAATGCTCCACCTCCAACATGGAGGGGGCTGCAATCAGCAAGTCATCCAGGTAAGGGCACACCCGGACCCCTTGGTGCTGCAGGAATGCTGTCACCACTGCCATGTATCTGGTGAAGACCCTGGGAGCTGGAGAGAGGCCGAAGGGCATTGTCCGGAACTCGTAAAGGGATCCCTCTGCTCTGAAGTGGAGGAATCGCTGGTGAGATGGACGGATTGGGACATGAAAGAATGCGTCCTGAAAGTCCAGAGAACAGAACCACATGCCTCGTTCCAAGGATGGAATGATCCGAGCCAGAGTGACCATCCTGAAGGTGCGAGACCTTAGGAACTTGTTTAGGTCGTGTAGGTCGAGAATGTGGCACCAGCCCCCTCCGTTTGGGACCAGAAAGTACGGACACAAACCCTGGGTCTGGAGGGCCCCACCTCCTGATCACCTCCTTCAGAGAGCAGGGCAATGTCAGCTTCGAGAAGAGCCGACAGAGAGAGTGGAACCCGTAGCCCCCATGGGGTGACGGCTCGATAGGGTGGGACTACTCGACTCCAGAGGCAGACCCCGCCTACCATTTCCAACACCCAGTGATCCGCGGGTGATATCGGACCAGGTGGAAAGGAAGTGGCGGAGCCGTCCCCCCATGGGGGAGAACCCAGGGAGGAGTGACGAGGTTGGGGGCGACACCCCTCAACCCATCACTGGGCAGGCTTGGAGGAAGGGCCGGCCGAGTAGCTGCCTGGGCCTTTTCCTCCCGGCTTCCTGTTGGAGGAAGCAGCAGGCTTAGCTTTGGAGTGCCAAGTGTGAGCCTGCTTGGCCTGATGCTGGTGTTGCTGGGCCGGACATGCCGCAGGGGCTGAAGGACGAAAGGGCTTACGCTGCTGCTGGTGGCCTTTGTCCTTCTGGGCAGACGTGACCGAGTCCAAGGTGGCGCTGGACTTCTCGATCCGTTGGAAATGACCCTCCACCCGGGACCGAACAAGTCAGTACCCAGAAAGGGAACATCTGCCAGCTTGTGCTGGGTATCCGCCATAAAGGTGGAGATCTGCAGCCAAGCTCTGCGGCGCATGGCCACTGTGGCCGCTACTGACCGGGCACACGAGTCAGCGATGTCCAAAGAAGTTTGGAGCTGCTGTTTGGCCACCGCCCTTCCTTGGTCCTGCACCTTCTTGACCATCATTTGAAGGTCAGCCGGGAGATGAGGAATCACCTCATCCAGGGAGACCAAAAGGGCATGTGAAAAGTGTGCCATCAGGATGGCCGAGCTACCCTGACGAAGGCCTAGGGAGGAAGCAGCATATACTTTCCGCCCTGAGTAGTCCAATTTCTTGGACTCCTTATCGGGTGGCTTGTCCACATCCCGAGCATTCCCGGAGCGCCGGAAAATACAGGTTACTCACCTGTAACAGGAGTTCTAGGAATGTTATATGTTGTTCATCCACACTTATTGGCAGGTTCCTTGCCGCTTTAAATCTTGCCGGAAGGTCTTCAAGCTGGCTCCTCCCACCCACCCGGTGGTAAAACTTTGGCCCTGCCCCATGACGCCAGATCTAGCCCACTGGAAGCCAGGCTGCGTCAAGCCAGGAGGTCGGGAGTCAGGATGAACAACATATACCATTCCTAGAACTCCCACAGGTGAGTAACCTGTATTTCTAGGGACATGGATATGTTGTTCATCCACACTTATTGGCAGACTCCTAGCAGTTCTCTGGGAGGAGGGAGGCAAGGTGCACACCCCCCTACTTAGGGAATAAAGGCTGGAGAACCGAGGTCCCAAAACCAGCATCCTGGCGTGACTCAAGGTCGATGTGGTAGTGGGTAATGAAGGTATATGCCAACTTCCAGGTAGCAGCCCTGCAGATATCCTGGATAGGGACATCCCTGGAAGCAGCCACCGATGCAGCAGTATGGCGGGTAGAATAAGCTCTTATCTCTCTGGGAGGCTCCAAGCCCGCCAACCTGTAGCAGAGATCTATGCAGGAGGTGAGCCTCCTGCTTATCATCCGTTTGGTTGCAGGTCTGCCAGGTGCGGCTTCAGCGTAGGTGACAAACAGCTGGCGAACCTCTCCCCGAACTTCAGCCGTCCGCTCCTTATAATAAGCGAGTGCTCTTCTAGGGTCCAAAGTATGGAGCCTATATTCGGCCTCCGAGGTGTGATTGGGGTAGAACATGGGCAGAGTCAACACCTGGTTAAAGTGAAACTCCAACACCACCTTCGGAAGGAACTTCGGTGGGGGGCGCAGGACAACCTTGTCCCTGTGGAAGACCAGATAAGGAGACTCGATGGAAAGTGCCTGGAGCTCTCCCATCCTTCTGGCTGACGTGATAGCCACCAAGAAGGCGGTCTTCCACGACAGGTGGGAGATATCGAACCTGTGCACTGGTTCAAATGGCTTGCCCATGAGCTTGGCCAATACCAGCAGTAGATCCCATAGAGGTGGAGGTTCTCACACCGGAGGGGAAATGTGATCAAGGCCTTTGAAAAAGTGCCCGACCACCTTCTTCCTGCGCGACTGCTTCCCTGCCCGCGCCCGGTAAGCAGAGATGGCTGCCAGGTGCACCTTAAGGGTTGTCGACCGAAGCCCTTGCTGAGAAAGGGACCACAGGTAGTCCAGAATGCTTGCCAAGGGACAGGCGGAAGGGTCCAAGCCCATCCCCTGACACCAAATGGAGAATCTCTTCCATTTGAAGGCATAGCATTTCCTGGTCGACTCCTTACGGGACGCCTCAACGACGTTGAGGACCTCGTCAGAAAGACCCAAGGCCTGGAACTCTAGCCGCTCAGGAACCAGGCCGTCAGGTGCAGGGATTGAAGGTCCGGATGGAATACCTTCCCTGACTGACTGAGATCAGGTCCGGGCGGGCTGGAAGCCGCCTCGGGAGCCTGGAGCTGAGACTGAGGAGATCTGGATACCAGAACTGGTGGGGCCAGTCTGGGGCTACCAGAATCACCTGCGCCTTGTCCCTCCCCACCTTGAGAAGCACCTTGTGGATCAAGGGGAAATGGGGGAAAGGCGTACAAGAGGCCCGGGGTCCATGGCCTTGAGAAGGCATCCCCCTGCAGCGAGCCCTGCTGAGGAGGGTGGGCATGGAACAGTCTCAGCTTCACATTCTCCGTGGAGGCAAACAGGTCCATCTGAGGCGTGCCCAATGGAAGAAGAGATCTTGTACTACCTCTGGCAGGAGAGACCAACTGTGAGAAGCAGCCCCTATCCAGCTTAGGGCATCAGCCAGGGTGTTGGAGGCTCCTACCACGTGAATGGCTAGGAGATCCGCCTCCAGGCTGTGCACGAGGGACCATATGTGGAGAGCTTCCTTGCATAACAGCATGGAGCGCATCCCACCCTGGCAGTTTAGGTAGTACATGGTCGTGGTATTGTCCATCTGGACCTGAACCACTTGACCCCATAGAAATGGAGCGAAGGCGGTGAGAGCTAGGCGGACTGCTCGGAGCTCCGGCAGGTTGATATGGCATCGGGACTCCCGAGGGGACCAGAGGCCGTGCGCTCTGTGCTCCCCCAGATGGGCACCCCAACCCATCAGAGATGCGTCGGTCGATAGAGAGACCGTCGGCTTGGGGCAGACGACTGGGATGCCCTCCTGCAGATGTGCCGGAATGGTCCATCACTGGAGAGCGTTCCACATCTCCTGGGTCACTGTCACGGGCTGGTCCAACGGATCGCAGCGTTGTCACCACTGGCTGGCCAGTCCCCATTGAAGGGGACACATGTACCAACGGGCCCAACGGACAATACTGGTGCAGGCCACCATTAGGCCTAGGAGGTGCAGGAAGTCCTGGGCAGGGCGCGATTGCCCAACCAGAAATGATTGGGCAAAGGAGGAAAGAACCTCGGTCCTGTCCACCGGGAGCAGAGCTCTGGCTCAAAGACAGTCTAGCTCTGCCCCGATGAAGAGCATCACCTGCTTCGGCACGAGTTCCGACTTGGCCTCGTTGATGAGAAGGCCAATCTGAGAGCAAACCTGGAGGGCCAGATCTCTGGACCACTCCACCTCTGCTCTGGAGGGGGCTGCAATCATCCAGTCATCCAGGTAGGAGTACACCAAGACCCTTTGGCACCACAGGAATGCTGTCACCACTGCCATGCATTTGGTGAAGACCCTGGGAGCTAGAGAGACGCCGAAGGGCATGGCCCGGAACTCGTAAAGGGATCCCTCTGCTCTGAAGTGGAGGAATCTCTGATGAGACGGACGGATCAGGACATGAAAGAACGCATCCTGGAGGTCCAGGGAACAGAACCACACACCTCGTTCCAAGGATGGGATTATCTGAGCCAGAGTGACCATCCTGAAGGTCCGAGACCTTAGGAACCGGTTCAGGTCATGCAGGTTGAGAATGGGGCACCAGCCCCCTGTCCGTTTTGAGACCAGGAAATACCTGGACACAAACCCTGGGTCTGGAGGAGGATCCGCGACCTTCCTGATCACCTCTTTCTTGAGGAGCAGGGCAATATCAGCTCGGCAGGCCGACAGCGAGGCTTCGGATCCCGTGGCCCCTTGGGGGGTGACGGCTCGAAAAGGAGGGGTCTGCTCAAATTCCAGAGGCAGGCCCTTTCCTACCATCTCCAACACCCAACGGTCCATGGTGATAGCGGACCAGACGGAAAGGAAGTGGCGGAGCCGTCCCACCATGGGGGGGAACCCCAGGGAAGGGTGATGAGGTTGGGGGCGACACCCCTCAACCCGTCACTGGGCAGGCTTGGAGGAGGAACTGGCCGAGGGACCTCCTGGGCCTTTACCTCCTTGCTTCCTGTTGGAGGAAGCCACCAGCTTGGGTTTGGGACGCCAAGCGCGAGCCTGCTGGCCCTGTTGCTAGTGCAGTTGGGCCGGTCGTGCTGCAGGGGCTGAAGGACGAAAGGACTTATGCTGTTGTTGACGGCGGCATTTGTCCCTCTGGGCAGAGGTGACTGAGTCCAGAGCGGCATTGGACTTTTCGATCCGCTGGAGGTGTCCCTCCACTCCAGGGCCAAAGAAGTCAGTCCCCAAGAAGGGGACGTCCACCAACTTGTGCTGGGTATCTGCCGTGAAGGTGGATATCCTCAGCCACGCCCTGCGGCGCACGGCCACCGCGGCCGCTACTGACCTGGCACAGGAATCATCTATGTCCAGAGCAGTCTGAAGCTGCTGCTTTACCACCGCCCTACCCTGGTCCCGCACCTGACGGACCGTGGTCTGCAGGTCGGCTGGGAGATGAGGGACAACCTCATCCAGGGAGCCCATGAGGGCGTGGGAGAAGTGTGCCATCAGTACGGCCGAGCTGGCCTGTCGGAGGCCGAGAGAGGATGCAGCATACACCTTGCGCCCGGCAAAGTCCGCCTTTTTGGACTCTGTCAGGGGGGCTTATCCACGTCCCAAGCATTTCCGGAATGCCGGAAGACGCTATCGGTGACTAACCCCTCGGCTGAGGGGTGTTCCGAGAAACCAGGCAAAGAGCCGGTAGGGACCGCATACTACCTGGCCATCCTGGCCGAGGGCGCAGGACAGGAACCAGGCCGCTGCCAAAGCTCCAAGGCTAGGCCGACAATAGCCTCAGCCACAGGGAAGGCCTCCATGGGTGAATCCCCTCGGTCCAGTATCTCTGTCAGGGGATACTTGGCCCATTTGGACATGGGCTCGAGCAGCATCCCGGTGGACTCCGAGATGAGTTGAAGCAGACCAAAGAAGGACGATGGGCTATCGTCCAATGACTGGCCCCCGGAGGATTCCAGGTCGACCTGCCTGGAGAACAGGGAGTCATCATCATCGGACTCTGAAGAGTCTGCGAAGAGCTGCCTTGGCCCTGAGCCACCCTCCACCTGCCGAGGACAGTCGGGAGTGAGGGTGACTGACAACCTGTGGGGCAGGCCGTGACCCGACCGAGAATCCTTGGTCGGTGCCCCAGACTTCGGTTGCGGAGGCGGAGGTTCCACCACAATCGGTGGAGCAGCTAGTTTCGGCTGAACAACCGGCCCAGAAATGGGCATCTTGACTGCGGCGAGCAGTTGATTCGGCCATTCGGGCGACAGCCACTTGATGGCCGGGGGATGAATCGGAGTCAATTTACTCCCGGACAACAGTAACTGCTGCCACACAAGCTCCTCATAATGCCGACGCAATTTACGTCGAAGCCTCTCCTCATCCGAGGATGAGGATGAGGAGGAACGGTGTCGCCGCTTACTTCGGTACCAAGACCGAGACCACCGATGACAGTGGGAACGGCTTGACCGAGATGAAGTCCGAGACCGAGACCCTCGGGGTGACAGAGGGCAGGCCTGGGAAGGGGGGGGACAACCGCTCTTCCCTCGGCTCGGGCACTTTAGCCGGGGACTGCCGCCCCGAAGGCACAGGCAGATCCTCGGTCTCCACCGGAGGAACCGGCGAAGGTGGGTTGTCGGCTTCACCAGTCCACAACCCGTCCGACGGGTCGAGGAATATCTCGACTGCATCGACGGGAGTCTCGGCAGGCTGGCCTGACGGGGACACCGTGAAGCCAGCGGCCTGAGCCGCAACTTCGACCGAAGTCGACGGTCGGCTGTCCGGGGAAGGAGACCTCTCCCACTCCCACGAACGCCGATGGTGGGACTTACCCTTCGACTCCTTCTTCTTGGGCCGAGAAGAATGTCCCGATGGCCCCTCTCCCTTCGTGGAAAGGGACTGACAAAGCTCCTTGAACGGAGCCGAGTACGAGGAACTCAGAGAGAGCGGGATAAATGCCACGGCCGAGAAGGAGGAAGATGCGGCCTGGGCCGCCTCCTCCTCGAGGGCGATCATATGCTCGAGCTGATCAGCCGAGCCAGCCGCCATGGCCACCGCCCAACGAGCCTCTTTGGATTTTATCGGCGGGTAACGCTCCTCGGGGCGCCCGAGCTTCAATCGGGCAGCGTGATCCTCCAGGACGGTGGCCGAAAAAGAGCAGCACAACTCGCAGGCCTGCGGGTCGTGGTCTAGGCCTAGGCAGTAGACGCACGTGGAGTGCGGATCCGTCCTGGACATCTTCTGCCCGCAAGGCCAGGAGTCGATTTGTCCATCGCAGCCACGAGGGATAATGAAGACCGAAGTTTAGAAAAATTCAAAACTAGTTTCGGACGAACCGAAGAGTTAGGATCCAGTCTAAAACGCAGAGCGCTAAGGAGGGAACCTGAACTTCCAAGTGGTAAGGAAGATCTGGCGTCATGGGGCGGAGCTGAGAGTTTTACCACCCGGGTGGGTGGGAGGAGCCAGCCTGAAGACCTTCCGGCAAGATTTAAAGTGGCAAGGAACCTGTCGATAAGTGTGGATGAACAACATATCCATGTCCCTAGAAACACTGTCAGTCACTAACTCCTCCGCAGAGGGGTGCTCCGAGAAACCGGAGAGTGAACCTGTAGGGACCGCATACTTCCGAGCCACCCTGGCCGAAGGTGCTGGACAAGAAGCTGGCCGCTGCCACAGCTCCAGGGCCGGGCCAACAATGGCTTCGGCCACTGGGAAGGCCTCCGTAGGAGAATTCCCTCGGTCCAGTATCTCTGTGAGGGGATACTTGGCCCATTTTGAAATGGGTTCAAGCTTCATCCCAGTGGATTCTGAGATGAGTCAAAGCATACCTAAGAACGAGGATGGGCTCTCGTCCACCGACTGACCCCCAGTGGACTCCAAGTCAAGCAGCCTGGAGAACAAGGAGGAGTTGTCGTCAGATTCCAAGGAGTCTGCAAACAGCTGCCGAGCACCTGAGCCACGCTCCACATGCTGAGGTTGATCGGGAGTGAGGGTGACCAACAACCTATGAGGCAAACCCTGACCAAACCAAGAATCCTTGGTTGGGGCCCCAGTCTTCGGCTGTGGAGGATGAGGTTCCACCACAATGGGTGGTGCAGCCGGTTTTGGCCAAACAACCGATGCCGGCTTCGGCTCCTCGACCACTACAAGGGGTTGTTTCGGCCGCTCCGGTGACAGCCACTTAATGGCTGGAGAAAGCGACAGAGTCGGCTTATTCCTGGATAAGAGCTGCTGCCACATTTATTTATTTAGTTTTTGTTGACCGGGTAAGTGCACTAGACAAATCCTGCCTATTTTCAGGCACGACCCGGGGGAGGGGGATACAGATGACTGCCAACTGACCTTGAACCAGATTAAGCTGTTGGTGGTATTTTTAGTGAATGAGGGAAATTTGGCCAGGACACCGGGGAAATTCCCCTACTCTTTTCGATAAGTGCCATGGGATCTTTAACATCCACCTGAACTACCACCAATCCAGGCAGATGGGACCTCGGTTTAACGCTCTCATCCGAAAGACGGCACCTCAGAAGTGCAGCACCCCTCTCATTCTGCACTACAGTGTCAGTACTGGGATATTAACCCAAGTGCCAGATGTGGGAACTGAACCCACAGCCCTCTGATCTCCCGGCCTCAGAGGCGAGTGTGCTACCTACTGAGCCACTGACACTGCTATTAAATCCTTGTAGCGCCAACACAACTTGCGCCGGAACCTATCCTCCGAAGAGGATGACAAGGATGATCGGCGCCGCCGCTTTCCATGGTGCTGAGACCGAGACCGCCGACAACGGGACCGGCTGGACATGGAAGAGGTCAGAGACCGAGACCTCCGGGGATTCCAAGGGTGGGTCAGAGAGGGGGCGGGGGAAACCCACTCCTCCCTCGGTTCAGGGACCTTAACCGGGGACTCCGGCACAGGCAAGTCCTCTGTTTCCACCGGGGGAACCGATTAAGAAGGGTTGTCAGCTTCTCCAGTCGACAAACCGTCCGACAGGTCGAGAAAAATCTCGACTGAGTCGACAGTTGTCTCAGCCGGCTGACTTGACGGGGACACCGTGAAGCCAGCGGCCTTAGCCGAAACCTCGACCAAAGTCAACTATCAACTATCCAGGGAAGGAGACCTCTCCCACTCCCACGAACATCGACAGTGGGACTTACCTTTGGAGTCCTTCTTTTTGGACTGAGAGGAATGTCCCGATTGCCCTTCTCCCTTGGTGAAGAGGGACTGGCAAAGCTCCTTAAAAGAAGCTGTATAAGAAGAGCCCAAGAAGAGCGGGATAAATGTCGCCACTGAGGAAGATGAAGATGCGGCCTGGGCCGCCTCCTCCTCAAGGGTGATCATCTGTTCCAGCTGGTCTTCCGAGCCCACCGCTGCGGACACTGCCCAACAGGCCTCCTTCGACTTAACCAGAGGATAACGCTTTTCAGGGCGCCTAAAGCAGTCGGGCAGCGATCCTCCAAGACCAAGCTGTAAGGATTTCTACACCGTAAGCCAGCCTGCAAATCATGTCCGAGTCCTAGGCATTAAATGTACATGGAGTGTGGGTCGGTCCGGGACATCTTCCGCCCACAGGGGCATCGACAAAATCCAGGAGTCGATTTGTCCATTGCAGCCGCGAGGGAAAAAGAGACCGAAGTCTTTTAAACTTTAGCAAAAGTTTCGGTTTAACTGAAGAGTGTGGATCCAGGCCTAAAACGCAGAGCGCTAAGGAGGGAACCTAAGCTTCCAAGCGGTAAGGAAGATCTGGCATCATGTGTCGGAGCCGAGAGTTTTACCACCTGGGTGGTTGGGATGAGCCAGCTTGAAGACCTTCTGGCAAGATTTAAAGCGGCAAGGAACCTGCCAGTAAGTGTGGATTGAACAAAGTATCCACGTCCCTAGAAAGAAAAAAGTACTCACCTTAGTAATGTTGTTTCTTCTAATGGAGTCTTGCTGTATTCTGACAAATTGCAGTGAGGTCCCAACCTTCGAACTGCCCCGGAGATGAAAGAGTTAACTTTCTATGCCAGGCATGGAACGCTGAGCTCGAGCTCGGTTGAGACTATGTCTGTTGCTGTTTGAACTCAAACTGTCAGATCTTTACGAGCTATACTCACTGAGTGTCCTGTGTGGAAGCTGTAAATCTATACTAGCCAACTGGCTACTAAATATAATAAACAGATTTTTTGGTCCCAAAACAAAGACTCAAGTCAGGAAACCCAAAAAATGAAATAAACACAACACCTACTCACCCAAGAAAAGGGGGTGATAATAAAAAGGTGGGGCACCTCTTGAGTGCCAACACTGCTACTGCCCACCCACATCCCAAAAACAAAGGTTCTGAGAGGGGAAGGCGGGGGGAAGGTCAGAATAGAGCAAGACTCCACTAGAAGAAACAACATTACTAAGGTGAGTAATTTTTTCTTCATACAACATGAAGTCTTGCTGTATTCTGACAAATTGCAGACTACCAAGCAGTACCTCCATGGAGGAGGGACAGAACCTACTTAGGAAATAGGCTCTGAAGCACTGTTGTGTTAAAACCGAGCATCACTCCCAGCCTGGATATCCAGAGAGTAATGCTTGGTAAAAGTGTGAGCTGTTTTCCAGGTAGCTGCTTGACATATCTCTAAGATAGAATATCCCTGGCAGCAGCCAGGAAGCAGCTGTACCTCTGTAGAGTGAGCCCTCAGGCCTGAGGGTGGAATCCTGCCCAGTGGTGTTTCATAGCAAAATTGAATGCAAGAGACAATCCACCTGGCAATGGATCTTTTAGTGGCAGGTTTTCCCTTACCAACCTCACCATAAGTGAGGAACGGTTGGAGGGAGTCAAACCTGTGACTCTTGGTACGCTCTATGTAGCAGCTAAGGGCTCTTTTCACATCCAAACTGTGCAGCCTCCTTTCACCAGAGGAGGAATGGTCAGTGAAGAACACAGGAAGAGACATAGACTGGTTAAGGTGGAAGTCTGAGACCACCTTAGGCAAAAACTTCCTGTTAGTCCTGAGGACCACCTTATCTCTATGGAAAGAGATAAAATCAGGCTCCACTGACAGGGCTTGTAACTCGCTTATGCGCCTGGCAGAAGTGATGGCCACCAAGAAAACAGTTTTCCAAGTCAAGTACTTAAGCTCTGCTGAGGACAAGGGCTCAAAAGGGGGTTGCATAAGCTGAGCAATGCAAACATTAAGGTCCCAAGCAGGGGCAGGGTCCCTGAATGGCGGCTTGGTATGAAGCAAACCCTTGAAAAACTTGAGAATACAGAATGAGCTGAAAGGGAAGAAGGCTTACCTGCTGAAAGAAAAGCAGAGACAGCTGCCAGATGCACCTTAGCGTAGCTGGTCTGAGTCCCAAGCTATTCAGATGAACCATATAGTCAAGGACTGTGGGCAGGCCAGCAGACTCTGGAGAAAGATGCTTCCCAGAGCACCATATGGAGAATCTTTTCCATTTGGAATTGTAAGTGCTTCTGGTGGAAGGCTTCCAAGAGGCCTTTAGGATATCCATAACACCTTGAGAGAGGTGTAGCTCAGCAAACTCTAACTCTTCAAGAGCCAGGCCTTGAGATTGAGAGATTTGAGATTCGGATACCAAACTCTTCCCTGAGCACAGGTTAACAGGTTGTAATTCCTGGGGAGAAACAGGGGAAGGTGGACTGCTAAGGACAACAGGAGAGGGTACCAGGACTGTCTGGCCCAGTCTGGAGCAATCAGTATCACCTTGCAGGGTTGAGATCTGATTTTGACTAGCACCTTGAACAGGAGAGGGAAGGGGGGAAAAGCATACAGGAACTTCCCTTCCCAATTGAGAACTAGGGTATCCAGGGGGACTGAGCCCAACACTGGGGGCCTGCAGCAAAAGATGAGAAGTTGGTGATTGTCTGGGGCTGCAAAAAGATCTATCTGTGGGGTGCCCCATCTGGAGAAGATCACCTTCAAAACCAGGGGATCCGGGGACCATTCGTGATAGCCCTGAGATATCCTGCTGAGAGCATCTGCCAGGACATTGTCCTTGCCTGGGAGGTGTACTGCTGTAAGAGAGATGTTCAGGGAATAGGCCAGAGACCATAACTTCATTGCCTCTGTGCACAAGGCTGTAGACCGAGTGCCCCCCTTGCTTGTTGCTATACCACATTGTGGTGGTATTGTCCATCCTGATCTGAACTACTTTGTTCTGAACAGACTTGGAAAAAGCTTGAAGAGCTAGAAGCACTGCTCTGAGTTCTAGTAGATTGATGTGAAGCAGAGATTCCTGAGGAGACCACAACCCTTGGGTGGTCAGGTCCCCCAAGTGGGCTCCCCACCCCAAGAGGGAGGCATCTGTAGTAAGGATTAGAGAGTGAGACTGAGTGACAAAAGGAACTCATTGTCTTAGATCGTCCTGATCCTGCCACCACTGTAATGCCTGGATCAGGGTTGGAGTCACTGGGATCAGTTTGGTCAGAGGATACTTTTTCTGAGACCAAAAGGCTCTCAAGTGGAACTGAATGTCCCTCATCTGAAATCTTGCTCCCTGCACCACTGCTGTAGAAGCAGCCATGTCCCCCAGGAGCTACAGAAAATGCCTTGCTGGTCGAGACACCTGTAGGGTGAATGAAGAGGCCAGTGCAATAAGGGTCCTTGCCCTGTCCAGGGGGAAGGAAGGCTCTTGCCTTTACTGTATCTAGCTCTGCGCCTATGAAGGTGAGGAGCTGTACAGGCTCTAGACCTGACTTTGAAAGATTCAGAAGGAAACCTAGAGAAGTGAGCAGTTGCTGAGTTATTTGTAGGTGTAACTTGACTTGGTCTGGGGACTGACCTACTATGAGCCAGTCGTCCAGGTATGGGAAGATGGCAATCCTTTGCCTTCTTAGGAAGGCAACTACTACTGCCAGGCATTTTGTGAACACCCTTGCAGCAGAGGTTAGGCCGAAGGGCATTGCTCTGAATTGGTAATGGCCTGAGGGCAGCTCGAACCTGAGGTATTTTCGATGGGAGCTTCTGATGAGAATATGGAAATAGGCATCCTTGAGGTCCAGGAGACTAGCCAGTCTCCTGGCCGAGAGGGTAGAATTATTCCCAGAGTCACCATTTTGAACTTTGGCTTTAAAAGGTGCTTGTTTAAATATCTGAGATCCAGGATGGGCGGCCATTCTCCTGTCTTTTGGGGTGAGAAAGTACCTGAGTACAATCCTTTCCTTCATGTAGGGGTGGAACCCTTTCTATAGCTCTGAGAGCCAAAGGGAAGAGACCTCTGCCTCTAGGGCAAGTGCCTCTGAAGGATTTGCAGGTGGAAAGGATCTGGTTCTCATCTTTGGAAATTTTTTGAAGCTGAGAACCAGTCCCTGGCTTACTACTCCCAGGACCCATTTGTCTGATGTTAAAGACATCCAGTCCTGGACAAAGTAAGCCAGCCTGCCCCCTACAGGTGGTGGAGAATCGGCCCTGGCACACCCATCAGGGTGCCTGTTTGGCAGGGGCTTTAGGCTGAGGGGTGGAAGCAGGCCTGCTTGTACCCCGTCTGCCTCTCCCTCTAAAGAACCCCCTCTGAGCATAAGCAGAAGAGGAGGCCTGGGCTTGGTAGAAAGGCCTATGAAAAGGCCTACCCCTGCCCCTGGGATGCTGCCTCTGAGGAGTGGCTTGCCTTTTCTTGGCCTGAGCACTGCTATAGGTGGTCCTGTATTCATCCATCTTCTTCATGTAGTTCTCTGTTTGCTCTCCAAACAGAGAATTACCCACAACAGGAAAATCCCTGGCCTTAGTCTGGGTATCCTGAGACAGGCTAGTACTGTACATCTGAGCCAAGCCATCCTATGAAGGGCCACAGATGTAGCCATGACTCTAGATGAAACATCACTGGAGTCCACTGCAGCATGGAATTGCACCTTGGATGCCTCAATACCATCCGCAGCTACCTGCTCCAGCTCCTTGGCAAGCTGGCCAGGGACCTGTTTAGCTAAAGCCATTACAGTGTCCCATCTAGATTTCTGATATCTAGCTGTATAGGCCATATAATTGGCCTGCCTGAGTCCCAAGGATGCTGCCATGTACTGTTTCTTTGCCATGGCATCAATCCTCCTAGAGTCCTTATCTGAGGGGTGTGAAGCCAAGGGTATATTTGCCTTATCAGAGGCAGAAGCCTGCACTACCCCAACATGGATGCATTGCTGGGTAAGGAACTCTGTATCTGAGCCTGAAAGAGTATACCTCTTGTCCATTCTCTTATCCACAGGAGATATAGAATTAGGAGTCTTTAAAATTTTAAATGTCTGTTTCCCAAAAGACTTATGAAGGGGAATAGACAGCCTCCTGGACTCTGGGAAATCCATGATTTCAACATAGTCAGGCTCCTCCTGGTCATCCACAGCTTCTTCCATAGGAAGCTGAAGGGTTTCAGCCACTTTCTTGTAAAACATGAAATGGGAGGGGGACTCAGAAAGCCTAGGAGGAGACACTCCTGAAGGTCTGTCTGGGGAGATGTCCGGATCAATGGGCACATCCAGACTTTCATAATCACATTCACTTTCCTCATACTCTCCTTCCTCTCTTCCGGTTCATAAAATTAAGTCTAAATCATAATCCGAACCGACCGATCCGGCGCCTTTCCTGATAAGCGCCGTTCGGTCTGAACGGATAGCGACTGAACAATTTTTATCGCTTGGCTATTTCATCAGCGGTTGGAGAAGAAACTTTGGATCCACACCGCTGATTTATCCTTCTTTTTCTAACCAGAACCGATTCTCGAATCGGTTCTCCTTTTGCCCGAAGAAGTTTCGCCCTGGTCAGAGGGCACTCCTTCTGGTTCAGTTGGAACCGAACCAAGCTGGCCATCCGGGTCAGCGGACCTTTTGGCCTCCCTTTCCCTGAGCCTACCAACTCTTTTCTCCAGAGTAGCTGCAGGAACATTTTTACAAATCTGGCAGTCTGAATCAAGGTGGTCAAACCCCAGACAATAAACACAGGTGGTGTGGGGGTCAGCCTTAGCAAAGACTTCCCCACACACACTACAGTGTTGAAACCCAGTGGGCCCGGTTTTTCTTTTGGGTTTCTCAGACATGGCCAGTCCTAACCAAAAACGTACCTTTTTTTCGTCAATCCGCCAGGCAAGACACCCTTATCGGTTCCTGACCATGTTACGGGTCGGGAAAACCGTAATAACTCCGTTTTTTTTAGAACCGATAAGAACCGGTAACCACACTCTAAAAGTAGAAATAAAGACTTTTTAAACACCTGATCGGTTCAAACCGAACCGATCCCACGTTTACAAGTTCCACACAGAAAATAACAAAAAATAAATCTATCTAGTACTCACGAATACCACAGACAGAGACTGAACCGATAGGTTGCGGTTTAATTTCAGTCGAAAACCGAGAAAAGCGGTACTTTAACCGACAATTTGAACTGAGCAAAGGAGAAATCTCCGGAGCGACTGTTCAGTGAGGCGGAATAAAGAATCTGACAGTTTGAGTTCAAACAGCAACAGACAGAGTCTCAACCGAGTTCGAGCTCAGCGTTCCATGCCTGGCATGGAAAGTTAACTCTTTCATCTCCGGGGCAGTTCGAAGGTTGGATCTCACTGCAATTTGTCAGAATACAGCAAGACTTCATGTTGTTTGAAGGTGTATTGATTGGTTCAGTGTAAATTCTGATACTACCTTCAGTAGAAGACTGCAGTGTCAGTGGCTCAACAGGTAGCACACTCGATTCTGAGGCCGGAAGATCAGAAGACTGTGGGTTCTATCCCTACACCAGGCACTTGGATTAATATCCCAATGCTAACACTGTAGTACAGCACGAGGGATTGCTGCACTCCTGAGGTGCGTCTTTCAGATGAGATATTAACCGAGGTCCCATCTGCCTGTCCTGGTGGTAGTTCAGGTGGATGTTAAAGATCCTATGCTTCTTGAAAAGAGCAGAGGAATTTCCCGTGCCCTGGCCAAATTCCACCCCTCCCCATTCACTAAACAAAAATACCACCAACAGCTTAATCTGGTTCAAGGTCATTGACATTCATCTGTATGGCTCCCAGGATCGTGCCTGAGAATAGATAAGAATGTGTCTAGTGTACTTACGCGGTCAGCAAAAACGAAGTCAATAGAAATGTAGGATTCATACGTGAAGATACAATGTCCTTGTGAAACATCAAGTAAGAAGACACACATCAAAGACTGAAGCTTGGAAATCCTTCAAGCAAAGGTCGTTAGCAATTAAAAATAACATCTTCCATAATAGGAAATGTAAGACATTAACTTGCAACAGGCTCAAAAGGAGCCAGCGTCAATTTCTCAAGAATGAAATTCAGGTCCCAGGATATGAAGAATACCTCTCAGACATGTATGTTACACCTGTAACTGGGCAATTGCACGACAATCAATAGGGGCATGGAAAGCTGATATAGCAGCCAAATGCACTTTAATAGAAGAATACTGCAGGCCAGAGTCAGACAGGGAAGTGAGTATTCCAACATAGAATTCCCAGGACATGTGAAAGGGTCCATATTCTGGGAAGCAGACCACAAAGTGAAGCACTTCCATTTCAGGGAATAACTATGTCTGGTAGAAGGCTATCTAGCCACAAACAAGACATCAACAACCTTGGGGTGATACCCTGAAATGTGCAATGGCTACATTTTCAGGAGCCACGCATGCAGATGCAGGTACTTAAAGTCTGGATGGACCACAGACCCCTTGCCCTGTGGCAACAGACCCCGACACAGAAGTAGAGGTACAGGAGACTCCACTGCCAGAGGCTGAAGAAGTAGCAGGCACAGCTGGCGAGACCAGAATGGAGCAATGAGGATGAAAGTGGCACTCTCCAACCACGGCTTGAGAAGAACCCTCCGTATTAGAGAAAAGGGGGGAAATGCATATATGTATTTCCCTTTCCAAGAGAGGAACATGTCTTGCCAAAAAACTCCAAGCCCTAGAGTGAGTCAGCAGAAATGTGGCAGTTGTGTGTTGTGTGGGGAAGCAAAAAGGTCCAGTTTTGGATGACCCCCATCTTATGAAGTGGTCATTTACCAGAGGTCAGCAGTTACCATTTGTGAACCACTGACTGGGACATGCCACAACTCCTCAGTCCCCCGGAGGCTGCAAGGGCCACTGAATCTGCCCTCCCCAAATCACAGCTAGGAGCTCGTCCGTGGAGCCCTCAATAGCTCATCAGTCCCCAGAGGTCATGAGAGCACCAGTGCCCCTCCCCAAATAGCAGCTAAGAGCTGTCAGGATCCCCAACAGGTACGGCAGCACTCAGAGCTACACCAGATGCTCCGCTAAAAGGATTAAGATTTTTGGTGCCAAGTTCAATTTCAAATCCCTTACAGGACTGTTGCGGACTATTAAGTCAGCGTAGTGATGGAGATAGTTTTAAATTGCAGCATTTGTGTTGGTAGCTACTGAAATACTGCCATTTTCTAAGCTGCTTTAAGAAATTTGAGGTTTAGCACATGTTTGTTAATCAAATGAATCTAGTAGCTCAAGCATGTTGCTAGTAGCCACTGTATATTGCCACGTTTAGCTGACGCTAGAAGCTTAGAAGCTGCAGTCATTGTAAAAAAAAAAAAAAGTTTTATTTAGCAGCTCAAGCTTGTACTTAGGAGCCACTGTATTTCAATTCTTTTGCTTGCTCATGAAGCTTAGAAGCTGCATTCATCTTAAGTTATTAGCATCCTGGCCTTTTACTTAGCAGCTCTGTATTTTGGTTTATGAAGCTAGTAGCTGCATTTGTTTTGTTAACAGTTTATCTGTCAGCTCAGGCTTGTAGTTGAAGTCACTGTGTTTCTTATTGCTTTATGTAACCCAGAACCTGCATTGGTTTAAAATAAATTTGGCAGCCCTACCATTTACTCTAGTAGCCTCTGTATACAAGCATTTCATCTTAGTAGGCAATGTGAGCTTCATCACGGCACTCTAGGGAGTCCGAGGAATTCCTCCGTCCCTCCCCCAACTGGCCCCCCCTTTCTGTTTTTTGTTTTATACCTGCTTTTAATCCCGTTGCACCTCTGCTCTTTCCACAGCTCCTCAGTCCACGGAGGTCGCGAGGGCCACTGCAGCTGCCCTCCCCAAATCGCAGCTAGGAGCTCGTCCATTGAACCCCCAACTGGTACAGCAGCACTCAAAGCAACCACTGCAGATGCTCTCACTAAGAGGATTACCCTGCCGACGCTTTGCATCTACTACCCCACCACCCCCACCACTGGGCAAGGGTCTTTCCCTCTATAGGTGCACAGTATGCAGAGATGGCAGAAAAGTGCACCTTTATGGAAGAGTAATTCAGACCGGTATTGGATAGAGAGAGAAGATACTCTAAAATGGAGTTTGTTGGACAGGTGAAAGAGTCGAGGCAGCGGGCCAAGTTCCATAGGCAGAACTGCTTCCACTTTATAGCGTAGGTGGACCTAATGGAAGGTTTTCCAGCAGCCACCATGACATCGGCTACTCTAGCAGAAACCCCAAATCTAGTAACTGCTAAGTCTGCAGGAGCCATGCATACAGGTGCAGAGACTTGAGGTCTGGATGGACTGGAGTGCCCTGGTCCTGGGAGAGCAAGTGTGAGCTCAAAGGCAGAGGAACCAGAAGCTCTGCCACTAACTGCTGGAGCAGAGGGTACCAAATCTGATGAGGCCAATAGGGAGCTATGAGAATCATCTCCACTCCCTCTGACTGCAGCTTGAGAAGGACCATCTGGAGTAGAGGGAAGGGAGGGAAAGCGTACAGAAACCTCTGTCCAACAGAGGGACAACGTGTTTCACCAGAAAACACCAGGCCCTCGATCTAGCGAGCAGAAATTTGGCAGTTTGGCGTTGAGTGGGGATGCAAAAAGGTCCAACTCTGGTCGTCCCCATCTGTCGAACAGTTGCTCTGCGACTGACTGGTGTAGTTCCCATTCATGGGCTCTAGACTGAGACCCACTTAGGCTGTCAGCCAAGACATTTTGTATGCCTGGAACATGCACTGTGGTGAGCTCCAGGCGATGCTCCAGTGCCCAATACCAGACCCTCATGGCCTCCCAGCAGGGGGAGTACAAATGAGTTCCTCCCTGCTTGTTGATGTAAAAAACCACCGACATATTATCTGTCTGGATTACCAGAGGGCCCGGGAGACGGTCTGTTTGAAATGCCTGTAGGGCATAGAGGACCGCTTGCATCTCTAGAACGTTGATATGCAGCGATTGCTCTAAAGCGGACCAGGTCCCCTGAGTCTTCCAGTCTGCTAAGTAGGCTCCCCAACACTGTCCTGAGGCATCCGTGGTCAGGACCTGTCACAGGGACTCCTGTCTGAAGGGAACCCCTTGGAAAGGTTGGCGGGGTCCATCCACCAAGTCAGGGTCTGATGAACTGGGTCGAGGACTGTGACAGGTTGCTCCAGATCATCTGAATGTTGGTCCTACTGTACCCTGAGTGTCCACTGGGGGACTGTCATATGTAAACGAGCCAGAGGGATGGTCAGAATGGCAGCGTCATGTAATCTAGCATTCATAAAGAATGCCCTGACTGAGGCTTGACAGGACGAGGAGACAATCCGAGCTTGGGACAGAAGGCGGTCTTGCCCTGTCTGGTGGTAGAAAGGCTTTGCCCTGTACTGTATCCAGTACAGCCCCGATATATTGGAGTCTTTGGCTGGGCCATGGGGATGATTTTAGCAGGTTCAGAGTGATCCCCAGTTCTCTGAAGAGAGTAAAGTTGTTTTTTAGTGTCTGTAACAGCTGAACCATTGCAGGTGCTGTCAGACGTCAGTCATCTAGATAAGGAAAGACTAAGTGACCGTTTCTCCTGAGAGCCACAGCAACCACTGCTAGGCACCTGGTGAAGACTATGGGAGCCGTGGACAGGCCGAACGGCAGAGCTCAGAACTGGAAATGATGCCCCTGGAAGAGGAAGCCAGGTATCTTCTGTGAGGCTGGAACACTAGGACGTAAAGGTATGCATCTTGCATGTCCAGGGATCAGAGCCAGTCCCCTTGATGAAAAAGGGGAAGTAAGCCTGGAAGAGTGACCACTGAACATTTTGTATTCAGCGTACTGGTTCAGATGGCTGAGGTCCAGAATGAGATTAATATCCCCGGTCTTTTTTGGCACTAGGAAGAAGTGGGAGTAAAATCCCTTTCCTCTCTGACCTGGAGGGACTGGTTCTATGGCCCGCTTTTGAAGACGTGCCTGAATTTCCTCTTGAATCAGGGCGATGTGAGATTAAGGGTAGTGGGAGGACACTGGTGGATTTTCTGGTGATCTCTACAGGAACTCCGTCGTATGTCCTCTCTCTATGATTTGAAGGACCCATTGGTCTGCAGTTATGTTGTTCCATCCCTCCAGATAGAGGGAGAAGTGACCCCCCCACCGCCTCCCCTAGGGTCTCTGCTTGGGGAGGGGGGCCTGGCAACGAGTGAGGCTGAAACACTGGGGGTGGGCACAGTGGCCTAGGAATTTCTGGTAGTTTTGGATGAGGAACCCCCAGAGGTCTGGGAAGTGGCCTTGCATTTAAAACCACTTTGCTGCTGCTGCTGGTTTCGAGACTGCTGTCCAGAGGATCTACGAAAGGACTGCTTCTTAAAAGGTTTCTGGTTGGCCTTGTACATCTTCTGGACCAACCAGATAGCCTTGCCAGAATCCTGGAGGTGAGTAATAAGTTTCTCAGCCTCATTCCCACAGGGGATTGAGCCCTTAAAAGGGAGGTCCATGATTTCAGCCTGAAGGTCCTGGGAAAAGCCTGAGACCCGAAGCCATGAGTGGTGCTGGATACAGACACCGGTAGCTGCTGTCCTGGCAGCCATATCTGCTGTATCATAAGAGGCACACAAAATATGAGTGCCTGTGTCTAAGCCTGGCTTCAGTAGGTCCAGAAGTTCTGTCTTCTGTGGCGCATCCGGCAGAGCTTGGACCAATTCTAAGCTCTTTTCCCACAAGGCGTTTTGGTACTGCACCATGTGGGTGAGCAAATTCAAGGATCTTATAGAGCAGGTGGCTGAGGCGTAAACCTTCTTGCCTAACTGGTCCAAGTGCTTGGACTCTTGGTCAGGAGGCTGGTTGCTAAGCTGCTTGGGCCGCAATGATTACCATGGAGTCAGCCACTGGATGTTCAGCAAGGAAGGGCTCATTCCTAGGAGCTTTGTAGGGCCAATCCAATTTCTTGGACATGGCCAAAGAAGAAGAAGGGTGCTTCCAGGCTAGCTTGTAAGGTCTTTGAAGGTGTCTACCAGCGGGGGCACCACTAAAGACTTAGGCTCCTTTTGGTGAAGGTACTTGACTAGCCTATGCCACTCTAGATCCAGGTCTTCTGTCTCCCAGTTATTAATGGCCTGGATATGCCTTATGATGACCATGAATGTTGGGTCATCAGGAGGAGAACCTAACGGTGTCCTTGTGGTCCAGGGTGGGAGGACGACCCTGGGTTCAGAGGCTCTGATAGAGGAGGAAGATGAGCTACAGCTCAAGTCCTCTGAGTCAGAGGAGGAAGAGGAGTTCCCACGCCGGCTTCTGCCCTTGGAGTGGCGCCGGCATCGGTCTGAGGACCTAGAAGATGAGTACCAGTGCCTTTGGCCCCTGTGCTTAGAATGACCCCTATGCCCATCGTCAGGGTGCAGAGAAGTGCTCTTGGTTGGCAGAGTAGGCTCCCTGGGTTCCGTCACAATCTTCACTGTAGATCACTCGACAGGAGTGGGGAGAGGTTTGGCAGGGAGGTGGTTGCCTTTGACCTCATTCCACCAAAACCAAAAAAGGTCCTTCACTTCACTAAGAGGTATCTGAGGGACAGATGGGCCTGTGGACGCCTGGGACTGAGGGTTGGCAGGCGTAAGGGGAGCTGACATCGGATGACTGGGCGTCAGGTCCTTGGAAGTTGGAACCTCGGACAAGAGGCCCTCCAGCATTGGTATAGGGGAGACAGTCATGTCTACTGGCGATATGAGAGGGGGCCATCAACAGCTGGGGTGTCGTCAGATTCAACACTGGAGTAACAGGCATCAAAAGAACAGGCGTCTACTGGTGTCAGTCCAGGGACATGCTGGCACTGGTTGACCAGGAGCCCGTGGTGAAGACACCATGGAATGGGGCAGAGGTGTCAAGGAAGCCGCAGAGGCGGATGCATGCTCCTGGCATCAGGGGGCCATATCTGAAGGCTGAGAGGCCATAGCTGATGCCGGGGCTGTGCCGACGATGAGTATGGACCTGCTGTCCAAAGTAGCACCGGCCACGCCACCTGAGGAGGAGACCGAAAACTTAGGAATAGCCTTCACCTTCAGGGGCTGCAGGGCGGAGACCGAAGTACGGGACCCTGATGAACCTCCACCCTGCCATCAGTACCAAGGTGGAAGGTTTATCTGCCGGCTGCCAAGAAGAAATTAGGGCAGGCTGGGGAGAACGGTCCGACCTCCCATTGGAGAATGAACCAGAAGCGGTCTTCTTCTTGTGAGGAGACCTAGAACAAGAGCGTGTCCAGGTCTTCACCTTGTCCTTATCCTGGGACTTGTGCTTCCCCGAAGACTTCTTCTTCTGGTGTGTTGTTGATATCATAGAGGCCCCCCGAGATGGAGGAGGAGGAGGAAGAAGTGCTTTTCCCCAAGGATTGCTTCTGCATGGCGGCAATCTGTTTTTGAAGAAGGTGGCTTTTAATGGCCTCCTGGCGGCGAATCCTAGTCCTTTGGTTAAAGCTCTGGCAGTGCTGGCAGGCCTCCGTATCATGGTCTGGGTCCAGACAGAAGAGGCAGGCCACGTGGCAGTCCTTCGATGGGAGCTGTTTGCCTTACGTGCACTTGAACTTTCACTGCTCAGCTGAGGAAGTCGGAGAAGACAACATGCAGAGTAAAGGTAAAAGAAATTATTATTTTTAAAGAAAACAAAAGAAACGTGGATAAATGCGCAATGGTGGTCGAATACAGTAGGGGGCGCCTATGGAGCCAATGTGAACAGGTCAACAGTGGGAAAAGAACTGAGGTGGGGCTGGGGACCACCCCTTTTATACCACTGGCTGATGTCGGGGATCAAGGGGCAGTCTCCACTGAAGACTGTTAGCTAGAAGTTTTCCGTGGAGTCCTGGTGCCTGGCAGCTTAGTCCTTATGGTTATAGCCTGCTGCAAGAGCTCTAACTCGAAGTAAGATCTTAAGATACTGGGAAATCTGGGGTCCAGTTCAAAAAACTATAAAAGAGGGAAGATTTTGAACTCTTTTTTGTCTGGGGGTGGAGAACACGTAGAAAGTTGTTCATTAGGGTCATATATAGTGCCAGACTGCATAAATTTTGTGCTTCTTTTCTATACTATTCTAACTTACAATTTAAAATATGCTGCTAGGTCCATTATAGTGTATTTTTATGACTGATATTAAATATGCTATTTATATTCACAATACCTAAAATGAATGATGGTTACTAATGTGTTTGCAACTTATATACATACATGAAAAAAGTCTGCAGAAGAAGGCCACTTGGTCTATTGTGTCTGCTCAGTAAATGATGCCGGGTTCATGGCTTACACCTATGACCCTGCATTTACTGTAATGGGATTGTTTATTTATAAATGGATGTTTTGTCCGTTTATTTTTTTATGCATATATAAAACTCAATAAAAACAAAACAAAAAAAAAGCATGGAGAACGTGTCATACCAGGATGAACTGTGCAATGCACCCTGCCCTAAGAACTATTAAGGGCACATAGCAGGAGCATCAGGCAACTACAATCACTGCTCATGGATTTCAGGGACCAAGACTGGTGAAAGACCAGACTGGAACACAGACGTGGGCATGGTACCAAGGCTGGGAGGGGGATGTACACTAGACTACCTGAGGCTGAGGTTGGGGAGGTGGTTATTTGGAATACCAGAAAGACTTCAAGGACAGCATGGAGGACATTGCCTCTGGGCAGACAAGCAGATCAAAGGTGCAAGTCGAGCGGATGGGGGGATGTTTCTGCGTGCTGGATGTGCTCATGAATTTCTGTACAAGGCATTACACATTGCACAGGTATGCACAAGTTCTTAATGTGAGTTGTTTCTGTTCGCAAACCCAGTTTGGGACAGTAACAAGTGGAATGCATTCTGCTTGCATTGTGGGTGGGGGTACCCCCCCCCCGCATGCAAATCTCTAGTTTTCAGTATAACAACTGAATGAGTTGGCAAAGGAAAACCCTTAGTGCTGTCCCACTGTGCAGCCCATAAAATTGTGACTAAGAGGCCGCGGGCCCAGATGGGTACCTGAATGAATTCTACTGAAAGTTTCAGAAGTTACTATTCTGGGTGCTGTTACCGGCATTTCGGGAGATACAAGAAGGAGAACCCCCTTCTGGAGATATGCTGAGATAGCTGCCATCCCTAAACCAGGGAAACATCCTACTTTAATGGCATCTTACAGCCCAATCTCAAAATTGAATTGTGACTATACGATTTATTTGTCAATTTTAGCTCACAGAATAGATAATTTGTTACCCTATCTTATTGACAAAGACCAAGTGGGGCTTGTCATGAAGAGGCAGGCACACAATGCTGTCCGTCGAGTTCTCCTACTTAGAGAATATGCCACCCAAAGAAAAATATATTTATTTATTTATTATTAAATTTTGGTGACCGGGTAAGCCCACTGAGCCCTGGAGGTCCCTTTTTCAGGGGCGACCCGGGTGTTACATAACACAAGAGATAAATATAGCATTTGTTCAAGTTACAGGAGTCACAGCAGCACAGTTAAGATGGCAAAGCAGATCATAAACAGTACACATGGTATAGAATAGGTATAAAATACCCCTAGTTCTTCTCAGATTAGATGCCGAGAAGACTTTTGACCGAGTATCATGACCATATTTATGAGCTACACTGAGAAAGTTTGCTTTCCCTGAGAAACTTATCGCCCAAATTCAAACTATGTACCAATCCCCTATAGCATATCTCAAATTAGATGGTTCACTTTCCCCCCTTTCCCACTCTTTAGGGGTACGAGGCAAGGCTGCCCACTATCTCCCCCCCCCCTTATTTGCCCTTTATTTGGGACCCCTAGCAGCCAATATCAGAAAACAATTGGCTACAGAGGGATCCCAGTTTGGGGTAGATCATACAAACTTACTTTATTTGCAGATGATATCCTTTTAACCCTAACCTCTCCTAAAACATCTATCCCAGTGGTATGGGAACATCTAAGCACGTTTAGTGACTTCTCAGGGTATAAAATTAACAGCTCAAAAACTGAAGTTCTTAATTTTTCTTTTACCCTGTCTCGACAGTTAAAAATGCAATACCCATTTCGGTGGAGCAGGATGGAGACGAGGTATTTAGGCATCAAAATCCCTTTGAACCTGATACGTCTGGAATTAGTTAACCTAGAGCCTATTACCTTACAAATTACCTCGGATTTATCAAAATGGACACAAATGTACCTGGGATTAGTCAAAAGGGTGGAGACCATACAACAAAATATCTTGCCTCATATACTTTTCTTTTTACAAACCCTACCCATCTTCCCCTCGGAAGCATACATTCGCTCTTGGGATAAACTGATTTCCAGAGTTGTTTGGGGAGGGGGGTTACTCCAACTAAAATACACATTCCTGCAGCTTCCTCGGGTGCAGGGAGGACTGGGCTTGCCAAACCTGAAAGATTATGCACTGGCGGCGCAGATTCATACTGCCCTTTTATTTTTAACCACTGGATACCATTCACATTGGAAGGATATTGAGGTAACATTAAATGGGCTGGAACATTTACCTCCTTACCTCCTGAGACACCCCCCGAGGTGCCTTCCTCTGACACAATTTCCTATGCTTACCAGGGACTTCTTCAAACATTGGTTATATATATATACTTAAGTTCCTCCTCTCAACCTTAGAGAGGCATTACTTGACAGATATCGCTCATAATTTAAATCTTTGTCCACCAGAGTTGACATCTCAGCTCCAGGCTTGGAAACCATATTCTATATCCTTCACATTCCAGATGGTGGGTCCTCAAGGTATTTACCCCTTCTCATACTTACAATCCACATATAAATTACCCAGTAGGCAATACCACACTTATGCGCCCCTTAAAAATAAGCTTCTCCCATTAGAGGAAGCAACAACTGAAGAGGGTGAATGAAGAGGGTAAATAGGGGAGGAACAGTCAGGGTGCTTCGAAGGAAGGAGGAAGGGGCCACTAGAGGGCATGGGTGGAAGCTGGAGGGGAGAAGAATCAGGGGAGAAAGGAGGAGGTGCTACTTCACTGAGAGGGTGGTAGAGCCATGGAATGCACTGCCTAGGGGGCTGGTGGAGGCAGAGACAGTGGAGGGGTTCAAGAGGGGGTGGGACAGGTACAGGGGAAGGGTTCTGGAAGCAAAATCCAATGCAGCAAGAATATCCGGAACTGGGAAGGGAGAAGCCAGAGAAGGCGAGGGGGACAGCAAGGTCAGCACCCAGGGTGGGGGCTGACCAAACGAGCAGACACGAAAGACCGTTAGGCCTATTCTGCTGACATTTTAGTATGTTAGTAACTGAAATAGCTAAATCACCATCTGCTTTGGTGTTAATAATTATGCACTATCTAAAAAGGGGAATTATGGAACATATTATTAGTAATTTGTACAATGCACTAAGAACATATGGAAAGGAAAACCTTAACATGGTCAGAGGGCGATGGGCAAAGGAACTGAATATACCAATACCTGAGGATTTGTGGCAAAAATCAACCTGACCTTACTCTAAAATCTCTCCTAACACATACTGGAGAGAATCTGCAAGGAAAACGAAGAAAAAATTACTCACCTTAGTAATGTTGTTTCTTCTAATGGAGTCTTGCTATATTATGACAATTGCAGTATGACCGCAGGTTAGAACTGCTCCGGAGGTGAACTAGTTAACTTTCCATGCAGGCATGGAACTTGGAGCGCGAGCTCGGTTGAAAACTCTGTCTGTTGTGCTTCAAATGCAAACTGTCAGATCTTTACAAGCTAAAACTCACTAAGGTTCTGTGTGGAAGCTGTAAACCTACACTAGCCAACTGGCTACTAACATAAACACTCATTTTTGGCCTAAAACAAAGACTAAAGTCAGGAGACCCAAAAATGCAAAAACACAACACCAATTCACCCAAAAAGGCAGGTGAAAAACAACAAGGTGGGCATCAAAAACAGTGCCAACCCTGTACTGCCCACCCACATCCCCAAAACAGAGGTTCTGAGAGGGGCAGGCAGGGAGGTCATAATATAGCAAGACTCCATTAGAAGAAACAACATTACTAAGGTGAGTAATTTTTTCTTCAAACAACATGAAGTCTTGCTATATTATGACAATTGCAGACTACACAGCAGTACCCCCATGGAGGAGGGACAGAACCTACCTAGGAAATGGCTCTGAAGCACAGCTGTGCCAGAAACTAAGCATCACTCCTAGCCTGGATGTCCAGGGAGTAATGCTTGCAAAAGTGTGAACTGTTTTCCAGGTAGCTGCTTGACATATTTCTAGAATAGGAATGTCTCTGGCAGCAGCCAGAGAAGCAGCTGTACCTCTGGTAGAGTGAGCCCTCAGGCCTGAGGGGAGAACTTTACCCAACTTCTCACAGCAGAATTGATACAAGAGACAATCCACCTGGCAATGGATCTTTTAGTGGCTGGCTTCCCTTTACCAACTGCCATAGGTGAGGAACAGTTGAAGGGAGTCAAACCTATGACCCTTGGTACGCTCTATGTAGTAACTAAGGGCTCTCTTCACACCTAGGCTGTGCAGCATCCTCTCCCCAGAGGAGGAGTGGTCAGTGAAGTACACTGGAAGTGAAATAGATTGATTAAGGTGGAAATCTGAAACCACCTTAGGCAGGAACTTTCTGTTAGTCCGAAGGACCACCTTATCTCTGTGAAAAGATAAACTCCTGCTCCACTGACAACGCTTGTAATTCACTTCTGCGCCTGGCAGAGGTGATGGCTACCAAAAACACAGTTTCCAAGTCAAGAACTTGAGCTCAGCTGAAGACAAGGGCTCAAAGGGAGGTTGCATAAGCTGAGCAATGCAAACATTAAGATCCCAGGCAGGGGCAGGATCCCTGAATGGAGGGTTGTGTGAAACAACCCCTTAAAAACTTGGAAAATACAGGATGAGCTGAAAGGGAAGAGGATTTACCTGCTGAAATAAAAGCAGACACAGCTGCCAAGTGCACCTTCAGGTAGCTGGTCTCAGCCCCAAAGAATTCAGGTGGACCATATAATCCAGCACTGTGGGTAAATCAGCAGAGACTGAAATATGCTTTTCAGAGCACCATATGGAAAACCTTTTCCATTTGGAATTGTAAGTAGCCCTGGTGGAAGGCTTCCTGCATGGCCTTCAATATATCCATTACACCCTGGGAAGGTGTAAATCAGCAAACTCTAACTCTTCAAGAACCAAGCCTTGAGATTGAGAGATTTGTGATTCGGTACCAGAACCTTCCCTGGCACAGGTTAACAGATTGTGATTCCTGGGAAGGGACAGGGAGGATGGACTGCTAAGGACAGCAGGAGTGGATACCAGGGCTGTCTGGCCCAATCGAAGCTATCAGAATGACTTTGCATGATTGGGATCTGATTTTGACTAGCACTTTGAACAGGAGAGGAAAGGAGGGAAGGCATAGAAAACTTCCTCCCAACTGAGGGCTAAGGCATCCAGTGGGAGTGAGCCCAACACTGGGGCCTGCAGCAAAAAGAGGAAGTTGGTGATTGTCTGGGGCCAAAAGATCTATCTGCTGGTGCCCCATCTGGCAAATACTACTCCCAAGACCAGGGATCCAGTGACCATTCGTGGTGGCCCTGGGAAATCCTGCTGAGAGCATCTGCCAGGACATTGTCCTTGCCTGGGAGGTGAACTGCCATAAGGGAGGTGTTCAGGGAGTAAGCCAGAGACCACAGCTTCATCGCCGGCACACAAGGCCGTAGGACCGAGTGCCCCTTGCTTGTTGATGTACCACATTGTAGTGCTGTTGTCTGTTCTGACCTGAATACTCTTGTTCTGAACAGATTTGGAAAAGCTTGAAGTGCTAGAAAAACTGCTCTGAGCTCCAACAGGTTGATGTGGAGCAGAGATTCCTGGGGAGACCACAGACCTGGGTGGTGAGTCGCCATGTGAGCTCCCCAGCCCAAGAGGGATGCATCTGTAGTAAGGATTACAGAATGAGACTGAGTGACAAAAGGAACCCTCTGTCTCAGGTTGCCTGGTCCTGCCACCACTGTAGGGCTTGGATCAGGATTCGAGTTACTGGGATCAACTTGGTAAGAGGATCCTTTCTTTGAGACCAAAAAGCTCTCAAATGGAACTGGATGTCCCTCATCTGAAATCTTGCTCCTTGCACAACTGCTGTGGAAGCAGCCATGTGTCCTAGGAGCTGCAGAAAATGCCTTCCTGGCCGGGAGACCTGCAGGGTAAATGAGGAGGCCAGGGAGACTAGGGTCTTTGCCCTGTCCAGGGGGAGGAAGGCCCTGGCTTCCTGTGTGTTCAGTTCTGCGCCTATGAAGGTAAGAAGCTGGACCAGCTCTAGAACTGACTTTGAGAGATTCAAAAGGAAACCTAGAGAGGTAAGCAGTTGCTGCGTTATCTGAAGGTATAAATTGACCTGGTCTGGGGACTGGCCTACTAAGAGCCAATCGTCCAGATAAGGAAAGATGGCAATCTTTTGCCTTCTTAGGTAGGCAACTGCTACAGCCAGGCATTTGGTGAATACCCTTGGGGCAGAAGTGAGGCCGAAGGGCATTGCTCAGAACTGGTGGTGGCCTGAGGGCAGCTCGAACCCTGAGGTATTTTCGATGGGAGCTTCTGATGGGAACATGGAAGTAGGCATCCTTGAGGTCCAGGAAGCTAGCCAGTCCCCTGGCCTTAGAGAGGTAGGATAATTCCCAGAGTCACCATTTTGAACTTTGGCTTTAAAAGGTGCTTGTTTAAATATCTGAGATCCAGGATGGGCCGCCATTCTCCTGTCTTTTTTGGGGTAAGGAAGTACCTGAAATACAAACCTTTGCCTGGTGTAGGGGAGGAACCCTTTCCACAGCTCTGAGAGCCAGGAGGATAGAGACCTCTGCCTCTAGGGCGAGTGCCTCTGATGGAGTTGCAGGTGGAAAAGATCTGGTTCTCAGCTTTGGAAATTTTTTGAAGCTGAGAACCAGTCCCTGGCTTACTACTTCCAGGACCCACTTGTCTGATGTTAAAGACTTCCAGTCCTGGACAAAGTAAGCCAGCCTGCCCCCTACAGGTAGAGGAGAATCAGCCCTGGCAATCCCATCAGGGTGCCTGCTTGGCAGGGGCTTTGGGCTGAGGGGTGGAAGCAGACCTGCTTGTACCCTGTCTGCCTCTCCCTCTAAAGAACCCCCTCTGAGCATAGGTGGAGGAGGAAGCTTGGGCTTGGTAAAAAGGCCTATGAAAAGGCCTGCCCCTGCCTCTAGGAAGCTGCTTTTGAGGAGTGGCCTGCCTTTCCTTGGCCTGTGCACTCCTATAGGTGGTCCCATATTCATCCATTTTCTTCATGTAATTCTCTGTTTGCTCCCCAAATAGAGAATTTCCCACAACAGGAAAATCCATGGCCTTAGACTGGGTATCCTGAGACAGGGTAGTATATCTGAGCCAAGTCATCCTGCGAAGTGCCACAGATGTAGCCATGACTCTTGATGAAACATCATTAGAGTCCACTGCAGCATGAAATTGCACCTTGGATGCCTCAATACCATCCATAGCCACCTGTTCCAGCTCCCTGGCAAGCTGGTCAGGGACTTGTTTCGCTAGGGCCAGCTCAGTATCCCATCTGGGATTTCTGGTACCTAGCAGCATAAGCCATATAATTTGCTTGTCTCAGTCCAAAGATGCTGCCATGTACTGTTTCTTTGCCATAGCATCAATCTTCCTGGAGTCCTTCTCAGGGGGGGGGTGTGAAGCTAGGGGAATATTAGCCTTGTCACAGGCTGCAGCCTGCACTACCCCCACATGGCTGCATTGTTGAGTGAGGAAATCAGTGTCGGAGCCTGATAAGGTATACCTCTTGTCCATCCTTTATCCACAGGAGGTATAGTGTGAGGAGTTTTAAAACTTTACTGTCTGTTTCGAAAAGATTTATGCAAAGGAATAGACAGTCTCCTAGACTCTGGAATATCCATCATTTCTACATAGTCTGGCTCCTCTTGGTCATCAACAGCTTCCTCAACAGGGAGCTGGAGAGTTTCATCAAGTTTTTTATAAAACATGAAATGAGAAGGGGACTCAGAAAGCCTTGGAGGAGAAACCCCTAGGGGTCTATCTGGAGAGATGTCCGGATCAATGGGCACATCCAGATCTTCAAAACCATATTCACTCTCCTCATATTCCTCTTCCCCCTCCCCCGGTTCATAAAAATCCTCAAAGTCATAATCTTGAACCGGTGGAACCAGCCGAACCAAACGCTTACCTGAAGGTGTCGGTTCGGTCGGAACCGAGAGAGAGACTGGACAATTTGAATTGCTTTAGCTATTTCCTCAGCAGTTGGGGAGAGAACTTTTGGCTCTACACTAGCTGACTTTCTAGTCCTTTTTGCTGGAACCGGCTCCTCAGAACCGGCTCTTCGTTTGCCGGAGGAAGTATCGCCCTGGTCAGAGGGCACTCCCTCCGGTTCGGTTGGCACCGAACCGGGCTGGCCATCCGGGTCAGCGGACTTTTGGCCTCCCTTTCCTGAGCCTACCAACTCTTTTTATCTATGGTGGCAGCAGGGAAATTGTGACAAATCTGGCAGTCTGAATTGAGGTGGTCAAACCCCAGACAATAGACACATGTGGTGTGTGGCCAGCTTTATGTGCTTTCCCCACAAACACTACAGTGTTGAAACCCAGTGGGTCCGTTTCTTTTGGGTTTCTCAGACATAATGCCAGCCTAACCAACTTGCCCATTTATGGCAATCCACCACAAGACATCCTTATCGTTCCCAATCGTGTCACGGGTCGTGGAAAACCATAATGAAATCTGTTTTTTAGAACCGATAAGAACCGGAACCGTGACTCTAAAAAAGGACTAGTAGATTTTAAATACAACCTGATCGGTTCAAACCGAACCGATAAAGAATTACAAGTTCCACACAGAAAAATAAATGTAAAACCTATCTATTACTTACATTACCACAGACAGAGCTTGAACCGACCGGTTGCGGTTTAATTTCGGCTAAAAACCGAAAAATAATACTTTCAAACCGACAAAATGAACCGAGCAGAAGGAGAAATCTCCGGAGCGACTGTTCAGTGAGGCAGAGTAAAGAATCTGACAGTTTGCATTTGAAGCACAACAGACAGAGTTTTCAACCGAGCTTACGCTCTAAGTTCCATGCCTGCATGGAAAGTTAACTATTTCACCTCCAGAGCAGTTCTAACCTGTGGTCATGCATTGTCATAATATAGTAAGACTTCATGTTGTTTGAATTAGTTTTTCAGAACTCCAGCTAAATATGGGGGCAGGGGTTACTGCTGGAAAAGGTGTGGTTTCCCCTCAGCAAGGAATGAGCATATATTCTGGTCTTGCCCATCCCAACAGGTTTTTTTGGGGGGGAGATCATGACAGAAATTAATAATATTTTTGATATTCCTGAGTGGATCACACTGGCCTTTGTCCTGACAGCGACTCCGCCCACTGATATAAAAACTAACCGGGCACAATATAGACTAATAACACTTTTGATTGTGATAGCCAAAAAAGTAATCACTAGGCTTTGGCTTACAGGTACAATCTCGGTTAATGAATCCTGGAGAAACTTGACTTATGAGGTTTATAACATCGAACGAATCTCGGCTAAACTAAGTAACAGAAGTAAAAGTTTTGATAACAGATGGAGACGATGGATCTCCTATCAGTTGGAGCATTATCCTGAATTTATATCATGATGGTAATAAATAAAATAATTTACATACTTAGAATGCTGATAGCCAAGATGCTTATTGCTATGTGGAGAACCTCTTGGGGGAAGGGGTCCCCTCAGGACAGGGGTAAAATGATAAATGAGGGAATCAATAAATCCTCTATTTATGATTAAGTTGTACCCTTGGCATTAACCCTGCAGATAGAAGGTCTTAAGATTGTCTTTCTTCGTATATTTATAAAGCCAGAGACTTGGGTTTTGAGAGGAGATATGTTAAGATGTAAAAGCTTGAACATACTGGAGATGTATTGCAAATTATATGTTTCTATTTATTGCAAAATAAAAAAAAATGAAAAAAAAAATTGTGACTGAGAATTGGTTTAAAGTATTTTCTACTCTCTGTCACACTTTTTATGTTTGTGTTTTTTGTTACTGATCTGACAATTAAAAAAAATATTTTAAGCTGGTAGTTTACAATTTCAAATATATCACCAAACCGCTTTTCTAGGAGGGTTTCAAGTTAAATGCATGTACCAGAACACCTCCAACTGCAGGCATCACCTGACTGCAAAGTACACTATAATTGGACTGATGGCTTCAATACCAACATACAACTCTTTGACATTTTGCTGTTTCTGCCTTGGTAAAGTAAAATTCATTCAAAACTCAGGGAAAGGGGTGTAGCTGGCCAGACCTTTTCCACAGCAAGAGGTGAATGTAGGGAGTGCCCATGTTTGCGTTAGCTCTGGCCCCATCACTGTTAACTAAATCCAGTTTAGATGTATCAGCTGAACCCCCCTCCCCCCCAATTATGTTTGATCTTACAGGACTGCCGGAAAGACCTGTTATTGCACATGGTCTGAAAAACCTGAAGAACAACTGACAAACTTTGTGACTTGTTTTCGTGACCGCAGTTACCAGTCCCTCTTCTTGTGTGATCACATCTCAACCCACACAACAATTACTGGAGCCATTTTTCTTCTATAGTTAGCTCCCATGGTAGCATCTTTTGAGGCAGAGTGCCCCCTTTCCAAAGCACACAATCTGACTGGGACAGCAGAATCCATGGCATGGGACATGAGCGTACCACTCCACCATTCTTGTTTATTTATTTAGTTTTTGTTGACCGGGTATGTGCAATAGACAAATTCTGCCTATTTTCAGGCATGACTCGGGGTAGGGGGGATACAGACGGATGCCAACTGACCTTGAACCAGATGAAGCTGCTGGTGGTATTTTCAGTGAATGAGAGGAAATTTGGCCAGGACACTGGGGAAATTCCCCTACTCTTGACGCTAGAGGACGTTGCTACACTATGCCAGGGTGAGCATCTCCAGAATGGAAGCGGACAACGAAGGTGGAGGAAGGAGCCCTGCTTTACTAGAGGAGTCTACAGAAGAGGTAGGAGAGGTGGCTGGGATGCACCATTTAAGTGGCCAGCAGAGCGCCTTTGAACCCTCTCCTAACCACAGAATAGATTCAGGTGCGGCAGACACAACAGCAGGAGATGGGACCGAGTTCCCGACACAAAGGCAATGGCCTGCTCAGGGCGACTGCGAGGCATCGGATCATCTTGTTGAAATCGAGGAAGAGGATATGGAACAGCGAGTACAGGTGGCAAGGAGGGCTCGCCTTTTAGCAAAGAGACAACTGGATGCTGAGAAAAAAAGGAAAAGGGAGTTTCAGACCTCCCCAGGAATATCTCCGCAGGCTGCAGCAAAAATCATTGTGGCTTCTACAGGCATTGACACTCAGACGGCAGACCCGGCTTCTCCCATACGTCAGGATTCTGGTACGTGCCCGGAGGATGCTGGATGGTCTCCAGAGAAGGCTCTTAGTGAGGCCGGAAGGTTGCAGATGGGGGATGGTTCTTGAAAACCGGATCCAGCAATACTGTTGCCGGGGAGCGGAACAGCTCCTGCAGGTTCAGTATTTCATCAGGGAAACAACACGGAGGTAATTTCAACGGGCAGTTCTAACACAGCGCAGGCTGCAGGATTTTCAGTATCTCAGACAGCTGAACAGCAGTGCTGACTACTCCTCTGACAGGTACAATTTCATATCCTCCTTTATCTACTACAACAGAGGGAAACACACCGTCTGAATTAAGAAGGGAGCCAGAGACTCCTCCATGTGAGGGTGATTCAGGGATTTTACAGATGGATGGGGAGGCAGTTCCTCCAGACAATGGTCCAGTGGGAGAGCAGGTTCCTCCCAACACAGCTCCAGCATATGCTAGCTTGTTAAAAAAGCTGGTAGAACTGGCTAAATGCCGAAATGCAGTTTGGCTGTGTTTTTTGGCCCGATTACAGGACATGCCCGATAGATTCTACACTGGGAAAACATTATTAAAGCAGTTTATGGGCTTTTACCCCTCAAAGGTTTACGCACTTATCCACACTCTGGGGGAAAGCACATTTGACATTAGTTTTTGATCATCAGCAATATTAGATCACTTTTGGATTAAATATTCTACTTTGAAGACCAACCCTAAGTGGGAACACTTTCAGGCGATTCCCTTAACCAAACAGACTTTTAAGGTTATAACTGTTTTGTTTCGTAATGAGGGGGTTAATATTGCCGACATTACCTATTGGTTGGAGAAAAAATACAGGTTACTCACCTGTAACAGGAGTTCTAGGAGTGGTATATGTTGTTCATCCACACTTTGTGTCAGGTTCCTTGCCACTTTAAATCTTGCTGGAAGGTCTTCAAGCTGGCTCCTCCCACCTACCCGGGTGGTAAAACCCTCGGATCCGCCCCATGACGCAGATCTGGCCACTGGAAGCCCAGCTGAGTAGCCGAGAGCCGGGGAGGTGGGTGGAGTCGATGTGGATGAACAACATACCACTCCTAGAACTCCTGTTACAGGTGAGTAACCTGTATTTCTAGGGACGTGGATATGTTGTTCAATCCACACTTTGTGGCAGACCCCTAGCAGTTCTCCAGGAGGAGGGAGGCAAGGCGCGCACCCCCTACTTGGGAACTAAGGACTGGAGAACCGAGGTCCCAAAACCAGCATCCCGGCGTGACTCTAGGTCAATGTGGTAATGGGAAATAAAGGCATGTGCTGACTTCCAGGTAGCAGCCCTGCAGATTTCCAGGATAGGGAAGTCCCTAGAAGCAGCCACAGAAGCAGCAGTATAGCAGGTTGAAAGAGCTCTCATCCCTTTGGGGTAGCTCCATGCCTGCCAACCTATAGCAGAGATCTATGCAGGAGGTGACCCACCTGGTTATCGTCTGCTTGGCTGCAGGTCTGTCAGGTGCAGCTTCAGCGTAGGTGACAAACAGCTGCCGAACCTCTCCCCGAACTTCAGAAGTCCGTTCCTTATAATAAGTTAGCACCCTTCTAGGATCCAAGGAATGGAGCCTATATTCGGCCTCCGAGGTGTAACTGGGGTAGAACACCAGCAGAGTCAACACCTGGTTAAGGTGAAACTCAGCTTATTACTGGCTAACAAGAGTTGTTGCCACATCATGTCCTCATAGTGCAGATGCAACTTGCATCGGAGCCTATCCTCCGAAGAGGAAGAGTGGCAATGCTGCTTTCCATGATGCCGGGACCGAGACCATCAATGTCGGCGGGATCTACCTGACATGGAAGAGGACCGAGACCGAGACCTTCGGGGTTGCCGAGGGTGGGTCAAAGAGGAGGCGGGGGAAACCCGTTCATCCCTCGGTTCAGGGTCCTTGACCGGGGACTTCGGCACAGGAGGCATGGGCAAGTCCTCGGTTACCACCGGGGGAACCGGTGAAGAAGGGTTGTTGGCTTCTCCAGTCGACAACCCGTCCAACGGATCAAGAAAAATGTCGACCGCATCGATGAGTGTCTCGGCCGGCTGACCTCACGGGGACACCGTGAAGCCAGCAGCCTTAGCTGCAACCTCAACAGAAGTCGAGAGCCAATGATCCGGTGAAGGGGATCTCTCCCGCTCCCATGAACGTCGACGGTGGGACTTACCTTTCGGTTCCTTTTTCTTTGACCTACTCAAGTGTCCCAAGGGTCCTTCTCCCTTGGTGGAGAGGGACTGACAAAGCTCCTTGAAAGAAGCAGTGTAGGAGGAGCCCAAGGAGAGCGGGACAAACGCTGAGGCCGAGGAGGAAGAAGATGCAGCCTGGGCCGCCTCCACCTCGAGGGCGATCAACTGCTGCAGCTGCTCCACGGAGCCTGCAGCCGCAGACACTGCCCAACGGGCCTCCTTCAAATTCACCGTCAGGTACCATTTCTTGGGGTGCCCCAGTTGGAGTCGGGCAGCGCAGTCTTCCAGAACTGAAGCCGTGAAGGATTTGCAGAGATTGCAGGCCTATGGATCGTGAGCAAGACCCAGGCAATAGACGCACGTGGAGTGTGGGTCGGTCCGGGACATTTTCTGCCTGCAAGGGCACCGACGGAAGCCGGGAGTGGATTTATCCATCACAGCAGCGAGGGAAGATGAAGACGTAAGTCTAGAGAATTTTAAAATTATTTTCGGAACTTCCGAATTAGGATCCAGGCCTAAAACGCAGAGTGCTATGGAGGGAACCTGAGCTTCCAAGCAGTAAGGAAGATCTGGCATTATGGGCGAGCCGAGGGTTTTATCACCGGGTGGGTGGGTGGGAGGAGCCAGCCTGAAGACCTTCCGGCAAGATTTAAAGTGGCAAGGAACCTGCCAGACAGTGTGGACTGAACAACATATCCACGTCCCTAGAAACACTATTATGTATGCATTTTCATTTTCAGTTCTAATAAAAAAATTCCCCTGCTCTTTTTGAGAAGTGCCATGAGATCTTTAACATTCACCTGAACTACCGCCAGAACAGGCAGATGGGACCTCAGTTTAATGTCTCATCCAAAAGACGGCGCCTCAGGAGTGCAGCACACCCCCCCCCCACGCTGCACTACATTGTCAGTATTGGGATTTAACCCAAGTGCCTGGTGTGGGGATAAAACCCACAGCCTTCTGATCTCCTGGCCTTAGAGGAAAGTGTGCTACCTGCTGAGCCACTGACACTAGCAAGAGTATTTCTCGCCACAAGAGGACCCTTACCCTCCTGCCTACCCGTGGCACCACAGAGAACCCCACTATGGGCCTTGTATTCACCCTGCTCATCCCTCTTGAGGGAGCTAGCTTCCATGGCCTGCCATTAGGGGCCATGTGGGGGACCCATTTCTCTCTCCGAGTCTGAGACACACTGCTGATGGCGGCATTCTCTCCAAAACTGGGTGCCCAGCCCAAGGCACCTGGCTTCTCTTTAGAAACTGGATGACTTGCTTGGTAGTTCTACATGCTACCACTGGGCCACTAGGTGGCGCCAACTTTGTGAATTTATTTTAATTGCTAAAGCGTATTCTTCAACTTGTTATAATCAATAGATTCTGTTGTAATGCTTGCCATCTGTAACCTCTTGCCCCAGGACATGGTTAAAACCAGGACTGTTCATCTCAATCCACTTCACCTGGTTGCAAATTAAATAAATCAATTAATAAAACCACCCACCAAATTTTCTAAACTTTCTTGCCTACCTGGTTTTCTGACGGGCTTCTGTCTGTGATTTTCTTGTCAGACTGGCACTGGCTCCAAAGAGATGCCCCCACTTCATTCCCTGACTGCTCTCATCCACCACTGGGGTTGGCCTGTCTGGCTGGGCCTCCACTCGTTTCTGTGGTGTCTCACCATCTTTCTCAGTGTTGTGCTTCAGTTCATGTAACACTGACTCTGGTGGGCTACCCATCCAGGAGGGCTTGCCTTTGCCCTTTGAGAATTCCTGCTGCACTTTACTTGTGTTGTGATGTTTATCAGTCTCTGCTTTTCCCACATATTTCTCACTCCCTGCTTTTGGCTCATCTCCATTGGTTGGTTCTGGTTCAGGGCAATCTTCTGCTCCTTCCACCACTCCTTCTCTGGGAGGTGGTCCACTTTTGGCTCCCATCTTATGTAGCAGGCTTGTGGCAGGTGCTGCCACCCCCTGCTTTCTTCGCTTCTCCACTCTATTAAACTTGGATCCTTCCCCAGAGTCCTCAATGTAGACCTGGGAGCTCTGCATGAGCTGGTACCACCATCCGGCCTGCTTATCCTTCCTCAAGTCCACCATACATTCTTTCATCTTCCTCTCTGACTCTTGCACCTCTTCCCCCTCGCCATCTCTAGCTGATGCTCCTACTGCATTCATTCTTTCACACTTGGCCTCTGAATCATCAACAATGTCTGAACTTCCTTCTCCACTGCCTTCTCTATGAAGTTCTGGAGCTGAGCACACACTGGTTTCACTGTCCTGGCCACTGCCCCGAGTCCTCATTAACTGGAAGGTTGAATGAACTGACTGAAGTAGATCCTGCTTTACTCGAAGCTGCTCCTTCTTCTTCTGTTGCTCCTTCCCCATCTGCTGAAGGTGGTGTTCAAAGAAAAGGTCAAGGTCAAAGGGCAGCAGTGAGAGGGGTTGTAGCAGCAGGAGTAATTCTTCAAACAGAGGCTGACACACACTGTGGGACAGGGCCAGAACCCGTGGGCTGGTAGTGTGCTAAAATAATATCTGTAGAAAGGAGAAAAAAAGATTGAGTCAGTTAGGTGTATTGTTCATCACAGAGAGAGAAAGACTGGGCTGAAAGGTTACGATTCCATGTTTTGGTCATGTCATAGGATGCAGCATATACAGTTAATATATTAAGCTAAACACTTATATTAACATGTATCACCAAACTGAATGAAGACAGGTATCCTAGTGTTCGATAAGGTTTATAATCATGGATGTTTCCTTGAGGACACTATAAAGAGGCAAAATAATCCAGCAGTTACGACAGAAAACTACAAACACGAATACACCTAGTTTAAACACCATCATAGCTAGTGTCACCCCGAATATCCCATTTTAATTTTTTTTATTAAGATTTTACTGGAAGTTTTCAGCAGAAGGACAAGTATATACAATAGTTAGTGATTTTCCAGTCTCCCGAAAAACTTCGGAAACTATGATATTCAGATACACTGCAGCTTAGATTTCATTTATTTTCTGTATTTACCTCTCCTCATTCTTTATTACGGAGGACATTTGCATGAAAACAGGATGTTTGTCCCTCTGCTTCATCTTCTGATGAAGAGTCGCTCATCTCTTTCTGACATATAATAATCAGTTATAAAGAGAGGATTTTGACTCCCTTAGAGACTAAAGCAGGAGAAACCGATGATGCCTGGGAACAATTATCTTTAAATTGCCATCCGGGAACTCTAAGGTGTTGTGACAAACTGCTGCTGTCGGGACCCCTTCCTCTAATTACTGTTGCCTCTGCAGCCCTGCTTGAAACAGGTGGTTCTTGGACCTGAGCTGCTGCCAAATCAGCCTCTCTTCACCAACCAGGATACAGGGCATCACGAGGGGCGTGGCCTCCAAAGGAGTGGGTCTTCAAACTCTGTGCTGGTATCTTTCTTCCCCAGAAACACATTCAGCAACACCTTTAAACTACCATCTGGGGGCTACAAGGGGTCCTGAAGGACTGCTGCTAGTGGGACCCCCACCCAAAAAAATAACTCTTTTTAGTTTACAAAATAATAATTAGGTCTGTTCTGTAGTGCTAAAAGTATAATATATTGGAAATTATGATTTACTCACTCACTATTTATGAAATTCTCAAGTATTTTATTATGGTGTAGTACTCACTTATAACAAACTCTGGACAGAGTCTATATGGCTGTGGAGAGCTTTTAGGCATGGCAAGAGCATAGAAAAGACTATGCGGTGCTTTCGCTGCACCAGAGTCAGCCGTAAGTAATACTGCAGCAATTACAGTACTGTGCACGTGTGACACTCGCACATGTGAGGTCTGCCCTGTAGTCAGCCCTGCATTACATCACGATGCTGATATAACTATGTATGCATGATAGTCATGCATGCGCAGTTTATGTCAACATCACCATGTTGTACACAGTGGCTGTCAGTGCTGCAGTTGCAGCACAGAAAAGTAGTGCGCCGGCAAGTGGGTATGTTTATGCGGCCTGTGGAGGGGAAGGGCTGCATAAACAGAATCACTGGAAACTATGTTGGAGCACTGTGGCAGCACATCAGACAGTGGTCTGGTTACATGCTTCCACAGTGCTGTTATACAAATTTGATGACGGCATAAGATCCATGGAGCTTGGCCCATGCAGCCATACAAATCAGACTCGGGAGGAGTCTATTAACAAACTACAGATCTGGTCTGGGACTTGCTCGTCATCACAGTCACATTCTCATTCTTTTCTAAGCAGTAATTTCTGGCAAATGTGCCTTAACCACATTGATATCAGTGCTGGTAGACTACTTCTGGTTTTCCCCTGATTGTATTAGGTGGGGGTAGTAGCAGTCGTGAAGTGGTAGTTGCTGGTGGTGGCATGCTCTGGAAAAAAGTGGTCCCCATGCTCGTCTGCACATTTTAGAAACAATGCCTTTCCTTGTTTTTGCTATAAAGAAACCAACCCCGTTAACACACAAACAAGGAGTCAGTTATGGCCTCCACCCCAACCCCCCCATGCTTTAAGCGAGGAACGTCATTATGGATTTACATCAGATGTACAGTGGCAGCCATAGATTCAAAATATTGTTAAACAGTAATCAACTGAGTGTAAAAGCTAATTTTGTTTTTAATGTTTGCTTTCTTAATGTTGTTAATCCACCCATGTGTACTCTGCCCCTGGATTTCTGTACCTCAAGAGCATTATTTTACATTTTTGTGTTCAGGACAAAAATGCCTTTCAAATGAGGGTAGTCACAAATCTAAATTCTTTATAGTTTTTTATGTTTCCTTGCGTGTGTGCAGGAAACACCTTGTAGTAGAACGACATTTCCGAGGTCTGTCAGGAACGAGTCCAATGCACAGCAATCTACAGTGGGCTCGTCCCTGACAGACCAATAAGCATGCAACCAGACTGTGACACTAATCGCAGTTTCACAGCTGGAATCCGTTCTGTAGTTGAAAGAAATAAAATGCTTGAATAAGAGCACTTCACTCCTTTCATTCATGCCCATACTGATCTTACTGCTCGTCTCCCCACCCATCCTGCAGATGTGTGGGTACCCAGCCATACACTGCACCCCTACTCTCTGTGCCATAAGCAGTAAACAGTCCTAGCAGTAAAGAAGAAATAGATATTATTTATCCTTCCTCAGACAGATATCTCCGTTGAACTTGTTTGTGTCTCTGTGTGAATGACAGTGCATGTTCTTGTCCCGGAGCTCCTCTATCTCCAGTTCTTCATGTGTGCCATAATGCCCAACTTAAGCACTGCTCTCTGTGATGGTGCCCACTGACCCACCCCGTGGATCTCCGAGTGCCCATGCTGCCTCAGTGTGCCCCCCACCCTGCTGTACAATACAAGAAGTAAGAGTACTGAGAAGTGAGGCAGCATTGCCTGCAGAGCTATAGCTTAACCCTGGATGGCAGGGAGAGATAGATATGGGCTGCAGGGACAGACACCAGAAGGAGGCAGGCAGTGCCCCGAAGAGTGCAGGATCAAAAGGGTGGTGAGTGGCACCAGTGTCAGGGACAGAGCGGAGAGAGAGACCCCAAACAGTGACAGCAACATGCTGAGATGTGGCAGTACATAGAAACATAGAATTTGCGTCAGATAAGGACGCTTGGCCCACCCAGTCTGCCCATTTCCCTACCTAATGGATAAGCTGCAGATCCTAGTTAACCAGCAGCCTACTTCTTCCTACCCCATCCTCTAGAATTGCCTTATGACTGTCCCATGCATGCTTGAATTTCACCACTGTTTTGACTCCACAACCTCCTCCAGAAGGCCGTTCCATGCATCCACAACCCTCTCTGTGAAAAATACTTCCTTAAATTACCTCTGAGCCGCCCCCATCTTCAAATTGTGCCCTTGTTCTTGCACACCTCTTTTTGAAAAGATGCTACCCTCTTGGACTTTGTTGATTCCCTTGAGGTACTGAAAGTTTCTATCATGTCCCCTCTCCCTCCTTTCCTCGAGGCTATACATATTAAGCTCCTTAAGTCTCTCTTCATATGTCTTCCGGTGCAGACTCTGCACCATTTTAGTTGCCCTCCTCTGGACAGCTTCCATCCTGTCTATGTCTTTGCGGAGACTGGGTCTCCAGAACTGCACGCAGTACTCCAGATGGGGTCTCACCAGCTGTCTGTACAGAGGGATAATAACTTCCTGTTTTCTACTGGTGATGCCTCTCCCTATGCATCCCAGTATCCCCCCAGCCCTCCTTGCTGTCCTCTCACATTGCTTGCCCACCTTTAGGTCATCTGATATGACTACCCCCAGGTCCCTTTCCATTTTTGTTGTTGTTAGTATCTCACCCCCCATTGTGTACTCTTCCCCTGGGTTTTTGTTTCCCAGGTGCATTACCTTGCACTTCTTAGCATTGAATCTAAGCTGCCATACATTTGACCATTCCTCTAACCTTGCAAAGTCCTTCTCATCCTTTCCACCCCACCTTGTGCATCAACTCTGTTGCAGATCTTTGTGTCATCTGCAAAGAGACATACTTTTCCTTCCAGTCCCTCTGCAATGTCACTTATAAAGACATTGAAGAGGACTGGTCCTAATACTGAACCCTGCGGTACCCCACTAGTAACCCCCCTTTTTTCAGAGTGGACTGCATTTACTATTACCCTCTGTGTCCTATTCTCCAGCCAATTCTTTACCCAGGCTGTCATCTTGGGACCCACTCCCAGGCTGGCTAACTTGTATATTAATCTTCTGTGTGGGACTGTGTCAAATGCCTTGCTGAAGTCTAGGTAGGCCATGTCCACAGCCCCTCCCTGATCTACTACTTTGGTCACCCAGTCAAAGAAATCTATCAGATTTGTCTGGCATGACCTTTCTGCTGTGAATCCATGCTGCCTTGGGTCCTGTGCCCCTCTGGCCTCTAGATACTCGACAATTCTTTCCTTCAGAAGCGGAATGAGAGTGATCACCAGGTGACAGGCTGTCCCTATTGCAGCACCACCTTGGCAGTGTGAAATTGGGGGCAGTGCAATGTAGTGACCATAATCATGATTACCTGAACATTTATTTAAATGGGTAGCCTGTCCCCTAGCAGTGTCTAATCCCCCACACCCACCCTGGAGAGACACAGCAACAGTGAGAGCCACTTCCAGTGCCAACCCCCCCAAAACACAGAAGTGGAGTACAGTGTGCGACCAAGTTTGGTTGCCATCCATTTTATTTCCACTCACTCTTCCAGCAACTTGCTGTCGGTCTGACTCTCTGTTTGTCTTTCTGAAGCTCAGTGGAAGCAGACAGCACATACAGAGAGGCAGAGAAGGTGGCAGCAAGAGTGCCATGACCGGGACAGAGAGCAGTGCTGCAGAGTTTTCCTTTCAACGTGGAGGAGTGGACGTTGGAGAGAGAGAGAGACCAGGAGAGACAGTGTAAAACAAACTTAGTGCATCTATTCCACCGCTGCATAAAATGAGCACCCAGACAGAGCCAGAGACAAATATGTGGGTCACATATCTGCCCTTTCACACTGATTAGCACAGTGTAGGGTGGGCAATGTATGGGCACCCCTGGGTAGTTGCTGCCCCTACACCTCCAGCTCACATCAGCACATATGGAACAGTCTGCAGTAGCCACAGACTGATGTAGGTTACTCATCTTTTCCCTCCACACCCATCCCACTCCACACAGGTTGGCACAGTGAGAAGGTGACCTCCAGGTGGGCAGCCAATGTAAATAGTGGACTGTGGTCTGGCAGAAGTTGGCGATTGGTGCCCCTCCAAAACCGTCCCACCACTGCACATTGGCTGCCCCAGCCAGAGACAGAAATGTGAGTTGAACATTTGCCACACCACACCCGGTTTCTATCTAGCCTGGTGGGCGCAAAGTGTGTGGAAATGGGGTTGCAGTCCAGATCCACTGGGTGGCCCGAGGCCATTGGCACCCAACTGATCTTGCTGCATTTCTGCACATGTGAAGCATTTTCTCCTTCTATTCCACCTGCTGTAAATTAGGGAGCACTCTTCAGGAGCCAATGACAGATGTGCTTCACACATCTGTCCATCTTCACCCATCCCATTTCCATGAAAGCTGGCACTGGCATTGGGTGGGCTCCAGGCAGATGTCTCTGGGAAAATGATGCCCCATCTCCCCACCCCACCTCCACACAAGGGTAGCATCCTGCAGCAGCCAGGGACAGAGATGCAAGTTGCACATCTGCCCCTTCATACCTGTCCCTGCTCTACCAGAGCTAGCAAGAAGGTTAGAGTGGGCTTTGGGTGGCTCACACTTCCTCACCCTATATCACACCTCTACACTTGCAGAACGCCCTGCTTCAGCCAGAGGCTCTACCACCTAACATGCTCTATCCACGGAGAGCACTCTGAGGTACTGAGATATAAAAATGTGGATCTTGTATCTGCCCCATCACAACTGTTCCCACTCTGCTGGGTGGGTGGGGTTAAGATACAGTGGGTGCTCCTGAGTGACTGGTGCCCCCTCTTTCACCCTCACTTATCAACCCAATACTTTATAGCAGCCAGAGAAGAGATGTGGATTGCACATCTGCCCCATCATAAACTGTGCCCATTTTAAAAAGTTTCACATGCAGGCTTGAGTGGGATGTAGGATGGTGACCATTGAGTGACTGTTCCCCCCCATCCCCCCTCCACACACATGGGGAGCACTCCTCCCCCTCCATTACACAGAGATCACTCCTCCCCTTCCATGCCTCCTTTGCATATGCGGAGCAAAAACAGGTTACTCACCTGTAACAGTAGTTCTAGGAATGGTATATGTTGTTCATCCACACTTATTGGCATGTCCCTTTCCTCTTTAAAGATCACCGGAAGTCTTCAAGCTGGCTCCTTCCACCCACCCAGGTGGTATAACCCTCAGCTCTGCCCCATGATGCCAGATCTTAGCCCGCTGGAAGCCAGGTTTGTGTGTCCCCAGCCGGGGAGGTCGGGTGGGTCCATGTGGATGAACAACATATACTACTCCTAGAACTACTGTTACAGGCGAGTAACCTGTTTTTCTAGGATCGTGGATACGTTGTTCATCCACACTTATTGGCAGACTCCTAGCAGTTGTCCGGGAGAAGGGAGGCACACCGCACACCTCCACTGATACTCACTTGGAAAACAGAGATTGGAGAACTGAGGCCCTAAAACCAGCATCCCGGTGTGACTCAAGGTCGATGTGGTAATGGGAAATGAAGGTGTTTGCTGACTTCCAGGTAGCAGCCCAACAGATTTCCTAGATAGGGATGTCCCTAGAAACAGCCACCGATGCAGCGGTATGGCACGTAGAATGAGCTCTTATCCCTCTGGGAGACTCCATGCCCGCCAACTCACAGCACAGACTTATGCGAGATGTAATCCACCCTGCAACAGTCCATTTTGCTGCAGGTCTGCCATTAGCGGTTTCAGCATAGGTGACAAACAGCTGGCGAACCTCTCCCCGAATTTCCACTGTCCTCTCCTTATAATAGGAGAGAGCTCATTTCAGGTCCAAAGTATGGAGCCTGCACTCGGCATCCAAGGTGTAATTGGGGTAGTATATTGGCAGAGTTAACACCTGGTTAGGTGAAACTCTGACACCACCAGAGCGCCTGGAGCTCCCCTGTCCTTCTGAAAGATGTGACAGTCACCAGGAAGGCTGTCTTCCACAACAAGTGTGACAATGCACACTTGTGCACTGGCTCGAATGGCTCGCCCATGAGCTTTGCCAGTACCAGCAGTAGATCCCATGGAGCTGGAGGTTCACGCACAGGAGGGGATATGTGATCCAGGCCTTTGAAAAAGCACTTGACCACTGTCTCCTGTGCCAACGTCGACAGACCGTCCCGTGCCCGGTAGGCAGAGATGGCTGCCAAGTGCACCCTAAGGGTCAATGACAGAAGCCCCCTTTGAAAAGAGACCAAGGGTAGTCAAGAATGTTAGCCACTGGACAGGACAGAGGGTCCAGGCCCTTTCCCTGACACCAAATGGAAAACCTTTTCCATTTGAAGGCATAACATTTCCTAGTCGATTGCTTTCTGGATGCCTCCACCATGGTGAGGACATCCTCGGAAAGATCCAAAGTCTGGAACTCTAGCTGCTCAGGTACCAGGCTGAGAGGTGCAGGGATTGAAGGTCTGGATGGTACATCTTCCCCTGAATGAGAGAGATCAGGTCCGGGCGTGCTGGAAGCCACTTCGGGGGCCTGCAGCTGAGGAGATCTGGATACCAGAACTGGCGCAGCCAGTTTGGGGCTACCAGAATCACCTTCGCCTTGTGTCGCCTCACCTTGAGGAGCACCTTGTGGATCAAGGGAAATGGGGGGGAAGATGTAGAAAAGGCCTGGGGTTCACGACCTCGAGAAGGCATCCCCCTGCAGCGAGCCCTGCTGAGGGGGGCGGGCATGAAACAGCCTCTGCTTGGTGTTTTCCTTGGAGGCAAACAGATCCACCATTGGTTTTCCCCAGTGGGAGAACAGGCTGTAAGTTACCTCTGTATGGAGAGACCACTCGTGAGATGTCTCACCTATGCGGCTGAGAGCATCCATCAGATGGTCTGAGGCTCCTGCCACATGAATGGCTAGGAGATCCGCCTCCAGACACTGACGAGGGTCCAGATGTGGAGTGCCTCCCGGCACAGCAGACAGGAGTGCGTGCCACCCTATTTGCTGAGGTAGTATATGGTCGTGGTTTTGTCCGTCTGGACTTGAACCACTTGATCCCAGAGCTGAGGAGCGAAAGCTGACGGTGCCAGCCTGACTGCTCTGAGCTCCAACAGGTTTATGTGGTATTGGGACTCCTCAGGGGTCCAGAACCCATGGGCCCTTTTGTCCCCTATGTGGGCTCCCCAGCCCATGAGAGAGGCATCAGTTGTGATGACGACCATCAGCTCTGGGTGGATAAACGGGATCCCTTCCTGCAACTGGTCTGGGGCGGTCCACCATTGGAGAGCATCCCACATCTTCTGGGATACAGTGATCAACTGGTCAAAATGATCATGGAGCTGAGTCCACTGGGTGGTGGCGCATGTGCCACCGGGCCCAACAGACCACGGAGGTACACACCACCACGTAACCCAGAAGGCGCAGAAAGTCCCGGGCAGGGCGCAATTGCCCAACCAGAAATGATTGGGCAAAGGAGGAGAGAACTTCAGCCCTGTCTACCGGGAGCCGAGCTCTGGCTTGACAAGAGTCGAGCTCTGCCCCAGTGAAGCACATCACCTGAGAAGGCACAAGTGCCGACTTGGCCTTGTTGATCAAGAGGCTGAGTTGGGAGCAGGTCTGGAGGGCCAGGTCCCTGGACCGCTCCATCTCCTGCTGGGTGGGACCTGCTGAGCGCCAATCATTGAGGTAGGGGTAAATTATGACCCCCCCAATGCCTGAGATGGGCTGCCACCACTGCAATGCATTTGGTGAAGACCCGTGGGGCCGATGATAGGCTGAACGGCATGGCTCAGAACTTGTATAGGGTCCTTTTGGCTCTGAAGTGGAGGAACCGCCAATGAGACAGACGGATTGGGACATGAAAGAATGCATCCTGCAGATCCAATGAACAGAACCACATGTTTTGTTCCAAGCATGGTATGATCTGGGACAGAGTGACCATCTGAAAGGTGCGAGACCTGAGATACTGATTCAGGTCATGCAGCTCTAGAATGGGGCGCCAGCCCCCCATCCGCCTGGGCACCAGGAAGTACCTGGAGACAAATACTGGGTCTGCAGGAGAATCTGCCACTGGAGCTACTGCCTCCTTGAGGAGGAGCTGAGCAATGTCGTCTCGGAAACCCGACTGAGTATGGATGGATACTCTTTCCTCCCAAGGGGCGCGGGCTCAACTTGGAGGGTGCTGCTCGAATTCCAGAGGCAGTCCCTGACCGACCACTTCCAAAACCCACCTGTCCGTGGTGATAATGGATCAGGCGGGGGAAAAAAGTGGCAGAGCCGGACCCCCATGGGAGGACCCAGAGCTGGCGTGATGGGAGAGGCGGTGGTGGCTCCCGCCCCATCACTGAGCAGGCTTGGAGGAGGAGGAGGATCCTGGACCTGAACCTCAGCCTCCTTTACAGGCCTGGGAGGGCCTGGGCCGGGGGCACCAAGCTTGAGCCCACTGCTGCTGTTGCTGCTGCCCTCCTTGAAAGGAGGGTTGCTGTGCTGCAGAGGAAGAGTGCCGAAAAGGCTTCTTCTTCTTCTTCTTCTGCTGTTTCTTGCCTGAAGAACCTTTAGCAGAAGTAGCATCCAAGGTGTCACTGAACTGCTCAATATGCTGAAGGTGACCAGCCACACCTGGGCGGAAAAGGTCTGTGCCCAGGAAAGGCACATCAACTAGTTTGTGCTGAGTATCTGCCCGGAAAGAAGAGAGTCTCAGACAAGCCCTGCGATGAGAGGCAATTGCGGCTATCGAGCAGGCACAAGAATCTCCAATGTCCAGGGCTGTCTGAAGGTGCTGTTTAGCAACAGCCCAGCCCTGATCCCGGACCTACTTGACCATGGTCTGCATGTCCACAGGGAGGTGTGGGAGGACTTCATCCAAAGACCCCAAGAGGGCATGGGAGAAGTGTGCCATGATGACAGCCGAACTTGCCTGATGAAGGCCTAAAGATGAGGCCACACAGACCTTTCGAGCCAAATGGTCCAAGAGTTTGGATTCTTTTTCGGGAGGTTGGTCAATGGTAGCAGAACTGCCAGTATGCTTGAACACAGAGGCGGTCACCAGGCTCTCGGCCGAAGGGTGCTCTGTGAAACCCACAAGGGACCCCATGGGCATCGCATACTTGCGGGCCACGCGGGCAGACGGAGCTGGACAGGAGGCAGGGTGCTGCCAAAGTTCTAAGGCCAGGCCTACTATGGGCTAGGCCACAGGAAAGGCTTCCGTCGGGGTATCCCCTCTCTTGATGATGTCCGTGAGAGGGTACTCTGCCTTTTTCTGGATAGGTTCCAAGGGCATCCCTGTAGACTCAGAGATGAGGTGAAGAATGACCTGAAAGGAAGAAGGACCATCCTCCGTCTCTATCCCACAAGCCGATTCATCCGCGGGATGAAAATGTAGGCTGATCTCATCTGAATCCAAGGAATCCAGATACAACGGTCGACTGCCCGGGTCACCTTCGACCCACCGAGGGCAGTCCGGGGTGACAGTGACCGAAAGATGCCAAGAAAGCCCAGTGTCTGGTCTATCTTTCTTAGAAGGAGCCCCTCCCACAGGCTGCTTGGGCAGTGGTTCCACCATGATCGGTGGAGAGACCGGTTTAGGCCGAAGTGGAGGGTTCACCGGCTCCGTGGGCAGGAGGAGCAGACTTAATCAGCTCCGAAGGAGTCAACTTCAGCTTAGGAGGCGAACGCCATGTAATGGCCGGTGTAGAAGCTGGTGTCGGCTTGTGCCTGAACAAAATCAGCTGTTGCCACATGAGGTCCTTGTAGTGCCGACGGAGTTTCCATCGGAGCCTCTCCTCATCCAAGGAGGATGAGGACGACCGATGGCGTTGCCTCTTTTTTGAGTGCTTGTGAGTCTTCCTCGGCCTGTCGGTCGATTATGTCCTAGACCTCGATCAAGATCGGATGGGCTGATTCGGTCGCTCGAGAGACACCGGCAGGACTGGTGATTTCCCAGGGTCAGGGACCACTTCCTCAATGGGATTCCCAGCGGGCTGGGTCTCCTCATTGGGGAAAGAAAGGACCGGAGTCTGACTGAGAGAACTGTCGACCGGAGTCAGCGACAATGGGTAGGAGGAAGAAAGCTGTTGGTTAACTAGGATCTGCAGCATATGCATTAGGTGGGGAAATGGGCAGACTAGGTGGGCCAAGCGGTCCTTATCTGCTGTCAAATTCTATGTTTCTATGATCAGGTCGATGATTATTTCAACCTCGTCGATCGACACTCCGGTCAACTGGCCAGACGGCAAAGCCGAGAAGCCAGCGGCCGAAGAGGCAATTTCGACAGAAGTCGAGACTGCCAGTTCCTGGGACCGAGATCTCTCCCAATCCCAAGAACGTCTTCACCGAGATGAAGACAATCCCGGGTCCTTTTCCCGCCTACGGGACCGAGAGGAGTGCACGCCCACAGGACCCTCTCCCTTAGTCGGGAGAGACTGGCACAACTCTCGGAAGGAACCCGAGAAAGTGGAGCCCAGGTTGAGCGGAATGAAGAAGCTCCAAGAGGAAGATTCCCTGGTATGAGCCACTTTCTCCTCGAAGGCTTGTATGCGTTCCAATTGCTTGGCAGATTCCGTGGCCATGGAAACCACCCACCGAGCCTCCTTTGATTTCACTAGAGCGTTCTGTTTTTCTGGCCTCTCCAACTTCAGGCATGCGAGATGGTCGTCAAGGACATTAGGGTGAAATGCAAGACAAAAATCGCACTTTGAAATGTCATGGTCAACACCCAAACAATAGATGCATGCGGTGTGGGGATCAGTGCTCAACATTTTCTGGCCACACGAACGATGGCGAAACCCGGGGGAAGACTTGTCTTCCATAATCAAAGATAAGCAGTCGTGATCGCTAATGGGAACTAGATGAATTTTCGGAATAACCGACCGTTTTGAAGCCAGGGCCTACAAAATGCAGGAGCACAAAGGAGGCAACCTGAATCTTCCAGCGGAAAGGAAGATTTGACGTCATGAGGCGAGCTGAGGGTTATCATGCCAATGAGAGTGGATGAACAACATATCCACGATCCTAGAATTCTCCTTTTCCAGCCCTCTTCCACATGGTGGACATAGTGTCTTATGTAATCATATTCGGGCTTAATCCTTGTTGAATGCAACATTGTACATATCATATACACTAATGTAGAGAAAATTGCTTTATTTTAATTTAGATTGTGCCCTTATTTTTTTGTATTTCACACCATGTATTGTCTTTATCATTGCTTGTACAAGGGACCTCCTTGCAACTAAGCTTGCTCAATGGATTTTATCCCTTCACAATAAACCTGAACATGGAATGCACTCTTCCCTCCATTCCATCTCCACACATAGGTATCATTGCTTCACCTCCATACATTGTGAGCACTCATCCCCTGATCCCTTCAGTGCTTCTCCCACAACATTTCACCTCCCCCACATGGAGAGCACTTCTCTCACTGCATCCCACCTCCTGCACATAGGAAGCACTCCTTCCCCTCCATTCAACCTGCACACATGGGGAGCTTTCCTCCCACTTCATATCAGCTCTGTATATGGTGAGCACTCTACCCCTTCATCCCACTGCCCCTACGTGGGGAGCATTGCTCCCCATCCATCCCACTCCTACACATGGGAACACCTCCACACATTTGCATCACTCCTCCTCTACCACCATCCCACCTCTGCATATAGAGTGTACTCCTAACCCCATTCCACCTTTACACATGGGAGCACTCTGCAACAGCCAGAGACAAAGATGTCACTCAGGCATTTGCATTTCCACACCTATTCCCACTCCACATGATAAACCCCAAGTTGGGCAGAACATTGGTGAGGTTGAGATGTAATGAGTAGGTTGCCCTGGGAGATAGTGCCAATACCCCTCACCACCTCTCCGAACGAGAGAAGCCCCCCCCCCCAATCAATCTTTATTCTTTTCTCCATTCACCACTTTTCTGCTGATTATCCTCCTGTTTGCTTCCCTGACCAGTTGCTCCCCTCCCAAGACAGGACTACAGGCCACTAGGCCAGGGCAGATTTTTCCTCGACCTCTCATGTCTTCTCTTCAGACCACACCACACCACCAGTCCAGTCAGCATCCAGCACAGTCAAGAAGATGTGCCACATGTTACTCGCAGCTCGGCACTGGATGGGTCAGTTCTTTCTCTAGTAGACCATACTTCAAGTTCTCCCACAGTTCAAATGAAACTAGAGAAGAACAGCAATCAGTCCCACTCTACCACTATGACAGTAGACAGGACACCACAACTTGCTCTCTCTGCGCTGTACAGACGACGCAGCACAGCAGCACACTCACTAGTCCGTCTCACCAGGCTTCTCATGCTCTCTCTGTTGATGATGTCTCCACCTCTCCTAGCCTTAAATGGTCCCATGCATGCACATTGTGTTGCAGCTAGCTCCAACCGCTATGGAGACTGCTGAGACACTGAGTTTTTTTAGCAGCTGAGCTTGAGCCAACCCGAAAATAAAATACAGGAATATGAACATTTCTGAGGTAATTTCGAGGGGGGCTGAACACACAGAACACCCCTGTCTACACCCATGCAATCTGCAACAGTTCAGACACATGCAATGCTTACACTTAAAGGCTTTCACCCAGCCCAGCCAGATCCCCTCTGCCTACACCGGCACACAAATAAACACCAACCGCAACCCCTCCCACTTCCCCTGCAAGCAGCAAGGATCCCTCACTCTCAAGCAGTCAGTCCTGTACAAGTAGCGAAGTTGGGGGTCTGGGGCTTCAGTTGGACCTACTGCTGTAATGGAACTCGAGCCTGCCAGAATACAACAGAACAGCTAAACTGAGTCCCCTTAATCCCTACAGATGGAGGGCTGCTGCACAGATAATTGCTACAGCCACTCAGGCACCACCGGGGATTTAAAACAAGAGCTGGACTAGGGCAGGAAGACTGCCATCCACCTCATCCTACACTGACTGCTTGCAGTACTTGCCCTGCTCCTTCTCTGCTACCAGTGCCCACCAATGGTCAGTAGTGTCAGTGGATGGCCCCCGTTGGAGTAGTCAAGCATGCTCTTCGACTTGTTACTAGCCCCTGCAACTGATACTGTCTTTTGACTTCCTTCTGTGTCTGGTTGCATTTGCCTGTTTTCAAACACCCAATAAACTTTTTGTCTAGTGTCTATTTAGATGCAGAATAGTAAATATATCAAATAAAATATAATCGCTTTGAAGAAGATAGAAGCCTCTACTATGGCTCAGCTTCAATGTATGGTTGGAGAATGCTGAACTCTCATCTTGATTGTTTTACTTCCTTATTGCTATTTTGTATTTTCAGGTTAAATCAAATATATATATATATATATATTTTTTTTTTTTTGAGAAGATAGAAGCTTTTATTATGGATCTTTTTGGTTTGATCCACACACACTGAAGCACTAAAGCAGTGAGAGCACCACAATTTTGGCAGCCTTGCACCATTCCTCCGATCCTAAAAATATGTATCACAATTGTTGTATACTTGTAGGTCTATATTCAAATGGATTTAATTCATTATAATTACACTCTAAGAAGAATGGTCTGAGTGAGTTCATTTAAGGTTTCAAAATTTGACCTTTTGCAATTTTAATGACCTCCCAATCCTGGAGTCCTCAATTTGTTTTATCTAAACATTTCTTTGCTCAGTTCATCAATAATCTAATAAGATTTCAAATAAAATTACTTTTGAACAAAAACTTTGGGTTTGCACAAACATTAACTTCTCTCACAGTTGAAAATGCATAGGAGATTAGTTGTGCATACTTTTGTATTTCTCCACACTTTTACACTGGAAATTTGTAAAAAAAAAAAAAAAAAAAAAAAAAATATATGAAAAAATAACACTCAACAGTCCAATAAGATTTAGAATAAAATAACTTTAGAACAAAACTGTATAAACTTCGGATTTGATTTTGCACAAATATTAACTTCTCTTTGAGTTGAAAATGCAAAGGAGATTAGTTGTACATATGTTTCTAATTCTCCAAACTTTCAAATTTGAAAAAAACACTTGAGCTTTCGCACCGCTCTTGACCTCCCATAAAGGGAATGGCTTAAAACTTATTTAGGAGTCATTGAAGAGTTATCCCAAGGTCAAAATTTAGTAAACTATACATTTAATGAGTTTTAATAATAGAAGTTGCCAAAGAAGACATAATAAATGAAAAAAAAAGCAAGTGTTGCAGCAGAGATGCCTAAAGTTTTACAGACAGCCATTGTTTTTCCTCTCTCTCTTCCTTCTTCCTCCCATCTGGTCAGCGTCAGCTTCACATACAGCTCTCATATGATATTGCTGGCTACTAATTACTAAAATGAATCTGCTGCTTTTGTTCTGAAAAGATTTAACATGATCCCATCCTGAAAAGATCTAATGTGACCCCAATAAGCAGATCATTTTGTTTCAAGCTGGTAAGCACTAAAGAATTTCATTGACATACTAGTAAGTGAGGATCTACTGTTAAATTAGGCATGACAAGATGGTCTAGTCTCATTTCACTTAAAGTGGCGTATTGCTTTAGAGAAACGAGGCGGTTATAAGTGAACAGGAGTTATGCTAAACAAATGTAAATATCTCTAAAAGTAAACGAATTATGCATAAACCATCAGTATGAAAGTTGTTCAGGACAAAATGACCTTTCAAAGGAGCCTATTCATTAAGCTGCACTAATTATGATTTTTAAACTATGGTCATCTGATTACCTGAATTTTCATTTTTCTTCACAATTTTCACCTTTCGGATGGCTATATTTAAAAAAGTCTAATGAATTCAGATTAGTGACTACCCTAATTTGAAAGGGCATTTTGTCCTGAACAGCTTTCATGTTGGTTGTATATTGGTAACTTTTATACTTTCCAAGATATTTACATTTGCTTGGTATGACTCCTACTGTGTTCTCTCAGAGAGAGAAAAAAATGCGATTGTTTAGAAGACCATACTTTACAAAATATAAAGAATTCAGATTAGTAACTACCCATATGTGAAAGATCTTTCTGTCCTGAACAACTATCATATGGTTGTTTTTGTGCACATTGAACAGTTTCAAAGATATTTAGATTTTTTTGGAAGGTGTGCACATTTGCTCTCAGAGAAATGCAGGTTGGGGTTACATCTCCAACATTCTAAAAAGAAAGAAGGGAGTATTTTTTAACTGCCATGGAGATTTGCAGTGTTATGGAAGGATACACTGAAAACTACTAAAAAATGTGTTCCATGGAAACCCCTTTTCAAGCTAAAGTGATATGGCTGTAGGCTCCACCCACATCCATAAAAAGGATACCAGTTGAAGCTGTTTTAACATACTCAGATACATAACTTCATAGGGGTCATTGCAGAGCAACCGGAGAGGAAGGTCGGTCTTTTTTTCCATGACACCACAATCTGTGATAGGGTGGACACCCAGAAGGGAGTGGAGACAATGTGCAGTGTTTTAGGGAAACTAGAGAAGTGGCTGAAGGCACTGCAGTTTGTGGTTCAATGTTAAAACGTGTAAAATCATGCCTCTAGGGCACAGGAACTCTGGTGCTGAGTAGAGGATGGGGGGGGGAGGTATGGCAGCCACTAGGCAGGAAAAGAGACCTCGGGGTTATTATTTCAGAAGATTTCAATGTGGTAGCGCAGTGTGAGAAGACTGTGGGCAGGGCTAGTGGGGTGCTGGGGTGCATAGGGAAAGGCATCATCGTCACAAGTAGGGAGATGGTGCTACCTCTGTACCACTCTATGGTACGCACCCAACTGGAATACTTTGCCCAGTTCTGGAGACTGCACTTCAGAAAAAACAAACAGGGTGGAAGCATTCCAGAAAAGGACACCCAAGATGGTGTGTGGGTTGCAACAGAAGTCTATGAGAAGATACTGAGCAATATCTATATGTACACTCTGTGGAGTACAGGGGTGAAAGGATGACATAATCGAGACCTTCAAGTATCTCACAGGGATGAACAGAGTTCTGGGAAAGAGCCTCTTCAAAAAGAAGACAAGCTCCAGGACCAGGGGGCATGCAATGAAATTGGAGGGGGGAAATTTCAGTAAGGATGTGAGGAAATACTTCTTCACAGAAAGGGTGGTAAAAGCATGAAACTAACTGCCAACTAAAGTTGTGGAGGCTAGAACAGTGGACGGCTTCAAGCATTCATGGGATAGACATAGGGACATATTACAGAAACAGGGAGGGTCCCCAGAGAGCAGTTAGGGTTTGCAGAGGTACAATAGGCAAAGAACCCTTGAACAGACTGGGTGAGCCCAGCGGTCCTTTCCTGTCACAAAGTTTCTCTGTTTCTCACTTTTGTCTTAATTACTAGCAAAATCATGCATTTATACAAAATGTGTATATCATTACTGCTATAAAATGTGTAAAACTCAAACACAAATACTGTACCTGATTCTGCTAAAACAGCTCTAACAGTGATCCTTTTTAAAAAAACATTGATATGCATGCTTACATAATATTGCTAAATAATGTTGGAAACAAGTACTGTATTCATTTTTACTTAATACACATGACCTGACCAACTAAGGAAGATGTCAGGGGGCCTCCCAAAACACTACTGGGTTCACAGGCACGATCTGATCATGTTTGCTCTACCATAATAACATATGCAGTCAGAAGAGTATTGTGTGCACATTTACAAACAGAAGAGAGAAAGAAATAAGTGCCTCAGCTGGGACTTGAAACTAGGCCACCCAAAATACAGTTCCGGTTGTGCTACCAGTTGCACCGCCTAGGAAACTGGAACCTCCAGGAGCATCTTACTCCTCCAATGCACAGCCATTTATTCCTGCTTAAAGCAGAACCAGCCTAAAATGTTGCGGTGATTTGCGTATATATATATGTGTGTATATATATATATATATATGTGTGTATATATATATATATATATATATATATATATATGTCTCATGATGCTTTGCATTATGGGGGTAAGTGTGATTTCACATTTCCTGAAAACCTGCCTTTGTTGCCATGGCCTTTTTAGGTAACCCTTGCCTCAGTGCTTTTCTGCTGAGGTTCTTTGTCTTTTTAGCGTTCATGCCATTATGATGCCTTCTGAAAGCCTCTGTCCAGTTCACTCACTGACTCCACTTGTGTGCTGCTTCAACACAGCATAGAAAGGCATCTAAATAATTAAATATATATATATATTTTTTTTTTAGTTGTTTAACCAGGAATAGCACACTAAGCTGAACGCTTCTTTACAGGTGCAACCTGGGAGCACAAAGAAGTTAAGTGACTTGCTCAGGGTCACACAGTATGCAAGTGGAAGCTGTGGGATTCAAACCCAGGTCTGGTCTGCTGGATGTCACCAGATTTGCAGCTCAGAACCTTATACCACTGCGCTATACTGCCTCTCTGAATAAATCTTGATGACTGATACTTTGCACTGGGTCAGACGTGGAACCCTTTGAGTTTGGGGCCCCACCACCTGATGAGACTAGGGCTGCCTAAGTCCAGCTCCGGGCAGGAAACGTCAAGCAGAAATAAATTAATAAAGAAGCTGCAGCAGTGCTAATGTCTCCATGAGACTGGCGACAGGAACTAGGAAATGGAGCTCAACTTTTCAGTGTTAAAAAGTTAATTGTGCTGAACCTGGCAACATGGCAACTGCAGGCAAGGGCAGATGGATGGGCATGTAACTCAGAGGTGTTAATTGCTTAATAGGTTGTTAACAGGTGCTGTAACAGTAGTGCTGTGTTCCAGAGGTTAGGTTGAAGTGTCACAAACAGGAATGATTACAAGTTAGATTGACTGAGTCTGCTTTCTGATTCACTAAGGGCTTGGCCCCCCCACCACTCCTGGCAGGCAGGAGCCCTAGGCCTGGGCCTTATCAGCCTACACCTTAATCTGGTCCTGCTTCCCTGTTGTCCCAGTTCAAATTCAAAATACTCCCAACCACTCCAGCTAATTCCACCTGCCTCCTGATCATTTCCCTACTGCCTCTATTGGCATTCAGTCATCCACCTGCTGAAGCATGACTGCTGCCATGAACCTGCTGATCTGCTGAGGGCACTGTCAAGCCTTCAGCTATCCTGCCTCCAGTTTCCAGCCATGATTGCCTTTGTCGGCATTCAACTATCCACCTGCTGATGCATGACTGCTGCCATGATCCTGCTGCTCTACTGGGGGGCACTACCAAGCCTTCAGCCATCCTTCCTCCAGTTTCCAGCTCATTCCAGTTTACAGTGTTGATCCAGCTGGGTGTCAGCAACCAGGAACAGGATGGAGGTGCAGACAACACATCACAGAGGACGTGGGGCATACCTTTACAAGCGGAGAGCCACTCTGAATGGCACTTCGTGGAGTGGTATTTAGCATGATTTCCGTTCTGTTATGGTTTTAGTTTTGTTTTAGTTTTTAGCAAAACATTTCTTATATTGTTACCTAGCTGTGTACTAACTAGCTCCTCAGCAGTCACCAAATTGGTGCAAGTGGAAGACTGCGAAAAGCTGACAACTCTAGTTTTTTATCAGGTAAATTTATTTGAAAGCCATGTTTTCTTGCTGGACGTGTATGCCTGTTTCTTTCTCTCACCTGGTAACAGTAGTGATTGGTTAGTAAGTCAGTAGAATTTTATTAATGAAGCATCCTATCCCAGAGGCTCAGGGCACTGTACAATGTATAGACAGTGGCAGTAAATCATAATAAATACGTAATTAGTACAACATAAATAACAAATTTAAATAGCAAAAACAGCAGCTGGGTAAACTAAAGGTATGGCCGACACTAAATCCCATAGGTTTCCCTAAACAGATGTGCCTTCAGGCCCCGCTTAAAGGCCTCCAATGAGGGGACCTCTCTCAGAGACCTTGGAAACAAATTTCTCAGGGCTGGTGCAGCTATCTCAAATGCACAATCACCTGATGTTTTAGCCAGACCCTGGAAATTGCTAGGAGGAGGAGTGGAGAGAGTGCTAGGAGTGGTGGGAGGTCAGAAGGCCACTCAGGTAACCACAACCCAGACCATATAGGACTTTGTAGATGAGAAGACCCACTTTGAAGGCGATTCTCCACCTCATTGGGAGCCAGTGAAGATCAAGCAGGACTGGTGCCACATGACAGGACCTCGGAAGGCCCATCAGCAACCCGGCTGCTGCATACTGTGCTAGCTGCAGATGATGCAGGACCCCTCCATTAACCCCGAGATAGAGAGTATAGAAGTAGCCAAGTCTGGACATCATTCATGCACTAGTGAGGGCAGTTCATCCAGCGAGATTAAGGTGTTCATCTGGGCAATATTCCTCAAATAGTAGAAACCACTCCAGACAACAGGTGACACCTGGGCCTCAAATGACAATCTGTCATAGAGGATAATGCCCAGATCTTTCACCTCGTTAGAGTCTGCAAGTGGTTAGGATCTAGCATCAAGCCAGTTCCTACCACAACAGTCTCCACCTTCTGCTAATGACCACGCTCTTTCACCTGTACCTCTATATTGTCTGGGTCGAGCTTCAGTCAGTTAGAGGACATCAAGTCCTGAATTTTGGCCAGATATGCATTAAGTACTTCCATGGCGTCATGAGTCTCAAGTGCAAAAGACATATACAACTGGGTATCACCTGCTTAGCAGTGAAGACCCATGCTGTAACATCTGATGATCTCAGTCAGTGGCAGCATGTACACTGCGAACAACATGGGCGAGAGGGTTGAGCCCTGGGGAACTCCACAAGATAGAGGCCTAGGGCAGGAGGAGAAACTCTCCATTACCACCCTCTGTGTCCTGCCAGTGACAAAGGTCTCAAACCAGTTGATGGAGATACTGGTGAGTCCACAGAGCTCCTTTAGGCAATAGTTGGTCTCTGTGTAGACCTGTTTGCAATTACACTGTCTAAAGCACACTTTGAAGAAACATGACCACTGCCTGGCAAACTAATCACTTAAGTAGATCATTGAAAATATTTCTGCCCTTTACCGGAAAAAGTATCTTGACATTGCTACTGTCTTCCGGAAATGTTAAAGCTAATCCTGGCCCTAAATGTAGCCATAATTTCTTTTTTGAAGAATTCTGTCAATCCAATTAATTGGGTTTTGTTCACATTAATGGTTAAAGACTCGCTCTAAAGCTTGACTACTTAAAAGCTTGAGTAGCTACTTATAACACTGATGCTTTATTAATCTCAGAAACATGGCTAAGTATGAAAATACCAGATGTTAAACTATCTATACCTCATTATTTTTATTTATTTATTTATAGAATCGGAATTACAACCCTTCGAGTCATAGACTCTTTTGCAAAGGCTCCACGTCTGTTGAAAGTAAAAATACAAATACAGAGTAAAAACATATAGTTCACATACATAACTAATATCTAGTAATACATAGTCATATATCACTTGAATTTACAAATTAGTCGTACAACTCATGATATTACAAATTGGAGAGTTATATCATCAGGAAGCATAAAGAAGGTCCTGGGTCAGAGTTAAGATATGATAACAGGTCAGGAGGGACAAGAGGGAGTTTATTTACAGTCACAGGTTGCGGAGTCAAGACGTAGGGTTTTTAGACTTGATTTAAATAGGTTGAGGCTGTGGGCCTGGGAGATGGAGGATGGGAGGCTGTTTAGCCATAAAGGAGCACGATATCGGAAGGATCTTTGTCCAAGGGATGTTCTACAGTGAGTGAGGGACTAGGAGAGTGGAGTTTGCAGAGTGCCTCTGGGATCTCCTATGTGGGGCTGCATGTATAAGTGGGTGTAGGCCGATAGAGGCCTGCTTAAGTTGTATCTTTTTTGCTAGTATTCACGTGTGGTACTTAAGCCTGTCTTGGAAGTTTAGCCAGCCACCGCGCCTATAAAGCTCGCAAGTGTGGGTTAACCTGTTACATCCAGACACCAATTGGCAGGCTTTATTGAGGGCAAGGTTTATGCTGCCGAGGGCAATTTGATCAGCGGACCTGTAAATCACTATTCCGTAGTCCACCAAGGTTAGAAGAGATGATGACACTGCCAGGTGCGTGGCCTGAGGGGGTAGGCAGTGCTTATATCTGAAGTATGGGACCTGTTCAAGCGCATAGCCTTGGGAGCTTAAGACAGTTAAGGGTGCGTGACATAGAAGGTTCCGGTGGTGGGCAAATATCATGGTTTTGGTTTTCTTGTAGTTAATTATTAGGCGGTGTCCAGCGAACCAGGTTTCCAGCTCTGTAAAGAAGCCCTGTAGTGCAGTTTGTAGTGAATTGGGATGGGGATGTTTGCATCATCAGCATAAAGCAGCATCTTACCACTGCAGGATTTAGGGAGGGAGTTCAGAAAGAGGGTGAAGAGTAATGGGCCTAGTATTGACCCTTGCAGTACACCAGTTCGGACCGGTCTGCTTGAGGAGATAGTTGTATTGATTTTGACTTGTTGTGTCCAATCTAAGAGGTAATCTTTGAATCAGGTGGTAACCTCCAGTGCGAAATTTAGGGATGGAAGGGTGTGGAGAAGTACAGCGTGACTGACGGAATCAAATGCTTTGGTCAGATCAATGAAGAGAGCCCCTGCTATAGAGCCCTGTTCCACTGCTTCATGTATATATGTTGTAAATTCGGTGAGTGCTGTGGAGGTGCTGTGTCCCTTCCGAATCAGTGTTGCTCGTGGCAGAGCAGGTTGTGTTTGGACAGATAGTCTGTTAGTTGGTCCGACACTATTTTTTCAAGGGCCTTTGAGAGAGGGGGCAGGATTGATATTGGTCTATAACTGTTAGTGGAGGTGGGGTCGCCACCCTTTAGTATAGGAGTTAGTAATGCTCTTTTCCAAGTTGTGGGAAATTGGCTGAGACACAAGGACAGATTGAGAATCTTGGTGATATGGGGTAGTGTCACATCCAGCGTAAGTCGAACGAGTTTGAGGTCCAGGGAATCACTACTATAGTGGGAGTTAGCCACAGCTTTGGTGAGGTAGTGTTTGGCCTCGTTGCAGGAGATGACTCTTAGCCTGAAGAGGGTAGGGATGGCAGTGTCAGAAATGTCAGCGGGGCAGTCGGTGATAGGATCAAAGAAGTTGGGTGGGAGGATGTGTGTGAGGTCGGAGAAGGAGGTATTAAGTGCATTGGTGATAAGATTAGGCTCCTGGGTGGTAGCACCATCAACTAGAAGCTGGACTGGTGCAGGGGATACAGTTTGCCCACAAAGCTCCTTAATATTGCTCCAGAAATTTTTTCCAGATTCCCATGAGACGGTGAGGGTTTGTTTATAGTATGAAGCTTTGGCTTGCCGGGTAGCCCATGTGCATCTGTTTCTAGCTTCTCTGTACCTTTGCCTGTCCTGCGAAAGTTGGGAGTCAAGGGCCTTATACCATAGATTATCCCTCTGGTGCATTTGATCTAGTAGTGCTTGGGTGATCCAGGGAGCGTTTCTGTGTTTTACAAGTTGTTTGGAGAAAGGTGTAAATATGTCACAGGCCGAGTTGAAGATGGCAAGAAAGTAGGTGAGGGCAGCGTCAACTGACTAGGCAGTGTGAATAGGGGACCAGTCACAGGAGGCAAGATGTGACTTGAGCCCTGCAAGGGTACCTTTTTTTAGGCGTCTTTGGACAGAGACTTTAGAGGGGGTAGGAGGAATTTTAGTGGACTACTATTTGGTGAAGACAGATCAACTAAAGGGAGTGGTGCGGTCATTTATATAAAAGAACATATAAATGCATAACTTAAATTAGCAAAATAATTTCTGAAACCATTAGAAACATAGACTTTGACGGCAGATAAGGACCACTTGGCCCACCTAATCTGCCCATTTCCCTACCTACTGGATAAGCTGCAGATCCTAGTTAACCAACAGCCTACTTCTTCCTACCCACCACCAGAACTGCCTTATGCCTGTCCCATGCATTCTTGAATTCCCCACTGTTTTCGACCCCACGAACCTCCTCAGGAAGGTCATTCCATGTGTCCACCACCCTCTCTGTGAAAAAATACTTACTCACATTGCCCCTGAGCCATCCCTTCTCTATCTTCATACTGTGTCCCCTTGTTCTTGCACATCTATTTTTCTGAAAGATGCTACCCTCTTGGACTTTGTTGATTCCCTTGAGGTATTTCAAAGTTTCTACCATGCCCCCCCTCTTTCTTCAAGGGTATAGAAACATAGAATTTGACGGCAGATAAGGACCGCTTGGCCCACCCAGTCTGCCCATTTCCCTACCTACTGGATAAACTGCAGATCCTAGTTAACCAGCAGCCTACTTCTTCCTACCCCCACCCTCCAGAATTGCCTTATGACTATCCCATGCATGCTTGAATTCCACCACTGATTTTGACTCCACAACCTCCTCCGAAGGCCATTCCATGCATCCACAACCCTCTCTGTGAAAAAATACTTCCTAATTACCTCTGAGCCACCCCTCTATCTTCAAATTGTGCCCTCTTGTTCTTTCACACCTCTTTTTTTGAAAGATGCTACCCTCTTGGACTTTGTTGATTCCCTTGAGGTACTTGAAAGTTTCTATCATGTCCCCCCTCTCCCTCCTTTCCTCGAGGCTATACATATTAAGCTCCTTAAGTCTCTCTTCATATGTCCTCTGGTGCACCATTTTAGTTGCCCTCCTCTGGACAGCTTCCATCCTGTCTATGTCTTTGCGGAGATTGGGTCTCCAGAACTGCACACAGTACTCCAGATGGGGCCTCACCAGCTGTCTGTACAGAGGGATAATAACTTCCTGTTTTCTACTGGTGATGCCTCTCCCTATGCATCCCAGTATCCCCCCAGCCCTCCTTGCTGCCTTCTCACATTGCTTGCCCACCTTTAGGTCATCTGATATGACTACCCCCAGGTCCCTTTCCATTTTTGTTGTTGTTAGTATCTCACCCCCCATTGTGTACTCTTCCCTTGGGTTTTTGTTTCCCAGGTGCATTACCTTGCACTTCTTAGCATTGAATCTAAGCTGCCATACATTTGACCGTTCCTCTAACCTTGCCAAGTCCCTTCTCATCCTTTCCACCCCACCCTGTGCATCAACTCTGTTGCAGATCTTAGTGTCATCTGCAAAGAGACATACTTTTCCTTCCAGTCCTTCTGCAATGTAAACATAAAAGACATTGAGAGGACTGATCCTAATACTGAACCCTGCGGTACCCCGCTAGTAACCCTCCTTTCTTCTGAGTGGACTCCATTTACTATTACTCTCTGTGTCCTATTCTCCAGCCAATTCTTTACCCAGGCTGTCATCTTGGGACCCACTCCCAGGCTGGCTAACTTACATATTAATCTTTTGTGTGGGACTGTGTCAAATGCCTTGCTAAAGTCTAGGTAGGCCATGTCCACAGCCCCTCCCTGATCTACTACTTTGGTCACCCAGTCAAAGAAATCTATCAGATTCGTCTGGCATGACCTTCCCGCTGTGAATCCATGCTGCCTAGGGTCCTGTGCCCCTCTGGCAGCTAGATACTCGACAATTCTTTCCTTTAGAAGTGATTCCATCATTTTCCCTATCACTGAGGTTAAACTAACAGGTCTATAGTTTCCTGCTTCTGCCTTGCTCCCACTTTTGTGAAGGGGAATCACATCTGCCCTCCTCCAGTCCTCGGGTACCACCCCATCCTCCCATGATTTGTTAAGGAGGGTAGTCAGTGGTGTCACTAGTTCTACCCTTAGTTCTTTTAGAATTCTGGGATGAATCCCATCAGGCCCCATTGCTTTGTCCACCTTCAGTTTTAAGAGTTCTTTCAGAACCCTTTCTTCTGTAAATGGGCTGGTATCAACTTCTGTATCCAGAGTGTTACTACTGTTTGTTTTAGGTACCTCCCCCTCTTCCTTTGTAAATACTGAGCAAAAATATTTGTTTAGTATCTCTGCCTTTTCACAGTCTCCTCTGCCCACCCTCCCTCCCTTTATTAAGCCTCACTATCCCTCCTTGGTCTTCCTTTGCTCCCTGATGTACCTATAAAGGTTTATCCCCTTCTTAACTGAGTTGGCTATCTTTTCCTCGGTTTGGGCCTTTGCTGTTCTGACTGCCTTCCCAGCCTCCTTTTGCTTTAACTGATACAGTTCTCTGTCCTGCTCCTGCTGCGATTCCTTGTACTTCCTGAATGCTTTCTTTTCTCTTGAACCTTCACTGCCACTTCCTTTGAGAACCATAGTGGTTTCTTACATCGTCGTTTGTTTATTTGCTTCACACAAGGCTCGTTACCTCTGTGATGGCAGTTTTATTATTCCCCATTGTTCTTCCACCCTCCTTCCGCCCATTTGCTAGTGCATTCTTTAGGCACTCACCCATGTTGGCAAAGTCAGCCCTCCTAAAGTCCAGTACTTTTGTCTTTGTATGGCTTGACTCTATTGCTGTGTTTATTGTGAACCATACTGTTCGATGGTCGCTAGTTCCCAGATGGCTACCCACTTCTACATCTGTGATCCTCTCTCCATCTCCATTTGAGAGTATCAAGTCTAATATTGCTCCCTCTCGAGTGGGCTCCAGTACTAGTTGTCTAAGGCATGCCCCCTGTAGGGCATCTAGAATAACTGCACTCTTCAAAGTGGCAGCTGCAACTGCACTCCAGTTAACATCTGGCATATTCAGATCACCCATCAGCAATATCTCCCATTTTTCTGCCATTCTAAGTATACTTTCTATCATTTCCTTGTCCATTTCCTCCCCCTGAGAAGGGGGTCTGTATACAACCCCTGTGCGGATTGTGGTGCCATTGCCTGCCTCCAAATTTACCCACAGTGCTTCTTCTCCTCCCTGTTTACCCTTTTGTTCTGTTGCTTTTATTCCTTCCCTTATGTAAAGAACTACTCCTCCCCCTCTTTTACCCTCCCTGTCCCTCCTGTAGATAGCGTATCCTGGTATGTTTACGTCCCAGTCATGGTTTTGTGTGTGCCATGTTTCTGTGACTGCCACGATATCCAGATGTTCCTCCTCCATCAAGGCCACTAATTCAGGAAGCTTGTTACCTAGACTACGGGCATTGGTACTCATTGCTCTCCATTTTTTGATGGCCTTACCTTCTGTTGCAGCATCCCCCCACTGACCGTTCTACCTTGGTCTTTTTCTCATTTAGTACCCTGTTTTGTAGGGAGAGGCTGGGATTTTTCTGCTGCTTGTCAGTGCCTCCCCCATTGACTAGTTTAAAAGCTTGCCAATGAAGCATTTAAACCGATTGCTCAAAAGACTTGTTCCCTTCCTGGACAGATGCAGACCATCCTGCCAGTATAGGCTGGTGTCCCTCCAGGTGGAACCCCAGTCCCCAATGAAGCCAAACCCCTGTGCTCCGCACCATTTTTTTCAACCATTCATTAAACTGCATGGTGCCAATTACCCTCGCCTCCCCCATGCCTTTGACAGGCAGCACCTCTGAGAAGGATACTGTGTGTGCTACTTGTCTTAGGCCCCTCCCCAACTCTGCAATGTCCTCCTGCACTGCTCTAACCTCATGATGAGCCAAGTCATTTGTCCCTAGGTGGACAATTACGTCCAGCTCAGAATCCCTTGCAGCTGTTGTCGTGATCCTGAGGATGCGCTTCCTGTCCCTCCAAGCCATGGCACCAGGCAGGCACCTTACTTCAGATTTCCCAGCTCCTCCCAGTTCTATCCCCTAATAATTGGAGTCCCCACCAGGAGCTGCTTCCTTTCCTTGGTGTCCTCTGCCTCCTTCCTGTGGGCCTCCCTTGTGACAGTTGTCCTCAGCCTCCTTAGTCTCCTCTCGAGGTGTATCCATAGGGGAGCTATGCTCCCCAGAATGGTGTATGGATTGTGTGTGTAACATCTGACTGGTGTGCCTCTGTTCCACCATCCTCATCCTCCCTGAGCCCACTGTGGTCCAACTGCTGTGCTTTCTTTGCAACCTCTGAGGTAGTGGTGGTGGTTCTGGTGCTCCCTGGATGGGGGAGGTTCCCTTCCTACTGTCCATTGTGGCCTGGGGGAAGGTCCCCGTACTACTGTCCAGTGTGGCCTGAAGACGGGCAACTTCCTCCCTCAGGGCAGACAGTTGTCTACAAATAGGGCAGCATCTCAGCCTCCAGAAAGACTCCCGGAAGACTGCTGCCCCACAGCCATTACATTGCACTACTCCCCACATTTTTTTTTTTGTGTGTGATTGGTTTGTAATGTAGAAATATATATTTATATTATACAATGTTTATGCTTATATTGTCAGTGCAGTGTGCTAGAGAGGATATGACAGTGACATGCACCTTGCACTCTTGAGGAAATGATGTCAGAACCCCAGGTATAAAGGAACTATTTCCAGGGGTGGGTGGGGTGAGGGGTGGGAAGGGTTGGGCCTAAACTGTGCCCTAGAAAACAATCAGCTAGAAGCTCTGACCCACTGCTGCACTGAGTGCCTTCCTGTCAGCAAGATGCCCTACACAACAATTTGATAGAGAAATACCCTGCTAATCAATCAGAGAAAAATCCACACATCCAAGTCAGACACAGGTAAACCTTCCCAGCCCCAAAACAGGCCTGGTGGTTTGTGCTATGAGAGCTATCCGCTAAAATAAGTCAGCTGTGCTTTAAACTCTTCCTGCACTGAAAATCTTAAGAATTGTAACAAACGTAAACCTTAATCCACCACCATCTGTTGCTTGAAAGACTGTCTTTCCTGTTTCACACTGCAGGTTTTTCTGTGACCACTCCTTAACCCAGTAACTCTGTTTAAAAAGAGTTTAACTATCACAAACTCCTACGCACAGTAAATTATTTAAAATAGTTTCAGTCCCAAAAGCCTAGTAGTCAATCCAGCTACCCCCAAGGGACAACCAGAATGCAGTATTCAAACACTTATGAGGTTACTTCCAAGATAAGCAGAGTTTGCAAGTTTCTTTTCAACTCCTCAGCCACCTGAAATTTAAAATAGTTTAACTGTCAGCAAATCCTAGTAGACAATCTAGCTACCTCCAAGGACCTACCCAATGCAGTATTTAAATCCTTCTGAAGTTACTAACAAGATAAACAGAGTTTACAAGCCCCTTCTTGGTTAAACACTAAATAAATATGTGAATAAAATGCAATTACCAAGGGTAGTTAGTTTCACCTCCCACAGAATTAAGCAAAAGTGCACGTTTGTTGCAGATATCAAGTGCAATATAGAATTTCTCACACAGCTCGAAGTTGAAGAAAGCAGTATCCTTCCAGCTCCAGCAAATGTGCTTTTCATGTATATTAAGCTCCTTTATTCTCGCTTCGTATGGCTTCTGTTGCAGACCCTGTACCATTTTAGTTGCCCTGATGCAACACCCTAGTTGATGCCCTGGTTCTTCAGCTGTTGCTAACTAATCAGTTCTCAAAGCATTTAATTATTTGTTACAGACCCCTATCTGCTTCTGCAGATTTGTTAGCTAAGAAGTGCCTTAATTGCCCCATTTACTTAAGCTGAATTGATTCTAACTGGAATATGTCTGAACCATCACTTATGTTAACTAATCAACTTGATGCATTAAACTTAACTCAAATAATCAACCTCCCAACCAGACCTAATTTTTAGGACTGTTATTTTAACTACTTCACCTCATAAATATCTTCCTTCTGTCTTTGCTTATGACATCAGTGATCACTGCTTTGTGTCCATCCGGCATTTGTCAAAATATTAAACTGAATACCCTTACAAGGTTAACTTAATCTCAAAATGTTGAGCATTTTCAAGATCTGGTATTTTTAAGGGATTTAATGTGGACTAGTCACTTATTTAGTCTTGCCTGGATTTCAGTACAGCCAGGATTTTTTCAGATCTTCCCTTAAGGATGTGATAAATCATCATGGCCATTTACAAAACAAAACAAAAAAAGACTGTTTGTAAATTAATTACTTCATGGTTTACAAATTCAATAGGGATTGCAATCAAAATTACAAATGCTATTGGAAAAGGCAAGAGTGACTAAAGACCCATTGGACTTACAATACTTAAGAATATTAAGAAATGAAGATACAGTTCAGGTTAGAAAAACCAAGAATGCATATTTTTCCTCCCAATATGGCAATGCCTCAAATAATTAAAAAATAAAACAAAATGTGGTCCACCATAAAGCAACTGGAAGGCTGCGGGGGTTAAGTACACTTTACCTTCTATGTTAAATGTTGATTATTTAATTGTTTTAGATAATTTAAAACAGGTATCAGCCTTTAACAATCATTTTGCAAAGATGAGTCTTGTCTTTGATCAGAAATATCATGATAGCCCTCCTGCTGCTTTGAATTCGAGTCAGTGTTTTCTTTTTCTTGTCCATTGTTTTGTTTTCATTAGATTTTGGAGAAAGCGGTGAATGATGAATTGCAATAAAGACTAAAATAAAGGGTTTAGATGGTATTGAGCCAATATTCTTGAAAACTGGGGCCCTGATTTTGGCTAAATACATCACTTACTTGACCTACCGCAGGACTGGAAGTCTGTTTTCGTTCTCCCAATATTCAAAGGGGGCAATATTTCTGACCCTGATTCCTATCAGCTAGTTTCAATTCTATCAGTATTTGTGAAAATCTTTAAGAAAATTGTTCATGGGCAACTGATTTCTTATCTTCTGAAATACGTGATCTCTTCCTGTCAGTCTGGCTTTAGCCTGTTTATAATAGGATCCATGACTGGTTGTCGACAAAAATATTGACGACCAGACAGTGAAACCGGCAGGTTGACCGCATTTTGCCGTCGGCTGCCAGTTCAAAGCGAGCTAAGTGTTTTCTTCAGGGGGCTTTGCCCCTCGAACCCCCCTCCCCCACTAAGGATTATCATTTCCGAGTTGGAGCTGATTTGGGGGTTGCAGGACCCCCAACAGACAGTGCCGGGTTACAGCGCGGACACTACAGCGACGTGGCACTGTAGCTGCTGTAGTGTCGTGCGCTGTAAAAATTTTGCTGTCGGGGTGGTATACCTTCATAACACAACTCGCATTGTATCATGAGCTGCTAGTGACATATACTCAGTGTGTGATAATGGATGTGTTATTCCCACTATTTTCCTTAATTTATCAAGTGCATTCAATACTGTGGACCACAATCTATTAATCAATAGATTGTTGTTCCTTGGAATCAGTAACAAATTTTTACTCTGGTATGTGACCATCATACAGTGCTCCCTCGCTATAATGTATTCCCACATATAACGAATGCAGGTGATGGCTCCCAGCAGTTCTATTGAAATACATCTGTCACTGTGCATCATACTGAAACTGACCACTGTAGATGCTATGCTAAGCTTGATTATGTACTGTATAGAGGGAAACATATAGGGTCATAAACATCAATATGGAAACTGAAACAGTCAAATAGGGAGCTCACAGGGTTGTAGTAGGGCACTCAGTAGTCGCTTATCAAACGTCGGCGTTTCGGTGGCGCAGCCCGGAAGTGCTGGAGGAAAGGGGAGCACCAGGTCTTGGCAGCTGTGAAGCCCAAAAAGAACACAGAGGAGGAGAGAGGTTTCTGTTTTATTCTTCTGTGATCCTGTATGCAGTCAAGCTTGAGCAGCCAGGCAGACCAGCCAGATGAGCCGCAACTCCAAAACCCCAGCTTGGGAACAAGGGAGTAACCACTCACCTGTCCCAGCAATGAGTGCAAGTCAGCAATGCAGCTCCAGGGGAAACAGGGAATGATAGCTAGGAATCTGTGCAGCAGAAGCAAGCATGGCACCTGCACCTGAAAGTGGCGTACTGTAGTCGGAATGTGAGATAAACCAGGAAGGGCTCAGAGATCC